>JBBDGP010000113.1:60000-660000 GCA_037952835.1 Lithobates septentrionalis | reverse complement strand
GCGTTTTGGTGAACTGGCAAGCACCAGCCCCAGACAGCGTCAGGTTAGCGCCAGTACCGCTAACACCCACGCACGCACCGTACACCTCCCTTAGTGGTATAGTATCTGATCGGATCAATATCTGATCCGATCAGATCTATACTGGCGTCCCCAGCAGTTTAGGGTTCCCAAAAACGCAGTGTTAGCGGGATCAGCCCAGATACCTGCTAGCACCTGCATTTTGTCCCTCCGCCCGTCCCAGCCCAGCCCACCCAAGTGCAGTATCGATCGATCACTGTCACTTACAAAACACTAAACGCATAACTGCAGCATTCGCAGAGTCAGGCCTGATCCCTGCGATCGCTAACACTTTTTTTGGTAGCGTTTTGGTGAACTGGCAAGCGCCAGCGGCCTAGTACACCCCGGTCGTAGTCAAACCAGCACTGCAGTAACACTTGGTGACGTGGCGAGTCCCATAAGTGCAGTTCAAGCTGGTGAGGTGGCAAGCACAAGTAGTATCCCGCTGCCACCAAAAAGACAAACACAGGCCCGTCGTGCCCATAATGCCCTTCCTGCTGCATTCGCCAATCCTAATTGGGAACCCACCACTTCTGCAGCGCCCGTACTTCCCCCATTCACATCCCAACCAAATGCAGTCAGCTGCATGAGAGGCATTTTCTTTATGTCCTCCCGAGTACCCCTACCCAACGAACCCCCCAAAAAAAATGTCGTGTCTGCAGCAAGCGCGGATATAGGCGTGACACCCGCTATTATTGTCCCCCCTGTTCTGACAATCCTGGTTTTTGCATTGGTGAATGTTTTGAACGCTACCATTCACTAGTTGAGTATTAGCGTAGGGTACAGCATTGCATAGACTAGGCACACTTTCACAGGGTCTCCCAAGATGCCATCGCATTTTGAGAGAACCGAACCTGGAACCGGTTACAGTTATAAAAGTTACAGTTACAAAAAAAAGTGTAAAAAAAAAAAAAAAAAAACACATACAAAAATATAAAATAAAAAAAAATAGTTGTCGTTTTATTGTTCTCTCTCTCTCTATTCTCTCTCTATTGTTCTGCTCTTTTTTACTGTATTCTATTCTGCAATGTTTTATTGTTATTATGTTTTATCATGTTTGCTTTTCAGGTATGCAATTTTTTATACTTTACCGTTTACTGTGCTTTATTGTTAACCATTTTTTTGTCTTCCGGTACGCAATTCACGACTTTGAATGGTTATACCAGAATGATGCCTGCAGGTTTAGGTATCATCTTGGTATCATTCTTTTCAGCCAGCGGTCGGCTTTCATGTAAAAGCAATCCTAGTGGCTAATTAGCCTCTAGACTGCTTTTACAAGCAGTGGGAGGGAATCCCCCCCCACTGTCTTCCGTGTTTTTCTCTGGCTCTCCTGTCTCAACAGGGAACCTGAGAATGCAGCCGGTGATTCAGCCAGCTGACCATAGAGCTGATCAGAGACCAGAGTGGCTCCAAACATCTCTATGGCCTAAGAAACCGGAAGCTACGAGCATTTTATGACTTAGATTTCGCCGGATGTAAACAGCGCCATTGGGAAATTGGGAAAGCATTTTATCCCACCGATCTTGGTGTGCTCAGATGCTTTGAGGGCAGAGGAGAAATCTAGGGTCTAATAGACCCCAATTTTTTCAAAAAAGAATACCTGTCACTACCTATTGCTATGATAGGGGATATTTACATTCCCTGAGATAACAATAAAAATGATTTAAAAAAATGAAAGGAACAGTTTAAAAATAAGATAAAAAAGAAAAAAAATAATAAAGAAAAAAAAAAAGCACCCCTGTCCCCCCTGCTCTCGCGCTAAGGCGAACGCAAGCGTCGGTCTGGCGTCAATTGTAAACAGCAATTGCACCATGCATGTGAGGTATCACCGCGAAGGTCAGATCGAGGGCAGTAATTTTAGCAGTAGACCTACTCTGTGTGAAAAATACTGTGTGAAAAAAAAAAATGAAACACCCACCATTTTAATCTGTAGGGCATTTGCTTTAAAAAAATATATAATGTGTGGGGGTTCAAAGTAATTTTCTTGCAAAAAAAAATTATTTTTTCATGTAATCAAAAAGTGTCAGAAAGGGCTTTGTCTTCAAGTGGTTAGAAGAGTGGGTGATGTGTGACATAAGCTTCTAAATGTTGTGCATAAAATGCCAGGACAGTTCAACCCCCCCCCCCCCCCAAATGACCCCATTTTGGAAAGTAGACACCCCAAGCTATTTGCTGAGAGTCATGTCGAGTCCATGGAATATTTTATATTGTGACACAAGTTGCGGGAAAGAGACAATTTTTTTTTTTGCACAAAGTTGTCACTAAATGATATATTTCTCAAACATGCCATGGGAATATGTGAAATTACACCCCAAAATACATTCTGTTGCTTCTCCTGAGTACGGGGATACCACATGTGTGAGACTTTTTGGGAGCCTAGACCCGTACGGGAACCCGAAAACCAGGCACCGCCTTCAGGCTTTCTAAGGCCGTAAATTTTTGATTTCACTCTTCACTGCCTATCACAGTTTTGGAGGCCATGGAATGCCCAGGTGGCAAAAAAAAAACCCAAATGACCCCATTTTGGAAAGTAGACATCCCAAGCTATTTGCTGAGAGGTATAGTGAGTATTTTGCAGACCTCACTTTTTGTCACAAAGTTTTGAAAATTGAAAACAGAAAAAAAAAATTTTTCTTGTCTTTCTTTATTTTCAAAAACAAATGAGAGCTGCAAAATACTCACCATGCCTCTCAGCAAATAGCTTGGGGTGTCTACTTTCCAAAATTGGGTCATTTGGGGGGGTTTTGTGCCACCTGGGCATTCCATGGCCTCCGAAACTGTGATAGGCAGTGAAGAGTGAAATCAAAAATTTACACCCTTAGAAATCCTGAAGGCGGTGATTGGTTTTCGGGGCCCCGTACGCAGCTAGGCTCCCAAAAAGTCCCACACATGTCATATCCCCGTACTCAGGAGAAGTAGCTAAATGTATTTTGGGGTGCAATTCCACATATGCCCATGGCCTGTGTGAGCAATATATCATTTAGTGACAACTTTGTGCAAAAAAAAAAATTGTCACTTTCCCGCAACTTGTGTCAAAATATAAAACATTCCATGGACTCAACATGCCTCAAAGCAAATAGCTTGGGGTGTCTACTTTCCAAAATGGGGTCATTTGGGGGTTTTTATGCCATCTGGGCATTTTATGGCCTTCAAAACTGTGATAGGTAGTGAGGAGTAAAATCAAAAATGTACGCCCTTAGAAATCCTGAAAGCAGTGATTGGTTTTCGGGGCCCCGTACGCGGCTAGGCTCCCAAAAAGTCCCACACATGTGGTATCCCCATACTCAGGAGAAGCAGCTAAATGTATTTTGGGGTGCAATTCCACATATGCCCATGGCCTGTGTGAGCAATATATCATTTAGTGACAACTTTTTGTAATTTTTTTTTTTGTCATTATTCAATCACTTGGGACAAAAAAAATGAATATTCAATGGGCTCAACATACCTCTCAGCAATTTCCTTGGGGTGTCTACTTTCCAAAATTGGGTCATTTGTGGGGGTTTTGTACTGCCCTGCCATTTTAGCACCTCAAGAAACGACATAGGCAGTCATAAATTAAAGGCTGTGTAAATTCCAGAAAATGTACGCTAGTTTGTAGGGGCTATAACTTTTGCGCAAACCAATAAATATACACTTATTGACATTTTTTTTACCAAAGACATGTGGCCGAATACATTTTGGCCTAAATATATGACTAAAATTGAGTTTATTGGATTTTTTTTTAGAACAAAAAGTAGAAAATATCATTTTTTTTCAAAATTTTCGGTCTTTTTCCGTGTATAGCGCAAAAAATAAAAATGGCAGAGGTGATCAAACACCATCAAAAGAAAGCTCTATTTGTGGGAAGAAAAGGACGCAAATTTCGTTTGGGTACAGCATTGCATGACCGCGCAATTAGCAGTTAAAGTGACGCAGTGCCAAATTGTAAAAAGTGCTCTGGTCAGGAAGGGGGTAAATCCTTCCAGGGCTGAAGTGGTTAAAGTCAATACCAGAGATTTTGAGGGGGACCTCATGTCTTTTTTTGTTTCTTAATTCTGTCATAGGGTTCCCCTTAACCACTTCAATGCACTATTATATACTCTACACTGACTGAACTGTGTGTGTGTATATATATATATATATATATATATATATATATATACAGTGGCTTGCGAAAGTATTCGGCCCCCTTGAACTTTTCAACCTTTTGCCACATTTCAGGCTTCAAACATAAAGATATAACATTTTTATTTTTTGTGAAGAATCACCAACAAGTGGGACACAATTGTGAAGTGGAACGAAATCTTTTGGATTTTTGAAACTTTTTTAACTAATAAAAAAATGAAAAGGGGGGCGTGCAAAATTATTTGGCCCCCTTGCGTTAATACTTTGTAGAGCCACCTTTTGCTGCGATTACAGCTGCAAGTCGCTTGGGGTAGGTCTCTATCAGTTTTGCACATCGAGAGACTGAAATTCTTGCCCATTCTTCCTTGCAAAACAGCTCGAGCTCAGTGAGGTTGGATGGAGAGCGTTTGTGAACAGCAGTTTTCAGCTCTTTCCACAGATTCTCGATTGGATTCAGGTCTGGACTTTGACTTGGCCATTCTAACACCTGGATACGTTTATTTGTGAACCATTCCTTTGTAGATTTTGCTGTATGTTTGGGATCATTGTCTTGTTGGAAGATAAATCTCCATCCCAGTTTCAGGTCTTTTGCAGACTCCAACAGGTTTTCATCCAGAATGGTCCTGTATTTGGCTGCATGCATCTTCCCCTCAATTTTAACCATCTTCCCTGTCCCTGCTGAAGAAAAGCAGGCCCAAACCATGATGCTGCCACCACCATGTTTGACAGTGGGGATGGTGTGTTGAGTGTGATGAGCTGTGTTGCTTTTACGCCAAACATATCGTTTTGCATTGTGGCCAAAAAGTTCGATTTTGGTTTCATCGGACCAGAGCACCTTCTTCCACATGTTTGGTGTGTCTCCCAGGTGGCTTGTGGCAAACTTTAGACAAGACTTTTTATGGATATCCTTGAGAAATGGCTTTCTTCTTGCCACTCTTCCATAAAGGCCAGATTTGTGCAGTGTACGATTGATTGTTGTCCTATGGACAGACTCTCCCACCTCGGCTGTAGTTCTCTGCAGTTCATCCAGAGTGATCATGGGCCTCTTGCCTGCATCTCTGATCAGTCTTCTCCTTGTCTGAGCTGAAAGTTTAGAGGGACAGCCAGGTCTTGGTAGATTTGCAGTGGTCTGATACTCCTTCCATTTCAAAATGATCGCTTGCACAGTGCTCCTTGGGATGTTTAAAGCTTGGGAAATCTTTTTGTATCCAAATCCGGCTTTAAACTTCTCCACAACAGTATTACGGACCTGCCTGGTGTGTTCCTTGGTCTTCTTGATGCTCTCTGCGCTTTCAACAGAACCCTGAGACTATCACAGAGCAGGTGCATTTATACAGAGACTTGATTACACACAGGTGGATTCTATTTATCACCATCAGTCATTTAGGACAACATTGGATCATTCAGAGATCCTCGCTGAACTTCTGGAGTGAGTTTGCTGCACTGAAAGTAAAGGGGCCGAATAATTTTGCACGCACCACTTTTCAGTTTTTTAATTGCTAAAAAAGTTTAAAATATCCAATAGATTTCGTTCCACTTCACAATTGTGTCCCACTTGTTGGTGATTCTTCACAAAAAATTAAAATTTTATATCTTTATGTTTGAAGCCTGAAATGTGGCAAAAGGTTGAAAAGTTCAAGGGGGCCGAATACTTTCGCAAGCCACTGTATATATATATATATATATATATATATATATATATATATATATATATATATATATATATATATATATACTAGACTACCTGCACTGTATATAGATCTATATATATATAACAACCAGTGTGTGCTCCAGACCATTGTGCGTTCAGTGTGTGCTCCCGACCAATGTGTGTTTAGTGTGTGCTTTAGACTATCGTGTGTCCAGCGTGTGCTCCAGACCATTGTGTGACCAGTGTGTGCTCCAGACCATTGTGTGACCAGTGTGTTCTCCAGAACATTGTGGCCAGGACCCACTGATCGCCTTGTGCTGTAGTGAATGACAGCACAGCCAGGGCGGCAGGTGTGCGCGCACCCCCTACCCGGAAATACCAAGTTCAATACATGTATGTGATTTGGTGCAGCAGGGCCACCCTGCCGTAGTATAACTGCAGTGGGCGGTTCTGAAGCAGTTAATATTAAACTGAACATACACTATACAATCTGATTGAACAATGACTTTTAGATCTACCAACAACTGTTACGGTCATGGCCTATCATTGGTCTGTACAGACGGCTGTACGTCAGCAACGGTGACATCAAATCTGCTGTGAAAGGACACAGAGGGGTTAAATGCAGCTTGCCCCCATGGACAGCAGTACATGCACCTTTCTTCCCTTTTCTCATAAAATAGAACACACAGGCACCCTCTCCATGGTAACAAGCCATTGGTTCTGGTTCTCAATATGGTACCCCTAATACCCAAATCCTTACCCCAGTGTCAGATCAGGCAGGATCAAGCTGTTTAAAATGCATTTTCTAGTCTGAAATAATTTATTGCATATTATATTTCTCATCCAACTGTTCAGGAATAATTGACAATCTGAAATAGCCAAACGTTACATCTAGCAGTCTTATGATGACATCTGCCGGCAGCATGGATTGTTTAGGAATATGAATTGTCCTAAAGTAGCTATTTACTATTCTTCTACTGCCATCTAGAGGCTAACCGGTGCGTTGTAAAACGCGATATGCTGCTTTTTTTTTTTATGTTCTTAATGCGTTGCATTAACATTTAATGCAGCGCATAATGCGTGCGTTTTCATCCCTGGTCACTTGGGGAAAAATTGACACGTGCCTTTTTGGTGCGTTTTCATTGACAAACAGGGCGCTAGCAGGACTCTTCAAATAAAGCAACGCACAGATGTGAACAGTTAGATAGAATTTAAAGGGGACTCATTTTTATGCATTTTGCAGCGTGTTAAGATGCGTTGTAGCGCAGCAAAAGCGCTCCGGTGTGAACAGGGCCTAATGGCTATTTTTTAAAAGTTAAGTAGTAAAATAAAATTCTTGTTTTTTTTTTTTTAATTTAAAGTCCATCCCCATCGCACACTTTAAAAGGTTAAAAAAAGCTCTGTCAGGCATTTATTGCTGTCTTTGTCCACTTGAGGAGGAGGTCACATCCTTAGATCTCAGGGGTTCATGCTGGGACTTATAGTCCTTCACTTTTGGGGGATGTGACCCCTCAAAAGTGAAGGACTACAAGTCCCAGCATGAACCCCTCAAAGCTGGGGACATGACACCCCCCATCCAAATCAAAGAGACTCTGGCTGCCACTGAGGGGACAACCCCAGGCACCCTGCAAGAGATATGGGGCAATTGCCCCAGGTGCCCAAGCTAGCGCCCCCCTGCCAGGCAACTTAGTGGAGCCAAGTTCCAGCACCGGGCTCAGGACACAGGACTGGTTTACACCATGTTTATGGAGGGACAGTAGGCTGATAGCCTGGGCAACCCGATGGAGGAGGAATAAAGATGTATCAGGCTACACACATCTCGTAAGTGATGCAACGTGCTTAAAGGGGAGCTCCGTCTGGAAAAAAAATGTAAAGTCAGCAGCTACAAATACTGTAGCTACTGACTTTTAATATAAGGACACTTACCTGTCCAGGGATCCCGTGATGTCGGCACCCCAGCCGATTTGTCCATCAGCTTCAGGTGCAGCGCCGGCATTGCAAGTAAGGGAAACTGGCAGTAAAGTTGCACTGCGTTTTCTGAATGCTCCCGTCATCTTCTGGGACACACACAGGTCCCAGAGGGCAGTGGGGGGAAAGGAGGAGCTGTATCTGTCGTAGATCGCCATGCTGCAATCTTACCCGGAAGTGGGAGTGGGTACCTGTCAAAACCAGGTACCCCTTCCCCCCAAAAAAGTGCCAAATGTGGCAGTGGAGGAGGGCAGGGTGGAGCTCCAATTTAAAATACACTGTGGCCAAAGCCAGATACTGTCTTTATTCTTCTCTGGTGCTGAGCTGGTCTGCCGACCTCCAATAAGCCTGCAGGGGTCTTGGTCCTCCTCTCACAGTAAGCTTTTGGTTTAAAAAAAGAAAAAAAAATAGGCTGCTCAGTCCAAAATGCCCTGCGCTGGACTTTTCCATTAGGTACACTGTTCTACCAATTATAGGTGCACTGTGATGGTTCAAAACTGAAATTTAAAGTGGAAGTAAACCCTCCTATCGTTTTCAGACAAGGAAACTGCCATCTTTGCCTCTGTTTAATCTAAAACTGCCATGATGCTGCACAGGTGATCAGTTATTACACCAGCCATTGGATGGTTTGACAGTTTGGTTGAGAGCACAACCAATGGGGGTGTTACATTTCCGGCACGTGCCCGAAATGAAACTTTTTTGAAACTGGAAAATTGATTGGTTTACTTCTGCTTTAAGGATGGGCACTTTGATTAGGACACCTGCTCTCTGATGGGGGCAGCTGCTCTATGGGGGGACTCTGATGGGGACACCTCCTCTATGGAGGCACTCTTATGGGGACACCTGCTCTATGGGGGCACTCTGATGGGGGCACCTGCAATTTGGGGGAACTCTGATGGGGACACCTGATGTAAAGTGACACTCTGATGGGGACACCTGCTCTATGGGGGCACTATGATGGGGACAGCTGCACTATGGGTGCACTCTGATAGGCACACCTGATGTAAAGGGACACTCTGATGGGGACACCTGCTCTATGGGGGCACTCTGATGGGGACACCTGCTCTATGGGGGAACTCTGATGGGGACACCTGCTCTATGGGGGCACTCTGATGGGGACACCTGCTCTATGGGGGCACTCTGATGGGGACACCTGCTCTATGGGGGCACTCTGATGGGGACACCTGCTCTATGGGGGCACTCTGATGGGGACACCTGCTCTATAGGGGCGCTCTGATGGGGAAACCTGCTCTATAGGGGCACTCTGATGGGGACACCTGCTCTATGGGGGCACTCTGATGGGGAAACCTGCTCTATGGGGGCACTCTGATGGGGACACCTGCTCTATAGGGGCACTCTGATGGGGACACCTGCACTACGGGGGAACTCTGATGGGCACACCTGATGTAAAGGGACACTCTGATGGAGACACCTGCTCTATGGGGGCACTCTGATGGGGACACCTTCTCTATGGGGGCATTCTGATGGGGACACCTGCTCTATAGGGGCACTCTGATGGGGACACCTGCTCTATAGGGGCACTCTAATGGGGACACCTGTTCTATGGGGGGCACTCTGATGGGGACACCAGCTCTATGGGGGCACTCTGATGGGGACACCTGCTCTATGGGGGAACTCTGATGGGGACACCTGCTCTATGGGGGCACTCTGATGGGGACACCTGCTCTATGGGGGAACTCTGATGGGAACACCTGTTCTATGGGGGCACTCTGATGGTGACACCTGCTGTATGGGGGAACTCTGATGGGGACACCTGCTCTATGGGGGCACTCTGATGGGGACCCCTGCTCTATGGGGGCACTCTGATGGTGACACCTGCTCTATAGGGGCACTCTGATGGGGACACCTGCTCTATAGGGGCACTCTGATGGTAACACCTGCTCTATGGGAGCACTCTGATGGGGAAACCTGCTCTATGGGGGCACTCTGATGGGGACACCTGCTCTATGGGGGCACTCTGATGGGGACACCTGCTCTATAGGGGCACTCTGATGGGGAAACCTGCTCTATGGGGGCACTCTGATGGGGACACCTGCTCTATGGGGGCACTCTGATGGGGACACCTGCTCTATGGGGTAACTCTGATGGGGACACCTGCTCTATAGGGGCACTCTGATGGGGACACCTGCTCTATAGGGGCACTCTGATGGGGAAACCTGCTCTATGGGGGCACTCTGATGGGGACACATGCTCTATGGGGGCACTCTGATGGTGACACCTGCTCTATAGGGGCACTCTGATGGGGAAACCTGCTCTATGGGGGCACTCTGATGGGGACACCTGCTCTATGGGGGCAGTCTGATGGGGAAACCTGCTCTATGGGGGCACTCTGATGGGGACACCTGCTCTATGGGGGTACTATGATGGGGACACCTGCACTACGGGGGAACTCTGATGGGCACACCTGATGTAAAGGGACACTCTGATGGAGACACCTGCTCTATGGGGGCACTCTGATGGGGACACCTGCTCTATGGGGGCACTCTGATGGGGACACCTGCTCTATAGGGGCACTCTAATGGGGACACCTGCTCTATGGGGGCACTCTGATGGAGACACCAGCTCTATGGGGGCACTCTGATGGGGACACCTGCTCTATGGGGGAACTCTGATGGGGACACCTGCTCTATGGGGGCACTCAGATGGGGACACCTGCTCTATGGGGGAACTCTGATGGGAACACCTGTTCTATGGGGGCACTCTGATGGTGACACCTTCTGTATGGGGGAACTCTGATGGGGACACCTGCTCTATGGGGGCACTCTGATGGGGACACCTGCTCTATAGGGGCACTCTAATGGTGACACCTGCTCTATAGGGGCACTCCGATGGGGACATCTGCTCTATAGGGGCACTCTGATGGTAACACCTGCTCTATGGGGGCACTCTGATGGTGACACCTGCTCTATAGGGGCACTCTGATGGGGACACCTGCTCTATAGGGGCACTCTGATGGGGACACCTGCTCTATAGGGGAACTCTGATGGGGACACCTGCTCTATGGGGACACTCTGATGGGGACACCTGCTCTATGGGGGAACTCTAATGGGGACACCTGCTCTATGGGGGCACTCTGATGGGGACACCTGCTCTATGGGGGAACTCTGATGGGGACACCTGCTCTATAGGGGCACTCTGATGGGGACACCTGCTCTATAGGGGCACTCTGATGGGGAAACCTGCTCTATGAGGGCACTCTGATGGGGACACCTGCTCTATGGGGGAACTCTGATGGGGACACCTGCTCTATGGGGGCACTCTGATGGGGACACCTGTTCTATGGGGGAACTCTGATGGGGACACCTGCTCTATGGGGGAACTCTGATTGGGACACCTGCTCTATCTAGGCACTCTGATGGGGACACCTGCTCTATGGGGACACCTGCTCTATAGGGGCACTCCGATGGGGACACCTGTTCTATGGGGGCACTCTGATGGGGACACCTGCTCTAAGGGGCAACTCTGATGGGGACACCTGCCCTATCTAGGCACTCTGATCGGGACACCTGCTCTATGGGGACACGCTGATAGGGACACCTGCTCTATAGGGGCTCTCCGATGGGGACACCTGCTCTATGGGGGCACTCTGATGGGGACACCTGCTCTATAGGGGCACTCTGATGGGGACACCTGCTCTATAGGGGCACTCTAATGAGGACACCTGCTCTATGGGGGCACTCTGATGGGGACATCTGCTCTATGGGGGAACTCTGATGGGGACACCTGCTCTATTTAGGCACTCTGATAGGGACACCTGCTCTTTGGGGACACTCTCATGGGGACACCTGCTGTATAGGGGCACTCCGATGGGGACACCTGTTCTATGGGGGCACTCTGATGGGGACACCTGCTCTATGTGGGAACTCTGATGGGGACACCTGCTCTATCTAGGCACTCTGATGGGGACACCTGCTCTACGGGGACACTCTGATGGGGACACTTGCTCTATAGGGGCACTCCGATGGGGACACCTGCTCTATGGGGGCACTCTGATGGGGACACCTGCTCTATGGGGGCATTCTGATGGGGACGCCAGCTCTATAGATGCACTCTGATGGGGACACTTGCTCTGTGGTGGGGATATTCTGATGGAGATACCTGCTATATGAGGGTAATCTGATTGGGACACCTGATGTAAAGGGACACTGGGGGATAAATCCTGTTGATATGCTATGGAAATTTTACACTTCTTATTTTTTGTTCAAAAAAATCTTGAGTTTCGGACCTCATCTGGAAGAAAATTTTAGTGACGGACTGCCATTAATTTTAATTCAATACCTCAATATTGAATTAAATATCAGTATGCCACTTTCCGACAAGATGACATAAAACTGTTAAGTCACAATTAACAACTTTTTACATTATACTAAGCTTCTGCTTCGATTTGCTGTACTCTTACTGCCATCTAGTGGTGGTTAAAGCTTAGTGCAACCAAAACTTATAGTTGGGTCAATGCTGGAAAATAGAATTATCCCCTGGCTTTTCATCATTCAGACAGATTCAGGGCTCGTTCAGACATAAGGCAGCCCTTGCCGCCCTTCTGAAAAGCGAGTGGGAGGTTGACAGGCAGTCTGTTTTAAGCCTCAAAAGGCTGAACCACAGCACACAACCCCATGTATTGCACATGGTTGTGTAGGGTAGTTGCACCTTGAATGGGTTGTGACAGGGACAATCTAGCAGCAGCATGTGTACAGCCCTGAGTGGCTGCATGTCCTTTTTTAGGTAGGAGGTTGAGGGTGGTAAAACCTCGGCTTAACCGCCTGCTTTTACTACCACCTGTCTGTCCATGTGAATGAGCCCTTGGAGTAGCCTTTCTCATCCTTTTCAACACAGAGGAACCCTAGAAATAACTTTCCGGTCTCAGGTAACCGGTATATTACTATATCTATAACTCATGATACATTAGTGTGATAGTAAAGGGGTAGAATGTTCCTTACAATTGTGGACATTGGGAAGAATTATCCCCTTACAGCTAAGAAGATCAATTATGTCAGTGGGAACCTATCTGAGAGGCAGAAATTGCTCGTTGCTGAAGGAACCCCTAGCTACCTCTGGAGGAATCCTAGTTGAGAAACCCTGCCTTATGCAGCGTCCACACGACCGGACTTTCCGGCAGACTTTCTGAACGGACAGACTTGCCTACACACGACCAGTCTTCCCGACAGACTTTCGACGGAGTTACGGCAAACTTTCCGAATTAACAGACTTGCCCACACACGGACAAGTCCGTTCATTTAGAACTTGACGCGGGTACGACGGGACTAGAAAAGGAAGTCAATCTCGCTGCTTCTATCGCGAGATTGACACCTTGCGGGCCCCGTCGCAGGGTATACCAGGCCCTTAGGTCTGGTATGAATTTTATGGGGAACCCCCTATGCCGAAAAAACAGCTTGGGGGTCCCCCCAAAACCCATAACAGACCCTTATCTGAGCATGCAACCGGATTCCGATAAGCCCCCCGCCCGCAGACCCCGACAACCAATGGCCAAGGTTGTCGGGAAGAGGCCCTTGTCCTCATCAACATGGGGACAAGGTGCTTTGGGGGGGCCGCAGGGTGCTCCCCTCCCCCAAAGTACTCACCCCCCCATGTTGAGGGCATGCGACCTGGTACGGTTCAGGAGGGGGGTCGCTCGCTCGTCCCCACCCCCTTTCTTGACCGGTCGGGCTGCGTGCACAGATAGGGGTCTGGTATGGATTTTGAGGGGACCCCATGCTGTTTTTTCGGCGTAGGGGTTCCCCTTAAAATCCATACCAGACCTAAGGGACATGGTCGCCTCCCCCCCCCCCCCCCCCGCGCGCGCTCGCTGCAATAGGAAAATGTGTTTTTCCTATTGCAGCGAGCACGAGATGTAGCACCCTGTTGCCGAGATCGCGCTGGAAACATTCTCGCGGGCAGGTGCTGTAGCTGCCCTTGCGTCGTATTTGGTCCGTCGGACCAGCATACAGACAAACGGGCTTTCCGATAGGAACTAAGTCCGGCGGAGTTCCGGCGGGAAGATTTGAAGCAAGTTTCAAATCTAAAGTCCGTTGGATTTCCGACCGAAATGGTCCGTCGGAAGTCCGATGCAGCCCACACACGGTCGGATTGTCCGCCGGATTCGGTCAGTCGGACCAGTCCGGTCAAAAAGTTTGCCCGTATGTACGCTGCTTTAGAGACTATGGAGCCCGGATACCCAATCTGGGTCCCTTTAACACCTATTGTGTAGCCCTCAGGCCTTTTCTTACGAAAACCAGTGAAGGAAAAGTCTTCATTAGTCTGAACGTTAAAGGGTTTGGTTTATTTTGTTCACACTGTCTTAGGTTTTTCTGTGCTGGCCATCCATTTTTATGTTTAATTTTTTTTTCTCTGGTCTATTATAATGGATCTTGCTACCCCATGCCTGTTCAAAGCAAAATCCACAGCAGCTGTGTATGATATCACCCTGACATCGTATATGAATATTACAATATACAGCACTATTAATAAAGTGATAAATAAAGTGCTAGCATGTGCACCTTAAATACACAAATATATGGAACTATCTCTTATTAGTACAAACATTAAGTGACCCTTTGCAGTGTCCATCAATATAACAAATCAGTCCATTCCAGCATGATAACTGGACATAGAATCTTGCTTCAAACAATTCCTTAATTCCAATTCAAGTGTCCAAACAGTGCTCAGGGTTCCACACTTTTCATGTCAGGTGCAATGTACCTCTATCTCCAACCATATGCTGCCTTATGCATATGTGCTGTGAACGTGTCACCCGAAATGACGAGCGCTCACCATATCCTGAGACCCCTTTATTTAATAACCACTTGCCCCATGGAAATATTTACCCCCCCCCCCCTTCGTGACCAGGCCATTTTTTATTATAGAGCACTACGTTACTTTAACTGACAATTGCGCAATTGTGTGACACTGTACCTAAATAAAATTGATGTCCTTTTTTCCCACAAATAGATCTTTCTTTTGGTGGTATTTGATCACCACTGCGGTTTTTATTTTTTGCGCTGTATTTAAAAAAGGACAGACCATTTAAAAAAAATATATATTTTTTTTACTTTCTGCTATAAAACATGTCCAAAAAAAAAGAAAAAATCTAATTTCTTCATCAGTTTAGGACAATATGTATTCTGCTACATATTTTTGGGGAAAGAAAATCACAATAAGCGTATACTGATTTATTTATTTATTTTACTAGTAGTGGCGGCAATCAGCAACTTATAGTGGGACTGTGATATTGTGGCGGACAATCGGGACACTAACTGACACTTTTGACACTTTTTGGGGACCAGTGACACTAATACAGTGATCAGTGCTAAAAAATATGCACTGTCACTATACTAATGACACTGGCTGGGAATGGGTTAGCATCAGGGGTGATCAAAGGGTTAACTGTGTTCCTAGCCAGTGTTTTCTAACAGTGTGGGAGGTGCTTTTACTAGGGGAAGGCATTGATTCATGTCCCCGCTTTGCAAGAACACAGGATCAATGCCTTCCCTACTGACAGATCACCATTCTGCCTGTGTACCGAATGATCAGCAGGTGTCAGCGGACATCGGGTCCTTGGGACTCGCTGATCAGCTCCCACCAGGGGTGGACTCGTTAGTAGGTCCATTCGGCCGTGATCCAGGGGCCCGCTGGGGTAGGGTCACCACCTGTCCTGTTTTAAAGGTTTCACAGTGCTGTGATTGCTCCAAGCCCAGCTCAGTGATGTGCGGCGAGCGCCCTGTGATTGGCTGAATGGGGACATGGGCGCCTGCGATTGGCCCGGCGGAGCTCGCCACGTCTGGAGGCGGGGCTGGTCTGTGGGTGATCACGGCCACTTGCTGCCGAAGTCCCGCCTCTCTGCCTGGCGCGATGTGTGTCTTCTGAGGTCTCTCTCATCTACCCCCTCACTCCTTCTCTGTCAGTGCCCGCCCCTCTCTGTCAGCCCACCCCTCTCTGTCAGCAACCCTCTCTGTCAGCACCCCCTATCTCTCAGCCCACCCCTCTCTGTCAGCAACCCTCTCTGTCAGCACCCTCTATCTGTCAGCCCGCCCCTCTCTGTCAGTGTTGCCAACCCCCCGAAGTGAAATTTACTGGCAGAACGTCAAAATTTACAAACGGTGCCCATTTTTTGCTGGCAAAAATAAACCATGAAATTTACTGGCAGATCCACATTTTTTACTGACACTGCGAAAAAAGTACCTAAAATTACTGTTTTTAGTGCTAAACATTGCAAATATTAATATTTGAACTATAAACACATAGCTAGTGCTATTAGCAATGTGTTTAAGTTAAACAAAAGTCAAAAAACATATTTCTCAATTTACATGAAGGTCAGGTTACTATAACCCGGCCAGCAGAGAGTTCTCCCTTACATCAGAGTCTGCAGGATGGTGACCAGAGACCACCTTCCGCAGTGTGAATACACTAAGGTAAGGGGGGGATTACTAATATAGGGGGGGAACCTTTATATCAGTGCCCCCTTACATTATTGTATTCACTCCCGCCTTACATCAGTGACCCCCCCAGACTGGCCTGGCGGCACTGTCACTGACCTCCTCTCAGGTGCACCCAGCAGGGCTCAGTCAGATGGCTCCAGCTTGGTGGCTATTCTATAGTCTCCTCTCCACAGTCCACACGTGTCTGTCTCTTCCCGTAACCCCCATCCCGGCAGCACTCCCACTCTTGAATCCTTTCTAGGATCCCCTCAAAGACTGCAGACATGATAAGAGACAAGAGATGGTCAGAGACTGCGGACATACTACAGGAGAAGGACAGAGGCTGCGGACATACTACAGGAGGTGGACAGAGGCTGCGGACATACTACAGGAGGTGGACAGAGGCTGCGGACATACTACAGGAGGTGGACAGAGGCTGCGGACATACTACAGGAGGTGGACAGAGGCTGCGGACATACTACAGGAGGTGGACAGAGGCTGCGGACATACTACAAGAGGTGGACAGAGGCTGCGGACATACTACAAGAGGTGGACAGAGGCTGCGGACATACTACAAGAGGTGGACAGAGGTGGACAGAGGCTGCGGACATACTACAAGAGGTGGACAGAGGCTGCGGACATACTACAAGAGGTGGACAGAGGCTGCGGACATACTGCAGGAGGGGGACAGAGGCTGCGGACATACTACAGGAGGGGGACAGAGGCTGCGGACATACTACAGGAGGGGGACAGAGGCTGCGGACATACTACAGGAGGGGGACAGAGGCTGCGGACATACTGCAGGAGGGAGACAGAGGCTGCGGACATACTACAGGAGGGGGACAGAGGCTGCGGACATACTACAGGAGGGGGACAGAGGCTGCGGACATACTACAGGAGGTGGACAGAGGCTGCGGAAATACTACAAGAGGTGGACAGAGGCTGCGGACATACTACAGGAGGGGGACAGAGGCTGCGGACATACTATAGGAGGGGGACAGAGGCTGCGGACATACTACAGGAGGTGGACAGAGGCTGTGGAAATACTACAAGAGGTGGACAGAGGCTGCGGACATACTACAGGAGGTGGACAGAGGCTGCGGACATACTACAGGAGGGGGACAGAGGCTGCGGACATACTACAGGAGGGGGACAGAGGCTGCGGACATACTACAGGAGGTGGACAAAGACTGCGGACATACTACAGGAGGTGGACAAAGACTGCGGACAGGACACATCCTCACAGCAGCCTCCTCCCCTGTCCACCATCATATTACTTCTCCAGTCCACATCAGATTCATCAGTGTGCTGTGTCCTCCTCCTGTACCCCTTTCACCTCTGCCCTGACCTGTGGAGAGGTGAAAGGAGCACAGGAGGAGGACACAGCACACTGATGAATCTGATGTGGACTGGAGAAGTAATATGATGGTGAATAGAGCACATCAGTCTCTGTCCCCTGCATATGCCATGCAGCCAGGGCCCAGGGACAGAGACTGATATGCTCTATTCACCATCATATTACTTCTCCCGGCTCCAGTCCCAGTAATGTCCTCCTTTAGATCCTAATCCCATCCCCCCCACAGCTTCACTCTCTGTACCTCCTGTGTGTGCAGCCAGCCAAGTCATGCACTGCATGACAGGACAGAGTCGCCTCGTCGCCTGGCTCAGCTCAGCTGTCAGCTTGCCTTGCCGCCGCGCTCGATCGATTCGAAAATGGCGCCGGGCGGCGGTATTACGTTACTGCGCATGCACCGCCCGGCCGAGCGCGTACGAGCTTTCCCGAGCCCGGCCGGCTTCGGATAGGCGCATGCGCAGTTGCGTGGCCGGCTCGCGGCCATCATTTTTACGGGCACCGGTGCCCGTAATGGGCATTCACGGGCGCCCCGAAAAACGGGTTGTTTTTACGGGCTGCCCGTAAATCTACGGGCGGTTGGCAACACTGCTCTCTGTCAGTTGCTGCCCTCTCTGTCAGTGCCCCCTTCTCTCTCAGCACAGAGACCAACAAGAGCCAGCCAGCCACCCACAGGAGCCGGCCACAGAGGATGCAGGAGGAGCCAGCCAGCCACCAACAGGAGCCAGCCACAGAGGATGCCGGAGCCAGTCACAGAGGATGCAGGAGCCAACCAGCCACAGAGGACATGTGAGCCAGCTAGCCACAGAGGATGCCAGAGCAAGCCACAGAGGATGCGGGAGCCAGCCACAGAAGATGCGGGAGCCAGCCACAGAGGATGCAGGAGCCAGCCAGCCACAGAGGATACGGGAGCCAGCCACAGAGGATGCAGGAGCCAGCCACAGAGGACGCGCGAGCCAGCCACAGAGGACGCGCGAGCCAGCCACAGAGGACGCGCAAGCCAGCCACAGACGACGTGGGAGCCAGCCACAGCTACAGTACTCATAGTTAAGAGGAGCGCTACACAGTGACAATTTTATTTCTACTTTGTGAGAGGTTGGGGCAGGGGTGAGAGTCATGGCAAAAGGAGGGGGTCCCATGAGGACCAGAGTGAATGAAGGTGTTCACTGTACACTCTGTTAGAAAGAAGCCCCCTCCAGGTCCCATTATACTCCTTTTCAGTCTCTAATGGGACCTGGAGGGGACACTTTCTAAAAGATTCTATAATGGACACTGAATGGGCCTCTGTTAGAGAGACCCCCCTCCAGGTCCCATTAGACTCCTTTGAAACCTCCAATGGTTCCTGGATGGGGGTCTCTCTCTAATAGGGAATTTCTAATGGACACTGTTATGCCCCGTACACACGGTCGGATTTTCCGACGGAAAATGTGTGATAGGACCTTGTTGTCGGAAATTCCGACCGTGTATAGGCTCCATCACACATTTTCCATCGGATTTTCCGACACACAAAGTTTGAGAGCAGGATATAAAATTTTCCGACAACAAAATCCGTTGTCGGAAATTCCGATCGTGTGTACACAAATCCGACGGACAAAGTGCCACGCATGCTCAGAATAAATAAAGAGACGAAAGCTATTGGCCACTGCCCCGTTTATAGTCCCGACGTACGTGTTTTACGTCACCGCGTTCAGCACGATCGGATTTTCCAACAACTTTGTGTGACCGTGTGTATGCAAGACAAGTTTGAGCCAACATCCATCGGAAAAAATCCTAGGATTTTGTTGTCGGAATGCCCGAACAAAGTCCGACCGTGTGTACGGGGCATTAGAGAGAGACCCCCTCCAGGTCCCATTAGACTCTGTTGTAGTCTCTAACGGGGCCTGGAGGGGACACTTTCTAAAAGACTGTCCAATGGACACTTAGACCCCTTTCACACCAAGGCGTTTTTGCATCGTTTTAGCGCTTAAAATAACGCTCATAAAACGCTCATAATACGCTCCCCATGCATCTCAATGGACCCTTTCACACTGAGGCGTTGCGCTGGCGGGGCATTGAGAAAAGTCCTGCAAGCAGCATCTTTGGAGCAGCTTTTGGGCGTTGAAAAAAGCACTTCAAAAACGCCCCTCTCCATTGAAATGAATTGAAAACGCTGTAAAAACGCCTGAAAAACGCCTATAATCCGCCCTGAGCTGTAGAAAATTCACATGATCTCACAAAAATGTAAACATTGCAAGCAGAAATGAGAGCATCTACAACAACAGGACTGAAATTGTGGGAAGGTCAGGATGATTAAACAGACCATCAAAGGGATTTGGGACTAGTGGGAGCGGGATTAGGGTTAGGGATTTGGGACTAGTGGAAGTGGGATTAGGGTTAGGGATTTGGGACTAGTGGAAGTGGGATTAGGGTTAGGGATTTGGGACTAGTGGGAGCGGGATTAGGGTTAGGGATTTGGGACTAGTGGGAGCGGGGTTAGGGATTTGGGACTAGTGGGAGCGGGGTTAGGGTTAGGGATGTGGGAGTGGGATTAGGATATAGATACTTACGTTGCAATGCTCATTCGAGTATAATTTTTGAACTTGTCTGGGTGCACTCTCAAGTCCTTGTATAGCAATGCAAATTTTCCAATTGAGGTGTGCGCTTGGAGGATGTGATGAACCCAATAGCGACGGTGCTGCCTCTGTTGGTGGATTTGCTCCCAATAGAGTAGCACAAATAACAAAAACAGCTCCATGAACTCCATCTTCTTTATTTACCCTCTTTCACCTCAACGAGATACCAGGAAGTACACAGGAAGTGATGTAGGGAGGTGGAGTTGTTCTTTGACGCCGATGCTTCAATAATGCTTGAAAAACACTGTTAAAACGCCTGCAGCGTTGTGTTAATTTTACCGCTAACACCCCTAAAACGTTGTAAAAACGCGGTAATAACGCTATGGCGTTTTTTGGGCGTTTTTGAAGTGCCTTAGTGTGAAAGGGGTCTTAGAGAAAGACCTCCCTCTAGGTCCCATTATATCTGTTGTTAAACAGTGTTTTTTTTTTCAAAAGGAAGAAGTTGTACTTTGTGTAAAATGAAGGGTGGGGCCTGGGGTGGGTCATGGGCAGGGCCAGGGGTGGGTCATGGGCAGAGCCTGACAGGGGGCCCTTGCTTTATTTGTTCCGGTGGCCCTGCGTGTTGTCAGTCCGCCCCTGGCTCCCACTGTGCCCAATACCCAAAAGTGCAGGATCGAGTATATACACATGATCCTGCGCAGAGCAGCCGCCCTGTAGCAGTAAACCTGCTATAGGGCGGTCAGTGGGCAAAGTGGATAAGAAAGTCTAAAGCAGGTTTTTTTCTATTCCAGGAGCCAGAAAAGGCAAAAACTTTAGCAACTTTCATTTTTTTGGCTGCCTCGTGGTGCAAGGTAGTAGATGCCTCACACTGCGCTGGAAAAAAGTACTGCGTGTCAGTACTCCACCACATACTGCCCACACACCACTGCAGCTGGGCAGATAAGAAGACCAGGATTATACTAGAATAGCCACCCAATGCAGTCCCCCCACATCTGGTGTGCAGAGACACTAACTGTTAGGAACTGTTTAATGAGGTCTTTTGTGTTGGCTGAATGGATCGAGTGCTGAGGAATTTCTGCATTGTCGTCTTAATACGAACATAAATGTAGCAAGGTCCTGGGGCTCTCTAGGCCTAATGGTGACCTCCAGAGTTAGGGACAACTAACATCCTTCTATGTAGAATGGGTTACGAGGCATGGTGAGTGTAGTGCAAGGTAGATTAATGGGCGCTAGACACTTCTTGAATGCAAAGAGATTTATTTTCTCTTGAACAGAACTGTGGGAGAGAGGGTTAGGGCCAGGACACCCTTAAGTAGTTGCAATGTTATTTGGCAGACTGCAAGACTTCTATAGGCAGACAGCCATGCAGGGGAAGGCATCCAGCAAGACACCACATCTGCATGAGAAGGATCGCTGTCTCCTATGGCAACGGTCTTATAACAGTTTCTAACACTTGTAGAACTTCCCAGTCTCCCTCACTAGACTTGTAGATCCACTACCATTGGATCCCCTGAGCTCTTCCAATATTCACACGCAGTATATTCCTCACACGTCACTCCCGCATCTCTGCTGGGTCCCTAGCTTGGCACTCACAGATACTCTTCAGGCTTCACCCCACTGATCTGCTCGGTCCCTGGCTTGGCACACAAGACTGCTCTGCAAGCGTCACCTCTGCTGGCTGGGTCCCTGGCTTAACATCTGTTGAAGTTTCCCAATTCTTCACCGTCCCCGGGTGGTGAGAATTCTGCTCCGGTACTTGCTCCGGCTACTCACTGTGGTCCCTGGTAATAAGGTGGATGGTCCCTTAGTGGTGACAGCTTCCCCTCTGCCTCCGACCACGACAGGTTCTCCAGCCGGCAGAATCATCACTTTCAGACATCCCAACCTGCAAAAACTCATTTCAGGGAGGTGGCGCTTCGTTTTAATATTTTTCCACAGTGCTTCTAGGGAAAAGGGTGGGTGGTATGTGGAAGTGGACGGTGTCAGTAGTTTTTTTATTTTTAATAATTTATTTTTTTACAATTTAATATATTTCTTTATTTCATTTCACTATGCTTTTTGGGGGGAGGGGGTTGGGGCAGTGGAGAGTGATAGTAGGGCAGGGGAGAGTGGTGTCAGTAGTTTTTATTTTATTTTTTTACACTTTTTAATTTCTTAGAATTTTTTTACATTTTTTTTTATATTTCTTGGGGGCTTTGGTAAGATGTCAGCATAATTTTTTTAACTTCAAAGCAGATTTTATATATATCTGCTCTGAAATAAAGTAAAAAACCTAACAAATAAACAAACAGTCTGTATGTGTGTATATGTGTGTATATATATATATACTCTCTCTATATATATATATATATATATATATATATATATATATATTTTATTTTTTTTGTCCTATGCTGTAAGGAGGTGTTTTTCTTAGGAAAATGGTGGAGACTCAACACAAGAAGAACGTTTGTTCTCTAGCGTTTGAGAATTCTCCCATTAACCACTTCCGGACCGCCGCACGCCGATGTACGTCCAAACTTTGAAGGGGGATATCGTTGTTATGGCAGCAGCTAGCTGCCATATCCCCGGTATCCCTGTTTTCGTGCGGTGGTCCGCTTTCTGATAAAAGGGGTCCCTGCGACGGAATCGCCGCGAGGTCACTTTTATCGGTGGCGGGAGAGGGGCCCCCACCTCCCGCCGCGATCCAGTGCCCTCCGCCGCTTATCGGAGCCGTCGGTAGCGGCGGAGGCGATCGCGTCCGTCTCCCTCCTGTGCCTGGAGACGAGTGAGCCTAAGATGGCGCCCACTCGCCTCCATGACACTGCTAGGTGGAAGCGACGTCAAAACGTCACTTCCGCCCACGCCTCTTAAAGGCACATTTTTTTCAATGTCATTTTTTTAAATGACTTTATTTTTTTTATTTTTTTATTGCATTTTAGTGTAAATATGAGATCTGAGGTCTTTTTGACCCCAGATCTCATATTTAAGAGGTCCTGTCATGCTTTTTTCTATTACAAGGGATGTTTACATTCCTTGTAATAGGAATAAAAGTGACACAATTTTTTTTTAAAACAGTGTAAAAATAAATAAAATAATGTAAAATAAATAATAAAAATTAAAAAAAAAATTTTTAAAAACCCCCCGTCCGACGAGCTCACGCGCAGAAGCGAACACATACGCGAGTAGCGCCCGCATATGAAAACGGTGGTCAAACCACACATGTCAGGTATCGCCGCGACCGGTAGAGCAAGAGCAATAATTCTAGCCCTAGACCTCCTCTGTAACGCAAAACATGCAACCTGTAGAATTTTTTAAACGTCACCTATGGAGATTTTTGAGGGTAAAAGTTTGACGCCATTCCACGAGCGGGCGCAATTTTGAAGAGTGACATGTTGGGTATCAATTTACTTGGCGTAACATTATATTTCACAGTATAAAAAAAGTTGGGCTAATTTTACTGTTGTCTTATTTTTTTATTCAAAAAAGCGAATTTTTTCCAAAAAAAGTGCGCTTATAAGACCGTTGCGTAAATACGGTGCCAAAAAAAGTATTGCAACAACCTCGATTTTATTCTCTAGGGTGTTAGAAAAAAAAACATATATAATGTTTGGGGGTTCTAAGTAATTTTCTAGCAAAAAAACCTGTTTTAAACATGTAAACACCTAAAATCCAAAACGAAGCTGGTCCTTAAGTGGTTAAAATCAATGCAATATGGTCCACAACAAAATGGCCACCAACCAGAGCCCTAATTACAAGTACAGATTGTTTAGTGTTTATGGTGATGCTAGGAGCGGGAGCTGTTTGCAGGGAAGTCTGGGAGTCGGTCTTCACAGCTGTTCCCCGCTGCACCGATCATTTCCGGGAGATCGGGAGGCGCTTGCGGGTGTGCGGGAGCTGCCGCAGAAATGCGGGAATCTCCCACACCTCGGGGAGACTTGAGATGTCTGCACTGTTGGTTGAACTGCTAGCCGCAGTCCCAACCCTGCACTGCTCTCTTGCTTCTAGACAGGCCCTCAGACAGCCCAGCAGCCAGATGTCCCCAGGATAGACCCCAGGCTCTGGCCTAGCAGCCCGAGGCAGTACAACACACGTCCACCCAAACAGCCGTCCAGGTGGCACAGAACCCTGATCACCTGACTCCACCCAAATTAATAGGCTCTCCCAGCAGGTCAAGGGATTCTAGAAAATCCCTGCCCATTGGCTGAGATACCCCATGTACTCCTAATCTGTCCTTGCAATGCCCTTGTCTTATCTAATGTCGCCAGGTACCCGGCCACCTAGCGACACAAGAGAGAAGTGCAGCAATTCCAGAATAAGGGCGAAGTCAGTTGACCTCCTAGCAATTGGTCAAGGCAACTATCACTTGGCAAATACATTTAAGAGCAACCCTGCCTAAATATCAGGGTGCTACATAAAGAAAAAGAAAAATCTGACTGCGGGTCATAATTTAAAAGCATTCTCAAATGACTAATTTTGGTAAAACAGGATATATAACCAGCAGCTATAGCACATCATAAAGCACTGTCAAGAGTAATTCATGATGAGCAACATAATTATCTGTACAAGAGGAATCCCATCAACAGCAGAAAGAAAACGAATACCCGCAAGGCTCCTTCATCTTCGTGACAGAGGCTGGGGCTGGAGACATACTGTATTTTCTGTAGGACAGCGTTTTATAGAAACTTTTTTTCAACGATTGCTTTTAGTAGCAATCTTGTGTGTTTATGATTGTGAACACTGTTATACCTAGGCAGGGAGTGATGTTCGAGGCGTTTTTATAGGTACGATTTTAGGCTAGAAGGCTTATGTACAAGGCTAACGAGTGTGATAGCCTTGTGTACAAGGGCTTTTTATATCAGAACTGGTTTCCTCCCCTACAAGTCAATGAAGATGTAAAAGCAGCTCGGAAAAAGGTTAGAATCAGCTCCAAAAGCAGTTTAAAGCAAGCATAAAGGCTGATTGTACAATCTCTGTACAATTACCATTAGATTTTCCAGAATTATGGAATAGGAGGACCCACCTATCTATCCATACACTCTCTATCCAATCAGGCAGGCCTTTGTACAATATAGTTGATGGTAGATGTAAAGGAGATTGTACAATCAGATTGTATAGTGTATAGCAGCCCTCAAACTTTCCACTCGCCTACAGTGAAGAATAAGGGCTGACAAGCGTGGGCTGCCTGGGAGTGGTGGGGGGGGGGGCAAGCACCATCGGCAGGCAGGGTTGAATGGAAGCCCTTCTCCCAGTGATCGCCCGGGGAAAAGAGAGCTGTCTGGATCATCAGAGCACAGAACATCGCTGTAGCAGAAATTTAAACAATTGCCTCACATCTCGCACATATGTTGGCACCACATCCCTTAAATATTGATCTGCATAATAAATATAGGACTGGGACTTTAAAGGTGCAGTAGATAACACACAAATTATGTAAAAAATATCATTTTATTTAGAAAAATTAATAAAAACATATCAATTTAAAAGAGTTTTGATCCAATGTAACAATACAGTTTCAATTAGTGCGACTGAAATATTTATTTCTCAACATGTTTCACCACATGCCGTGGCTTCTTCAGGAGTGTAGTATTTATCAGGCAGTAAAGATAATGATACACAGAAAAATTACAAAATAAACAAAAAATATGGAACAAACAATAAATCAATCAGAATACAAATAGGGATAATACCACACATCTAATCTGCCAACGCAATACCCCAGCCAAGGAAATATATTTACCTGTATATAGATCTATCAAAAAAAAAAAAAATTATTATTATTTTTTATTATCCAGCTGAAGGTGATGCCATTTTATGGGGTGGTCATTTGGTGGTTCCATCACCTGTTTATTGAATAAAGCCATGCACATTTTTACTATTTCTGCATTACTAAGATGTTTGTCTTGTGTGTTTTTCCCCTCTTTTGTCTCCTGCTTTTACAACACTGGCTAAACAAAGCCCTCAGTTAGCTTCTCAGAAAGCTAACGCAATTGTATTGTTACATTGGATCAAAACTCTTTTAAATTGATATGTTTTATTAATTTTTCTAAATAAAATGATATTTTTTACATAATTTGTGTGTTATCTACTGCTTTCGGTGCTCTCACATTTTAAATGACAATTACTCAGTCATGCAACACTGTACCCATATGAATTTTTTTTCCCTTTTTTCACACAAATAGAGCTTTCTTTTGGTGGTAATTAATCACCTCTGGGTTTTTTAATTTTTGCGCTATAAATCAAAAAAGACTGAAAATTCGATTAAAAAAAAAATTCTTTGTTTCTGTTAAAATTTATTGCAGAGTATTGGCGAGTATTGGCGAGTATTGGCGAGTATTGGTAGAGTTTTGGCGAGTATTGGTAGAGTATTGGTGAGTATTGGCAGAGTTTTGCGGTGTTGCAGAGTATTGCACAATGTTGCAGAGTATTGCAGTGTTGCAGAGTATTGCACAGTGTTGCAGAGTATTGCAGAGTATTGCACAGTGTTGCAGAATATTGCAGAGTGTTGCAGAGTTTTGCAATATTGCAGAGTATTGCAGTGTTGCAGAGTATTGCAGTGTTGCAGAGTATTGCAGAGTGTTGCAGAGTGTTGCAGAGTATTGCACAGTGTTGCAGAGTATTGCAGTATTGCAGAGTATTGCCATTATTTACATTGAGCAGCGCTGTGGGCACTAAACATCCAGCCCACAGCGCTGCTGCCATCTCTCCATCTCTCCCCCCGCACTGAACGGATCGGTACAGAGAGGGGAGGGAGGACGTGACGCCGGTTTGTTTACAATGATCGCTCCGTCATGTGACGGAACGATCACGTGGTAAACAGCTGCGATCAGTGCCTATTTACCGTGATCTGTGATGCGCCGAGTCCTCCGGACCCGGCGGTCACGGATGTTCCCGGGTGCGCGCCCCAGGGGGCGCACGGGAGCAACATTCTGGAATGACGTCCCACGGACGTCCACCCAGAACTAGCCGACCGCGCTGTTGCCGTCTTTCGGCAATGGCCCGGTCGGCAAGTGGTTAAAGTCCCAGTCCTATATTTATTATGCAGATCGCTGTAGCAGCTTTCATTTCAATTGTCGTGTGTTCCCCGCACTCGCTGTCACATACAGCCCCACCTAGTTTGAAGGACAGAACACCCGTCCAATCCCGGGATGTGTGACGTATATCAAAGTCCCCGGACCAGGAGAAAGGGCTGTATGTGACAGCGAGTGCAGGGAACACAGGGCAATTGAAATGAAAGCTGTTACAGCAATGTTCCTGGGCGCTCTAAGGATCCAGCTGGCAATCCTCTTCCTCTCCTCTCTTCCCCTGCACAGGTAGGCTGCATTGATGGACACAGGTAGGCTGCATTGATGGACACAGGTAGGCTGCATTGTTGGGCACAGTTGGGGCTGCATTGATGGACACAGGTAGGCTGCATTGATGGACACAGGTGAGGCAGCATTGATATACACAGGTAGGTTTCACTGTTGGCCACAGGTTAAGCGACATTGATGGACACAGGTAGGCTGCATTGATGGACACAGGTAGGCTGCATTGTTGGGCACAGGTGAGGCTAAATTGATGGACACAGGTGAAGCAGCATTGATCGACACAGGCTGCGTTGTTGGGCACAGGTGAAGCAGCATTGATGGACACAGGTAGGCTGCATTGTTGGGCACAGGTGAACCGGCATGGTGGACACAGGTAGGTTGCATTGTTGGGCACAGGTAAAGTGACATTGATGGACACAGGTAGGCTGCATTGATGGACACAGGTAGGCTGCATTGATGGACACAGCTGAAGCAGCATTGATGGGCACAGGTGAGGCTGCATTGATGGACACAGGTAGGCTGCATTGTTGGGCACAGGTGAGGCTGCATTGATGGACACAGATGAGACAGCATTGATGGACACAGGTAGGCTGCATTGATGGGCACAGGTGAGGCTGCATTGATGGGCACAGGTGAGGCTGCATTGTTGGGCACAGGTGAGACAGCATTGATGGACACAGGTAGGCTGCATTGTTGGGCAAAGGTAAGCTGAATTGATGGACACAGATGAGGCTGCATTGATGGACAGGTGAGGCTGCATTAATGGACACAGGTAGGCTGCATTGTTGGGCACAGATGAGGCAGCATTGATAGACACAGGTGAAGCAGCATTGATAGACACAGGTAGGCTGCATTGATGGACACAGATGAGGCTGCATTGATGGACACAGGTGAAGCAGCATTGATAGACACAGGTAGGCTGCATTGTTGGGCACAGGTGAAGCAGCATTGATGGACACAGGTTGGCTGCATTGTTGGGCACAGGTGAAGCGCCATTGATGGACACAGGTAGGTTGCATTGTTGGGCACAGGTGAAGCGGCATTGATGGACACAGGTAGGCTGCGTTATTGGGCACAGGTGAAGCGGCATTGATGGATACAGGTAGGCTGCACTGATGGGCACTGATAAAGTTGTTGTTAATATTTATTTTTTTAACTTAATTCTGCATAAAACATTTAAGTGTCATTTCATGAGATAATTTATGAAGGCGTGTTTAGGGGCAGAATTAGGGGCAGGGCAACTGGTGGCGAGTAACTCTTGAGGCCTGGCTGGTAGCTCAGGACTTGAAATTTGGAGCCCTGGTGTATAGTGAGCTTTACAAAACCCAGAACATACTTCTCCTATTTTCAATACCGCAGCTCTATCCACATAGGCTTTTATCTGCTCACTCAGTACACTCTGCCAAATGAACGATCTATGCAAGATGAAAGTTAAGGTAGGAAAAAAAAATTGATGCTGGTGTATTTAGTGAGACTAGTGATCACTGGTTGATTGCATTTCACATAAAAAACATGCACCTGGAAGTGGGTAATAGGTAGGATGACCATGTGTCCCCCATTTTACAGGTCTGTCACGGGTCCCGGGCACCTTCATTCCAGGACAATACAGTGTCCTGAAATGAAACTGACACGGACCCCACTCCCCCTAGGCCGGTCTGATGCCCCCAAAAACGGCCACCACATTGCCGCTTTACTCACAGACAGTACTTGTCCTGGCTGGGAATGTTTGGAGAGGCACAATTCCTGCCCCCTGCTTGTGATTGGAGAAATCATAAATCCCAATTATTGTGTCTAATCACTGCAGGGCAGTGTAGATCAAGCATTGGAACAAGGTAAAAAGGTCTCAGCCAGCCAGGACAAGTACTGTCAGTGAGTAAAGTTGCAATGTGGCGGCCTTTTGTGGGGCTGCTTCTGGGTAGAGCGCGCACCCTCTGCCCTGGCTGTCCTGTAATTTGTTACATCACAAGCTTTTTGGGAAGGGGTGGATGTCCCTGAATGATGCAGGATGTGTGCTAATGAGGTCAGCTGGTCAACTACTTCCTGTGTTATGACCTAAAGTCTGTCAAGGAAGTAAGGCAAAAGTAATGGAGAAGTTTTTTTTTAAACAGCCATGAGGACAGTGAGGTAAGTGTGTGTAGAATAAATGGAAAGCTTTGTTATTTCTGCAAAAGAAGTACATTAATGCTATATTGGTACATAGGGGAGCTGGAATTTAGAAAAAAAAAAGGGTGAAAAAGGTGAACTTAGCCTTTAAATGTGCCTGAAATCAAGTTGAATCTGGCTGTCTGCAAAATTGGTCCCATTGGGGCCCTTGGGCCCATTGAAACTCATGAGTTGCGGTAATACACAGTATAGCTGGCATTACCCAATGCACACTAATGCATATGTTCTAGTGTGGTGCCATAAGGTGGGGTGATGCCATGAAAGGGTCATGTATGTTTCCAATCTACTGCACTACGTTGGCAGCCCAATTATAGTGAATAAGATACCTTATGCATAAAAACTTGCATGTGCAATGCAGCCTTGCTTAAAAGATTAGTTCACCTTATCTGCCTATGCAAATAAGGGATGTCTGTAGATAAAAACAAACTGTGCAACTTTGACCAAAGTAGAATAGCGCCCTTGTTATAGGTGTAGGCCAATTACATCCCTCATGAAGCCTGACTGGAAATCTGTTGCTAAGAGAAGGCTAGTGTTACTGCTCACCTCCACCATCACAGGAGGAAGCTCTTTCTCTGATTTAGGCCTCCTCCCATCCACTTTCTCTCCCCTGATACAGTAGGCCTGAGCTCAGCATTTGGGAGCTTACTTCTGTGATGGTGAATGAGAACAGTAATAGCTGTGCGTCTCTTAGAAACATCCTTAGCAACTTTCTGGGAGTTTTCTAGCCATAGAGGGAGGGACCAGCCAAGACTGTTGGAAAATTTGTGTTCATTTAGCACACGCAGCCAATCAGCTGCAGCGCTGATCATTGTATTCTGGCAGCGGAGGAGTCCCACTGTCAGATTACAATGACACAGCCAGGAAGATTCCTCCCATCCATCTATGGCCAGCTTAAAACTCTGCATAAAGACATAATCAATATATTGTAAATAGAATAAAAACACATAAACAGGTTGTAGAGCAAATGCACCAAGTGTTTTATTTTTCAGTTCAGTTCTATGTTCAGTTAACATTATTGTAGATAACGTTCTTTGGCGTGTCCTTGATGCCTTTATGAAGAGGTTTTGGAGTCCTGAGTCACCTCTTTCACGGAGGAAGACACCACCTTCCCATTTACCACTTCCTCCACCACTGTCTTCACCTTGATCTTTGTGGTGGAACTGAGTGCTTCTTCTTTGCTGACAATTTTCACACCTAGTTGACAAATGACAGAATTAAGTAACACAATTTTCCCTCATTAATGCAGGATCATGCAGAGACAATGTACTATTTATGAGACATTATGGGATTAGTGTCATAGAAAACATCTCAGGAACACAGGGAGCATTCTTATGGCATATTCACAAGATTACTTATATGTTGCCAGAAGATGGTGGATTTAAAGCTGAACTCCAGGAATTAGACCAAATCTACCCCTGCAGTGGGCGCCTCTGCAACGCAAGGGGAAAATGCTCATTTGGTCTAGGGGTGCAACAATAAGTTGTATTGCTTACCCTATCCCTCAGTCTGGCAGGTTCAAGTGTTGTTCTTTGCTGCCCAAAGCTCTGAGCTTTAATGAAGGCTTTGGGTTGTCCCTTATTGTCATCATGTACGAAGCAGCTGCTTTGTACAAAGAGGAGCAACCAAGGCAGAGAGCACCTTAGTCAGCCAAAGCTTGTTGGGGAATATAGTGACTGGACATGTATGAAAACCTTGTATGATCGCAAGAGTTTCATCCCTGATAGACCAGCCACCAGAGGTCCTTCTCTGTGGGATAAACACAAACAGTCACATTGTCAAAGGACACAATGGCTGGCATAGATGACCAAGGGGAAACTAGATGTACCTGCAGGTTTGGCCTCCCTTTATTGTCTATAATGGCCTTACTGCAAACCCACGCTACAATCAGATTCTATACTTTCCATAATATTTATCAAAAAAGGTCCTACTTGACCTCATAAATTGAATGGATTTTTAGGCCACCCTTTGTACATATAATCAATTGTATTTTAACAATTAAAAGTAAATGTGCAAAGATTGTCAATCAATATGTCTGGCACATATGTGGGCAGGGTAACATTACAGTAATAACTCAAATATTAACTTTATTTTGTTTATACTAATTAACACGCCTACACTAATTTGTGATGAGGATTTAATTATATTGTTCTGTCCCGATTTTAGCTAATAGCTGTCTAACAGAAGAGACTCCGTAAATGAACCTGTCATTACAAATATATTGGGCTGCTGTCAACCTTTTTTTTTTTGTTTGAAGCTGCTGGTTCCCTGACTGCCATGTTCAACCCATGTCTCAAGGACTTCTATTTTTATTAGACACACATCTGCATACAAGAGCTGTGTCTTGCCAATTCTGTACAATTGATCATTTGTTTGAAATGCTCAATGACTTACTTTTGTCTGATGATTCCAATCGCTTAACTGACGACAAGCTGGTGAGAGGAAAAAAAAAATGATATGTTTAAAACATTTGAATGGCCTCCACTTGAGTCACAGCTCTGTTACCTGTACTTTAAAAAATTATACCAGTAACGGGATTGGTTCCCATAGGAAAAAAAGAATTGTTCTGCACGTGCCACGTCTTTTTTTTAACCAAACATATGGTGTCACTTAATGTTCTACATACACAGACATCTGTGCTCAATATATCTTTAGTAAGTGAAGTATTTTATGTGTACTAAACTGAAAAATATATTTTATTAAGTTTATAATAAAATATATTTTAAGAGGATTTATAAGACCCTCACCTGGCATCTTCTCCTTCCAGCAGTCTTCTGTAGGTGGCGATCTCCTGCTCGAGCCTGGTCTTGATGTCCAGCAGCCTTCTGTACTCCAGACCATGCTGCTCTGAATCTGACCTGACTTGATGAAGCTCGATTTCTATTTGGGAAATAATGCTCTGGATTTTTGCTATTTCTGCTCCATATCGACCTTCTGTTTCTGATAAGGAGCCTTCTAATGCTTGTTTCTGAAAATGAAGAAAAATATCATCAATATAGTCAACGGTGGTCTAATGATGACCATAGAAAGTCTTATTAAGGAAAAAGAGAACCAATATAGCCGACAGTGGTCTAATGAGGACCATAGAAAGTCTCAATAAGCATGTTTTAATTAATGTTAGTTGTATTTGCTTGGAGTTTGGCTTTAAGTAAGTATTTCACAAACACCCTCCTTCACAACATCTGCAAAAATAACCTTTATAGGCCCCTCATACCTCAGGATTGTTTAAATGCCATGATTTTTGTACCCAATCTTGACCAATGTGGCCACAGACCATGCTCCATGTGCATCTAATTTCACTCACAAAGTTCAGTGCAGCCAATCTCAACCAGGGTTCCATGGAACCCTAGGGTTTCTCCAAAGGCTACTAGGGGTTTCTTGAGCTGTGTCAGATTGACCTCTGAATCCAACGCCACTTGGCAGTGCACCAACAATATTTTTAGTTTTCTCACCTCTGATAAATTATTTTAGCAGGGGGTTTCCATAGACCTAAAATTTACTTAGTTGGCTCCTCTGGGGTGAAAAGGTTAAGAAATGTTGGTTTAGTTCCGCCAGCACACTGTAGGCAATGTGATCAGAGTTTGACTAGGATGGAGGAGAAGCATATACAAACACTAAAGTATGGGAATCTCATATAAATTCACGTTTCAGAGACCAGGAGGAGAGTCTAAGGCTCGATTCACACAGGGGCAACACGACTTCAACGCGGCTTCAACGCGACTTCAGCGCGACTTCAGCGCGACTTTAGCAAATTACAAAGCGACTTCAAGTCGCCTCCAGGACAGGCGACTTCGGCTGTGGCCAATCACAGGACAATCAGCTCTCTGGGAGGGAGGGGTTTTCCCTGCAAAGTCGCTTGACTTTGAGAGAGAGATCCGACTTGGAGGCGACTTCCATTGATTTCTATGGTACAGGTCGCCTACCAAGTCGGATCCAAGTAGTACAGGGAGTACGCTCTGAAGTCGGAGCGACTTCAGTAGTGTCTATTAAGACGCTCCCATTCACTTAATGTGAATCTCTTTCTGGGGCGACTTGGGGCGACTTGAGGGCGTACAAGTCGGATCCTAAGTCGTCCCAGTGTGAACCGACCCTCAGGCTCGGTTCACACTGGGGCGACTTGGGATCCGACTTGTACGCCCTCAAGTCGCCCCAAGTCGCCCCAGAAATAGTTTCGATGGGAGTGAACGCTAGCGTCTTAATAGACGCTACTGAAGTCGCTCCGACTTCAGAGCGTACTCCCTGTACTACTTTGATCCGACTTGGTAGGCGACCTGTACCATAGAAATCAATGGAAGTCGCCTCCAAGTCGGATCTCTCTGTAAAGTCAAGCGACTTTGCAGGGAAAACCCCTCCCTCCCCCCTCCCTCCCAGAGAGCTGATTGCCCCGTGATTGGCCACAGGCGAAGTCGCCTGTCATGGAGGCGACTTCAAGTCGCCTTGTAATTTGCTGAAGTCGCGTCGAAGCCGCGTTGAAGTCGCGGTACAAAGTCGCGCTAAAGTCGTGTTGCCCCAGTGTGAACCGATCCTAAGGGTCTGTGTGTATGAGCTTTTGTTTTCTTCATAACTGCTTTTCTCCCCATACATATCTATAAGAATGCAAAGGCAGCTGAAGCAGGTCAAATACAAGGCAACACTCATCAAAGCCCATCGCCATTGGCCCTTAGTGAAATTCTTACGTAAAGTACAATTATCCTTTAAATCCGGAGCTACAAGGGCAATTTTTTGTAATCCAATCATACTACTGATGGTGATTTATCACCAAGGGTAGTGGTCAATCACTAAACAGAACAAAAAGCTCTCTATGGTGTAAGCCAGTAGTGGAAAAATGAATATGGAGTTCAGGAGCCAGTCTATCCAAGCCAGGAGCCAGCGGGATTTTTTTTAGGAGCCAGCTTCAATAACTACAAATGAAACCTCAAAAGTTAGTCTCCAGCTGTAATTTTTAAGGTGCAATAGTTACTTGGCTTCTGGGTGTTGTTCAGCCTTGGTGTAAGTTATACAAGTAGCTTTTAGCAGACACAAGTTCATCCTGCATGTACTAATGCTGAAAATTAAGTAATGACTAGGACTACATGTCTGATAGAAGGTGAAGAGACTGGTACACTCAAAAAGAAGGGAGACACCTGGGAAAGGAGGGGCTGGTACACTTACCGTGTTGAGGAGGGACTGAAGCTCCAGCTCCAGACTCTGTACTGTGCGTCTAAGTTCTGTGACCTCAGATTTGGAAGCCTGGAAGCTTTGTTGGTTTACTGCAACTTCCTTGCTGAGGCTTTCACTCTGTGGAAGAGAATAAGGATTTCTTAAGACTCAGAAAAAACAGGAAATAGTGATCGAATTAGTAATCTTTGGTAAACATAGAAGTGATCATGCTAAAACACAGGCAGATGCAAATATTGTGCAGCTAAATTTTCCATCTTCCCTATTTGAAATCCAAGCATATTTCTCAAGTAGTAAGTTGGCTAGCCACACATTTGGTCCAATTATCCAAAAATTAGTCCAAAAAAAGACCTTTTGTGACTTATACACCCCCAGGTGTAGACAACCTAAACTGTTCCTATAGCCATAAGGTTGTGTTTGGAATTGGTAAAACTTTTTGGTTTTTCTGTGTGTCCCATAGGGGAAATATCCTTTCATTTCTTGCCCCAGAGACACAACAGAAAGTGAGCAAGCTCTCCAAAATGAGGGGAAAACGTCTTCTCAGATGGTGGTCATTGGAACAATTGTCCCTATCGGAAGGTTCCTCTCCACCTCCTGTTTCAGTGACAATGCAAATGTTGTATTTCCCATCACTTTCTAACTCCTGGAATTTCCAGCCGAAACACAGATAGTAACAAATTCAGACAGAGACACTAACTCTTTACCCTATCCAAAAATGTTTTGGCTATAGCTCAACTTTGAGACTCTCATGCCTCGTACACACGATCAGACTTTCTGACAACAAAACCGTGGAATTTTGTTTGAAGGGTGTTGGCTTAAACTTGTCTTGCATACACACGTTCACACAAATGTTGGCCAACAATTACGAACGTAGTGACGTACTAGACGTACTACGTGGTTTTTCAGCTCTTTAGCGCCACACTTTGAGCTCCTTCTGCTAATTTCATGTTAGTAGAAGCTTGGGGAGTGTTGATTCGCGCTTTTCATTTCGTTTCTGAATGCGGAATCGGAGGAGATAACGTGTTATTTATTATTGGCCTTGGAGTTTTTGCTTTGACATTATTTTTTTGGTTGAATAATGATTTGATTTGGTATATTTTCTATATTTTTGGATGCATAGAATGCACTTTTTGGTTAAGCTCTATTTTCAGAGAGCATGTCTAATTTTATTTGTTTTAATGCACAATAAAAAAAATTGTGGAGAATAATACTTGGCTATGTGTTTTACTTTAAATGACAGTTTGGGTGTAGGCAATTACATTTAAAAAAATACAATGTAAAATTGACAAGGGACACCAACATAGTTGTATTTGTTCTTAAAAACTACAGGATAATGGTGTTGTGGTAACTCGCACCAAAAAAAAAAAAAATAATAATATTTTTCTTGATATAGAAAAAAAAACATTTGAAAATTTGTTTGCAATAACTTCAATATCACCAGCAAAGCAGCTTCATTATTATCCCATTAAAGAAGAAGAGAAATGTGCGCTGCATTTGGAGATTTCATAATTTGCCATGTCACGAATGTTAATTCTCCATTACAAACGCTAGTTTACAAGACTGACCACTTCTGCTTCCGAGTGTGTGTGTGTTTGTACTTTGGACTTTTGTGCGACGGACTTGTGTACACACGATCGGAAAATCCGACAACAAACATTTGTTGGCAGAAAATTTGAGAGCATGCTAGCCAACATTTGTTGGCGGAAAGTCCGACAACAAATGTCTGATGGAGCATACACACGGTCGAACTTACGGCCAACAAGCTCACATCCAACATTTCCCGCCGGAAAATCCGATCGTGTGTACGCGGCATAAGAGTTTTTTCAAGCACAAAGTACCCTTGCCACATACCTGTCCTCTATACCAGATCTCCACCTCTTGCCGATTCTTCTCCACCATTTTCTCATATTGATCCCTGACATCTGCAAGCACCTTGGACAAGTCAACGGCTGGAGCGGTATCCATTTCCACACTAACTTCTCCTCCAGATCGTCCCTGAGAAGCAGCAAGATCCTGAAACATAAAGGAAGATGGTAAGGACACAGCCATAATGATATACGGGAACACTGTATTTTCTTTAATGTTCATCAATATAGCCTGAACGCATGTAGATATTAACCCCACTTTTAGTGATGGGCTTACTCTAAGTCATGAATGACTTCCCATTCTCCTCTGTGTATCTGAGGTCATGGTTAAACATGATCAGGTCCATGGCACATTTATGAAACGTTTAATGTGTGCTTCGGTGTCTCAATCATCAGCAGTCAGAGGCCACCATAATGGAGCTGTATGGTGCAACTCGCAAGGATCAAGTATCATAAGGCACCTAATTGATGGGTCAATGTCAGAATTTTGGAAGTACAGGAACTTCCATAAAGGAAACAGTGTAGGTTTATGCCAGAATCCTATGTGATGTGATTTTCAGCCCATTCATTTGAATGGGTTGAAATTGCACTGGATCCGTGCCCAGTAATCCAAACCTTCTGGAAGGAAGTCTTCGTGATTGCATCTAAAATATTTAAAAAAATAATACAACCAGATCCATATTTAACTTTACTTAATCTAAAACCGGAATGGTTAACACTCTCTCAATTCAAACTTATGATCCAACTAATAACGGCTGCAAAACAAACAGTGGCCAAGGCATGGAAATCTCCTACATTGGTACTAGCAGAAACAATTCACAGAATGAATAATACAATGTCCCATGCTAAGATGGTAGCCATCGATCAAAATCAAATTCCAAAATTTGAAAAACTTTGGCACCCTTGGATAAAACAACAGTTCCTGTCAAATTTCAATGACTCTGTCCTGTTGCCATGGTAACTGATTAAATGACTTACAGAGACACCCATTCTAAGGCTTCAAAGAGAACTAAAAAGAATAATAAACTGACGAGCGGGACAACCTTGTGGACCATACCTCTACCTTTCTACCCTTTTTCTTCGTTCTCTTTCCTTTTCTCCACCTTACGATTAAAGCTCATTATCAGAATTTATTTGACCTATATACACTCTACTTGTAAACAATATGTATAGTAGGTATAAATCATTTAAATACCTACAAAAGTAACTAAGGAAATGATATATATCTTTAATTTAGGTTTACGTGAACCCAATGTTTAATATTTGAAATTTCATGATATTTACCTATATAAACCCTACTGTAAAACAATGAGCTTACTTTATAGATCCTTGTAAACTTACTTTATGTATCTTTATAACATTGTATACTCAATAAACTTCTTTTGACAAGGAAATTGCACTGGATCGCACCCAAAAAGCTTGCATGTTCTGTAGTACCATGTGATCCGTTGCATGCAAAGGCACTGTATTTGAGATCTGTGATTGGGGTGTCATTAGGATTAAATTGACACCCACAGCAGATCGCCTACCCAGTGCGTTTTGAATACAGTGCAGGAAATGTGCATGAAATGTGGTTTTCCTGCACTTCATTCTGATGTCAAAGTGCCCTTATTGTTTTTATGGAAGGGGAGGTTATCAAAACTGCAAATGATGAAAAAATATAACTTCTTGTAAATCAACTTTGAAAACTGGCAACCCCTTGGATTTTTTATATGTGACAGTGCTATGGTTGTGATTTAGGCTTTTTTTTGTGTATGCAGATGGGCAAACGCACAAAAGGTGGGCTGTCAGTGCTTGAATTGCATCTCATCAGGATCGACTTTGATCTTTATCCAAGGTTCAGTAACCTCCAAGTGATTGCACTTTACCCCGCAGCAGTTTTTTGTTCTATTTTAATAACAAGGTCTCTTTTAGCTTATCTGTTGCTTTGTCCTGAATGGGCAGAGCAACATTCCACTTTAACCAGTTCATGACCACAATCCTGTAGATTAATGTTCCTCAACATGACCCCTCACAGTTTGGCCGCTAATTTGCCTCCCGTCTCAGTCAATTTTTAAATCAACGGTTGTCAAGCTGGATGGTGCTTATATTTCTCCTAAATCAGCTGAAATTTAAGTAATCTAAAGCCAGCCTTAGTGTTTAAATTAAAAAAACACTAATTGAACTCAAAAAATTGCTTAGGCTGATAGAAAATGGCAAGATGCACAGCTACGTGGCCTCTCTACCTTTTTGCATTAATAATCAAAATATTGCAAGCACACTTGGTAATCTTACCTCCTCGTGATTCTTCTTCAGGTAGATCAGCTCCTCCTTTAGGCCTTCAATCTCAAGCTCCAGGTCTGATCTGTTGACGGTCAACTCGTCCAGGGCTCTGCGCAGTCCAACGACATCAGTATCCACTGCTTGTCTGATGGCCAGTTCTGATTCAAACCTGCAGGTGGCGACAGAGCACATCAGTTTCAAGAATCTACTTCTCTTAGAGCAGGGGTCTCCAAACTGCGGATGTGGCCCTTTGCTTGCCTTTATCCGCCCCTTGGGGCACTTTTCCTTCCACTAATACGAGGCACTAATCTTCTCACTGACACCAATGATAGGGTACTTTTCCTCCCACTGACGCCAATGATGGGGCACTATTCCTCCCACTGACACCAATGATGGGGCACTATTGATCTTTTATTAAAAGAATCAAGCAACCAATTTTATACAAAAGTAAAAAACAAAACCATAGTACAAAACTTCAACAGAAATCCAAGGAATACACATCCATGTTCAGAATATATACAATATATACATAATCCGTTACCAAAACTATTTACATAAAGCAGCAGAGAAGGCCTAAGAGGCACAACCCATCACCTATGTACGCAGCCATTTATCAAAAATTAATCCAAAAAAATAATAATCTAGGGTGATAAGAGACAGACAGCCACACCCGGGAAAGAGACTCCTGGCAGTCAGGGAGGCTTGAAACCCCTCATGATGGGGCACTATTGATCTTTTATTAAAAGAATCAAGCAACCAATTTTATACAAAAGTAAAAAACAAAACCATAGTACAAAACTTCAACAGAAATCCAAGGAATACACATCCATGTTCAGAATATATACAATATATACATAATCCACTACCAAAATTATTTACATAAAGCAGCAGAGAGGGCCTAAGAGGCACAACCCATCACCTATGTACGCAGCCATTTATCAAAAATTAATCCAAAAAAAAATAGTAATCTAGGGTGATAAGAGACAGAGAGCCACACCCGGGAAAGAGACTCCTGGCAGTCAGGGAGGCTTGAAACCCCTCCACGCCTTCAACCAAGCCCCCTGACTCCGCTTGTCTCTCTCAAGCACCCGAATCTTCTCCACCTCATGCAAAATGTCATACACCACCACCTGAACAGGAAGGATTTTACGCCGAATGCAGACCTGACACCGTGCGTTCCAAGTGAAATAACGGACTACTAGGCTAACTAGAAAAAGTGTATCTAAACAAAAAACCCCACCAGTATTGAATGCTCCGTACACCCACTCAGCATAACCCAGCCTGGAGAGGAAAGGAACACCGAGGGCCCGCCCCACCTGTTTGTACACCTCTATGTTAAAAGGGCAATGAAGCAGAAAATGGTCCATAGTCTCCTCCTCACCTGCACACTCCTCCCGAGGACAGCTACGATCCACCCCACTGCGGAATTTCAAATTGCCCCTAACATAGAGTCTCCCATGGAAGCACAACCAGGCCAGATCCCTGAATTTAGGGGGTACTCTGTCCAAATTAATAAGTCTTAACCCTGCCCTCAAAACTGGGCCTGGGCAATCCCTTAAGGCCAGTGGGTCATGAAAGACTTCGCTCAAGACTCGACTCATAAGGACTTTCCTCGGAACCGATCTGAGATCTTCAGCCGACAATCGCCACTGCCGTAGTAACTTCAGGCACGGAGCGACATAGGCTGGTAGCTGACCACGATGACCCCTGAGATTCTTCACTTGGCCACCTTCTTCCCAAAGTCGTAGAAAAGGCCTAAACCAAGATCTAAATATGCCTGCCCATCCAGGAGGTTCCACTGCAAGCATATTACCAATATTAAACTTGAGAAAAAGCAGTGAAAAGAAAAGAACTGGGTTGACCATACCTAAGCCACCCTCCCTCCTGGATAGATAGGTGACATTCCTCTTGATGGGGTTCAGTCTGTTCCCCCACAACATCTGGAAGAACACACTACTGACCCTAGCATAGAGAGACACTGGCAAGATGCAGACAAAGCTGACATACAAGAAGATCGGAATCAGGTAAGTCTTAATCAGATCAACCCTTTCCCTCATAGATAACTTCCATCTCTTCCAGCTGACCACCTTAGTATTGGCAATTTCCAGTCTGCCTTCCCAGTTTTTGAGGCCATAATCGCCAGGTCCAAATTCAATGCCTAAAATCTTAATTCTTTCCTGGGGCACTGGAAAGGTGTCCGGGAGATCAAACCCCTCACCTTCCTTTCCCATCCAGAAAACTTCACTCTTTTCCTGATTGATCTTGGAGCCTGATGCTTCAGAATACCGTGATGTCAGAGAGACCACCTCCTCTGCTTCATCCGCCCCAGTGACAATCACCGACACATCGTCCGCATAGGCAACAACCCTCAAAGGCGGCTCACCCGGAAGCCCCACTGGCACCCCACACAACATGCCGCTCTCTAGCCTCCTGATGAAGGGGTCGATTGCAAACACATAGAGCAGGGGACTCAGGGGACAACCCTGGCGCACCCCGGAGCCAACCCCAAAGGACTGCCCAACCCAACCATTAACAAGAGGAAAGCTCTCTGCCCCCTCATACAAGACTTTTAACCAATCGACAAAACCACCCGGCAGACCGTACTTACTAAGGAGCAACCACAGGTACTCATGGTTAACACGATCAAAAGCCTTTGCCTGATCCAATGTCAGCAAATACTTTCCCCAGCCTGCAGCCCTGCACCGCTCCAAGGCCTCCCGGACAGCTAAAACTGCTGTGAAGGTGCACCTACCCTGGACCGAACAGTGCTGATGGCGAGAAAGCAAAGACTCTGCTACTGACGATAGGCGCCAGAAAATGATCTTTGCCAGTATCTTTCTATCGACATTAAGAAGGCTGATGGGGCGCCAATTCTCAACCATCGAAGGATCTTTACCCTTTGAAAGAAGAATCACAGCTGAGTGCCTCATGGAAGGGGGAAGTACCCCCTCAGCAAGGCAACTGTTAAAAACCTCTACCAAATGTGGGGCCAGAATAGACTTAAAGGCTTTGTAAAACTCAGCCGTCAAGCCATCCGGTCCAGGTGACTTTTTGATGGCAAGTTGTTCAATTGCCCTCATCACCTCTTCAACTGTGATCTCCTCTGTCAAATTCATCAATGGGACATCTTCATCATTTAGACCTGGAGTAGAGTCCAAAAAGCCTTCCATCTTGTCACGGTCAAGCTCTTTCCTCCCAAGAAGGTCAGCATAAAAGGACCTCACGACCTCCAGAATCCCTGACCTGGACTTTGTCAAGGAACCTGTACTGTCTTTAAGGCCAACGACCGTTTTAACAGCTACACCTTGTTTGCAGTTCTGGTAAGGGTCAGGCGAGTGGTACTTCCCATAGTCCCTCTCCAGAACCAAAGAGGCATGCCGGTCATATTGACACTTCCTGAGAAGGAGTTTCACTTCGGAGATTTCCCCAGGATCTCCACCTCTCGAGACAAGAATATCCAGCTTCCTCCGTAAACGTTGGTAGGTCATGTATTTATTAAACTGCTTTCTATTGGCTAGGCCCCTGAAGAATCCAGCGATCCTCTTTTTGGTCAGCTCCCACCACTCAGCCTTGCTGCTACAAAAGTCTAGGATGGTCACCTGTGCCTGAAAGAATTCCTCAAAGGATTGTCTAACATGTTCTTCCTTGAGTAGAGTCGAATTCAATCTCCAGATGCCCTTACCCCTCTGAGGGGCGTCTGAAGCATTCAGGACCACAGATAGCATACAGTGATCAGAGAACTCTACTGCCTGCACCACTGGGGGTGAGAAAGCAGAGGTCTCCTTCAAAAAAAACCTATCTATTCTACTCTGACTATTACCTCGATGAAAGGTGAACCCAGTGTCATCCGGGAGGTGCTTAATGTGCACATCCACAAGACCAGCATCCCTAACCATACTATTTAAAAAAACGCTATCATATCCCAGCCTGTCCTTGAAGTCCTTCCTGTCCTTGGGCCTAGTTACTGTATTAAAGTCACCTCCAAAGACCACTTGCCGGGATGTAAAAAGAAATGGCTTGATTCTTGTAAAAAGGCATTTCCTGTCCCACTTTGTGTGCGGCCCATAGACATTAATTAGGCGCAGGTCCTGCCCTCCCACAAGGACGTCTAAGACCATACATCTCCCAATCTCCACCTCAATAACCCGCCGGATAGTTACCATGCCGGTTTTAAACAACACCGCCACACCGCCGTAAGGCTCGGCCGCAAGAGACCAGTAAGATGGACCATACCTCCACTCTCTCTTGGCCATATGAATATCTGCCAAGGAGGTGAGCCTAGTCTCTTGCAAAAATAAAATTTCAGCATCTAATTGGCTGAACAAAAAGAAGGCCATAGAACGAGCTCTTACTGACTTAATGCTGGCGACATTTATTGTCACCACTTTTAACGGAGGGGGAACCGCCATTTGGGTTATTGGGTGGATTGCTTCTTAGCTCCCCTCTGCTGCTCATCACCAGAAGCCTCTCTCTTTCTTGAGGCCGCCTCAAACTCCATCTCAGAATCAGAACTTCGCTCCGAAGAAGCTCCAGATGAGGAAATCTCCCACTTAGAGGACCTATAACGGTTGGAGACAGGCACTGGAGCCCGTTCCGTCCTCACCACCTGCTTCTTCCGCTTCCCAACCTTCCTTCTCTCCTCCAGGTACTGCAGGTCAGCTTCAGAGATGCCCTTATCTCCTGTTTTTTTCTTTGAAGTCTTTACAGAAGACTCCTTTAGAGAGGCAGAAGCGACCTTTTTAATACCCACTACCACTCCTGGTGGGGGGGTTGCTCCCTTTGAATCTGTCTTAGGAGGGGTAGACTCCTGGGGGGTAACTGACTCGGGGGGCACAGACTTGGAAGGTTCTGACACATGAGGAGAGGGTACAGTAGGCTGGGGGGACACAGAGACAGATACAGAAGGAATACTTACAGACACAGGAGGGGTGGCCACAGGAACTGGGGAGGGACCCTGAGCAGGACCAGGGGAGTCAGTCACCGCAGAGGAGGATGGTACACCAGGGGCATCACCCTCCATCCCGTCCAGCCTTGACATGTCATCTATTACCTCCTTCTCCATATTGTGCCAGGCTTCAGGACATCTGCTGTAGGGGTGGCCAAGGCGCAGGCACAGGTTGCACCTGATCATCTCGGTGCAGTCCTTGGCCATATGACCCTGACCCCGACACACTGAACATATCAAGGCTGAACAGGAAGAGCTCAAACGCCCCTTTTCTCCACAGCGGTGACACAGCTTCGGCTGACCAGGGTAGAAAATAGTCATCCTATCCCTCCCTATAAAAGCTGAGGAGGGCAGGTGACGGACAACATTCCCATCCCTGGCCAACCTGACTGTAACCGACCAACCCCCAGTCCAGATGTTACGTTCATCAAGGATTTTGCTGGGCTTAGTCAAAACCTCACCATAGTTCCTTAACCAGACCTCTAGGTCCCGAGCAGGAACACTCTCATTGGTGAGTATGATGGTTATCTTTTTCACCGTTGACCTTTGCGAAACCGCAACTGGGGCCAGACCTTCCCATTCAGGTCTTGACCTGCACCGAGCCTCATATCGCTCCCAGAACAGGTCAAGACCCTCTGGCCTGGTGAAACTAATGGTATAATCCCGTGTCCCAGCAACATGTATTAGAGCATACAGGTCGTTTGCCCCAAAACCCATCTCCAAAATCAAATCCACCACTGCACGCCGTGCTGGAGGGATCGCACCACCTTCCCATTTGAGAATTACCACATTTCTTCTCGGACCCCCAGCAGAAGCCAGAGACCCAAGACCAGATCCTGGGGTGCCCAAAGTGGTAGGCTGCAGGGGGAAACCCCGCTTGGGGGCGGAGCTACCAGGAGCAGAGCGTACCACCTGAGCAAACGTGGGTTTATCAGGGCCAAGGCCCCACACTGAAGTCACAGTAGTCTGTTCATTATTATTATTTGCTTGGACTGAGCTGGGACGATTGTCCATCACACTTGTACAATTGCTGTCAGACACACACACGTTCAATTTCCCATCAGGAATAGTCACAGTTGCTGCAATACCAGCTGTCTCCTGATGCTGCACTGTAGAGTCTCCAGCAGCTGTGGGGCAAACATCTTTAGACTCAGCCAAAGGAGAGTTAATAGGCTCTGCTGACACCGGTAGTTCCTTTTCAGAAATGTCATTTTTTAAATGCAGCTCTTGCTGCGCTGCAGCATTAGCAGGTACAACATTGCTACACATAGCATTAGAAACTTGATTGTCACTGGGCACACTTTCAACATTGCTCATGGTGTTAGATGACACAAAAACAGATTCATCCCCTGCTTGGGGCTTGACATTATCAGGCACATTATCAGTTATGTTCTCATCACCAAACGCCAGCTGATCCCCCCGCACAGGAGACTCCATTACCTGGATGGCCCTGAGCATGCCTCCTGAGTCCTGGGAAGGCATGGGGCTGCTTACCTCTACCTGAGGGGGCAGGGGGTCAGAACTGGGGGTCTCCTCCTCCACCTCCATCTTTGTCATCCTCGCAAACCTTTTATCATTGTAAAACTTTTCCTTAAATGGCCCATCTCTTCCTTCCATGATGGACACAATGGTCTCCTGATGTTCCACCCGGACCTTGGCCAGTTGGATCTCCGGATCCATGGACCCTCGTTTCTGGCTGTGCAAGCCCTCACGCTGCCTTCTCAGGCGCTTCAGCTCCACTCTCAGTTTATAGAGCTTGTCTCTTTCTCTATTCAGGGCATTAATCCCGGCCACCACTCGCTCCTGAATTGCCTCTGAGCCTTCATCCTTACCAGGGGCAGAAAGATCACAAGCCATGGTTTGTACAGAGGAAGGTATGTCACCTGATGGCCCAGGAGATGGCTGAGAGCTTCCAGCAGGAGAGGCCCTGCTGGCCTCCATGGCTTCCCCAGAAAGGGGCCAGGAGAGCTGGGATAGATTTCCTCACCAGTCCCCTCTCACACGGATCTGCAGCAGCTCCAGACAGACAGCCTCCTCCTGACACACCTGTGCTCCAATGATGGGTGGGGCACTATTCCTCCCACTGACACCAATGATGAGGCACTATTCCTCCCACTGACACCAATGATGAGGCACTATTCCTCCCACTGACACCAATGATGAGGCACTATTCCTCCCACTGACACCAATGATGAGGCACTATTCCTCCCACTGACACCAATGATGGGGCACTGTTCTACTGACACCAATGGTGTCATTTTTTTTTAATCCCACTGATAACCGAGTTTATGGCATTGCTTACTCCCATCGATACCAGGGCATTTCTGCTTCCACTGGGAGGTTTCTCGTTACTCATTGTCCTCTAGAGACATAGAGTCCTCTAGAGAGTTATTCTAACAATATAATATATTATGTGTTATGTTATAACTTCTCCGTAGAAACACAATCCTTGCATATAGGCATACTATATATACAGAGGCCAGTATGGTCTGTAATCACTTACTTAATCTTAAAGTCATCAGCAGCCAGCTTGGCGTTGTCAATCTGCAGCACGAGGCGGGCATTTTGAATGGTGGAATCCTGGATCTGCAGGATAAGGGAAGATATATTGTGAATGAGCCTAAATAAATACACAATTATTGTATGTTTCTTTATGGTAAATATATATTTTTTTTATTTTAAAGACCGCTATTCCTAGACATATATTGTGACAAAAAAAAAAAACATTTTCAAATAAAGCTGCTTACGCCACCTTGTGGTTTTATGTGGTTTTACAGCTAGTTATATTTGTCAATGACTACTGAATATAAAATAGAAGTTGATATACAATACAACTACGATTGTTATAAAGGAGATTAATAAAATTGACATTTAAGCGGTTTTCAATTGAAAGTTATTTTTTACTTTTACTTCAACTTGTAGCCACCCTCATCTTTCCATAACGCTTATATCCAATTTAAGGTCAGAATGTCCAGAATGAATCCTCATCCCCCCAACTGTAATGGGCCTCCTGTCTCTCTTACAGAATCTTAGGTCAAGTTACATGGAGACTGTTATATGAGGTTTGGCATTCCCGGACGTGCACTGAATTCCTGTACAGGAATTTTAGCGATAAACCTTTTTCTGTATACATCAGATGCAGCAATTACTGCAAGTCTGATTAGATAATTGCACACATCTTAAGGTATGCTGAGCCTGTATTACAATACAATAATTATAAGACCGGCCATTGACTCTTTTTTTTTTTTTGATCAGCCAGAATATCGGCTGATCGAAAAAAAAAATTGATTCCCCTCATCCACACTAGAAAAGTGGAAGGAGGAACCCTCCCCACTGTGCTATTGCATTGTGACAGCGGGGAGTTCCCTACTGTCAAGAGACACTGATCAGCCACTGATGGAATGAAAGTATTCCAACAGTCCAGTTGGAGAGAGGTCGATCGTTAGATCAACTTCCAATGGCCATAGATGGATTGAAATTTGGCCGTTTCAGCAGGGAATTTTGATCCATCTCTGGCCAGCTTTAGTTTCAACATGTATACACACCATCTACAGAGAAAATTTAGATAGGGATCTGCAAGAATGTTTGTTAAGATCCCTGCAATATAGAAAGCGTGTAAGAAAAAAATGGAAAATTCCCAAAGAATATTCTTCATAGAGGTTCAACCGGATGGGACAAAATTTCTTTATTGAATATCCACATATAACCACATTATAGATTTAGAAAATATAGAAAAAGATTTTATATATAAACCCACCTCCAACACATTTAAATAAAATGAAGACAATGGTCTTAATGGGACACAGGTGGCCACCACAACCAATCATACACAACCTCATCCATCCTACAAAGTAAATTCTACTCAAAACAGTCTCATGAACTGGATAAATGATTGTCAGGAAAAAAAACGAGTTCAAAAAGTAAAAGTAAAAGAATATAGAAAGCGTTGCCTTGGAGTTTTTTAAGTTAGCTTTTCTGGATAGAAATATGGGAGCTGACATTGCTGACTTGTTTTAATAGATGCAGGGTCTAGGGCTGTCATCTTAAACTGTACATTGCCCATACCTCCTAAACGATTTTGAGGGACTGTCCCTGATTTGGAACAATGTCCCTCTGTCCCATTTTCCTCCCCATTTGTCCCTCATTTTGATCTATATAGTTGTATATAAAATGTATTTTTTATCTTTCAAAAAGTCTTTCCCAGTGCTAAACCTTTCACCAAAATTCTAAATTTCAAAAGCCAACATAAAGGGATAGTAATGGTAAAAAAAAGCACTTATGGGTTCAACTAATTTTTTTTTTTTTTTTTTGTATAATTCTCTTTTAAAGGGGGGGGGGGTGTCCTAATGCCTACATACTTTTGCTAATAGGTATCCTTCATCCCCATCTCAAAAAGTTGGGAGGTATGATTGCCCCAGCACTCTGTTCATCCTCTGGTAATGAAGGAAAGCCCTGTGTAAGATGTGACTGCAGTGGGCTATGAACTGACTGGGAGTCAGCCCTGGAGCAATCATATGGGGTGATTATGGCACACTTGAGCTCAAAAACCCTGCTTTTATAGGTGTTTGAGCTTTTTGTTTCTGCCTCTAAACACCCCTCCATGTTAACCAATGTGTCCATGCACACATAGGAGTTTGGAGGAGTTTAGAGACAGAATAAAAAAATATCATCACTTGTGCGTTTAGGATAGGAGCTTTTGAGCATATAAAAATGCTCTAAAGAAGCACCTAAACACGCATTATTATTAGGCTCGTTTAAGCTCATTCCCACATCCCAAGTGTCAATAGAATACAATGTGCATGAAGTCTAAGCCTGGGTTCACATTGCTGTGCCCATCACATGCGATGCCTGTGCAATGCAAATTCAGCCATACAGTTGTATGCTTTAGGTAAGCTATACAGTGGGCAAAAAGGTTAGGGAATTATATTTTTTAATCTTAAAGAGTTGGTCCACCGAAAAGTAATATTTCAGTTTTTGGTACAACCTGACCGTTTCTTCTATCTCTCTGAGACACTCTGGTGGGATATTTGTATTGAGTTTGTGGGTCTACACCCTTGCTGTGCCCATCATGAGGAGTTTCCACTATCACTGTTGACTTCATTTATTTTATGTTATGAAGAATGTAAGTGGAGTAACTGGAACATACAAAGATGGCAGAAACAACTGGAACACCCCGGCTGACAGAAGCAGAACTGGGAATTTGTTATGGCATGGATGGAGATCTTACTGTTGGAGTATCCCAGTCATATAAAAAAAAAAAAACAAAGGCGGACTCACTAGGCTTTACCTATATATAGGACCTTTCCTTTTTACATAGGAATCTAAAGATACTCTTAGTTAAATCTTTCTCATCCACATTTTTGCTGCAATTTTGGTTTTGTATCCTTTAATAAAAAAAATGAAAGGACAGGCCGGTTACCTGGGAGCGCAGCTTGTTGATGATGTCATAATATCCACTTGGGTCTAAAGAGCTGACAGAAGATTTTCTTTCATAGAACTCACGGATTTTCACTTCCAATTCGCTGTTAGCTGTCTCCAGGGATCGGACCTGAGGAAACACAATATTAAACTGTAAGTAATTCACAAGAAAACCTTCATCACTCTCTGTGTACTCCTCTAATTGTGGTATACGTATGTGTTTCTTTCTAGTTTAGTACATTCAGTGCGGTATATATATATATATATATATATATATATATATATATATATATATATATATATATATATATATAGATACACACGCACACATATATATACATATATATACATATATATATATATATATATATATATATATATGTATATTTTATATATATAATAATATTATCATTAAGCTACTGTAATTGAACTGCAATTAAATATAATTTTAATTATAATTTTATAAATAATATACATTTTATAATTTATATATAAAATATACAATTATATAATAATATAAAACATATCATGTATATAATGTATAATGTATATACGTTATAAAATGTAATTTATCATTTTTTATAGATAAGTAAATATTATAAATTATAAATATTATATATATATATATAAATATATATATAAATCCTATAATTTATACTTAAATTATAAAATTTGCAATTATAAATTAATATAATATAATACATATAATGTATACACATCATAAAATATAATTTATCATTTTTATATATAATAAATATATATATATATATATATATATACACTACCGTTCAAAAGTTTGGGGTCACCCAAACAATTTTGTGTTTTCCATGAAAAGTCACACTTATTCACCACCATACGTTGTGAAATGAATAGAAAATAGAGTCAAGACATTGACAAGGTTAGAAATAATGATTTGTATTTGAAATAACATTGTTTTTACATCAAACTTTGCTTTCATCAAAGAATCCTCCTTTTGCAGCAATTACAGCATTGCACACCTTTGGCATTCTAGCTGTTAATTTATTGAGGTAAGCTGGAGAAATTGCACCCCACGCTTCTAGAAGCAGCTCCCACAAGTTGGAATGGTTGGATGGGCACTTCTGGCGTACCATACGGTCAAGCTGCTCCCACAACAGCTCAATGGGGTTCAGATCTGGTGACTGTGCTGGCCACTCCATTACCGATAGAATACCAGCTGCCTGCTTCTGCTGTAAATAGTTCTTGCACAATTTGGAGGTGTGTTTAGGGTCATTGTCCGGTTGTAGGATGAAATTGGCTCCAATCAAGCGCTGTCCACTGGGTATGGCATGGCGTTGCAAAATGGAGTGATAGCCTTCCTTAGCTTTTACCCTGTACAAAGCTCCCACCTTACCAGCACCAAAGCAACCCCAGACCATCACATTACCTCCACCATGCTTAACAGATGGCGTCAGGCATTCTTCCAGCATCTTTTCATTTGTTCTGCGTCTCACAAACGTTCTTCTTTGTGATCCAAACACCTCAAACTTGGATTCATCCGTCCACAACACTTTTTTCCAGTCTTCCTCTGTCCAATGTCTGTGTTCTTTTGCCCATCTTAATCTTTTTCTTTTATTGGCCAGTCTCAGATATGGCTTTTTCTTTGCCACTCTGCCCTGAAGCCCAAAATCCCGCAGCCGCCTCTTCACTGTAGATGTTGACACTGGTGTTTTGCGGGTACTATTTAATGAAGATGCCAGTTGGGGACCTGTGAGGCGTCTGTTTCTCAAACTAGAGACTCTAATGTGCTTATCTTCTTGCTTAGTTGTGCAACGCGGCCTCCCACTTCTTTTTCTACTCTGGTTAGAGCCTGTTTGTGCTGTCCTCTGAAGGGAGTAGTACACACCGTTGTAGGAAATCTTCAATTTCTTTGCAATTTCTCGCATGGAATAGCCTTCATTTCTAAGAACAAGAATAGACTGTCGAGTTTCAGATGAAAGTTCTCTTTTTCTGGCCATTTTGAGCGTTTAATTGACCCCACAAATGTGATGCTCCAGAAACTCAATCTGCTCACAGGAAGGTCAGTTTTGTAGCTTCTGGAAGGAGCTAGACTGTTTTTAGATGTGTGAACATGATTGCACAAGGGTTTGCTAATCATCAATTAGCCTTCTGAGCCAATGAGCAAACACATTGTACCATTAGAACACTGGAGTGATAGTTGCTGGAAATGGGCCTCTATACACCTATGTAGATATTGCACCAAAAACTAGACATTTGCAGTTAGAATAGTCATTTACCACATTAGCAATGTATAGAGTATATTTGTTTAAAGTTAGGACTAGTTTAAAGTTAGCTTCATTTAAAAGTACAGTGCTTTTCCTTCAAAAATAAGGACATTTCAATGTGACCCCAAACTTTTGAACGGTAGTGTATATATATATATATATATATATATATATATATATATATATATATAAAATTATTATTATTATTATTATTATTATTATTATTATTATTATTATTATTATTATTATACTACTGTAGTTACACTGCAATTAAATTTTATAAATAAGATACATTTTATCATTTAATATTATTATTTATATATATAAATTATAAAAATATACAATTATATAATAATATAATCTAATACATGTAATGTATATAATATATAATGTATAGAAATTATATATTTTATAAATATAATAATATTATATTTATATAATATAGAATAATATTATATAAATAATTATAAATAATTCAATTATATAATAATATAATTATTATATAAATTATAAAATGCAATTGTATCATTTTTATTTTATAATGTTATAAATATATATATTTATATATACATTATAAAATATACAATTATATTATAATATAATGTATAATGTATATAAATGAAACAATTTTATTTAATTATTTTTATTTTATATGGTTTTTAAATGAATTATATTATTATGATTTTTGATTATTATTATTTTGGGTGGAGTATTAGGCTTAAGCTACTGTATTACAAAGAGATTTAATTGCCGCATTATTTATTGCAGGTATTTATATAGCGCTGGAAATTTACTCAGCACTTTACATATTATACATTCACATCAGTCACTGTCCTCAAAGAACTGGCCAAACACCGTTATATTTAGGCTGAACAAAAAAAAAATCAAGCACATTTCTCCATCCATGCTAAACGGCTCAGATGGACAAATCTTCAATGGTGCCTATTATATCCAAGCAATGGCTGCATCCAATCAGGTGCTGCCACTGTTTGGCAAAAAATGTTGCATTCGGCCCCTTTTATTTTCCGGTCATAGAATGTTAGACAGGAGGGGGACTATCACATATTCAGCTTATTCATCAGAGACTGGACAAAATTTGCAAAGTGTATGGCCTGCTTTATCATCCAAGGTCACATGCATACATATACTAGGGTCATATATATACACTATTTTACCAAAAGTATTGTGACGATTGCCTTTACACACACATGAGCGTTAATAGCATCCCAGTCTTAGTCCGTAGGGTTCAATATTGAGTTGGCCCACCCTTTGCACCTATAACAGCTTCAACTCTTCTGGGAAGGCTGTCCACAAGGTTTAGGAGTGTGTCTATGGGAATGTTTGACCAAGTTCCTCCACCCCAAACTCCCTCATCCATGTCTTTATGGGCCTTGCTTTGTGCACTAGTCCAAATCATTTGTTGATGGGGGGATTATGGTGTGGTTTTGTCTTTCAGGGGTTGGGATTGGCCCCTTAGTTCCAGTGAATGGAACTCTTAAGACATCAGCATATCGGCGGACATCGGGTCTGTGATTCTTCACAGCGAGAGCGAGCCCCCCCCCCCCCCAAATCATTTGGTGGAGTTGTTTTTCAGGGATTGGGCTTGGCCCTTTAGTTCCAGTGAACAGAACTCTTAAGGTGTCAGCATACCAAGACATTTTGGACAATTTCATGCTCCCAACTTTTTGGGAACAGTTTGGGGATGACCCATCCCTGTTCCAACATGACTGCACACCAGTGCACAAAGTAAGATCCATAAAGACATTGGTGAACGAGTTTGGGGTGGAGGAACTTGACTGGCCTGCACAGAGTCCTGACCTCAACCTGATAGAAAACTTTTGGGATAAATTAGAATGGAGACAGCGAGCCAGGCCTTCTCCTCCAACATCAGTGCCTGACATCACAAATGCACTTCTGGAAGAATGGTCAAACATTCCTATAGGCACACTCCTAAACCTTGCGGACAGCTTTCCCTAAAAGAGTTAAAGCTGTTATAGCTGCAAAGGGTGGGCCAACTCAATGTTGAACTCTATAGACTAAGACTGGGATGCCATTATAGTTCATGTACGTGTAATGCAGGTGTCCCAATACTTTTGGTAATATAGTGTATACTAGAGCCAATTTACACAGGAGTGTGGGAAGAAACCCACCCAAGCACAGGGTGCAGGTAGCATCATGCTTGGGATTTGAACCAAGGACCCTAGTGCTACAAGGCAGGTGTGCTAACCAATACGCCACTAAACAACAAACATCAAAGTCAATAAAAAACACACATGAGAGGTCCAAAGAGCCAAAGACTACCATATTTACATGACATACATATGGTAGTCTATGGCTCTTGGGACCTCTCATGCATCTTCTTAAAATACTTAGATGTACCTTGGATCATATGTTAACCACTGACGTTATGTAATGTAGCTTCGCCCTCTGGCCACTAGGGGGCGCGTGCGCGCCCCCTGCTCGCCCACGGAGCCGATGTGAGTGCCCGAGCCCCGTATGAACAGCGATCCATCATCTCCCCTGCACAGTCCCCTCCCCCTTCAGTTAGAACACACACTAGGGAACACATTAACCCCTTGATCGCCCCCTAGTTGTTAACCCCTTCACTGACAGTGACATTTTTACAGTAATCAATGCATTTTCATAGCACTGATCGCTGTAAAAATGACAATGGTCCCAAAAATGTGTCAAAATTGTCTGATGTGTCTGCCAGTCCCGATAAAAATCGCAGATCGCCGCCAGTACTAGTAAAAAAAAATAATAATAATAAAATTGCCATAAAACTATGCCCTATTTTGTAGACGCTATAACTATAGCTATAAACCAATCAATATACGCTTATTGCAATTTTCTTTTACCAAAAATATGTAGAAGAATACATATCGGCCTAAACTGAGGAAAAAAATAGTTTTGTTTATATATTTTTTCGGGGGATATTTATTATAGCAAAAAGTAAAAAATATAGCTTTTTTTTTTCAAAATTGTCGCTCTTTTTTTTGTTTATAGCACAAAAAATAAAAACCGCAGAAGTGATCAAATACCACCGAAAGAAAGCTCTATTTGTGGGGAATAAGGGATGTCAATTTTGTTTGGGTGCAACTTCACACGACCGCGCAATTGTCAGTTAAAGCGGCACAGTGCCGAATCACAAAAAGTGCTCTGGTCAGGAAGGGGGTAAAATCTTCCGGGGCTGAAGCGGTTAATGACACTGTCATTCTACTGTACTGTATCTGTGAAGGAGCAGAGTGGTCACCCTAGGCTAAGATCCTAATGTGCACTAAAAATACCTCTCCCTCTCAGTATAGCTATGTATTCCATTCCATGAGGGGCCCTAGGCTTATTGTTACACCCGAAAGATCTACCTTGAGACCTCATGCACACAAGATGTAACAAAATAAAAAATTAAATAAAAATAAAAAAGCCTTTGCCTATGGAGGGGGAGATTTACTAAAACTGGTGTACGCAGAATCTGGTGCAGCTGTGAATGGTAGCCAATCAGCTTCTACCTTCAGCTTGTTCAATTAAACTTTGACAATAAAACCTGGAAGCTGATTGGTTTCTATGCTGCACCAGATTTTCGACTCACCTGTTTTAGTAAATAACCCCCTATATGTTCGTGTACACATAGGCTTTACAGGCATATTAGAAGAGGAGTATTTAGAGCTATAAAAAAAAAATCACCTTCAGGAGAGGAGCATTTGTGCAGAAAAAAAATGCCTGATGTGCGTTTAGCTCTTGGGCATTCATTCATTCAAATGACCTGAATAAATGAATTTTCTAGCTAATGGAAGGCATGAACGTCCAACCGCTTGATACACCTAAACATGTGTACAAAATGCAGCTTTAGGTGCGCTACTATCTGCTTTTTCTCTGCCAAGACGAAAGGCGTCCAGGGGAGGAAAAATAAAAAACGCCCTGTCTGCATGATGCCTAAATTTGGAAAGCATAGTTACAAAGTCAGGTTGAAAAAAGACACAAGTCCATTCAGTTCAACCATAAAAAATAAATAAATAAACAAAATAAAAAATATCGTACAATCAAATATACCCAATCCTATACCCACAGTTGATCCAGAGGAAGGCGAAAAAACCCCCAGAAAAGCATGATCCAGTTTGCTACAGCAGGGTAAAAAATTCCTTCCTGATCCCCGAGAGGCAATTGGATTTTCCCTGGATCAATTTACCTATAAATGTCAGTACCCAGCTATATTATGTACATTTAGGAAAGAATCCAGGCCTTTTTTAAAGCAATCTACTAAGCTGGACAGAACCACCTCTGAAGGGAGCTTATTCCACATTTTCACAGCTCTTAATGTAAAGAAACCTTTCCGTATTTGGAGATGAAATCTCTTTTCCTCCAGACATAAAGAGTGCCCCCTTGTCCTCTGTGTTGACCGTAAAGTGAATAACTCAACACCAAGTTCACTATATGGACCTCTTATATATTTATACATGTTGATCATATCCCCCTTAATCTCCTCTTCTCAAGAGTGAATAAATTCATTTCCTCTAATCTTTCCTCATAGCTGATCTCCTCCATGCCTCTTATCAGTTTGGTTGCCCTTCTCTGCACTTTCTCCAGTTCCCCGATAGCAATGCGTGTAAAATATATTTTGAAAGCTGGCTATGTTATTAAAAACTCCACACCAGTTGTCCTTACCCGTTCCAGATAGGTAGCCAGGCGGTCGTTCAGGTTCTGCATGGTCTCTTTGCCGCTGACCCCAAAAGCGTTGCCCTCATGGACTGCGAATCCAGCACCAAATGCCGGAGCTGCCATGTTATAGCTAGCAGAGGACACCCTGACGCTGGCAGCACCTCCTGCCACGCTGCGCGCCCTGGGGGAGCCAGCTCCAGCACTAGACCCACTAAAGCGGGCAGACTGGTTGATACTGCGGGTGGAGAAGCTCATCGTTTTTCCGGCAGGGATGTAGTGACAAGAGTGAAGCGTGCAGGAGGGCGAGCTAGTCTGTGGCCCCTCTGCCCTGTCTTATATACCCAACAGAGGGGGAGGGCTTGCATTCTTATCTGTACCAGGGACCCACATAGCTGCTTGTCTAAACAATAGAACATTCCTGCAAGTAAACAGGCTTGACTTGTCTGAGGAGTGACATGAATTCCTGAAGTTTTACTGTATTTCCATGGAAAGAGAACTTTACCTTTATAGAGAGGAAAATGTGCAAGAATGAATAAGACGCAGCTGTCATTGAACCTCTTTAAAGGCACAGATTCTAATTCTGGAATTTAGAGACAAGCAGCAGCTGCTAGTTATATTTCATGAGTGCCGAAAATATTATTTATGTCCTTGTAGTGTCCTATGTAATATCACCACGTGCTAAAAACGTCTTCAATGTTCAGCCGGGACATGCAACAAATAATCAGGATATAAACCGTGAATAGTATAGGCCAATTTCCCTAATAAATACGGATCTGAAAATTATATTTAAAATTGTAGCCTCACGTATAAATTCAGTAATTACTACACTGATAAACTCAGATCAAACCGGTTTTATCCCGGGGAGATCTACATATAGTAATATACGTAGATTGTTTACAAACCTCCAGTCCCCTAATACGTCGATGGTCCCTAGTGCGGTCGTATCCCTTGATGCCCAAAAGGCATTCGATTCAATTGAATGGCCTTATCTACTATATATAATGGAAAAATTTGGGTTTGGAAATAACTTTCTTACCTGGATCAAAATACTATATGACCAACCTATAGCCCGCATTAGGATTATTGGAATAGAATCCAAACCATTCACAATTCACAAAGGCATCAGGCAGGGGTGCCCACTCTCACCACTATTATTCGCGCTCGCTATAGAACCCCTGGCCAGACTTCTTAGGTCCTCATTGGATCTGCAAGGTATGTGGATCGGTTCACTAGAAGAATACATATCACTTTATGCGGATGATATGTTACTTTATTTGTCTAACCCACGAATCACAATCCCTATAATGCTCCGTCTAATTAGTAAATTTGGAACCTTTTCCGGTCTCAGGGTGAATTGGACTAAATCTAGTGTTTTCCCTGTGGATCCCACCCTCCCATTTGATCTCCCGTTAGACTGTCCGTTACAAGTCACTCTAAAGTTTAAATATCTGGGAGTTACCATACAATTACTGATTTCCAAATACATTATAAAAAATCTCTTATGCCCCGTACACACGGTCAAATTTTCCGACGGAAAATGTGTGATAGGACCTTGTTGTCAGAAATTCCGACCGTGTGTAGGCTCCATCACACATTTTCCATCGGATTTTCCGACACACAAAGTTTGAGAGCAGGATATAAAATTTTCCGACAACAAAATCCGTTGTCGGAAATTCCGATCGTGTGTACACAAATCCGACGGACAAAGTGCCACGCATGCTCAGAATAAATAAAGAGATGAAAGCTATTGGCCACTGCCCCGTTTATAGTCCCGACGTACGTGTTTTACGTCACCGCGTTCAGAATGATCGGATTTTCCGACAACTTTGTGTGACCGTGTGTATGCAAGACAAGTTTGAGCCAACATCCGTCGGAAAAAATCCTAGGATTTTGTTGTCGGAATGTCCGAACAAAGTCCGACAGTGTGTACGGGGCATTACCGTGCATAGAATCCTTTAATAACAAAATAACCAGTTGGGCAAATCTACCATTGACACTAATGGGTAGAGTAAATCTATTTAAAATGGTATTTTTGCCCAAATTCTTATATATTTTGGCAAACAGCCCTGTGTATGTGCCCAAGAAATTTTTTCAAGAAATCGATTCTCTCCTATCAACATTTTTATGGTTTCCTAAGAACCCTAGAATAGCTTTGACTACGTTACAATTACCTACAACTCAAGGTGGATTAGCTCTACCAAATTTGAGACTTTACTATTATGCTTCACAATTGGTTTACATACACTGGTGGCTTTTTCCACAGCTGGATAATGCTGCTACTGCAGCAGAGGCGGCTCTGCTTTCCTCCTACGAAGCTCTAAATAACGTAATATTTAGGAAGACGTCTAGAGTTGATGAGGGCACAGATATAATAAAGGTCTCTCTTAGGATATACAAACAATGTCTCTCCTTGGTTCCAGATGACTCAGCTTCTATATCTCCAAATCATCCTATATGGTTTAACCCTACATTTTCTCATTTTTATGATCTACCTGATGCCTGTCTCTGGGCGACAATGCGCCTAGAATATATACATCAGTTATATGATCAAAGTCAATTTAAATCTGTTCCAACACTACGGCTGGAACTTGGGATACTTAACACATGGAGTTTTAAGTATCTTCAATTAAAACATGCAGCCATGGCCCAACTAGGTCTTAGAAATGTTTTCTTTCAAAACTCTGCCTTAGAGGGAGCATTAATACAACCAACACACTATTATAAGACGTTGGGGCAACATAAATCCACTCGATTACAGGCTCTTAAAAACCATTGGATAGCAGATATACCAGATATATATCGGATGATAATTGGGAAGAACTCCTTAATACGTATTTTGTCACTGCAATTTCTGCTAGGGACAGAATGATACAATTACGTATCTTTCATGGAATTTATTACACTCCTCTACGGCTTTTCCGTATGCGGAAGCTAACCAGTCCCATCTGCCATAAGTGTCATAGGAACACAGGAGACCTACTCCACATGCTCTGGAGCTGTGAAAAAATACGACTGTTGTGGTCACAAGTAACCCTCTTTATTGCGAATAACTTTAATTTGCCTAATATTTGCAGCCCAAAGTGGTGTATATTGGCAATTTTTGAAGATGTGGAGCTGGGCTCATATCAAAAACAATTCCTGCGCTTCCTATTATATTATGCCAGAAAAACAGTAGTTTTGCAGTGGATACATTCCACACCAATCTCCCTTAATCAATGGAAAAACCTGATTAATCAGGTATTTCCGACATATAATACGAAGCCAGGGGGTGTGCTGGTAAATTTATGAAAATATGGGGAGAATGGACGGAACTTACGGATACATGTGACATCCTTGAATGATGGGCTGAAATTCTGTTGTCTGGTCATAAGAACTGAATCTGCTCCAATGGGATGGGGACTAAAAATTCTATTTACCTGAAATATCTAAGAAATAAGAACTATGGCGTCTTAAAATTTTTACTATTCATTGCTATATGTGGAAGTGTTTAGCTGGTTAGGGTTGTTTAGTCAATGAATGTAACATTTTTCTAATCGCCTGGGAATTGAATACAAAATCTCCTGTATTGAATATATGTATGAAAAAATACATATGACACTGACGAATTGTTAAATGTACACTACATTTACTATGTACTATGCTTATAATGTATTCTTTCTGTGATAAAGGTTAATAAAAAACACAGTTTAAAAAAAAAATGATCAGGATATAAGGGCTTTCCAAAACTGAATCACTGCATTTATTTCTTTTGCAGGTTTACACAGCCCCAGCGTATACCGTATACCATGGAGCACTATATATAACCCTTAACCGGTCATATCATATAACTGACTGCTGGAGAAGCTTAGGACGGGATCTCACTTTAACTAACATGTTTGTGACACCCAGTTAGGGCCCCGTCACACTACAACGCACTGCAATGCAACAGATGCGTATTTATGCTTTTAGGCTGCTTTCATACTGACGCGTTTTGCTGTTTTTTTACTGTGCTAAAAACACAACCCCTTTAAATCCTATGGGACTCTTCACAGCACTGCGTTATGGGCAGGGCTGCTGTTAGAAATCATGGTACAGCCTTCCTGACGGGATCCCCCCAACCTAGCCACCACTCAAAGTTGCTGATCAGGCAGTACAGCTGGTCCTATTGAACTGGGCCCAGGCCAGCTTTATTGTTATTATTATTATACAGGATTTATATAGCGCCAACAGTTTACGCAGCGCTTTACAATATAAAAAGGAGACAATACAGTTATAATACAATAAAATACAAGAGGAATAAGAGGGCCCTGCTCATAAGAGCTTACAATCTAATAGGGTGGGGCAGGTGGTACAAAAGGTTGTAACTGTGGGGAATGAGCTGACGGAAGTGGTAAAAGATTAGTTGGAGACATGATAGGCTTTCCTGAAGAGATGAGTTTTTAGGGATCACCTGAAGGTAGTAAGAGTAGGGGATAACCGCATAGATGGAGGTAGCGAGTGCCAGAGGATGGGAGAGGCTCTAGGGAAATCGCGGAGACTAGCATGGGAGGAGGAGATGAGAGAGCTTGAAAGCAGGAGGTCTTGAGAAGAGCGGAGAGGACGATTTGGGTGATATTTGGAGACAAGGTTGGTGATGTAGCTCAGGGCAGAGTTGTGAATGGCTTTGTATGTTGTGGTTAGTATTTTAAATTTAATTCGCTGGGTGATTGGGAGCCGGTGTAGGGATTGGAGGAGAGGCGTAATTTCCATTCATTTCCAGCGTAAATGAATACCCGTATTTATCGGTACATAACACTCACAGGCGTATAACACGCACCTTCATTTTAGGAGGGAATTTTCAGGAAAAAAAACTTAAATTTTAAATAAAGACCTTTGAAGCAAAATAAGGGTCAGTGCCCCTCATTGCAGCCTCACCATTGCCCATCTGCAGCCTCACCATTGCCCATCTGCAGCCTGATCAATGCCATCTGCAGCCTGATCAATGCCATCTGCAGCCTCACAATTGCCCATCAATGCAGCTTGATCAATGCCCATCTGCAGCCTTACAATTGCCCATCAATGCAGTTTGATCAATGCCCATCTGCAGCCTGATCAATGCCCATATGCAGCCACACCATTGCCATGAATGCAGCCTGATCAATGCCCATCTGCAGCTTCTGCTGCCTCGGAGGGGACAAGGAGGGGGGTGGGACGAGCGCTGTCAGATTACATACAGCGAGATCTCCTGTTTACTCAGCGGCCTCTTTAATACAAAGTTCCGCCTCCTAGACCGGCTTCTATGATAGACAGAACACTGGTCCAATGCCGGCCCAGGACACGGGACTTCGTATTACAGAGGGCGCTGAGTAAACAGGAGATTCTCGCTGTATGTAATCTGATGGCGCTCGTCCCGCCCCCCTCCCTGTTCCCTCCGAGGCAGCCCAAATTGCAGTATCGGCGTATAACACGCACACACTATTTGCACCAGATTTTCAGGGTGAAAAAGTGCGTGTTATACGCCAATAAATACAGTAAATATATTTTTACTAGACCACACCCCAAGCTCCTACTTGCTTACCAGGGCTTAAATTACATTTCCCTGGGACCCCATCACATTGACAGAGGGGCCCAGGAGGTGGGAGCAGAGGAGGGACTTTTTTTTTAATTTTGGGGTGTAGATGGGTAAAGTCAGTGCCACTTTTCTGCTGCACCAGGGAGCGGAGGCTGGGTTGTAAGGATCCCGTCAGGAAGGCTGTACGTGGCCCCATGATTTCTAACAGCAGCCCTTCCTCCACCCCCTGGTGCAGCAGAACAGCGGCACTGACTTTATCCACCTACACCCCAAAATTGAAAAAAAAAGTCCCTCCTCTACTCCCACTTCCTGGCCCCTCTGTTGATGTGATGCCCACCTCCTGGGCCCAGGAAAATGTAATTTAAGCCCTGGTAAGAAAGTAGGAGCGGTGGGTGTGGTCTAGCAAAAAATGAATGTATTCATTTACTCAGAAATGAACAATAAAGCTGCCCTGGGCCCCCCTGTTTAGCTGATGAGGCCTGGGCCCAATAAAATAGGATCAGCTGTACTGCCTTATCAGCGGCCCTGGTTACGGGTGCGGTGCGTTTTGAAAAGTCCTGCATGCTGCATCTTTGGTGCGTTTTTCAACGCGTTTTTCACTGTTGGTGTCAGTGAGAGGAACCCCCCCCCCCCCTCGTTGGTGTCAGTGTAAGGAATCCCCCCCCCCCCCCGTTGATGTCAGTGGAAGGAATTCTTCCCTCCCTCGTTGGTGTCAGTGGAAGGAATTCTCCCCCCCCCTTGTTGGTGTCAGTAGAAGGAATTCTTCCCCCCCTCGTTGGTGTCAGTGGAAGGAATTCTCCCCCCCCCTTGTTGGTGTCAGTGGAAGGACTTCTTCCCCCCCTTGTTGGTGTCAGTGGAAGGAATTCTCCCCCCCCTTGTTGGTGTCAGTGGAAGGAATTATTCCCCCCCTCGTTGGTGTCAGTGGAAGGAATTCTTCCCCCTCTCGTTGGTGTCAGTGAAAGAAATCCCCCCCCCCCCTGTTGGTGTCAGTGGGAGGAATTCTGTCCCGTCGTTGGTGTCAGTGGGAAGAATTCTGTTGCATCATTCGTGTCAATGGAAGGAATTGTGCCCTTCTTATGGTGTCAGTAGAGAGGAATAGTGCCCCGTTGTTGGTGTCAGTGGATGGAATAGTGGCCCAAGGGCAAGATAAAGGTAAGCAAAGGGCCGCATCCGCCCCCGGGCTGCAGTTTGGAGACTGCTGTACTAAACCATTGTGCTGCACTACATTTTATGCAAGCACAGAAAAATATCTGTTGATCCTGCCAGAAAGCCAATGTAACTTTCTGTGCAGGGAACTGAAACTGCAAATGAAGTAATCAGCTATCCTAATTCTCTTCTATGAATTTAAGAGACTCTTAATCTGGAGTTAAACCTAGGGTTATAACACTGCTCCTCCATAGATGCAGTGGGGTTGATTTACTAAAACTAGAGAGTGCAAAATCTGGTGCAGCTCTGCACAGGAACCAATCAGCTTCCAGGGATTTTTTTTTGTGAAAGCTTAATTGAACAAGCTGAAGTTAGAAACTGATTGGCTACCATGCACAGCTGCACCAGATTTTGCACTCTCCAGTTTTAGTAAATCAACCCCAGTTTGGTGAGTGAATGTTGTCATCCTAGCACCAACAGGGGTGGATTTATTAAAACTGGAGAGTGCAAAATCTGGTGCAGCTGTGCATGGTAGCCAATCAGCTTCTAACTTCAGCTTGTTTAATTAAAGTGATTGTAAACCTTTTTTTTTTAAAATAACAAACATATCATACTTACCTCACTGTGCAGTTCGTTTTGCACAGTGTGGCCCCGAGCCTCGTCTTCTGGGGGCCCTCGGTGGCGCTCGCGGCTCCTCCTCGCATCAGTAAACCCCCTAAGAGAAGCGCTCTCCCGGGGGGTTACCTTGCGGGCTCCCGAGTCCAGCATTTGCGTGCATAGACACAGAATCCGGACTCATCCCCGCCCCCCAGCGCCTGCGTCATTGGATTTGATTGAAAGCAGCGGGAGCCAATGGCTGTGCTGCTACCAATCTATCCAATCAAGAGCCGAGAACCCCCTAGCAGAGAGGAAGAGCGCATCCCTGCTGAGGGAACAAAGGGCTCAGGTGAGTAAAACGGGGGGGGCTGGGGGGCCGGTCAGTGTCAGAAGTTTTTTCATCTTAATGCATAGGATGCATTAGGGTGAAAAACGACGAGGGTTTACAACCCCTTTAAGCTTTCACAAACAAAAACCTGGAAGCTGATTTGTTTCTATGCTTGTTTTCTATGCTCAGCTCACTCTCCAGTTTTAGTAAATCAACCCCAAAGTGTTTTACTGGCAGAATCACCGGATTAACCACTTCAGCCTTCCTGTCCAGAGCACTTTTTGCAATTCGGAACTGCGTCACTTTAACTGACAATTGCGTGGCGGAGCGACGTTACAGCAAAACAAAATTGACGTCCTTTTTTTCCCACAAATAGAGCTTTCTTTTGGTGGTATTTGATCACCTCTGCGGTTTTTATTTTTTGCGCTATAAACAAAAAAAGAGCGTCAATTTTGAAAAAAAAGCAATATTTTTAAACTTTTTGCTATAATAAAATATATACCCCAAAAATATATTAAAAAAACTAATTTTTTCTCAGTTTAGGCTGATATGTATTGTTCTACATATTTTTGGTAAAAAAAAAAAAAAAGCAATAAGCGTATATTGATTGGTTTGCGCAAAAGTTATAGCGTCTACAAATTAGGGGATAGATTTATGGCATTTTCATTTATATTTTTTTATTAGTAATGGCGGTGATTTTTATCGTGACTGCGACATTATGGCGGACACATCGGGCACTTTTGACGCTATTTTGGGACCATTGTCCTTTATATAACGATCAGTGCTATAAAAATGCACTAATTACTGTGTAAATGACACTGGCAGGGAAGGGGTTAAACACTAGGGGGCGATGAAGGGGTTAAGTGTGTCCTAGGGAGTGATTCTAACTGTGGGGGGGGGGGGGGGCTACCACTGACATGACAGCGATCAATGCTCCCGATGACAGGGAGCAATAGATCTCTGTCATGTTGCTAGGCAGAACAGGGAAATGCCTTGTTTACATCTCCCCGTTCTGCCTCTCCTTGACACGATCACAGGACACCAGCGGTCATAGAGTCCGCGGGACCGGCGGGCACACCGGCGGACATCGAATCCTCGGGAGCACCAGGCACGGTCACTGAGTACGCGGCAGGCGCGCCCACTAGCCCCGCAAATTAAAGGGGACGTACAGGTACGCCCATTTGCCCACCGCTGCCCTTGTGCCGAAGTATATCGCCGTGCAGCGGCCGGCAAGTGGTTAAAATAAAGGAAAAAAAGCCTAAATATAAGAGAACTAATTTAGCCACCACATTTAAAAACTGGTCAGCTGCATATTATATTATATTTTAAAGGGGTTTTAAAAAAATAAATTTGTATTATTTCAATAGATTTTAATGTATTTAATATTTAAATGTAAGTTTATCAATTATTTGAATTTTTTATTTCACTTACCAATGGTCATTCTCAACTTTTACCTGTGAGCTGTTCTTCCTTTACATTTATTTTTATTGATTTTTAATAAAAGGGCCATGTTGAACGCTCTACCCCAACCTGTCCAACTATCTCCTACTTTGTCCACTTTCAGATGATCCCTGAAAACTCATCTCTTTAGAGAAGCCCATCTGTCCCCCACCTAACAACTGTACATTTGTTTTCTCCATCAGCTCATCCCCCACAGTTATTACCTCTTGTATTTCTTGACCTTCCCTCTTAGATTGTAAGCTCTAAGGAGCAGGGCCCTCTGATTCCTTCTGTGTTAACGTGTATTGTATTTGTACTGTCTACCCTCAAGTTGTAAAGCGCTGCATAAACTGTTGGCGCTATATAAATACCGTATAATAATAATGTTGAAGCTGGCTGTCCATGGATGGAATTTAGGCTGGTTCATGTTATATAAACTGAAAATCTGTCCCTGTCGGCACCACCCAGGTCAGTAAAACTTGTTTAGCAAGTCCAAAGGCTCAATGGCCAGGAGGGTTGAGGTGGGAAAGGAAGAAAAGAGAAGGAATGTACAGAGGAAGATTAGGAATTGATCTTTTTATCCTGGGGGGCTTTTGCAGTCTACCCACAGCTAGTGTTGTGAACACTGTCTCCATGGTGCCTAAGTGTACTATATATCTTTTATTAACCATTATCTAGGAAATTTGGTTTCTAAACATAGCTAGATGGACAGTAGGACTTCAGTATGAGCTGCTTTTAATGCACAATATACTGGACCACAATTGCCAAAGCAGAAGTAGGACTGATTTTCTCTCCAACCACTAGAACCCAAGCAGGTTCCCCTTCTAATTTTTTTAATGTAGATTAGTTAAATAAATAGTGTTGATTGGTTGATATTATCAACACAAAGGGTTCTCTTTCAGATACTTTGAAATACAAAGATGACTGGACAAAGGGGTAAGGGGAGAAGAATCTGGAGAATAAGAGGATAGTTAAGCAAACATGGACCAGATATTGTTTTGGTTGCTCTTTATCTTATACTTTCCATTTTCTTTGGCTTTCAGTGATGCCAGCCAACATGCCTTGTTGCTAATAAAAAGCAAAGAAGAGCTGGAAGGGGCAGGACACTGTGTGGCCAAGAAGAGATGTGGTCTTTGTTGTCTGAATAGGTCAATGTACATATTTGCCAGCACACAGTAGATCATCAAGTATTATTCAAAAATGTTATTGAAGAATGATCACATCAGAGTAGACAAAGTGCAACATTTGGGAGCCCTGCAGGACGACTTCATCAGGCATATGAGATGAAAGCTGGTCAAAGATGAGTGTAAGAATAAACGCGAAAAAATGGCCATAAAGTGTTCATCACATTATGTGATATTTCATGCTTTATAAAGTCCTGCTTGTATTCTTTCGTGCAAACAAACACCTGACTGCTGCCACCTTTGACACAGAAGACTCACCAGGTAACCACGCCCCAATTCACAATGTAGGTCATATAGCATTTTTCCCCTTTAAGGGACGGTGATCCCGGATCAGCGGCTCAATCTTTACCTCCTACAGTCTCCACTTAAGTCCAGTTACAGCCAAAAAATAAATAAAAAATCATAAAATCCTCAATTTATTTAAAATTGTATTTTAAAACCCTAAAAAATGCTCACTGAACACGTCAGTATGACGAAACGTCACGTCAGGGGAAGCTGGACAGGAAGAGACAGTATCCCGCTGATGAAAGCTGGGCTGAAAAAAAAAACTAACAGATTCTATCCACACAAACAAGGTGGATGAAGAAATCCACTGATCAGTGGCTGCAGCCGCTGATCGACAAAAGTTGTCCAACTTGTCTGTTCTACAGAAGTCAATCTAACAATCAACTTCTGTCTGATAATCAACGTCTGTCGAATAGGGATGGCCACACACTGATCGAAATTCAGCCAGTTAAGCAATTATGATCCCTCTATGGCCAGCCTTACACAATCTGATCAATTAAATCAACCCAGGCCTTTACTATTGTTTTTTTTACACCTAAAAATTATGTACAATCAACTTAAACTATAAACCAATTAAATTACCAACTTTCATTACTCAAATAGTTTACTCAGCATAACTGAAGCTTCAAACCATCAACAATTTAGAAACAGGAAGACTCTGAAGCACATAATTTAAAGGACATGACAGGTAGGGAGGAAGAAGCTTTAGATTACTTCCACCAACTGTCATTTTAACATCTTCTGCTTCTTTTTATAGGTACCCCGGAGCTATGAGCCTGACTGTTTGTAACAGGGAGGACAACAGATGATCTATGAGGAGCACACAACCAGTAACTGTAGGTAAACAAAAAAAATCAAGAGGGGAGGGTGGAAAAAGAACACTTCACACAATACATAGACACAGCTTTGGCTGCCATATTCCCATCATGCCCATTTTGTTCTCCCTTCTACAGCATCTATAAATATATCCAAAAAGGCCTCGTGTACAACAGTGTTAGGTCTTTATGAAAAACAAAATTGCTCGATAGATGCCAGTTTTATTGACTGAAAACATATTGTGACTATTCATTTTTTAGGCATCATGCACACAATTAGAGAGTTTTACAGAACTGCGCCGCAGTATTGCTCACTAAAAAAACTATAAAAATCTATAGATTATTACTTGAAAAAAAAACATTTGTAAATAGAGCACAGCTGCCAACTCATTTGGAATAAAACGCAGACACGTTTCATAATCCGACATCCTCCAGAGGCAGCTTATGCCCCTGGAGGACCTCGGATGACGAAACGCATAAGGAGGGGTTTGGACGTGACGTCACCATGCGCGCTGGTTTTGAGCTCGCGGTCAGAGTCAGCCCGGTTTTATGACTATGCGATTTTCACTTGTGTCACTGGAGACACAGTAATATGCGATATGCGAATATATGTGTTCTATATTGCTTTTAAAAGAAAGTGGTTTTAGGGATTTTATGCCATGCAAGCTTTTCTCTTCTTCCTGAATTGGGGGCTGTGAGAGTTACAGGAGAAATTCACTGAGGTTGCAGATTATCACTCCCAGAGCGGAATGCGCTGCCAGCTGGTTTATAACATTACCAGCATCTACATCTGGTAAGACATTTAGTACTTTTGGTGGTGAATTTGTCACTGCGGTGTGGTAAAAGAAAGAAGATTTTGATATACAGATAAAAGAAAAGGGATTGCTGGATTTTCTAACATTTGGGACTTTTTCAAGATATATCGCATGAACTTTTTTTTCATTTTATTACGTTATTGTTTATACTAATTGTCCAGATAAGATAGGAATTATTTGAAATTTTAGTTTTTTAACTTGCACAGATAGATTTATAGTAATATCACCGCCCACTTTATTAGGTACACCTTTTCAATTGCATGATAACGTAAATTGCTAAGCAGCCAATTACATGGCAGCAACTCAATGCATTTAAGCATCTAGACATGGTGAAGACGACTTGCTGAAGTTCAAACCGAGGATCAGAATGGGGAAGAAAGGGGATTTAAGTAACTTTGAATGTGGCGTGGTCATTGGTGCCAGACAAGCTGGTCTGAGTATTGCAAAACTACTGGTCTACTGGGATTTTCACGCACAACCATCTCTAGGGTTTACAGAGAATTGTGGGAAAAAGAGAAAATATCCAGTGAGCGGCAGTTGTGTGGACGAATATGCCTTGTTGATGTCAGAGGTCAGAGGAGAAGGGGCAGACTGGTTTGAGATAAAAGAAAGGCAACAGTAACTAAAATAACCACTAGTTACAAACAAGGTATGCAGAATACAATCTCTGAATGCACAAGACATCGAACCTTGAAGCAGATGGGCTACAGCAGCAGAAAACCATACCGGGTGCCACTCCTGTCAGCTAAAAACAGGAAGCTGAGGCTGCAATTCGCACGGGTTCACCAAAATTGGACAACAGAAGATTGGAAAAACGTTGCCTGGTCTGACGAGTCTCAATTTCAGCTGCAACATTCAGAATTTGGTGTAAATAACATGAAAGCATGGATCCATCCTGCCTTGTATCAACGGTTCAGGTTGGTGGTGGTGGTGTAATGGTGTGGGGGATATTTTCTTGGCACACTTTGGGCCCCTTAGTATTAATTCAGCATCGTTTAGACGCCACAGCCTACCTGGGTATTGTTGCTGACCATGTCCATCCCTTTATGACTACAGTGTACCCATCTTCTGATGGCTCCTTCCACCAGGATAATGCACCATGTCACAAAGCTCAAATCATCTCACCACTGGTTTCTTGAACATGACAATGAGGTCACTGTACTCCATTGGCCTCCACAGTCACCAGATCTCAATCCAATAGAGCACCTTTGGGATGTGGTGGAACGGGAGATTCACAGCCCACAAATCTCAATATAGACCAAAATGTCTGAGGAATGTTTCCAACACCTTGTTGAATCTATGCCACGAAGAATTAAGGCAGTTCTGAAGGCAAAAGGGGATCCAACCCAGTTCTAGCAAGGTGTACCCAATAAAGTAGCCAGTGAGTGTATATATAAGACACTATATTAGGTGTATAAATAGTATTGAATGTTACAGGTTCACATATATGTGTAAAATACATTACATGGTGAATCAGTTCATACCGTCGGGTCCATAAATATTGGGACATCGACACAATTCTAATCTTTTTGACTCTATACACCACCACAATGGATTTGAAATGAAACGAACAAGATGTGCTTCAACTGCGGACTTTCAGCTTTAATTTGAGGGTATTTACATCCAAATCAGGTGAACGGTGTAGGAATTACAACAGTTTGTATATGTGCCTCCCACTTTTTAAGGGACCAAAAGTAATGGGACAGATTAACAATCATCCATCAAACTTTCACTTTTTAATACTTGGTTGCAAATCCTTTGCAGTCAATTACAGCCTGAAGTCTGGAACGCATAGACATCACCAGACGTTGGGTTTCATCCCTGGTGATGCTCTGCCAGGCCTCTACTGCAACTGTCTTCAGTTCCTGCTTGTTCTTGGGGCATTTTCCCTTCAGTTTTGTCTTCAGCAAGTGAAATGCATGCTCAATCGGATTCAGGTCAGGTGATTGACTTGGCCATTGCATAACATTCCACTTCTTTCCCTTAAAAAACTCTTTGGTTGCTTTCGCAGTATGCTTCGGGTCATTGTCCATCTGCACTGTGAAGCGTCGTCCAATGAGTTCTGAAGCATTTTGCTGAATATGAGCAGATAATATTGCCCGAAACACTACAGAATTCATCCTGCTGCTTTTATCAGCAGTCACATCATCAATAAATACAAGAGAACCAGTTCCATTGGCAGCCATACATGCCCACGCCATGACACTACCACCACCATGCTTCACTGATGAGGTGGTAAGCTTTGGATCATGAGCAGCTCCTTTCCTTCTCCATACTCTTCTCTTCCCATCACTCTGGTACAAGTTGATCTTGGTCTCATCTGTCCATAGGATGTTGTTCCAGAACTGTGAAGGCTTTTTTAGATGTTGTTTAGCAAACTCTAATCTGGCCTTCCTGTTTTTGAGGCTCACCAATGGTTTACATCTTGTGGTGAACCCTCTGTATTCACTCTGGTGAAGTCTTCTCTTGATTGTTGACTTTGACACACATACACCTACCTCCTGGAGAGTGTTCTTGATCTGGCCAACTGTTGTGAAGGGTGTTTTCTTCACCAGGGAAAGAATTCTTCGGTCATCCACCACAGTTGTTTTCCGTGGTCTTCCAGGTCTTTTGGTGTTGCTGAGCTCACCGGTGCGTTCTTTCTCTTTAAGGATGTTCCAAACAGTTGATTTGGCCACACCCAATGTTTTTGCTATCTCTCTGATGGGTGTGTTTTGTTTTTTCAGCCTAATGATGGCTTGCTTCACTGATAGTGACAGCTCTTTGGATCTCATATTGAGAGTTGACAGCAACAGATTCCAAATGCAAATAGCACACTTGAAATGAACTCTGAACCTTTTATCTGCTCCTTGTAAATGGGATAATGAGGGAATAACACACACCTGGCCATGGAACAGCTGAGCAGCCAATTGTCCCATTACTTTTGGTCCCTTAAAAAGTGGGAGGCACATATACTGTTGTAATTCCTACACTGTTCACCTGATTTGGATGTAAATACCCTCAAATTAAAGCTTAAAGTTAAAGCACATCTTGTTCGTTTCATTTCAAATCCATTGTGGAGGTGTATAGAGCCAAAAAGATTGGAACTGTGTCAATGTCCCAATATTTATGGACCTGACTGTATATAGCACATTGTAGCGCAGTGCTGCTTCTAATGTCGCTAACACACGAGCGGACTTTTCGACCGGACTGGTCCGACGGACCGAGTCCGGCGGACAATTCGACCGTGTGTGGGCTTCATCGGACCTGCAGCGGACTTTTTCAGTCGAAAATCTGATGGACTTTAGATTTGGAACATGTTTCAAATCTTTACGTCGGAACTCCGCCGGACCCAGTTCCTATCGAAAAGTCCGCTCATCTGTATGCTAGTCCAACGGACGAAAACCGACGCTAGGGCAGCTATTGGCTACTGGCTATCAACTTCCTTATTTTAGTCCGGTCGTACGTCATCACATACGAAACCGTCGGACTTTGGTGTGATCGTGTGTAGGCAAGTCCGTTTGTTGGGAAAGTCCGTTGGGAGTCCGCCGAAAGTCCGTCGGATAGACCGTCGGACCAGTCCGGTCGAAAAGTCCATTCGTGTGTACGCGGCATAAGACTTGATTCACAATCACACCCAGGGGCGGACTGACCATTGAGCGATTAGGGCACTGCCCGAGGGCCCTGAGCCACTAGGGGGCCCCATCAGGGTTGCCAGCCTCAGTAAAACCAGGGACAGTATGTATAAATCTGTGTTTTTTTTACATCTGTCTGTGTATACTGTGTGTACATGTATGTGTATACTGTGTGATTGTATACTGTGTGTGTGTATACTGTGTGGCCCCATACTCTCTGATTGCCTGGGGGCCCCATAATCTCCTATTGCCCGGGGGCCCCATAATCTCCTATTGCCCGGGGGCCCCATGAGTTATCAGTCCGCCCCTGATCACACCTATGTATTTAGTGCATTTTCAATTTTGCAGAAACACACTACAGTACATATAAAATGGTTTCCTATGGGTCATGTCCACATCTGAGTATTTTATGGAAAGGGCCAGGGACTTTTTTTTTTGGTTTTTGTTTCCATAGACTTTGATGGATCAAAAACATCTATTGAAAAATGCAAAATGCACCTGGAATATGCACTCTGCAACCTGCATAGGTATGAACCAGGCCTTAAAGCAGACCTTGCACTACAGGCAAGGTCCACTTATTAACAATGAAAAACCTTAGCCCCAGTTTTTATAGTGCAGGATTTATGCCATGCTCCTTCTGATGAGATCTTAAGAGAAAGCTGAGCAGCCCAAAATTCTTGACATGATATTCCTGCACAGTTCAGCAGCGTCTCCCTGTAAGATATGGGCTACTCAGCACCTTTGCCTAGGCCTTGAGCTGAAGGTAAGTATATTTAATAATTTTGTTTACCCCACCATTTTTTTTATTATTATTTTACAATGTTTTGGCATGGGGGTGTGGCAAAATAAAAGGGGGACTTTGCATTTTTACTACAAGGTCCACTTTAAGCAAGCAGCTAGCAAGGTTCAGCAGGCTTTTACCAGGTTTCAAGTAGTGTTGAAGCCCACTGAAGCCTACCAGCAGCCTCTCCAAACTGGAGAAGAATGGTCTTTTAAAGACTTTAGCAAAGATGCTCAAAGCTTTTGTACACACTGCTCCTACATATACAGCAGGAACAAGACCTTAGGTAGGTCAGAGGTCAAGGACAGTTCCACCCAAAAGTGGAACTTCCACTCATCAGATTCCTCCCCCCCTCCGGTGACACAGTTGGCACCTTTCAGGGGGGAGGGGGGTACAGATACCTGTATATTACAGGTATCTGTACCCACTTCCGGCATAGATAGCCGCAGAATCTGCGGTTATTTACGCCACTTCCTGCTCCCTCCCCGCTGCCTGCTGGGAAACACACGGGTCCCAGAGGCAGCAGGGAGCATCCTTATTGCGCGGCGCGACTCGCACATGCGCAGTAGGGAACCGGGAAGTGAAGCCGCACGGCTTAACTTCCTGATTCCCTTACCGAAGATGGAGGCGGCAGCACCCGAGGACGGAGAGACGCTTCGGCCTCGGGTGCTGACATCGCGGGCGCCCTGGACAGGTAAGTGTCCATGTTTTAAAAGTCAGCAGCTGCAGTATTTGTAGCTGCTGACTTTTAAAAAAAAAATTTTCGGCGGCGCCCCGCTTTAAGGACACCAAGGACTTAAACTATGAACCAATTAAATTACCAACTTTCATTACTCAAATAGTTTACTCAGCATAACTGAAGCTTCAAACCATCAACAATGTAGAAACAGGAAGACTCTGAAGCACATAATTTAAAGGACATGACAGGTAGGGAGGAAGAAGCTTTAGATTACTTCCACCAACTGTCATTTTAACATCTTCTGCTTCTTTTTATAGGTACCCCGGAGCTATGAGCCTGACTGTATGTAACAGGGAGGACAACAGATGATCTATGAGGAGCACACAACCAGTAACTGTAGGTAAGCAAAAAAAAAAATCAAGAGGGGAGGGTGGAAAAAGAACACTTCACACAATACATAGACACAGCTTTGGCTGCCATATTCCCATCATCCCCATTTCGTTCTCCCTTCTACAGCATCTATAAATATATCCAATGAGGCCTCGTGTACAACAGTGTTAGGTCTTTATGAAAACCAAAATTGCTCAAAAGATGCCAGTTTTATTGACTGAAAACATATTGTGACTATTCATTTTTTAGGCATCACGCACACAATTAGAGAGTTTTACAGAACTGCGCCGCAGTATTGCTCACTAAAAAAACTATAAAAATCTATAGATTATTACTTGAAAAAAATGCATTTGTAAATAGAGCACAGCTACCAACTCATTTGGAATAAAACGCAGACACGTTTCATCATCCGTCATCCTCCAGGGGCAGCTAATGCCCCTGGAGGACCTCGGATGACGAAACGCATAAGGAGGGGTCTGGACGTGACGTCACCATGCGCGCTGGTTTTGAACTCACGGTCAGAGTCAGCCCGGTTTTATGAATATGTGATTTTCACTTGTGTCACTGGAGACACCGTAATGTGTTCTATATTGCTTTTAAAAGAAAGTGGTTTTAGGGATTTTATGCCATGCAAGCTTTCCTCTTGGGGGCTGTGAGAATTACAGGAGAAATTCACTGAGGTTGCAGATTATCACTCCCAGAGCGGAATGCGCTGCCAGCTGGTTTATAACATTACCAGCATCTACATCTGGTAAGACATTTAGTACTTTTGGTGGTGGATTTGTCACTGCGGTGTGGTGAAAGAAAGAAGATTTTGATATACAGATAAAAGAAAAGGGATTGCTGGATTTTCTAACATTTGGGACTTTTTCAATATATATCGCATTAACTTTTTTTTTCTTTTTTTACGTCATTGTTAATACTAATTGTCCAGATAAGATAGGAATTATTTGAAATTTTAGTTTTTTAACTTACACAGATAGATTTACAGTAATATCACTGGCCACTTTATTAGGTACACCTGTTCAATTGCTTGATAACGTAAACTGCTAAGCAGCCAATTACATGGCAGCAACTCAATGCATTTAGGCATCTAGACATGGTGAAGACGACTTGCTGAAGTTCAAACCATCAGAATGGGGAAGAAAGGGGATTATAGTAACTTTGAATGTGGCATAGTCATTGGTGCCAGAAAGGCTGGTCTGAGTATTTCAAAACTACTGATCTACTGGGATTTTCACGCACAACAATCTCTGGGGTTTACAGAGAATTGTGGGAAAAAGATAAAATATCCAGTGAGCGACAGTTGTGTGGACGAATATGCCTTGTTGATGTCAGAGGTCAGAGGAGAATGGGCAGACTGGTTTGAGATAAAAGAAAGGCAACAGTAACTAAAATAACCACTCGTTACAAACAAGGTATGCAGAATACAATCTCTGAATGCACAAGACATTGAACCTTGAAGCAGATGGGCTACAGCAGCAGAAAAATACACCGGGTGCCACTCCTGTCAGCTAAGAACAGGAAGCTGAGGCTGCAATTCGCACGGGTTTACCAAAATTGGACAACAGAAGATTGGAAAAACGTTGCCTGGTCTGACGAGTCTCAATTTCAGCTGCAACATTCAGAATTTGGTGTAAATAACATGAAAGCATGGATCCATCCTGCCTTGTATCAACGGTTCAGGTTGGTGGTGGTGGTGTAATGGTGTGGGGGATATTTTCTTGGCACACTTTGGGCCCCTTAGTATTAATTCAGCATCTTTTAGACGCCACGGCCTACCTGAGTATTGTTGCTGACCATGTCCATCCCTTTATGACTACAGTGTACCCATCTTCTGATCTTCCATCAGGATAATGCGCCATGTCACAAAGCTCAAATCATCTCACCATTGGTTTCTTGAACATGACAATGAGGTCCCTGTACTTCAATGGCCTCCACAGTCACCAGATCTCAATCCAATAGAGCACCTTTGGGATGTGGTGGAACGGGAGATTCCCAGCCCACAAATCTCAATATAGACCAAAATGTCTGAGGAATGTTTCCAACACCTTGTTGAATCTATACCACGAAGAATTAAGGCAGTTCTAAAGGCAAAAGGGGATCCAACCCAGTTCTAGCAAGGTGTACCTAATAAAGTAGCCAGTGAGTGTATATATAAGACACTATATTAGGTGTATAAATAGTATTGAATGTTACAGGTTCACATATATGTGTAAAATACATTACATGGTGAATCAGTTCATACAGTCGGGTCCATAAATATTGGGACATCGACACAATTCTAATCTTTTTGGCTCTATACACCACCACAATGGATTTGAAATAAAACAAACAAGATGTGCTTCAACTGCAGACTTTCAGCTTTAATTTGATGGTATTTACATCCAAATCAGGTGAACGGTGTAGGAATTACAACAGTTTGTATATGTGCCTCCCAATCATCCATCAAACGTTCACTTTTTAATACTTGGTTGCAAATCCTTTGCAGTCAATTACAGCCTGAAGTCTGGAACGCATAGACATCACCAGACGCTGGGTTTCATCCCTGGTGATGCTCTGCCAGGCCTCTACTGCAACTGTCTTCAGTTCCTGCTTGTTCTTGGGGCATTTTCCCTTCAGTTTTGTCTTCAGCAAGTGAAATGCATGCTCAATCGGATTCAGGTCAGGTGATAAAAAACTCTTTGGTTGCTTTCGCAGTATGCTTCGGGTCATTGTCCATCTGCAATGTGAAGCGCCGTCCAATGAGTTCTGAAGCATTTTGCTGAATATGAGCAGATAATATTGCCCGAAACACTTCAGAATTCATCCTGCTGCTTTTGTCAGCAGTCACATCATCAATAAATACAAGAGAACCAGTTCCATTGGCAGCTATACATGCCCACGCCATGCACACTACCACTACCATGCTTCACTGATGAGGTGGTATGCTTTGGATCATGAGCAGTTCCTTTCCTTCTCCATACTCTTCTCTTCCCATCACTCTGGTACAAGTTGATCTTGGTCTCATCTGTCCATAGGATGTTGTTCCAGAACTGTGAAGGCTTTTTTAGATGTTGTTTGGCAAACTCTAATCTGGCCTTCCTGTTTTTGAGGCTCACCAATGGTTTACATCTTGTGGTGAACCCTCTGTATTCACTCTGGTGAAGTCTTCTCTTGATTGTTGACTTTGACACACATACACCTACCTCCTGGAGAGTGTTCTTGATCTGGCCAACTGTTGTGAAGGGTGTTTTCTTCACCAGGGAAAGAATTCTTCGGTCATCCACCACAGTTGTTTTCTGTGGTCTTCCGGGTCTTTTGGTGTTGCTGAGCTCACCGGTGCGTTCTTTCTTTTTAAGGATGTTCCAAACAGTTGATTTTGCCACACCTAATGTTTTTGCTATCTCTCTGATGGGTTTGTTTTGTTTTTTCAGCCTAATGATGGCTTGCTTCACTGATAGTGACAGCTCTTTGGATCTCCAAACTGGAGAAGAATGGTCTTTTAAAGACTTTATCAAAGATGCTCAAAGCTTTTGTACACACTGCTCCTACATAAACAAGCTGAAGCCTGTAGGAACAAGACCTTAGGTAGGTCAGAGGCCAAGGACATGTAACCTCCCTGGTGATATGATTACTGTATGTTAGATTTTTGAATCTCAAAGGGGTACAATTGTTTTGCATAGAAATTTGGCGTTTTATATTGTAGGCCTGTAATTCTTAGGAATAACTAACTTAAATCTGTCCAAACCAGAGTCTAGTAGACATCCCGGGTGTGATAAAGTTTGAAACACGAAATCATAAATTATAAAATAATAAATAACTATACATAATTATCAAAAATAATAATATAATAATAATAAAATTAATTTCCCAACGAATCACTATCGCTCAATTCTGCAAGTATTCTAATTTACTATCGCTGTTTTCTAGCTGGTCTAAAACTGCTTTTGACGTAAAGGGACACTTTTTGGTTGCCATGGACAATCTCAAGTTTCCAGGCAGAAGGAACAGTATATACATATACAAAAGTATATATATATATATATATATATATATACACTTATATACATATACATATATATATATATATATATATATACACACACAGTGGCGGCCCGTCCATAAGGGGAGCATGGGCGCCGCCAATTCCCCCCCCCCCGCCCCCCGCCCAGAAGTCCTAAAAAAAATTTTTTTTAAAGGCCCTTTAAAAAAAAATAGAAAAAAATGTTCTTTAAGTGCACTGTGTTTGGGCGCAGGACACAGTGCACTATGGGAAGCGCCACGTCAATGCAATCAAAAGATTGCGGACGAGGCGCTTCATTTGAATGTTTTTGACCTGCTTTGTGGCACATTCCAAAGCACCGAACAGCTTCCGCTCGTAGTATTACTACGGGCGGGAGCTTTGTTTTTCTAGTTAACTGGTCACTTCCGGCTTCCATATGCTAGTGGTGAACCGGAAGTGACACAGGCAGCTCCGTGGAAAGCACGGCTGAGCGGAGCTGCCTGTAAGGTAAGTAAGTATGAGACTCAGCGAGGCTGCATTTGATGGGCACAGTGAGCCTGCATTTGATGGGGCACAGTGAGGCTGCATTTGATGGGGCACAGTGAGGCTGCATATGATGGGCACAGTGGCTGCATTCGATGCTGCCCAGTGGCTGCATTTGATGGGGCACAGTGGCTGTATAAGATGGGCACAGTGGCTGCATAAGATGGGCACAGTAGCTGTATTTGATGGGGCACTGTGGCAGCATTTGATGGCACAGTGGGAGCATTTGATATGACACGGTGGCTGCGTTTGATGGCACAGTGGTGGCAATTGATGGGCACAGTGGCTGCATTTGATGGCACAGTGGCTGTGTTTGATGGCACAGTGGCGGCAATTGATGGGCACAGTGGCTGCGATTGATGGTACAGTGAGGCTGTTTTTTTTTTTCAGAATTTCTCAGTTTGTTTGCACCCCCCCCCCCCCCCAATAATTTTGAGCACCAGCCGCCACTGTTGATACAGTAATTTAATCTTACATATTACAGTGAACTGTATGTGTTATGTGTTTTGTACTTTTTGAATTTTCCGCTGGGCTCCGCCCCCATGCATCATGTCTCTCGCAGGGAATGGAGCCTGGAATACAGAGCATTGGGCGGAGGATCTGGCGGAGGACACAGTGTGGGGACATCGCAGGATTCTGGGCACAAGGTAAGTTACCTGGACCAGGATTCTGCAATGCAATCCTGCATGGCTCGGGGTTACTCCTAATGGTAATGAAAAATAACCCAGAGCCACACTCGGGAATACCGCCATGGAGGTTAAGGGCACTGTTTAATTGACATCATTTTTTTGGAGCTAAAAGCCCTGTATTAAGTGCTTCCTTGGTGTTCTGGTGTGGAGAACAAATGCACTATGCTTTTGTCTATTGTGTTCATTGGGACGCAGTTTTGCTTGAGGTGTGTGAAATGAAGTGTGATGCAAACAGGACTTTTACATTCCATGAATATCTGTATGCACAAACATTAACCTGACTCCACCGGATATACGCATATACACTATATTACCAAAAGTATTGGGACACCGGCCTTTACACACACATGACCATTAATGGCATCCCAGTCTTAGTTCATAGGGTTCAATATTGAGTTGGCCAACCCTTAAAAGCTTTAAGTTTTAGGAGTGTGTCTATGGGAATGTTTAACCCTTTTTCCAGAAACGCAATTGTGAGGCCAGGCACTGATGTTGGATGAGAAGGCCTGACTCTCAGTCTCCACTCTAATTCATCCCAAAGGTGTTCTATCAAGTTGAGGTCAGGACTCTGTGCAGGCCAGTCAAGTTCCTCCACCCTAAACTCGCTTGTCCATGTCTTTATGGACCTTGCTTTGTGCACTGGTGTGCAGTCATGTTGGAACAGGAAGGGGCCATCCTCAAACTGTTCCCACAAAGTTGGGAGCATGAAATTGTCCAAAATATCTTGGTATGCTGACGCCTTAAGAGTTCCCTTCACTGGAACTAAGAGGCCAAGCCCAACCCCTGAAAAACAACCCCACACCATAATCCCCCCTCCACAAAATGATTTGGACCAGTGCACAAAGCAAGGTCCATAAAGACATGGATGAGTGAGTTTGGGGTGGATGAATTAGAGCGGAGAATGCGAGCCAGGCCTTCTCGTCCAACATCAGTGTCTGAACTCACAATTGCACTTCTGGAAGAATGGTCAAACATTCTCATAGACACACTCCTAAACCTTGTGGACAGCCTTGACTTGAAGCTGTTATAGCTGCAAAGGGTGGGCCAACTTAATATTGAACCCTATGGACTAAGACTGGGATGCCATTAAAGTTCATGTGCGTGTATAGGCAGGTGTCCCAATACTTTTGGAAATATAGTGTATATGGCAGAATGACGGTAGGCTTTAACACTGTGCTTCCACATATATGCTTACAGACGATGCCACTATTCTCCCTCTCAGATCCCCATCACTGTTTACGAACAAGATAGATAAAACGGGGATTTTGCAAGCCCCAATGGTATATTGCCTCAAATGTGGAAATCACCTAGCTGCCCGCGCAGAACACGTTTCATATGCTGTGCAATACAATGTATACAAGAGATACGCTGCGCTAAGGTGAAAATATCAATCTGGAGATTATTAATGCATATGAGGTATACTGAAAACACAGCATAAGCGGCTTATCCAGCCACAGCAAGGCACAAAGGATATATATATAAAAAACAAGTGATTTTAAAGTGCAATGTGTAAATAATATATTAGATGTATACTATTAGAATAAGAGTAGCGATTACTGAACTACTACCTGTATATATAATGGATGAAAAAATAATTTATATAGTCTGAATATTACCGTGTAAAAAAAAAAAATAATAATAATAATATATATAAATAAATATATCCCAGTTATAAGTGCAAAATACAACAAAGTGCCACACAATGAGTGTGAATATCAAATCCAAGATGTGGTACGTGATTATTAAAGTCCAATATATGAAAGAAATGCACATAAAGTCCATAAAAACAGTTCATAAAAAATCCAACGTGCGTGCATTAATCTTAGTGCTTAGTGCTCAGAATTCCATGCTCAAGTGCCATCCAGTGACCCCCCGGGGACAGCCGCTCACCTCAGAGCGCGTGACTCAGCTGTGAGACTGAGTCTAAACACGCTTATGAGCCATCCCATGGCTCAGTGATGGAATCCAGATACACAGTTTTCAGCAGCAACTCCACAGCTAGGAAAAAAGGAAAAGAAAAACTGGATAGTGTGATATCGTTTATAAAATATTTATTGGAATAAAAACTCCCCACATTAGGGTACTCACATTTGCAAGGTGCATGAGTGCACCAATCCCCCTGATGAAGACACGTGACCCTGTGTCGAACACGAGTAGGGGAGGGGCCAGGACAGAGCACGGAGCCTTTCACTCCACTGAGATGTGATGCACAGCTTATCCCTCCTGACAGGCAAACTTTGAGGCAAACTTTGGAGACTGTTATCAGATTGGTGCACTCATGTACCTTGCAAATGTGAGTACCCTAATGTGGGGAGTTTTTACTCTAATAAATATTTTATAAACGATACCACACTATCCAGTTTTTCTTTTCCGTTATTCCTAACTGTGGAGTTGCTGCTGAAAACTGTGTATCTGGATTCCATCACTGAGCTGTGGGATGGCTCATAAGCTCATGGCTCATAAGCGTGTTTAGACTCAGTCTCACAGCTGAGTTGCACGCTCTGAGGTGAGCGGCTGTCCCCGGGGGGGGGGGTCACTGGATGGCACTTGAGCATGGAATTCTGAGCACTAAGATTAATGCACGCACGTTGGATTTTTTATGAACTGTTTTTATGGACATTTCCTTCATATATTGGACTTTAATTTAATTTTGCACTTATCACTGTGATATATATATTTTTTTTTTACACGGTAAATTTCAGACTATATAAATTTTTTTTTAATGCATTATATATACAGGTAGTAGTTCAGTATTCGCTACTCTTATTCTAATGGTATACATCTAGTATATTATTTACACAATGCACTTTAAAATTACTTGTTTTTTATATATATATATCCTTTGTGCCTTGCTGTGGCTGGATAAGGCGCTTACGCTGTGTTTTCAGTATGCCTCATATGCATTAATAATCTCCAGATTGATATTTTCACCTTAGCGCATTGTATCTTTTGTATACACTGTTTACGAACAGGAGTCAGTAAGACGGGCTTCAGATCATGAGACCACTGTGACAGACAGGGCCGGATTAACATAGGGGCTGATGGAGCTGCAGCTCCAGGCCCCTGCCTTAAAATCGGCCCTCCCAGCCAGCAGTATAAGCCTGGTTTCTTCTGTCCATAAACTTCTATGGGACAGGAGAAGCTGTGTGTAAATGTAGGGGTGTCTGTTGGCTCACTGTGGTTATTACAGTGTCACAGTGCACAGTTCCCCCCCTACACAAATGGCTCTGCCTTCCCCCTCCCCTCTCTCCTCTCTCTGTGTGCAGTGAAGGAGCCATGTGGGCTGGGAAATTGTGAACAGAGCAACTGCAGCCGGCAGATAGAAGGTGAACACATATGTGAATGATGAGCTTCCGACCATCCAAGTGTGAGCTCAGTGACTGGACTCTTATCTCCCTTCTCTCCCCCTCTTTTACCTTTATCTTCAGCAATGGCTCTTATAACTGCAGTCCATATGTAGACTTGGCTCCTTGTGCTTTTAGGTGGGTTCACACTGCTTTGCTGTGTTTTGGCCCATTGCTGGTGTATCCCCAGTTTTCCTGCGTTTTACCCACAGTCCTATTGATTTCTGTTAGGTTGCATGTTTTTTCTGAAAGCGCACCAAAATTCTAGCGTGCTGCATCTTATCTTTGGCGCACTGTCAGAAAATGCAGCAAAAATATTCAACCTGATATAAAGCAATAGGTCTCCAGCTAAAACTGCAGATACACAAGCAGTGCGCCCAAACTGCAGCACACCAGTGTGAGCCCAAAGGCTTTTACGCCCCCCCCCCCCCCCCTCTATAGAACTTGGTCTGATCAATACTGCTGGCATTCATTTTACACACAACCATACTATCCCAGATGAGGAGGGGTGGGGGCTCCAGGGATTTGTTTGACTATGCAGGCCCTGTCCCTTCTTTCCATCCTGGAAGAGTCCTGGAGGGAGTGGCAGGCTGCTGGTGGCAAGTGACACGCTGTATCTGGGGTCAGGCTGCTGGTGGCAAGTGGCACATTGCATCTGATGGCAAGTTGCACACTGTATGTGGTGGCACGTTGCTAGTGGCAGGCTGCTGGTGGCAAGTGACACGCTGTATCTGGTGACAGGCTGTCAGTGGCAAGTGGCACACTGTATCTGGTGAAAGGCTGCTGGTGGCAAGTGGCACACTGTATCTGGTGGCAGGCTGCAGGTGACAAGTGGCACACTGTATCTGGTGGCAGGCTGCTAGTGGCAAATGGCACACTGTAACTGGTGGCAGGCTGCTAGTGGCAAGTGGCACACTGTATCTGGTGGCAGGCTGCTAGTGGCAAGTGGCACACTGTATCTGGTGGCAGGCTGCTAGTGGCAAGTGGCACACTGTATCTGGTGGCAGGCTGCTGGTGGCAAGTGGCACACTGTATCTGGTGGAAGGCTGCTGGTGGCAAGTGACACTGTATCTGGTGGCAGGCTGCTGGTGGCAAGTGGCACACTGTATCTGGTGGCAGTCTGTGGTTGGAAAGTGGCACACTGTATCTGATGGAAGGCTGCTGGTGGCAAGTGGCACACTGTATCTGGTGGCAGGGTGCTGGTGGCAAGTGGCACACTGTATCTGGTGGCAAGTGGCACACTGTATCTGGTGGCAGGCTGCTGGTAGCAAGTGGCACACTGTATCTGGTGAAAGGCTGCTTCTGGCAAGTGGCACACTGTATCTGGTGGCAAGTGGCACACTATCTGGTGGCAAGCTGCTGGTGGCAAGTGGCACACTGTATCTGGTGGCAGGCTGCAGGTGACAAGTGGCACACTGTATCTGGTGGCAGGCTGCTAGTGCCAAGTGGCACACTGTATCTGGTGGCAGGCTGCTGGTGGCAAGTGGCACACTGTATCTGGTGGCAGGCTGCTGGTGGCAAGTGGCACACTGTATCTGGTGGCAGGCTGCTGGTGGCAAGTGGCACACTCTATCTGGTGGAAGGCTGCTGGTGGCAAGTGACACTGTATCTGGTGGCAGGCTGCTGGTGGCAAGTGGCACACTGTATCTGGTGGCAGGGTGCTGGTGACAAGTGGCACACTATCTGGTGGCAGGCTGCTGGTAGCAAGTGACACACTGTATCTGGTGTCAGGCTGCTGGTGGCAAGTGGCACACTGTATCTGGTGGCAAGTGGCACAATGTATATGGTGACAGGCTGGTGGTAGCATGTGAAACACTGTATCTGGTGGCAGGCTGCTGGTGGCAAGTGGCACACTGTATCTGGTGGCAAGTGGCACAATGTATCTGGTGACAGGCTGCTGGTGGCAAGTGACACACTGTATCTGGTGGCAGGCTGCTGGTGGCAAGTGGCACACTGTATCTGGTGGCAGGATGTCGGTAGCAAGTGGCACACTGTATCTGGTGACAGGCTGTGGTTGGCAAGTGGCGCACTGTATCTGGTGAAAGGCTGCTGGTGGCAAGTGGCCCACTGTATCTGGTGGCATGCTGCTGGTGGCAAGTGGCCCACTGTATATGGTGGCTGGCTGCTAGTGGCAAGTGGCACACTGTATCTGGTGGCAGGCTGGTGGTGGCAAGTGGCACGCTGTATCTGGTGGCAGGCTGCTAGTGGCAAGTAGCACACTGTATCTGGTTGCAAGTGGCACACTGTAATACCTCCTATTATTCCCAAGAGCCCAAATGCGATCCTTGTGAAATAATATAAGTGGCGCTAAATACCAGTGATAGACCATACAACACTCAAAAGTGATCTAGTACATCTATCTACAACAGGAAATTGGAATAGTTAACGTGAGTAAATCTATATCATGGAAAAGCTATTCAATATAAAAATAACAGTGAAGGTGTGCCATACACAAGACAAATTCAATGACACATAAACAAAAGTGAGATCAAATGGTAAAGTCCATAAAGTCCATAGATAGACCACCGTGCAAAGGATGTGATGAATCTGGAAACGGTCCACCAATTCACTTAGTGTCAGTGACTCCACTCCCCTTAAAATCAGCACTCACCGACTCAAAATGCCTCACACTCTCGTGTTTTGGCAGCAAAGCATAGATGTAAAGCGCATCAGCTGGGGGTGTAGGCTCCGAATTCCTTGTTAATCCCAGTGTCACCTCAATGCATGGAAAGAACTCAACATAGTGTGATACCGTAAAGTATATAAAATTTATTGAACTTAAAACCTTCAATCATTGCACTCACATAAAAACTCTTGAATCAAGCCAAAATGACACTGCAAAGCAAACTTTCAATACAATCCTCCTCTGTGAAACGCCCAGCACCACTGTGAAACGAGGGTCGCGGCGGACCCCAAAGAAAAGGGTTGGATGGGTTCTCACCCCTCTTGCTGACACTTCGCTGGTGTAGATCTCCTGCTGGCTTGTACGCCCAAAGCGTGACTCCTCTGGCGTCTTCGGAGGATCTCGCCGGTTCCCGGAGATATACCGCAACGTCCTGTCTCTCACTGACTGCTATTACTGGATGCCGTACAGCCACGCCCCGACATGTTTCGTCACAACTGACTTCCTCATGGGATTGCAGGCTGGTGGTGGCAAGTGGCACACTGTATCTGGTGGCAGGCTGCTAGTGGCAAGTAGCACACTGTATCTGTGGCAGGCTGTGGGTAGCAAGTGGCACACTGTATCTGTGGCAGGCTGTGGGTAGCAAGTGGCACACTGTATCTGGTTGCAAGTGGCACACTGTATCTGGTTGCAAGTGGCACACTGTATCTGGTGGCAGGCTGCTGGTGGCAAGTGACATGCTGCATCTAGCGGCAGGCAACTGTGGAAAGTGATACTCTACATCTGGTGGCAGGCTATGGGTGGCAAGTGACAAGCTGCATCTGGTAGCAAGTGACAAGCTCAGGTTCCCACTGATTCTGCATGATGGTGAGTTGAACTATTTCACTATATATTACAATGTAGTAACTGAAATAATGGAATTTGATCATCCTGACACCATATCAAGCATGGTGTCAGGATGATTGATTTTAAGTACTAACACCAGCCATTTGCCTGACAAATCACCTCCACTGCCGATTTCCCTGCCAACCCCAAGACTACATCCTCCACCCTCATCTTTTTTTGGGAAGAGGGGGTTGTCCCTAAATGACAGTTTGGAAATGTGGTCTCCCTATGTTGCTGCTGGTGAGAGACTGCATAGCAGGTGGTATTGCTGCTGCTCAGAGGCTGCACGGCTGGTATTACTGGTGAGAGTATATTTAATTTGTTTTAGCGAAAAATTGTTTGCATTTTCATTTTGTTTCCATAAAAAGGCCCACCAAAATCCTCAGCACCAGGCCCATGATGCTCTTAATCTGGCCCTGGTGACAGACAGCCATAGTCATCACATATTCGGGAAATTGCCTACCGACCTCCGACAGAAAGAGCCTATTTAGGAGCCAGTGGGATTAAAAAAATTAGGAGCAAATTAACAAACAGCCCTTTGTCCAATTTAGATACAAAGGTGCAAAACTTTGGGTCTCATTTATAACAGAGAGCGGATATCGCATTGCATGTTGCTACGCACATTGAAGCCCATCCTAATCAAAAATAATTGGCAGAGCCCCACGGAGTTTGTTCCGCTTAGTGCAGCAGAGAGAGCTCTGTGATTGGAAGAGAGCTATTTATGGTAGGTCACGTAATAAGGCTCTCCTCATTTTTTTTAACAAAACTTAATTCAGGTCTGTTGCGTTTAGAGCACATTTGTAAAGATCGGATAGGAACACTTTAGCAAGCCATCAGGTCTACAGTTTGAATCATACAATTTCCCACGGTCAGATTAGAAATAGGCAAGAAGGTGACCTTTGATCACCAGGAAAGGCCAGAACATCATGAAATACCAGAATTTCCTGCAGTACTAGTGACAGACAGGCTGAAATTCTTCACACCTTTGTCACCTGGAGGAACTTCCATGGAATTATCAGATTTTAGGAGAAGTAGTCTATACTTAGTCCTGTGTGTAGGTGTTTGTAATAAATAATGGGGTCAATTCGTCAATTGTTTTTCGACTGTAGTAATAAGGAAAATCAAAGGTTGAAGAAATTGATCAAATTAAATTCTAATGCTGCGTACACACAATCTGAGTTTCCGCCAACAAAACCGTGATTTTTTTCCGACGGATGTTGGCTCAAACTTGTCTTGCATACACACGGTCACACAAATGTTGGCCCAAAATTCCGAACATGGGAACGTGGTGACCTATGACGAGCCGAGAAAAAGGAAGTTCAATAGCCAGTGCGGCTCCTTCTACTTGATTCAGAGCATGCGCGAGCTTTTGTGTACACACGATTGGACTTTCCGACAACAAGTTTTGTTGGCTGAAAATTTGAGAACCTGCTCTTAAACATTTGTGTGCGGAAATTCCGACAGCAAATGTTCGATGGAGCATACACACGGTCGGACTTTCTGACAAAAAGCCGATAACATTTCCCGTCGGAAAGTCCGACCGTGTCTACTCGGCATTACTGTGAATGTGGTTTTCTTTTGGGTAAAATTATACATAGTTTAATGAGCATGGGCATCCTAAAACCGAACATTTCCCTAGGTTTCATATGAAATTTGTCAAGTCCAAAATGGAACTATTGAATGCTCTGACAAAACGACCTTTCTAAATTTCTGTATGAACGTTGGAATAGAATGCTACTGGTGTATGGCCACCTTAATGCATTGAGGGTATGCAAAAGGACTGGATAGTGTAGAGCTATAGAATGCCAGGAGCTATAGAATGACATCCATTCAGAGGGTCAAAGTGTGCCCGTGTTTGTTTTAGTTTCATAAACAATTTATTGAAAGCAGTGGCGGCTTGTGCTCCTCAAACAAACCACCCCCCGGCTCTAATCATGTGCTTTGAAAAAAAAATTGGAATCCATGCGTCCAGCACCCTGCATGTAAATTAGGGGCCGGGCACATGGATTAGGGGGACGGCGCCCCTTATGGAAGGGCCGCCACTGATTGAAAGAACAGTACAGCATATGCAGTCAGAAATAGGTACAGCATAGCACAACATAACTTCCATGGACAAAGTAAGGGAGAATATAGACTATATTGTCAAAAGTATTGGGACGCCCGCCTTTAATGGTATCCCAGTCTCAGTCCGTAGGGTTTAGTATTGAATTGACCCCCCCTTTGCAGCTATAACAGCTTCAACTCTTCTGGGAAGGCTGTCCACAAGGTTTAGGAGTGTGTCTATAGGAATGTTTGACAATTCTTCCCAAAGCGCTTTTGTGTGGTCAGGCACTGATGTTGGATGAGAAGGCCTGGCTTGCAGTCTCCTCTCTAATTATCCCAAAGGTGTTCCATTGGGGTTGATCTTACAGTCACATTTCTGCAAAAAATTTACTGTACTTAAAGCGGAGTTCCACCCTAAAATGGAACTTCCACTTTAAGTGACGGTGACCCCCTGACATGCCACATTTGGCATGTCATTTTTTGGGGGGGGGGGAGCGAATACCCTCTTTTTAGAGGTATCCAGCTCCCACTTCCTCACAGGGCTCTGCGGCGCCGGAAGGAGGTTCACCTCTCCCCCCTCCCTCCCTGCAATCTTCTGGGACACATCACAGGTCCCAGAAGATTGCCCGGCCATTCACAGCACACAGCACGGCTTGCGCATGCGCAGTGCGTGCCCGGCTGTGAAGCCACAGCCGGGCGCCCACAGTACGAATGCCGGCGCCGTGGAGAGGAGGGGGAGAGGAGTGGGGCTTCGTATGCCCGCATCGCTGGACCGTGGGACAGGTGAGTGTCCGATTTTTAAAAGTCAGCAGCTACACTTTTCGTAGCTGCTGACTTTTTAATTTTTTTATTTTTTCGGCGGAACTCCGCTTTAGGATTAAACTTTGTAAATGACTCCTATCTTAATTAACACAAGAGACTCCAGGCCTTTTCTGACATTGTACAGAAAAGAAAGAGGTGTTTTCCATCCTGCAGGTAAATTTCCTTGTGAATGGAACTGGTTCCTGCCTCTTGTGTGGAATAGAGTGAAAGATCTAGAGTACGATGCACTGCAAGGGTTAACTGCCTAGGTGTTAATGATCAAGGCATTTACTTGCCTTGCTTACCTGGCAACAGCAAGCCACACTTGCCACTGTTATTCTTCTTAAAGTGTTACTAAACCCAGGACCCTGCCTTCACTATATCTGGTTTCCCACAGTACAGAGAACATGGAAATGCAATTATTTTAGTAAATATAAACTGCTAAATACCTTTTCTCATCAGCAGTATATAGCAGTCTTGTGACTTCTATCAGTGCCTGGTTAAAGCTTGTGGGAGGAGTTTTCACACTGCACTGGCTGTTCTATTAGGATGCAGGTCCCCTGACCCTCGGTCTGGACAGTGCTGATTGGCCCTGTGCTGATCATATGCACTCTCCCAAGAAAAAAAACTCTCTAGCAATACACACCAAACTGAGCATGTGCATCCTGACTCCAATAACTCTGTCTTATCTGGACATGTTTTGGAGACAATGCAAGAAGGGAAGGATCTGTGCATACAGTATCAAACAGCATTTTTACACAATGCAGAGGATTAGCCCTTAGGTTCCACAGTGAGTATAACAAGCATGCTTTACTGCATACACAGACTGATTTTACGGATGTGGGTTTAATAACACTTTAAGACCCCTATCACACGTGCTATCTGATCAGGTCCGTCAGTTTTCCAGGGCGACCTGATCGGACCCTCCAGTTTCCCCTATGGAGTGGCTGGTGTCAGTGGTGACATGTCCTATCTGATCTGATCCTGTCTGCAAAATCCAGACGGATGGTGGTCCCATTTTCCATCCGTCTGGCGGATCGGATTGGATATGATTTCCCCATAGAGGAGACCGGAACTGGGTCCGTCTCCTCTCTGCATAAGCGGAGACAGACCTGTTATCCGTCTGCTCAGTGGGGATCAGCGGAGTGATCTTCCCCTGAGCAAGTGGAGTCCGTCCGGTGGAGGCATCCGTGTGAAAGGGGCCTTAGGCATCTCTCTTTCTCTTATTTTAAAGTTGGGATGTATGGTTGCTGAGGCATCAGTAACATTAAGACAAAATATGCAGAATATAAATGCAACAAGTAATGAAAACCACCTGAGCCCCAAAGCCTTGGGTTCTTAAGGCAAAAAATGTATTTACACCAGTGGCCTCGATATACTGCGGGCACTGGTGTGTCCCATGAAGAGAGTGGTGGCGATGCATCATAAATGACACAATTGTTTTCTACTTTCTCTAGGGTTGAGCCGGCTCACCTGATATGACGTGAATAAGCCCCAAGAACCCAAGGCTGTGGCGTGCAGGCGGCTTGCATTACTTTGTTGCATTTATATTGTACACACATTCTGTACATACTCTGTCTAAGCCCCCATTCACACTTGAGCAATGTAAAGCGCATTTGCAGAAGCACTTAAATGCACGACACTCAGATCTCCATGTTATACTATTGTGCTTGTTCACACCTGTCACTCGAAGCTCAGAAGAAAAAAAAAAAAAAACAGGATTTGTGACACAATTTTGGCCCCAAAAGATTTCAATAGGAGCACCTGAAAAAAACACAATTTCGCACCTATATCCTCCTCCTAGTGACTAACTTTCCATTGATCAAAACAAACATTTTTACACCTAAAAACACTGATACAAATGTGCAAAAAAACAACCAAGGATGCCAATGCTCAGGTGTGAATGTAGCATTAAAGAATGTAGATCTTAGATAAAGATGTGAGTAGTGTCAAAGGCATGTGATTACCAACCCAGCATGTTCCTGAGAAAGTACAAATTCCTTGTAGAAAGGAGACTTTGACCCATTGACCCTAACCCACAGCAGCCCTATATACATGACCCATTGACCCTAACCCACAGCAGCCCTATATACATGACCCATTGACCCTAACCCACAGCAGCCCTATATACATGACCCATTGACCCTAACCCACAGCAGCCCTATATACATGACCCATTGACCCTAACCCGCAGCAGCCCTATATACATGACCCATTGACCCTAACCCGCAGCAGCCCTATATACATGACCCATTGACCCTAACCCGCAGCAGCCCTATATACATGACCCATTGACCCTAACCCGCAGCAGCCCTATATACATGCGTTGTATTTTAGAGTGATGGGGGCTGCAGGAATCTACAGATTCTTCTTATAACAAAAAACACAAATAATTAACTACCTTCTCAATAAAGGTTAAGTGTAACATTGACTACATTGTCAGTGATACTGTATATACACGATAAACAAAGGACAGTATAATAGTTTTCCTTCCTCGGCTCTTTTACAGATTTCACAACTTTCTCCCCTTTGCTTGAGTCTTTTTGGTAAGCCACAGACCAGCTTCCCGTGATAATTTTTATGGTCTGTAAACCACGCGACCATACTTTTTCTGTTTTTGGTACATTGCCTCTTAGGCCTCTTTCATTCATCCTAAGGCCCCTTTCACACTTACACGACTTGTCCCACGATTTTGTACTGCAAAATCGTATGACAAGTCATTCTCCATGATTTTCAATGACTACCATTCATATTGGCACGACTTTAAGTCGTGCCGACTTGAAAGTAGTCCCTGCACTACTTTGGTCCAACTTCTATGCGAGTTGTACTCCATAGACCTCAATGTTAAACCCTGAAGTAGCATGCAAGTCGTGCCTGAATAATATAGACACGACTTCAGCACGACTTTGTAAGCACAAGCCTGGCTCGCTGATCGGGAAAGGAAAACTTTTTTTTCCTTTCCCGATGAGCGACAGGCAGTGCTGACAGCTGTCTGGTATGAATCCAGAGGGGGAACTCCACGCCAAGTTTTAAATGAAAAAAACGGCGTGGGTTCCCCCCCAGGGGCATACCAGGCCCTTAGGTCTGGTATGGATCAAAGGGGAACCCCCTACGCCGAAAAATCGGCGTGGGGTCCCCCCAAAATCCATACCAGACCCTTATCCGAGCATGCAGCCCCCAGGAATGGGGGTGGGGTCTCCTCCCGGTGTCCTGATCTTCTGCCGGCTCCTCCGCTTTCTTCTGCAGCTCAATTGCTAGCGGTGGTCCGGACTTCTGTCTTCTGCCTTCTTCTTTTCTTCCAGAGATGTTGACACGACGCTCTCTCCAGCTGGAATGGTCTCTGCACGCTCCGCAACAGACTTATATAGGCGGTGACCCCGCCCCCCTATGAGGTCACTGTCCCGGGGCATGCTGGGACTGTGCCGTCATAAGGGGGCGTGGTCATCACCCGGTGACCACGCCTCCTAAAACGTCACAGTCCCAGCATGCCCAGGGATTGTGACGGCATAAGGGGGCGGGGTCACCGCCTATATAAGTCCGGTGCGGAGCGCACAGAGACCATTCTGGCTGGAGAGAGCGTCGTGTCAACATCTCTGGAAGAGAAGAGGGAAGAAGACGATCCAGAGGTCCGGACCACCGCTGGCAAAAGAGCGCCAGAAGATAGCGGTGGAGCTGGCAGAAGATGCGGACACCGGGAGAAGACGCCGGAGAGACCCCCGAAGTCGGAAGAAGATCCCGGAGCTGCCTAATAAATTATTTTAAATACCTGTGTACTGTGTTTTTTATTGACGCTTTTTTCCCTAGGTGAATGGGTAGGGGTACCATGTACCCCATACTTATTCACATAGGGTGGGGGGCCGGGATCTGGGGGCCCCCTTATTAAAGGGGGCTCCCAGATTCCGATAAGCCCCCTGCCCGCAGACACCGACAACCAACGGCCAGGGTTGTCGGGAAGAGGCCCTTGTCCTCATCAACATGGGGACAAGGTGCTTTGGGGTGGGGGGGCCGGCAGGGTGCCCCCCATGCCCTAAAGCACCCACCCCCCCATGTTGAGGGCATGCGGCCTGGCACGGTCCAGGAGGGGGGGGCCGCTAGCTCGTCCCCACCCCCATTCCTGGCCGGCCGGGCTGCGTGCTCGGATAAGGGTCTGGTATGGATTTTGGGGGGACCCCCACGCCGATTTTTCGGCGTAGGGGGTTCCCCTTACAATCCATACCAGACCTAAGGGCCTGCTATGCCCCTGGGGGGGAACCCACGCCAGTTTTTTTATTTAAAACTTGGCGTGGCGTTCCCCCTTATAATTCATACCAACTACTGTATGTTTTCATTTGTTAATGCCAAAAACGTGGCAAAGTAGTACTGCTCCCAAATCGCGGTAAAATCTCGGCAAATCGCGTTAAAATTCCGGCGAAATCGCGGTAAAATCGTGCGACTTTGAAGTCGTATAAGTGTGAAAGGAGCCTAAGGCCCCTTTCACACTTATACGACTTGTCCCACGATTTTGTACTGCAAAATCGTATGACAAGTCATTCTCCATGATTTTCAATGACTACCATTCATATTGGCACGACTTTAAGTCGTGCCGACTTGAAAGTAGTCCCTGCACTACTTTGGTCCAACTTCTATGCGAGTTGTACTCCATAGACCTCAATGTTAAACCCTGAAGTAGCATGCAAGTCGTGCCTGAAAAATATATAGACACGACTTCAGCACGACTTTGTAAGCACAAGCCTGGCTCCCTGATCGGGAAAGGAAAACTTTTTTTTCCTTTCCCGATGAGCGACAGGCAGTGCTGACAGCTGTCTGGTATGAATCCAGAGGGGGAACTCCACGCCAAGTTTTAAATGAAAAAAACGGCATGGGTTCCCCCCCCAGGGGCATACCAGGCCCTTAGGTCTGGTATGGATCTAAGAGGAACCCCCTACGCCGAAAAATCGGCGTGGGGTCCCCCCCAAAATCCATACCAGACCCTTATCCGAGCATGCAGCCCGGCCGGTCAGGAATGGGGGTGGGGACGAGCGAGCGCCCCCCCCCTCCTGGACCGTACCAGGCCGCATGCCCTCAACATGGGGGGGTGGGTGCTTTAGGGCATGGGGGGCACCCTGCCGGCCCCCCCACCCCAAAGCACCTTGTCCCCATGTTGATGAGGACAAGGGCCTCTTCCCGACAACCCTGGCCGTTGGTTGTCGGGGTCTGCGGGCGGGGGGCTTATCGGAATCCGGGAGCCCCCTTTAATAAGGGAGCCCCCAGATCCCGGCCCCCCACCCTATGTGAATGAGTATGGGGTACATGGTACCCTTACCCATTCACCTAGAGAAAAAAGACAATAAAAAACACAGTACACAGGTTTTTAAAATAATTTATTAGGCAGCTCCGGGATCTTCTTCCGACTTCGGGGGTCCTCTTCCGACTTCGGGGGTCTCTCCGCCGTCTCCTCCCGGTGTCCGCATCTTCTGCCGGCTCCTCCGCTATCTTCTGCAGCTCAATTGCTAGCGGTGGTCCGGACTTCTGCCTTCTTCTTTTCTTCCAGAGATGTTGATACGACGCTCTCTACAGCTGGAATGGTCTCTGAACGCTCCGCAACAGACTTTTATAGGCGGTGACTCCGCCCCCCTATGAGGTCACTGTCCCGGGGCATGCTGGGACTGTGCCGTCATAAGGGGGCGTGGTCATCACCCGGTGACCACGCCTCCTGAAACGTCACAGTCCCAGCATGCCATGGGACTGTGACGGCATAAGGGGGCGGGGTCACCGCCTATATAAGTCCGTTGCGGAGCGCACAGAGACCATTCTGGCTGGAGAGAGCGCCGTGTCAACATCTCTGGAAGAGAAGAGGGAAGAAGACGATCCAGAAGTCCGGACCACCGCTGGCAAAAGAGCGCCAGAAGATAGCGGTGGAGCCGGCAGAAGATGCGGACACAGGGTGAAGACGCCGGAGAGACCCCCGAAGTCGGAAGAGGACCCCCGAAGTCGGAAGAAGATTCCGGAGCTGCCTAATAAATTATTTTAAAAACCTGTGTACTGTGTTTTTTATTGACGCTTTTTTCCCTAGGTGAATGGGTAGGGGTACCATGTACCCCATATTTATTCACATAGGGTGGGGGGCCGGGATCTGGGGGCCCCCTTATTAAAGGGGGCTCCCAGATTCCGATAAGCCCCCTGCCCGCAGACCCCGACAACCAACGGCCAGGGTTGTCGGGAAGAGGCCCTTGTCCTCATCAACATGGGGACAAGGTGCTTTGGGGTGGGGGGCCGGCAGGGTGCCCCCCATGCCCTAAAGCACCTACCCCCCCATGTTGAGGGCATGCGGCCTGGCACGGTCCAGGAGGGGGGGGGGCGCCAGTTCGTCCCCACCCCCATTCCTGGCCGGCCGGGCTGCGTGCTCGGATAAGGGTCTGGTATGGATTTTGGGGGGACCCCCACGCCGATTTTTCGGCGTAGGGGGTTCCCCTTACAATCCATACCAGACCTAAGGGCCTGCTATGCCCCTGGGGGGGAACCCACGCCAGTTTTTTTATTTAAAACTTGGCGTGGAGTTCCCCCTTATGATTCATACCAACTACTGTATGTTTTCATTTGTTAATGCCAAAAACGTGGCAAAGTAGTACTGCTCCCAAATCGCGGCAAATCGCGTTAAAATCGCGGCAAATCGCGTTGAAATCGCGGTAAAATCGTGCGACTTTGAAGTCGTATAAGTGTGAAAGGAGCCTTAATCAGCCATACCTGCGGCTGGGATCCCAGGTGTTCCAATTGTCAGCTGCCGCTCAACCTGTAAGTATGTATCCAGTGGTGTAACTAGAACCTTCAGGGTCCTGGTGCAAGAAACCATGAGGGGGCCTCCCTGACCCCCGGCCAGAGCTCTTCCCTCCAAGCCCCGTGGCGGCCGCATCTTGAGGATTCCGTCCAGTTCTGGTCACCAATCCTCAGAAAGAATGTGCTGGAGCTGGAGAGAGTCCAGAAAGGCCTGGAGGACCTCATATATGAGGAGAAGAGACGCTTGATTATATATTTGTATATTGCTAACATATCTCCTAATGGGGATCCCAGTGTAAGTATGAAACTATTCAGTCCTAGGGAGTGTAAGAGGACACGGGGTCACACGATGAGACTGGAAGAGAAGCGGTTTAACCATAAGCTGTGTAGGGTTTTTTTAACTGTCAGGGCGGTAAGGATGTGGAACTCTCTTACACAATTGGTGGTGTTGGCAGGACATATGGATAGTTTTAAAAGACTCTTGGATGTGCATCTCAGCTAAAACAATATATGGGGATATGGGACATGATTTTCTACACACATCCACACAGGTTGAACCGGATGGACTGTTGTCTTTATTCAACCTTACCAACTATGTAACTATGAACACCAGGGCCCAGTGCGACATTTGTGACCCTGGTAGTTCCGCCACTGGTGTCAGTCATTTTTTATTTTTTGTTCTTTTTTTTTATTATTGGTATTTTTTACTTTTTTTTATTATTATATTTTTTTTTTACAATATTCTTTTTTAATAATTTTTTACATTTTTTTAAGAAGCCCCGTTGGGGGTGGGATGTCAGGGTCTAAACAGATTTCTGATGTTTCACCTTTGAGACAGAGAAAAGAGATTGAGGACACAGCCCTAAATCTCATTCTCTGCAGCCTCAGTTACACTGAATGAATGGACGGAAATAGCTTTGTATAGGCTTCCTGTTCATTCACAATCTGAAGCATACTAAACACATTTTACTATGTTTCAGTAATGAATGGACATCATTACGGATCACTGACTCTCCATTAAGAAAAGGAAGGAGACAGTAAATTACATATTTACCAGCCCCTTCCCTGCTTTCAATCCTGACACATCCCTGCAGGAGAGGGGATGGGGGAACCTGGCAAAGCTGTGTGGGGCCAGGAGAGAGCAGAAGGGGGGGCTGGAGAGCACACTGGGAAAAGCAGAAAGAAGCTGGATAGGAGCAGCAGGGGAGGCTGCATATACAGGTACCGAGCTCTCCATTTTCCTCCTGCTTCTTCACCTCTCCCTCCCAGGCATTCAGCGGCTGCAGGAGGAAAATGGAGAGATCGGTTCTTGTATATGCAGCCGTCCATGCCACTCCTCCTATTGAGGCTTACAGGAGGGCCGCACGGGCCCCCTGCAGCATGGGGCCAGGTCGCAAATTGTGACCCCTGTAGGTACACCCCTGCATGCATCTGTACATCCAGCAACCTGTGGTTAGGAGCAGATGTCCAACCCTGGACACAATGGGGGAGATTTACTAAAACTGGAGCACTCAAAATCTGGTGCAGGTGTGCATGGCAACCAATCAGCCTCTATCTTCAACTTTATTTGACAATAAAACCTGGGCACCATTCAGGGACCACTTTGCTTTGTCTCAATGAATGTAAAGCATTCTCTGATTGGATGGGATGGAGAGGCAGGGTGATGATGTGTTCTCTGAATGGCACCTCCTGTGTTCAGTAAGCAGCACCCAGCAGCCACTCAACACAGGAACTGGATTCTAGCAACAATCATTGTAGTAGTGGTGCCTACCACCATGATTTCTAGATTAACCACTTGCTTACTGGGCACTTAAACCCCCCTCCTGCCCAGACCAATTTTGAGCTTCCAGCGCTGTCGCACTTTGAATGACAATTGCGCGGTCATACAACACTGTACCCAAATGAAATTTTTATCATTTTTTTCCCACAAATAGAGCTTTCTTTTGGTGGTATTTAATCACAGCTGGGGTTTTTATTTTTTGCTAAACAAACAAAAAAAGATGGAAAATTTTGAAAAAAAAAAAAATCATGTTTAATAGTTTGTTATAAAATTTATAAAATTTTTCTCCTTCATTGATATGCACTGATGAGGCGGCACTGGTGGGCACTGATAGGCTGCACTGATGGGCACGGATAGGCACAGATAAGGCGGCACTGATAGGCACAGTTAAGGCGGCACTGATAGGCACAGTTAAGGCGGCACTGATAGGCACAGATAAGGCGGCACTGATGGGGACAGATAAGGCGGTACTGATGGGCACAGATAAGGCGGCACTGATGGCCACGGATGGGCGGCATGGATGGGCGGCACGGATGGGCGGCACGGATGGGCGGCACGGATAGGTGGCACAGATAGGTGGCACAGATAGGTGGCACTGATGGGGGGGCACTGATGGGCGGCACTGATGGGCAGCACTGATGGGGGGCACTGATGGGTGGCACTGATGGGCAGTGATGGGCGGCACTGATGGGCACTTATGGGCACTGGTAGGTGACACTGATGGGCACTGATAGGTTGCACTGATGTGGGTGCTGATGGGTGGCACTGATGTGGGTGCTGATGGGTGGCACTGATGTGGGTGCTGATGGGTGGCACTGTGGGCACTGATGGGTGGCACTGTGGGCACTGATGGGTGGCACTGTGGGCACTGATGGGTGGCGCTGATTGATGGCACTGTGGGCACTGATGGGTTAATATGGTGGGCACTGGTAGGCAGCACTGCTGCCTATTGCTTTTTGTTATAAGATCGCCGTGATCGGGACTGATGTCCCGATCACGGCCGCCGGTGATCGGGTTTTTTTTTCCTCCTCACGCTGTCAGCGCGAGGAGGAAAAATAGCCGATTACCGGCTCTGTTTACATCACATGATCAGCTGTCATTGGCTGACAGCTGATCATGTGGTAAGGGGTTGGGACCAACCCCTTACTCTGATCTGTGATCAGGCGAGTCTCATAGACTCGCTGATCACCGAGCGCGCCGCGCGTGCCCTGCAGGGGGCGCGCAGGCCGCTCGTGCACGGGACGACGTCAATGGACGTCGTCCCGGCAATTTAGATCCGCGCTGTTGCCGTCATTTGGCAATGGCCCGGATCTGAAGCAGTTAAGCAGGAATCATCTAGGTATAGCACATACAGTATATACTGTACTTACATTGGTCCAAGTTGGAAAGTTGGACCAATGTAACAGTATTAATTGCTATACTTAAACTTCAGTTTAATGTCTGTTTAACCTCAGATCGAAACCCTTCTCAAATGGTAGGAGCACCATGACCATGACATTTAAAACTATTTTCGCACATTTTGTTCATTTTACAATTAAATTCAAAAAGAAGATTTTGGAAAACTAGGATAAAGTTTACATTTGCCTGTAACTGATAGAATGTTAGTTCCAACTACCGTGTTTCTCCGAAAATAAGACCTACCCTGAAAATAAGACCTACTGTTATTTTCCAGGAGGGCTGCAATATAATTTAAAATGTTTGTAAAATCCTATAATCCACTCTATTACAGTAGTATATAATGTACAATCTGTGTGTTTCTGAAATATAATTGTGCCAAATACCTTTGGTTCAGCTGACCTTCTGCTGCTCTCCTCCTCTTCTCCCAGCTGTCAGTGGGGGATCTTGCCCCCCCCCCCCTGCGGTGCTCGGAGCAGGGAAGACAGCTCAAGCGGGTCATGGAAGCTCTTTTATATTATTATTATATATTATTATTTCAATTATATTACAGAAACACACACATTGCACATTATATATTACTGTAATAGAGTGGATTATAGGATTTTACAAACATTTTAACTCGGTTCAGACTGGGGATTCCTGACAGGCAGGGAGGCAGAGGGGGAGAGAAGACAGCACATTACATGGAAAGACCTATCCCGAAAATAAACCGTACTGTGTCTTTTGTTGCCAAAATTAATATAAGACCCGGTCTTATTTTCGGGGAAACACGGTAGCTACTCTCTGGCTTGTAAGGTTCATCCAAGGCTGTTTTGTTATGTGATGTCACACATCACTTCTTTGCAGTGACTCATTACATGATGATACATTTCATAACACTCGTGACTTAGACTAATTTCTCACATTCCTACACTGGAGCTATTATACTGTTAGATTGTTACTATAATTACAGGTGTTACGATCCGACAATTTAAAGACTGCAGGCAGTGGTTAGGAACACTTTGTAGAAATGTCACTCATCTACCATGTAAGCCAATGTAACAAGTTGAAGAATATAAATCACTAGCATTGCATTGTATCATCTTATAAACAGTACCTAATCAGTTCTCAGCGGATGAGAACAAAATCATAATCATAGCATTTTCCAGATGGGGAAGAAAACTAAAGGTAGCCATACACAGTAATGGCCCGTACACACGGTTGGATTTTCCGATGGAAAATGTCCGATCGGAACGTGTTGTCGGAAATTCCGACCGTGTGTGGGCTCCATCGGACATTTTCCATCGGATTTTCCGACACACAAAGTTGGAGAGCAGGAGATAAAATTTTCCGACAACAAAATCCGTTGTCGGAAATTCCGATCGTGTGTACACAAATCCGACGGACAAAGTGCCACGCATGCTCAGAATAAATAAAGAGATGAAAGCTATTGGCCACTGCCCCGTTTATAGTCCCGACGTACGTGTTTTACGTCACCGCGTTCAGAATGATCGGATTTTCCGACAACTTTGTGTGACCGTGTATATGCAAGACAAGTTTGAGCCAACATCCGTCGGAAAAAATCCTAGGATTTTGTTGTCGGAATGTCCGAACAAAGTCCGACCGTGTGTACGCCCTATTAGACTTCTCCATCCAAGCTAAACTGTGTGGGTGGAGGAATCTATGCTGAAGGCTTTTGTATCTGTTGGCTGTTATTCTCAGACAGCTGCAACTGCGGCTGCATGTTTTCAGGGAGTGCCCCATTTGCACAGGACCTGTTGAGGGCCTTGGAACCAGATCTCAAGGACTTTGTGCCACAGGAAGCCATCACACACTTTGGTGTGCTTTACTGACTATTCTGTGGGACCTTAATTCAGGAGAACATTGATGGTTCCATGGTGGGTGATGTGTTGCTTTAAGGACGCTTTAAGGTGCTCCAGAAAGCTCCTCATCCACCAGCGGGAGAGGACGTCCATTGAGGACTGTCGCAGACTGGTTCAAAGTCTGTTCAGAGACTACAACCTGATGAACCTCAAGGAGGAAAAGGATGTCTGAAGATTTACCCTTCCCCCACTATCCCTTGTGTGTCTTTGTCCTTTCAATAAAGCTTCGGGCCTGTGAACTCTTTTCCCCTACCCTATACCTCTTCCCTACCCCCATCACACCCGTTGGTTATTAAATTGCATTGAATTATATTTGAAACATTGCATGCTCTGTTTTAAGCCACGGTGCCATATAAGACGTGTGGGACAGGGGTCTAACTCAGGCACTGCACGTCAGAAATTGTGCCTCTAGTTCGGTAAAGTGTCTTGGCAATGCTTTCGGGGGCAAGCAGCGTTATGCATGATGTGGTGTTTCGGGGAACTTTGCTCCACACATGTGGTGTATTTATGCACTGTGTCCCAGTACAGTATTTTGTTTTTTATATATTTTATATAAAATAAAGTATATTTTTCAACAAAAAAAATACCTAAACAGTGACTGCTTTTGTTTGGATGCAGTCACTGTTCAGTTGATAATCTTCCACTCAGCCCTTCGAGGGCTTCAACTACAATTGAAATTTGGCAGGCCCGGTGGCGCCGACAACTTGCTGAATCCACCAAAGTTTGAGCTGTGTATGGCCACCTTTAACACCTGAATGGAACTACTTTGTGTGCAATGACTGTTAACTGTCCAGAAACCAGAGAAGCATGGGGTTGTCAGGGACTGGCTTTGATTCCAGCTGCTGGCACAAATGGCTCATATTTTTTATTAAATAAAGAGTGTAAAGAAAAGTTCACATAATTATTACTGATATTTGGGTTATGCAGACATCCCAAGTCTCCCGCGAGGTGCAGGAACCTCCCGCATTTGGGGGACGGCTCCCGGACACCCGCAAGTGCTGCCCGATATTCCGGCTGTGAGGCTGATCCTGGATGGTTCCCTGGTTCACAGCCGGGGTGCAGCAGGAGGGACAGCTGTGATCACCGATCTCCCTGTATAGCTGACATCCGCTTCTCCTTCTCTCCCTCCCGTGGCTGTCAGCTAAAAAGCTATACAAGGAGATCGGTGATCACAGCTGTCCCTCCTGCTGCACCGATCATCCCCGACTGTTCTCTGTAGCCCCCTCCGTGTCCTTCTACCCCCCTATTCTTCTCCTCCGGTTCTTCTACGCCTCCCCTCAGTGTTCTTCACCCCCTTCTCTGTTCTTCTCCTCCCGTTCTTCTACGGCTCCCATCCGTGTCCTTCACCCCCCCCTCTGTTCTTCTCCGGCTCCCTTTCCTCCTCCTCCGCCCTCCCTCGCCCCCCACAGTCGGCTTCCCTTCTCTCCTCTCCCGCCGGCTGTGGGGATCTGTCAGTAGACACACTGTTCTACTGACACTGTCCACTACCCCCACCCCCAATCTTTGTGAAAAACAAAAAATAAAAAAATTCATTGTAAAAAATAAATAATAAAAATAAAGAACTACTGACACGTCCACTGCCCTACTGACATCATCCTGCACATACTACTCACCACTGTACACTCCACACTGTACATTCCCTATTTAACATTACTACATTCTGCATGTAAGTCATCTCAGACTCTATAAAACCACACCCCATTTAAGCCACACGCAATATGTAGCACGGTTTAAGCCATGCCCACCTCCCTGAAATTAGTTTTTGCAGGTTGGGATGTCTGAGGTTATGTATAGTTTTCACATTTAATATAATTCTGATCATGGTCAGTTCCTCCAAGAACACTAAGGCCCCTTTCACACAGTGCGGACTCCGCTAGCTCAGCGGGAGATTGCTCCATTGATCCCTGCTGAGCCGGCGGATGACAGGTCTGTCTCTGCTCACTGTGCAGGGACAGACCTGTCAGAGCCCCGCTGATCTCTATGGGAAGATCGTATGAAAACGGCCAGTATGTCCATTTTCATCCGATCCGCTGGACGGATGGCGAACGCATCGCCATCCGTCTGTTTTGAGCGGATCTCGCCGGCAGGAGGATGTCAGCGGACACATCCCTGCTGATATCCGCCTGCCCATACAATTCAATGGGTGGCCCACTTGGATCCGCCTGAAAAACGGACAGGCAGATCTGAGCAGGTCTATCGTGTGAAAGGGGCCTAAACCAACAATCATGTGCATTCATCCCATCATTATTACCTAGTGAGATCTATGTGGCATACAAAGAAAGACAACTGATCACCAAACTCTTTTACTTGGGGAGTTACATTGAGGTTAAAGCGGAGTTCCAGTCAGGGGAAAGAAAAAAATTAAAAGTCAGCACCTACAAAAACTGTAGCTGCTGACTTTTAATATAGGGACACTTCCTTGTCCAGGATCCCTGTGATGTCGGCACCCCAAGCTAATTCGTCCATCGGCTTCGGGGGCAGGGGCCGGCATTGCAAGTAAGGGAAACGGATAGTAAAGCCTTCAGGCTTTACAGCGTGTTTCCTACCGTGCATGCGTGAGTCACGATGCGCTTTCTGAATGGGCCCGCCATCTTCTGGGATGCACACAGGTCCCAGAAGGCAGCAGGGGGGAAGAAAGAGCCCCCGATTCCCTCGTGAAGACTGAGGAGAAGAATAAATTCAATACCTTTGCCATCTCCCCATCCTTTGTAACCAGATGTCCTTCCTCATTCTTTATGGGACCAATATGGTCTGTCCTCCCTTTTTCACTGTTTACATACTTAAAGAATTTCTTGGGATTTTTTTTGCTCTCCTCCGCTGTGTGTCTTTCGTGTTCTATCTTAGCCGCCCTAATTGCACCTCCTCAACCCTGTATTTTTTTAAGGCCTTCTCCTTTGCTTTTATATGCATTTTTACATTGGAGTTAAGCCATCCAGGACTTTTGTTCCCTCTTTCAAATTTATTACCCAATGGGGTGTATTGGCTAATGCCCTTATTTAATATGCTCTTAAAACGAACCCATCTCTCCTCCATGTTCTTTGTTCCTAAGATTTTATCCCAATTCATGCCTTCTAACAAGGTTCGTAGAGTAGGGAAGTTGGCTCTTTTGAAACTCAGGGTCTTTGTATTCCCCTTATGTTTCCTATTTGTGTGATTTATTCTGAAGCCAATTGACCTGTGATCGCTGTTTCCTAAATTGCCCCGTATTTCCACATCCATGATCAGGTCTGTATTGTTGGTAATCAGTAGATCCAGTAACGCTTTATTTCTAGTTGGTGCGTCTACAATCTGAACCATGAAATTGTCCTGCAAGACATTTAGGAACTGGCGAGCCTTATGCCGCGTACACACGGCTGGACTTTCCGACAGAAAAAGTCCGATGGGAGCTTTCGGTCCGACATTCCGATCGTGTGTATGCCCCATCAGACTTTTTCTGTGGGCATTTCCGACGGACTCAGATATAGAACATGTTCTAAATCTTTCCATTGGAAATGCCGACGGAGTTTATCCCGTTCTCAAGTCCGGCCGTGTGTACGCGGCATAAGACGAATGCGTGGTTCCTTCCGCCCAGTCTATGTTTGGATAATTAAAATCCCCCATTATGATAACACGTCCCATCCTTGCTGTTAATCCAACTTGTGATAGGAGATCCTTCTCCCCCTCCTCCCTCAGGTTAGGGGGCCTATAGCATACTTCCAGTAATATTTTCCCCTTAGCTTCATCCCTTTGGAGCTCTACCCATAAGAATTCCACCTCCTCCCTAGCTCCCTTAGTGATGTCATCTCTCACATTCACTTGTACATTATTCTTGATATATAGGCATACCCCCCTTTTTTACCCTCTCTATCCTTGCGATAAAGGGTATACCCAAGGGCATTGGTGAACATGCCATGTAGTTTAGACTGTACTTTAGAGTATACTATTCTCTTATTGGGTGTTCCAAGATTGCAACTAGGACTTGTTACTATACTTACCTTGGGTTTATGTGCTTTAGTCAACCTACCACTAATGCCCCCAATACTATCCTCTGAAATATGTTTCGCGCTGACTATCTCTACCTCTGGACCCCCCCCCCGTCGCCTAGTTTAAAAACCCCTCTAACTTTTTGGTCATCTTTACTCCCAGCTGTTCTGCACCCTCCTCATTTAGGTGCAATCCGTCCCTTCTATAGTACTGGTGATCGAATGAGAAGTTGGCTCAGTCCTTCAGGAACCCAAACCCCTCCTTACTACACCAGCTCTTCAGCCACTTGTTTACTTCCCTAATCTCCCTCTGCCTTTCTGGTGTGACTCAAGTTACCGGTAGTATTCCTGAGAATACTACCTTGGAGGTGGTTGCAAGGGTGGGGGGGTTGAACCCATTATGTTACAGTTGATTCATACCTCGGCCCATTGCGCCTCAGCAGTCATAGGCTTGAGTGCAGAAAACACTTTGCTACTGCATCCAATGCATGAGGTTTGGCGCATTTGTTGTCAAAAACGCGGTTAAAACAGGCAGTGAGGAGGTATCACATCGCTTCCCCACTGCCTGTCAGTAACACATCTAAATCTACTCTACAGTAAAAACAGATATCCCCTTGGCATGAAGGTTTTGGCTTACAGCTTGATTTTACCATTTGTGTCATACAACCAAATTTATTAGCTATAGACAATCTACACAATGTAGTAATGTGTGCTGTTGGGCTACCTTTATCTATCCCTGATTGTTCTACCCATCCATCATCTTGTATTATAACAAACGGAAACTGTAGCTCAGCTTTTACCATCCCCCATAATGGTCTCCTAAAATGCCGAGACAAAGGAAGGGTCAGTCGCCAACTTGTAGCTCAGGAATGATACAGGTCAAATTATCCAAACAACAGAACAAAGGATGGAATCCACAAACAGCCCGCAGCCTAGTTCTGTGATGGTGAGAGCATGAAAAAGCTAAGGGCCATTTAGGAATGTCCCAACCTTATAATTTCAGGAACATGCAGGTGTTGGCAATTTACAGAGATCCAGCCGGACCAGTATGACCATTCCTATTCATCTCTATAATTATCTAATGGACTCGCCTATAAATGTGCAGTTTAGTTATTTAGAGTTATTTATTTTTAACATGTTGACTGCAATCACTAAGACATTTTATATCGCATCTTCATATAGTCCTATCCTAGCACATTAGACAATGGGGTTGATTTACCAAAACTGAAGAGTGCAAAATCTACTGTAGCTGTGAATGGTAGCCAATCAGCTTCTACCTTCAGCTTGTTCAATTAGGCTTTGATAAAAAAAACAACCTGGAAGCTGATTGGTTTCTATGCACAGCTGCACCAGATTTTGCACCCTCCAGTTTTAGTAAATCAATCCCAATGCATTTAACCATATCCGTTCAGTCATATGCGACTCTTGTATGGGTCAGCTCTCTGGGCAACATGTCTGATATGCTTGAGAGGCTTTCTGCTTAGAATTTTCGTGGCAATTTTATAAAGTTGTGGTAAGCTCCCATCTCTGACGTTTACCTATACAGTAGATAAGCCTATATTAAGGATTACTTATAGGTAACTGTCAATGCAGCTGGTGACAACAGCAGCGCATACGCTCAGAAGGATCTGCCGCCCTGGCCTCAATCGATGCGATGCATACTAGCACATTATGACTTTACCTTGCAGGTGGAAAAAAAAACACAGCGGTTTACTATCGCTATCGTAAGAGCCCATTCACACCTGAGCGTTTTGTAGCTTGAAGCCTGAAGCTACAAAACGCTTGAGGGGAAAAAATCAATTATTCTCTATGGAGATGGCTCACATCTCCACTCCAAGTCGCCTGAAGCCCTACGCCTGAAGCTCAAACAAGTTCTGGACCCTTTTTGTTGCGCGAATCGGGCAGATTTGGGTATTTTTGGAGAAGGAAGCAGATGACAAAATCTAACAACATAGCAACAAATGATGAAACAGATGATCATTTTTCCTATTGGCTAATAAAAAAAATGCCAAAGCTCAAAAACGCCGGACAACGCTGCATGGAAACACGCAAATATGCCCGAAAAAACGTGCGACAAAACGCCGGAAGAAACGCTCAAAAACGCTACGCTCAGGTGTGAATGCAGCCTTAGAGGTAGGTTGTCAAGTCTTTCCTCAATCCTCCCCATTTGCTTGGCTTGAGACTGGCAAAATGTGAAAACACACGTGCATAGCCAATTTGTACACACATGCTAGGGCAACCTTACACAGGAGCAATGGCAGCTGGTACTATATTATTAAGGGGGTGGGGGGCGGGACAAACAATCCAACCAGCCATCCCCCCCTGGTCGGTCGGATGGATCACCCGAACCCTTCCCCTTCGGTCGGTCACCAGCCCCCCACTTACACCATCTAGGTAGCTCTTTCTCTGGGTGGCGGCTTCACCAGGCGTCTCTTCCTCCTCGGCTTCATGGCGGCTTTCCCTGCGTCTCCTCCTCCAATACAAGCACTTCTCCTCCAATACAAGCGCTTCTTCTCTCGGCCATTCGGGTCTCAGGACCCGCTTCCTGATTGGCTGGGAGGAGAATCAGGAAGACAATATCGAATATTAATTTACTATTGTCACACAAGTGGCACCCTTTTTTGAAGCCAATTAGAGCCTCAGGCTTTAATCATGTGCTTCTAAAAAAAAAAAACCCATTGGAATCCATGCGTCCAACGCCTTGCATTTAGATTAGGGACCAGGCGCATGGATTAGGGGGGCAGCGCCCCTGCGCCCCGTATCGACGGGCCGCCACTGCACAGAAGCCCTAGAACCTACCAGCATGTCTTCGATGTGTAGGAGGAAACCAAATCACTCAGAGGAAAGCCACGAAAACACAGTGGCAACATGCAAACTTCACATAGACATTGGGCAATACCATAGTGCAAAAATTAAAGTGATATTAAAGACAGATTTAAAAAAAAATAACAAACATGTTATACTTACCTGCTCTGTGTAGTGGTTTTGCAAAGAACAGCCAGGATCCTCCTCTTCTCGGGTCAACCGCTGGTGCTCCTGGCCCCTCCCTCGGGCCTAGTGCCCCATAGCAAGCAGCTTGCTATGGGGGCTCCCGAGCCGAGCCCCTGCTATTTGTGTCTCTTCACGTTTTACAGGAGCATTGAGGGGAGGCAGCAATGGCATTCAACTGGGCAAGCTCTAATGACATTCAGCACTGGAATTCAGTTAGGCGAGTATAACTTTTTAGCGGTGAGCCATCAGCAGACATTGCCACTCTACCCTTGTTGGGGAAAGTGACAGTGCCTCTTAAAGTGTCAGGAAATGATTGATCATTTTTCAGAGGTGACAAGTATAACACAAGATAACATATTTCAAGCTGAAATTCCTTCTCCTGTAATTCTAGCTTCAAAAACAACCCATTTTCAGTAGCAGAAAGCTTCATGTTCACCGGACACTAGACATGTGCGCCATCAATAAATTTGTTTTGTTTTGTTCCGTTCCGTTCCATTTAGTATCAGCCGTTAATTCGTATTTCGTAATTCGTGTCCGAAATTCAATTTGGATTCGTAGAAAATACGAATTTTCGTTAGATTCGTTAACTTTTCGTAACAATTACAATTACGTTCGTTAAGATGAATTTAAAAAGCAAAAAATACCTTTCTCAATATGGCAGTCGTCAGGCTCATTATGCTCATTATGAGGGTCTCCCACCATCCCTGTGCTGTGCTCATTATGAGGGTCTCCCACCATCCCTGTGCTGTGCTGACTTCCTCCTGGGGCTGTACCCCTGCTGTGCTCATTATGAGGGGCTCCCACTATCTCTGTGCTGTGCTGACTTCCTGGGTTTTTAACTTCATCATAACGAATAATCGTAATTATTATGACAATAATAAAATTATATTAACAAACATTCTTATTTTGTCCGATTCTGAATCTCCCATCGACTACCAGTACCAGTCTCCAACTCCCATATTAAAAAAGGTAATTTTCCCAACCCTGACTCAGCAGAAGAAGGAAACCTCTGATTGGTCAACAAAACACCAGTCACGTTTCCGTTGTAATGAAATTTGGATCCGAAATTCGTCAACTAAATTTCGTATACAATTCGGAAGCATAGAAATTCGTATTTTGGATGATTCCAAATGTACGAATTTTCGGAAATTTGTACGAATTTTCGATTTGTACGAAACGAACCGCACATGTCTACCGAACACACACACATCCAAATTTACTGGATATAGGCATCCTATACAATGTAGTAATGTGTGTTGTTGGCTGTCTTTCCTCAACCCTCCCCAACCGCTCGGCTTGGGACTGGCAGAATGTGAAAACACACGTGCATAGCCAATTTGCACACACATGCTAGGGCGACCTTACATAGGAGCCAAATAACCCACCAGCATGTCTGGTCCCTCCTGACCCCTCCCTCCTGTTTAGTGCCCCATAGCAAGCAGTTTGCTATGGGGGGCTCCTGAGCTGCTGCTCTGTGTCCATTCACACAACAAGCACAGCTTAGCCCCTTCCCCACTCTCTCCTTATTGGCTCACTGGCTGCGATTTACAGTAGCGGGAACCAATGGCTACTGCTGCTGTCTCAGCTAATGAGGAGGGAGAGATCCGGGAGAAACAGGGCTCTCGCGCTCATCGCTGGATTAAGATGGGGCTCAGGTAAGATTTAGGGGGGCTGCTGCACAAAGGAGGTTTTTTTTACCTTCATGCATAGAATGCAACCACTTTAAACTGGCCAAGCATTACCTGACATTCATAAGAGATGTTAAATGCTACTTTTTTTAAGGACTCAGAACTTAGAAAAGAACTCCAAGAATGGTAATACATTATACACCTACTTTGGGCCAACATGGCTCTAGCAAATGATCCTGATACCCAGGGCCAGTTCTAGCCTGTCTGATGTGGGGGTGCAGTAAAAAATGTCAGGGGGCAGAGGATGGAAGGTCAGCAGGGCAGTGTACTGGGCATCAGCAGGGCAGAGGATAGGATCAGCAGTTTGTAGGGCAGTGTACATAGGGTGCCACCTTTTCACCAAGTCAAACCCGAACACTTTAGCGGCGCACAGCAATTTTTTTTAATAGTAAAAACTATACATATATTTTGCTATTAAATAACATTTCTAATCATATGAAGTTAATAACAAGAGTCCCCCTTTATATCAGAGTCCACAGAGTTCCCCTTTTACATCTGAACACTCAGAGTTCCCTTTCACTGTAAGGGGAAACTCTGCAGACTCTAATGCAAGGGAGAACTCTGGGGACTCTAATATAAGGGATGCTCTGGGAACCCTGATCTAAGGGGGAACACTGAGAACTCTGATGTACAGAGAGGACTCTGATGTAAGGGGGAACACTGTGGCTTCTAGTATAAAGGGGAGCTCTGATGTAAGGGGTGCTCTGAGAACTCTGATTTACCTTAGTGTACTCACTCAGAGGCAGGAGAGAGAAGGGGGAGATTTCAGTCACAGACAGGGATGGATGGTGAGCTCACTCACCCCTTGACAGTCAGCACCTCTCATCCTGATGTATCTGAGGCTGCTGGACTTCAAATTTCCGGCCCCACTTTCCTTTTCTGAGGCACAGTGCCAGGGATTGGAGTGTGGGGAGACACCGAGGGGTAGGAGTGGGGGGGAAGAGGTGCAGATCAAGCCCTCTCTCCTGTCCCATCTGTGTGTGTGTTTTAGGAAGGGTAATTGTTAGTGTTGGCTTTGGGCAGCATGAAAGAGAGTGTAACAGACACTCTCAGCTTAGACAACTGCAGCCAGCAACCCTGCTGGGAAGCCATAGTCCGGTCTGAATCATGTGTCTGGGTTTCAGGCAGTCTGAAACCCGGAAGCATGATTCCAAACCTGAACTGTCCGGGTGAATCCCAGACAGGTGGCAACCCTAGGTGTACATAGGCTTTTGGTTTTTAGGACAGTGTACAGGGGTCAGCAGGTCAGAGGACAGGAGGGAGCAGGGCAGTGTACAGGGATTCAGCAGAGCAAAGGATGGAAAATCAGCAGGGGAAGAGCTGAGGACATGGGTTAAGCAGTGTCAGTGTTCGCAGGGCAGGGGGCAGGGGTCACTGCTGGAGAGGCAAATGGCAGGGATCACTGCTGGAGAAGCACAGGACAGAGATCACTGCTGGAGAGGCAGAGGACATGAATCACTGCTGGAAAAGGAGAGGACAAGGATCACTGCTGGAGAGGGAGAGGACAAGGATCACTGCTGGAGGGGGAGAGGACAGGGATCGCCGCTGGGGAGGAAGAAGACAAGGATCACTGCTGGAGGGGGAGGGGATAGGGATCGCCGCTGGGGAGGAAGAAGACAAGGATCACTGCTGGAGGGGGAGAGGACAGGGATCTCCGCTGGGGAGGAAGAAGACAAGGATCACTGCTGGAGAGGGAGAGGACAGGGGTCACTGCTGGAGAAGCAGAGGACAGGGATCACCATTGGCATAGCAAAGGACAGAGATTGCCACTGGCAGGAGACAGGGATAACCACCGGAGAGGGAGAGGACAGGGATCACCACTGGAGAGGGAGAGGACAGGGATCACCACTGGAGAGGGAGAGGACAGGGATCACCACTGGAGAGGGAGAGGACAGGGATCACCACTGAAGAGGGAGAGGACAGGGATCACCACTGGAGAGGCAGAAGACCGGGATCACCACTGTTAGGACAGAGAACAGGGGTCACCGCTGGCAAAACAGAGGAAAGGGATCACTGCTGGAGAGGCAAAGAACAGGGGTCACCACTAGAGAGCGAGAGAACAGGGATCACCACTAGAGAGCGAGAGAACAGGGATCACCACTAGAGAGCGAGAGAACAGGGATCACCACTAGAGAGCGAGAGAACAGGGATCACCACTAAAGAGAGAGAGGACAGGGATCCCCATTAAAGAGAGCGAGGACAGGGACCCTGGCTGGAGAGTCAGAGGACAGGGATTACCAATGAAGAGGGAGAAAATGGATCACCGCTGGAAAGGCAAAGGACAGGGATCACCACTAAAGAGAGAGAGAACAGGGATCACCACTAAAGAGAGAGAGGACAGGGATCACCACTAAAGAGAGAGAGGACAGGGTTCACCACTAAAGAGAGAGAGGACAGGGATCACCACTAAAGAGAGAGAGGACAGGGTTCACCACTAAAGAGAGAGAGGACAGGGATCACCACTAAAGAGAGAGAGGACAGGGTTCACCACTAAAGAGAGAGAGGACAGGGATCACCACTAAAGAGAGAGAGGACAGGGATCACCACTAAAGAGAGAGAGGACAGGGATCACCACTAAAGAGAGAGAGGACAGGGTTCACCACTAAAGAGAGAGAGGACAGGGATCACCACTAAAGAGAGAGAGGGCAGGGATTACCATTAAAAAGGGAGAGGACAGGGATCACAGCTGGAGAGTCAGAGGACAGGGATCACGTCTGGTACGCCACTTTACAGAGCTCCTCTCCCATCCCAGCACTGCACACAGCTGTACAGTGCTGGGATGGGAAAGGGGCTCAGCGGCCAGGCAGAGCATCCAGCAGGGGCATTGGGGTTTTGCGGGGGGGGGGGGGGGGGGGGAAGCAGTGCCCTCTTCTGGCTGATGCTCCAGTGGCTTCCCTCTGTGCACAAAATATAGCATGTCACTTGCTTCAACACTTCCACCATCGGGGAAAAGCCTTGTACCCCAGTAAATACAAGGCTTCGATGTTCAGCCAATTCACAGGAACTGGCCAAAAATTCCAGCCACTAAAAATCTTTGGGAATCTTTAACCACTTCAATACAGGGCACTTAGACACCTTCCTGCCCAGACCAATTTTCAGCTTTCAGTGCTGTCGTAATTTGAATGACAATTGCGCGGTCATCCATCACTGTACCCAAACTAAATTTTTATCATTTTGTTTCCACAAATAGAGCTTTCTTTTGGTGGTATTTGATCACCTCTGCGGTTTTTATTTTTTGCTAAACAAATAAAAAAAGACCGAAAATTTTGAAAAAAATAAAAGTTTTGCTTTTGTTTCTGTTGAAAAAAATTGTAAATAAGTACGTTTTCTCCTTCACTGATGGGCACTGATAAGGCGGCACTGACAGGCACTGATACGGCGGCAACAATGAGGTGGCACCAATGAGCGGGCACTGACGGGCACTGACGATGGGCACTAATATGCGGCACTGATGGGCACTGGTAGGCGGCACTGATGGGTGGCACTGATATGCAGCACTGATGGGCATTGATAGGTGGCACTGATGGGCACTCATGGGTAGCACTGGGTGGCACTGGTTGGCACTGATGGGCACTGATAGGTGACACTGATGGGCACTGCTGGGCACTGATAGGGTGGCACTGATAGGCGGCACTGATGGGCACTGATAGGCGGCACTGATGGGCACTGATAGGCGTCACTGATGGGCACTGATACGTGGCACTGATGGGCACTGATACGCGGCACTGATATGAGGCACTCATAGGCATCCCTGGTGGCACTGGCAGTGGTAGGCATTGGAGTGGGCACTGTATGGCAGCTGCCTGGGCACAGATTGGCAGCTGCCTGGGCACATAGTGGTATTTCCCTGGGGGTCTATGGGCATACCTGGTGGTCCAGTGTGGATGGCTTCCCTGGTGGTCCTGGGCGGCTTCCCTGGTGGTCCTGGGCAGGATCCGAGGGGGGCTGTGCTGATAAACAATCCCTGAAGAAGTCACGTGATCGGTGATGACATGCGTAGGGACGGAATAGGCTGTTTCACATTGCTAGACACAGAACGAGTTCGCTGCTCGTAGGAGAGAGGTTTGCTCTGCATTGTTTTTATGTGAGTACATCTACTTAAAGATTTTTAATAAAGCATTACCTGGTTAAGACATACTTCACTATCAAGTACCTTTGTCCTGCATATTCCTGTACATACATACCTGAGATGTGGAGGCTGAGCTAGGATCCGCGCTGGTCCAGGACCCCTGATAGGACCATAGCCACTTGCAATCAGCTGCCATTAGGATAACCCAACACCGGCAAGCGTGGATATAGGGACGCGATGGAGGCTCAGGACCTGGCGTTTTAGCTACAATTCATGCGGTTGACCTAGCACCGCTAGGTAAGGGGCCACTGCTTACATTAGTGTTTTATGCACGAAGAGGACACTGAGTGAATTGCATCCCAGACACCCCACTGTTGTTTTATTGAATACACCAGAACTTGCTTTTGCACCTTCAATGACTTTTACACTGGCACTTTAAGTTTGCTGCACTTACTGGCATGTCATTGGTCTTTTGTTTCGCAGGCCAGCACAATATATTTTACATCACTATTATTGGGACATTTATTTATATTATTTATTATCCATATTGCGTTGGATTGATGTGTTTTATTTGCGATATCTAGATCACCTTTAAGCACTGGCACTTTGTACGTTTTGCACCATTTATAAGGATATGTTTTTGATTGTTATTTCTGATTTATTCTATGTATTTTTGTTTAGAATTATTCACATGAAGTGGTGTTTATGTCCCTTTGTGCACCTACACATGATTATCTAGATTTATATGTTTTTAGTGTCAACACTTATTTATGCGATTTTTACATGCGTTTTTTTTTTTTTTTTTTGTCATTTAGTATATACCAACTGAAAAGGATTTTTTATGCACTTTTTTTCACATACACAGGATGCTGATCATTAAGACTTGAATGTTTTTAGTGTCAACACTTATTTATGCGATTTATGTTATTATGCGATTTTATGTCATTTTATTAATTGACCACAGACAGAGATTTACAGCTTTCTTCTGGTTAGCGCAGCACCTCCCCCCCTATAAATCAGCACAGACCCCCCCTGTAAGGAGAGCAGCCGATCGGCTCTACTCTACTCGGGTCTGTCAGACGCGAGTGAGGAAAAGCCGATCACCGGCTCTTCCTATTTACATCCTGATCAGCCGTGATTGGACACAGCTGATCACGTGGTAAAGAGTCTCCGTCAGAGACTCTTTACCTAGATCGGTGTTGCAGGGTGTCAGACTGACACCCCGCAACAACGATCGCCGCGATGTGCGCCCCCAGGGGCGCGCAGCGGCTCGATATCCTGATCACGTCATATGACGTCCGGTCAGGAATATCAAACCACTTTGCCGCCGTCATTTGGTAATAGGGCGGGTGGCAAGTGATTAAGCAGGACCCACTCCTTCTGGTCTCACACATGCTGTTCATGCCAGTGGGGGGGGGGGGGGGGGCAACAAAAAATATGGGCCTCCAGTGTCAGATAATGTTCAACTTTGCAGCTGTAGCAGAATCTCTGACCTCTTCCAGCCTAATGAGAACCTTCAAGGCCAAAGATAGCTGACATCTATGGTTGTGAGGCATAGTGGGTGCAAAGGTGGTAAAAGTTATTGGGTGCCAGACACTTCTTGGGTGTAAAAGAGGTTTTATTTCTTTGACGGTCCTTTTTATAATTTTGCAAGGGAAAGAGGGTTAGGGCCAGGACACACTAAAGTAGTTGCAATTTCAAATGGCAGACTCTGAGACTTCAATAGGAGGACAGCCGTACAGGGAAAGGCCCCAGCAAGGTGCCACTTCTGCACGTGCAGGATTGCTGTCTCCTATGGTAACAGTACTTAAACAGTTCCTAACTCAAAGTAACAGTTTTCTCAGCTGTACTACAACTTCTCGTTGTAGTTCTACAGCCCCTTGAGCTCCCGGTCTCACTAGAACCTCTGATTCACTGACTCCTGTGAGCTCCTCAAGGCGTTTGCGGTGGTATCTCCCTCAAGCGTCACCCACGCTTCTCTGCTGGGTCCCTAGCTTAGCACTTCGGATACTTTCAAGCTTCACCCCTGCTGACCGGCTCGGTCCCTAGCTTGGCACACAAGGCTGCTCTGCAAGCGTCACCTCCGCTAGTTGGGTCCTTGACTTGATCACCACCTGAAGTTTCCCGATTCTCCACCGTGCCCGTTCCGTGAGAATGCTGCTCCAGTACTTGCTTTAGTTACTCACTGTGGTCCCTTTGTGGCAACAGCTTCCCTTCTACCTCCGACCACGACAGGTTCTCCAGCTGGCAGAACCATCACTTTTGGTTGGACTGCAACCCGCAGTCCCAACCCTGCGCTGCCCTCTTACTTCTGGATAGGCCCTCACACAGCCTGGCAGCCTGATGCCCTCGGGATAGGCCCAATCTCCGGCCTAGCAGCCCAGGGAAGATGACACCCATCCATCCAGACGGCGGTCTGGGTGGCACACAAGAACCTGGATACCCTGACCTCACCCGAATATATAGGCTCTCCCAGCAGGCCAAGGGATTCAACAAAATCCCTGCCCATTGGCTGAGATACCCCATATACCCATAACCTGACCTTGAGTTGTCCTTCTCAATCTAATACCTCCAAGTGCCCGGCCACCTGCTGGTAGAAGAGGAAAGTACAACCAGGTCAAACTTAGGGAGAAGTCAAATAATTAACTACAGTAGCTACACCTGACAAAGAATTTGGTGAGGAGCTCCCTGACTAAACCCCAAGGCGCTACATTGGCAATTTTGACACCTCAACGCACAGCCAAGCACTAGTGCCATTTGGTCAATACACTCTATGAGCAGTTTGACTTGTCTGAACTATGTGGGCCTGACTCATCTGAACTCTACCTGACTTTTGTATGCTGTCTAAGCATCTGCCCTGCCCAACATCCATGAATTTACTCTGACATTGCCAGAACTGCAGATATGAGAGACTGTTGATTGGTAATTCACCATTGCTATGGGTCCCATCCCTCTTGGGGCTCATGTACCCTGCATGTACTGACCACATTAGGAACACACCACTGGTTCTGCCCCAACTTTCTCACCGTCGTGTGACACTGTACCCAAAAAATATTTTTGTCCTTTTTTTTCAAAAATTGAGCTTTCTTTTGGTGGTATTTGATCATCTCTGCGTTTTTTGTTTGTTTGTTTTTTTTTGCGCTATAAACAAAAAATTACTGACAATTTTGAAAAAAACAACAACATTTTTTACTTTATTCTATAAAACATATAAAAAAAAAATTTAAAAATATAATTTCTTCATCAATTTGGGTCAATATGTATTCTGCTACATATTTTTGGTAAAAAAAAAATCCCATAAGCGTACAGTGGGGACGGAAAGTATTCAGACCCCCTTAAATTTTTCACTCTTTGTTATATTGCAGCCATTTGCTAAAATCATTTAAGTTAATTTTTTTCCTCATTAACCGCTTCAGCTCCGGAAGATTTTACCCCCTTGCTGACCAGAGCACTTTTTGCGATTCGGCACTGCGTCGCTTTAACTGACAATTGCGTGGTCGTGCGACGTGGCTCTCAAACAAAATTGACGTCCTTTTTTTCCCACAAATAGAGCTTTCTTTTGGTGGTATTTGATCACCTCTGCGCTTTTTATTTTTTGCGCTATAAACAAAATAAGAGCGACAATTTTGAAAAAAACCCATTATTTTTTACATTTTGCTATAATAAATATCCCCCAAAAATATATAAAAAAAAAAATTTTTTTTCCTCAGTTTAGGCCGATCATATTCTTCTACATATTTTTGGTAAAAAAAAAATCGCAATAAGCGTTTATTGATTGGTTTGCGCAAAAGTTATAGCGTTTACAAAATAGGGGATAGTTTTATGGCATTTTTATTAATAATTTTTTTTTTACTAGTAATGGCGGCGATCAGCGATTTTTATTGTGACTGCGACGTTATGGCGGACATGTCGAACATTTTTGACACATTTTTGGGACCATTGTCATTTATACAGCGATCAGTGCGATTAAAAATGCAATGATTACTGTGTAAATGACACTGGCAGTGAAGGGGTTAACCCCTAGGGGGCGGGGAGGGGTTAAGTATGTCCTAGGGGAGTGATTCTAACTGTAGGGGGGAGGGGCTGTGTGTGTCACTACGCTGATCACTGCTCCCAATGACAGGGAGCAGAGATCAGTGACACTGTCACTATGCAGAACGGGGAGATGCTTGTTTACATCAGCATCTCCCCGTTCGTCCTCTCAGTGAGGCGATCGCGGGTAACCCCGCTGCGATCGAGTCCGCGGGACCCACGACCCGACTCACGGAGCTACCGGCCGGCGGCACGCACACAATGGCACGGCGGGGAATTCAAATGGACGTACCTGTAAGTCCATTTGCCCAGCCGTGCCATTTTGCTGACGTACATCGGCGTGCGCCAGTCGGGAAGTGGTTAATGTACACACAGCACCCCATATTGACAGAAAAACACAGAATTGTTGACATTTTTGCAGATTTATTAAAAAAGAAAAACTGAAATATCACATGGTCCTAAGTGTGACACTCATATATTTAACTCAGGTGCTGTCCAATTCTTATGATCATCCTTGAGATGGTTCTACACCTTCATTTGAGTCCATCTGTGTTTGATTATACTGATTGGACTTGATTAGGAAAGCCACACACCTGTCTATATAAGACCTTACAGCTCACAGTGCATGTCAGAGCAAATGAGAATCATGAGGTCAAAGGAACTGCCTGAAGAGCTCAGAGACAGAATTATGGCAAGGGACAGATCTGGCCAAGGTTACAAAAAATGTCTGCTGCACTTAAGGTTCCTAAGAGCACAGTGGCCTCCATAATCCTTAAATGGAAGACGTTTGGGACGACCAGAACCCTTCCTAGAGCTGGCCGTCCGGCCAAACTGAGCTATCGGGGGAGAAGAGCCTTGGTGAGAGAGGTAAAGAAGAACCCAAAGATCACTGTGGCTGAGCTCCAGAGATGCAGTCGGGAGATGGGAGAAAGTTGTAGAAAGTCAACCATCACTGCAGCCCTCCACCAGTCGGGGCTTTATGGCAGACACTGTATATTGATTGGTTTGCGCAAAAGTTATAGCATCTACAAACTATGGAATTTATTTATGAAATTGCAACAATCAGCGGATTATAACAGGACTACGATATTGTGGTGGAAAAAATTGGACACTAACTGACACTTTTGACTCTTTTTTGGGGACCATTGACCTGTGTTTTACTGTTGTGTGGGAAGTGCTTTTACTAGGGGAAGACAAAGATCCACGTCCCTGCTTTGCAGGAACACAGGATCCATGCCTTCCTTACTGACAAAACTGATCTGCCTTGTTTACATAGGCAGAACAGCGATCTGCCTGTGTACAGAACGAGCAGCGGGTATTGGTGGACATCGGGTCTGTGATTCTACACAGCGAGAGCGAGCCCCCCCCCCCCCCAAATCATTTGGTGGAGTTGTTTTTCAGGTGTTGGGCTTGACCCCTTAGTTCCAGTGAAGAGAACTCTTAAGGCGTCAGCATACCAAGACATTTTGGCCAATTTCATGCTCCCAACTTTGTGGGAACAGTTTGGGGGTGGCCCCTTTCTGTTCCAACATGACTGCGCACCAGTGCACAAATCAAGGTCCATAAAGACATGGATGAGGGAGTTTGGGGTGGAGCAACTTGATTGGCCTGCACAGAGTCCTGACCTCAACCCGATAGAACACCTTTAGGATGAATTAGAGTGAAGACGGTGAGCCAGGTCTTCTCGTCCAACATCAGTGCCTGACCTCACAAATGTACTTCTGGAAGAATGGTCAAACATTCCCATAGACACACTCCTAAACCTTGTAGACAGCCTTCCCAAGACTTTTAAGACAGACTTAGCAATTTTTTGGTGGGGGACATGGATCTCCGCTTTAAAAAAGTTGTAAACATAAAATATAATTTGCAATTATATAATGATGTCAAGGTTGTAAACTACATTGTAAAAAAAACCCATGTGTCAAATTGATTCATTAGTCCCTGAGTCATACATAAACTGGATATGTCACGTGTTCTGGAAGCGTTTCTGAGTCATACATAAACTATGCACATGTCATGTGTCCTGGAAGCTCCACCAAGTTACTAAGAATGCAATACAAGGAAGCTGTCTGCTAATAACAGTTGTTATGTGAATACCCTACACCAACTACTCTGTGGTGCCACCTTGTGCTCACAGCATGATATGACATTAGGTGTCGCATTTATAAACAGTGAATGTGACGTACTGCAGGTGAATCTTTCACTTTGATTTAAAGACATTTACAGTGCCTTGTAAAAGTATTCGTACCCTTTGAAATGTTCCACATTTTGTTAAGTTACAACCAAAACCGTAAATGTATTTTATTGGGATTTTATTTGAGAGACCAACACAAAGTGGCACATAATTGTGAAGTGAAAGGAAAATGATAAATGGTTTTTTAACATTTTTTTACAAATAAATATCTGAAAAGTGTGGCGTGCATTTGTATTCAGCCCCCTTTACTCTGATACCCCTAACTAAAATCTAATGAAACCAATTGCCTTCAGAAGTCATCTAGTTAGTAAATAGAGTCTCCACCTGTGTGTAATTTAATCTCAGTATAAATACAGCTGTTCTGTGAAGCCCTCAGAGGTTTGTTAGAGAAACTCTGTGAACAAACAGCATCATAAAGGCCAAGGAACACACCAGACAGGTCAGGGATAAAGTTGAGGAGAAGTTTAAAGCAGGGTTAGGTTATAAAAAAAAATTCCAAGGTTTGAATATCTCATGGAGCACTGTTCAATCCATCATCCAAAAATGGAAACAGTATCGGAGAAGCAGGCAAGAGGTCCATGGTAACTCTGGAGGAGCTGCAGAGATCCACAACTCAGGTGGAAGAATCTGTCCACAGGACAACTATTAGTCGTGCACTCCACAAATCTGACCTTTATGGAAGAGTGGCAAGAAGAAAGCCATTGTTGAAAGAAAGTCATAAGAAGTCCCATTTGCAGTTTGTGAGAAGCCATGTGGGGGACACAGCAAACATGTGGAAGAAGGTGCTCTGGTCAGATGAGACCAATATTGAACTTTGTGGCCTAAAAGCAAAACGCTATGTGTGGCGGAAAACTAACACTGACCATCACACTGAACACACCATCCCCACCGTGAAACATGGTGGTGGCAGCATCGTGTTGTGGGGATGCTTTTCTTCAGCAGGGACAGGGAAGCTGGTCAGAGTTGATGGGAAGATGGATAAAGCCAAATACAGGGCAATCTTAGAAGAAAACCTGCTGCGTACACACAATTGGAATTTTGGCCTGCAAAAGACCGATGAGAGTTTTTCATCGGAAAATGCGACCGTGTGTATGCTCCATCGGACTTTTGCTGGCAGAATTCCAGCCAGCAAAAGATTGAGAGCATGTACTCAATTTTTCTGTCGGAAAAAGTTCCTAACCGAAAATGCGATCGTCGGTGGCAATTCCGACGCGCAAAATTCCTACGCATGCTCAGAAGCATTGAACTTCATTTTCTCAGCTCGTCATAGTGTTGTACGTCACCGCGTTCTTGACGGTCGTAAGTTCAGCAAACTTTTGCGTGACTGCGTGTATGCAAGGCATGCTTGAGCGTAATCCCGTCGGAAAAGCCATCATATCTTTTTCCGACGAGAAAACTGATTGTGTGTATGCGGCATTAGAGTCTGCAAAAGACTTGAGACTGGGGCGGAGGTTCATCTTCCAGCAGGACAATGACCCTAAACATACAGCCAGAGCTACAATGGAATGGTTTAGTTAAAAGCATATCCATGTGTTAGAATGGCCCACTCAAAGTCCAGACCTAAATCCAATTGAGAATCAGTGGCAAGACTTGAAAATTGCTGTTCACAGACGCTCTCCATCCAATCTGAATGAGCTTGAGCTATTTTGCAAAGAAGAATGGGCAAAAATGTCACTCTCTAGATGTGCAAAGCTGGTAGAGACATCCCCACAAAAAGACTTGAAGCTATAAATGCAGAGTAAGGTGGTTCTACAAAGTACTGACTCAGGGGGGCTGAATACAAATGTATGCCACACTTTTCACATATTTATTTGTAAAAAATGTTGAAAAGCATTTATCATTTTCCTTCCACTTCACAATTATGTGCCACTTTGTGTTGGTCTATCACATAAAATCCCAATAAATACATTTATGTTTTTGCTCGTAAAAAGACAAAATGTGGAAAATGTCAAGGGGTATGAATACTTTTTCAAGACACTGTACTTGCAGTGACTGTTTGCTGAATGTCATATTCACTGTTTCCATAGGTGTGTGCAGCCTATTACATTATGGTGTTCACCCCAAAGCTCAAACACACATACCTTTCTCTGCAGCCTCAGCTGCACTGGACAGTGAATGAATGGGAAATGCTCTGTGCTGAGCGGCTTCCTGTTAAAGTGGTTGTAAACCTTGTACTATCACTTTTACCTACAGGTAAGCCTATAATAAGGCTTAACTGTAGATCTCCTAAACTTGCACAGTTTAGTATATATTCACTGTATCCGCATGTGCCAACGTCATCGGCACATGCGCACCGAAGAAACGGCCCGCTCGCGCCGTTTCTTCACTAGCCATGCCGTGACCGGCAGCTCCCATGCGCACACGCGGAAGTGACATCATCGCGGCTTCGACCAAACACAGCGCCAGAGCCCGCGAACCCAGAAATAACTCTGGGAGACAGGTCACCGGTCACATCAGTGTTCGGGGACCACTGCAACAGCTTCGATTTAAGGTAAGTATTTAATAATGAGCTAGTATGCAATGCATATTAGCTCATTATGCCTGTCTTGCAGTTTTTTTTATTTTGTATTTTTTGCGTTTACAACCACTTTAATTTACAAACGGAAGCATAGTAAACACAGTGTACTATGCTTTAGTTATGAATGAACACAGTGACTGAGCGTGTTTACTGTGTTCATTTAGAAAAGAAAGGGGTCAATAAATGACATATCTACTAGCCCCTTCCACCGTTCTCTATTCTGAAACATTCCCTGCAGCAGCCGGAGGAAGAGGAGAGGAGAGAAGCCAGCAGCACTGCAGGGGAGGCGCAACACTGGAGGGGGGCCTGGCCAGGAGGGGGAATTGGCACTGCACATAGTGATTAGGGTGTGCCCAGGCACATCTGGCACCCCCCCCCCCCCCCCCCCCGCACACACCTATGACTGTTTTATAGCTAAAGCAGTAAATTCTTTATTTATATGGGGGGGGGGGGGGTAATGTTAGGCCACCAAAGCATGTTGGTTTCCTCATTTGATCTTCTATCTTACCATAGATGGAATAAAATTGCATATGGACTTTTCTATTTGTGATGTGATGCTTCTATTTCAAATCTAAGATCCTTTTTTTTTCTGTGTGCCCGGTTGAACCTACATTATGCATGCATCCACTATTGGCACTATATAAAATCTGTCCCTGACAAATGCCATGCAGCAATCGCTGGAGTGCATGAAAATAGGAAGTGGCTGCAAAGAGGCTGCAGGAGACTATAAACTGTTGAATGTAAACAGAACCATGATAAACTTAGAAAAAATGTCATAAAAGTCATCTTCATTCAACTAAATTCCTAAAAATGTAGCCAAATTCCTAATAAGAAGTACTAGGAGAAGACACCAGATGATAAATTGCACAATGTTGATAGTATGTATGGTGTGACTCTGGGGAGAACAATGCTGAAATAATGGCTTATATTGGCTATGCTTTTCCATTGTATAACGTCCGCCCTTTCTTACTTTTTTTTTTTTTAATACACATTGATTTAGACGGCAAGGAAAAATTTATGTATATAATTACTTCCCACCCAGGCCAATTCTGACATCTCTCTCCTACTGTACATGTAAAAAACATATTTTTTTTTTTACTAGAAAAATTACTTAGAACCAGCAAACATTATATATTTTTTTAAGCAGAGGCCCTAGAGAATAAAATGGTGGGTTTTTCAATCTTTTATGTGACAGCTGTTTTTTTTGGGTTATTTGGGTAAAGTGTTGCGTGACCGCACAATTGTCATTCCAAGTGTGACAGGACTTAAAATTGAAAATTGGCCTGGGCAGGAAGGGGATGAAAGTGCCCGGTATTGAAGTGGTTAAAGAATATTAGTTCACACAAACACATTATTTGTAATGTATAAAATATGAGGTTATGCCAAGTACATAGACACCTAATATGTTGCATTTTAAAATGGCGTAAGCCCATAAACAGTGCCAAACTATGGTACCTAAAAAGCTCCATAGACTACGCTTTATAAGCCTTTACAGTTTACCAGTTGAGAGTTACACAGGAGGTCTGGTACTAGAATTTTCGCTCTCACTCTGAGGTTTACGGTGATAACTCACATGTGCAGTGCGCACGCCATTTAGGTATGCATTAGCCTTTGCGAGCAAGCATTGGGGGACAGAGGTGCTTCAAATTTTTTTTTTTTTACACTGTTCTTTTTTTTAATTAACTTTATTGTTATCACAAGGCATGAACAACATCCCTTGTAATAGCATGGGCAGTGATAGGTTCGCTTTACTGAGACATCTGGGGTCTATTAGACTCCAGATCTCTCGTCTGCCCTTAAAAGCTTCTGATCAAACTTCAGGTCCTCGGGCATCTGATCAAACTTCAGGTCCTCGGGCATCTGATCAAACTTCAGGTCCTCAGGCATCTGATCAAACTTCAGGTCCTCGGGCATCTGATCAAACTTCAGGTCCTCAGGCATCTGATCAAACTTCAGGTCCTCGGGCATCTGATCAAACTTCAGGTCCTCAGGCATCTGATCAAACTTCAGGTCCTCGGGCATCTGATCAAACTTCAGGTCCTCGGGCATCTGATCAAACTTCAGGTCCTCGGGTAGCTTCATGGTAAGCCAGTGGAAGCACCGGCTTCAGTTCTGGGCTCCCTGGTGGGACGGTAGAGCTCGGAAAGGCAGCGGGTGGAGGGGTGGGGTGGACCCCCTCCCGCCTCATGTCTAAGCAATCTAACAGCTATTTAGTGGTTAAATTGAATCACAAAAATTTAACACATTGCAGCTTGCCATCTGTTGATGTGATAGATGCATTAGTTTATTTTTTTCAGACTGTTTTTCTTTATAGTTACCTGGTGATCCTGACAGTAACACATGTCCTATTTTTTTTTTTTATTGAAAGCCTATGGCGTGCAAAACACACCCAAAAACCTCACCCGGTGCATAAAAAATGTGCACACACATAAAGAGTGCTCACAAAAAAGTGCCACGGGTACACAGACGTGCCAATTCCCTGATCCCCCGGGGCGTTAGGCTCCTGACGGGGACAAAGGTACTTACAATGGTCTATCCGGCCGGAACCAGACAGCCCCCAATCTCTGGAGGGCCTGCCGAAACAGGACCCACCCAAGTACTAGGTGGGGCTCCCCCGAAGGGAGACCCCATGAGAGAGGGCGAACTAAGCCAAAATGCCATGTCCACCCCTTCCCAAGACTTTCAGGGCTGGCCCGAGGACCCGCATCCTTACTCATCACAAGTGCAAAACATGAAAAAACAAGACGTGACAAACAAACATAGGTTTCAAAATAAATAAAAAGTGGGGTAAGGGATAGTGAAGAGGAGAGTGAAAGAAGTGGCCATTGTGTAAAACAATGACTAGGCCCTCTGGCCAGGAATAAAAAATTCCTCTGGTCCTAGCCAAAAGGCCCGGCCCAAGAGGCAGGTGCAAAAAAAGCGTGTTATGGTGCAGTGACCGTGGTGCCTCAAATCAAAGTGACTGCCACTCACAGTGATTTTATGGCACCCCTGGACTGCCACTCCAGGGGCACTACTCCATAGGCTTTCAAACCAACCCTGGCCCACAGCCCAGACCACAGCAGCCCCCACCACAGGCAGAAAGGCATGAAGATCAGGCAGCTTGGTGAGAGCCCTTTACCATCAGGCTCCACCGTCGCTCCCATCACTCCTTCCTAATTACATTCAGGAAGTACTAACCACTCCCCCCCCCCCCCTGCATAAGGGGAAGTAAGCGTTCTCTCCCGAATAACTGTCTGTAGCTAGAGCTACCACAATCTAGGCCAGAAGGCCAGGGACCCGACCCTCTGGCCAGACCCATGTGCAGCACCCATCCTCACCAGGAGGTCCTTTCTAGACAGGTTGGGTAGGCCCACTGAAGCCCCCATGGGCAACAGGTAATGACTGTCCCTCAACCGTCTATCCAGGTCCAGTTACGCCATTGGATTTGCATGTGCCCTTCCCTCTATGGTCGGTACAACATTGCCTCCTCTGGCAACTGATAAGAACAGATACTACACTTGATCTTAGCCAAAAGGCCGAGAAGCGATAGCGCTCACTCACTGCACTGCACCTATGGAGGGAGCCCTCATGATTGTCTTTGTTAATCTCTATTACATGGGGGGTGGTAAGATTAGTCGTTTAAATAAAGAAGATAACAGTAGGAAGGAGGGAGGAGTCTGCTAATGGCGCTGTCTGCGAGGGCGCCGTAAGACGCTGGACGCCTGGCTCCACGAGCCCTCTCCGATGCAGCAGACTAGGTTGTGTAGCTTGTCAGCATGAGCACCGGCCGCCGCTGACCCCCCCCCTCTCCCCCCTAGGACACGGGATACCCCACCAGGAACGAGGTGAGAAGTTTCCTTAATATAAGTACAGGAATCGGGAAGTGACTATGAAAAACGGATCACAGAAGGGTAAATGAGACGTGCTGAAGCAGCCCCTCCTCTCCTCTCTCTCCTTTTGCGGAGAGACGTTTGGATCGGCTGCTAGGAGAGCAGGAGAAGGTGAGGGAGAGTGCAGCAGTGGGGGACGGAGCAAAGAGACACGGAGAGCGAAGGAGGTTCTCAGCTGTGGATGTCTGTGCGTTCCATCTGTGTGTGACTCCCCTCCCCGTGCTGCCGATCGGACCACACACAGTGGAGTGAGAGAGAGGAGAAACTGACTGACATTAGAAGATACCGATCCCTGCTCACCTGTCAGATAAGTACTGTACTTCACGCAAGTAGAAACATATGTACCCTCTATTTGTCTTATTTGACATGAAATAAGCCTAAAAGTAATACATGCTTACAGGAGGAGAGGAAGAGGGATACAGGAGCTTGCCTTCTCATACCACTGTTAAAGAACATTTTCCTTTTTTTTTTTTTTTTTTGTTTTTTCTCTCTATAAATACACAAAATACGAGTCTTTGGAAGGGGAGGAAGAAGAAAGGGGGTGAAAAAGGCAGAGGCAACACACATACAGAAAAGTATCAACATAAATATAAGCTTGTAAATGAAGACATGAAGGAAATATAGCCTCGGTCCCCCTCATGGGCTAATTAACCTGACCTAATTGCTTGATTGCTTGATAAATTCCTGCACTCTGCGTAGCGGCAGCTGAAACAGAAATCTTCTTTTCCGGAAGGTTGTTTTTGAGACCCACACTTAATACTGAAATGGTCTACTGCTAGAACCCAGCTAAGAAACATAACTCCATCTAGAAAAAGCCGACTCATAAACCTGTATGTACGAGAGGTAAAATCTGATTTATAGTTCCCAATCCCTAACGCGGTGGACAATACTACAAAAGATAGCCTTAATAAGAACAAATAAATAAAGAACTGAGTCAATCTCGGGGGGAAAAAACACTACTAAAAGACTGTGATATACACCTAAAAACACCTGGAAGCTGCATATCACATCCTACTGTATAAGGTGGTGCTTTCTCCTTTTTTTTTTTTTTTTTTTTTTCTTTTTTTTTTTTCCCTCCTCTTTCCCCCTCCCTCAGTTCCTCTTTCCTCATGAGGGGCAAAAGTGGTAGTGGTAGGGGTGGAGGTGCGATGGCAAAATCCCCGCGGCTAAGTATCAGTCCCACATCAGGCCCAATGAATAGATATGTAACACAAGTAGGGGAAGAGGATGGGGCTATTATCGCAGGGGGAAAACAAAGTAACAAGGGGAGACAACTGGAACCCAGGGAAAAAAAGGAAAAAAAGAGCCAGGATAAAACAAATATGGACAATAGCTCAATCCCAGAAATTAGACCAGAACAAGAAGAACAAGAAGTGGAAACACAGAATCCCCCTGGTACAGCAGGTGATCAGATAAAGGCCCAATTACCAACAATGTCAGATATGGAAAGAATGTTTGCAGCTCTGGAAAACTCATTAAAATCAGAAATGACAAAAATGCATAAGGACATGGGGCACCTGCTAGCAAGAGTAGAGGAAGTGGAAAAAAAAGCAGACGCCCACTCAAGAAGAATAAAAGAATTGAAGGGAGAAATCAAAATTTTAAAGCATGAACAACAAGAACAGGCATACAAATTGGAAAATCAGGAAAACAAGGAAAAGCGGAAAAACATAAGAATCCGTGGTCTCCCGGAAGCGCTACAAACGGAAACAGAAGATCTATTAGATACAATAGGGCGAGTTCTACCTCTGACCAGCACAGGCGAAATAAAGACGGATTTAAAGATAGAAGGAGTACATAGACTAAGAAAACCAGTGGGCCTGGCAAGCGATATTCCGAGAGACATCCTAGTACGTTTCGATAGCCTGGAGAGCAAAAGTCAATTCTGGAAAAATATAAAGGGGAAGCCTCCAATAGTATACGAAGGAAAGGAAATCCAGATTTTCCAGGACCTTTCACAAGAAACCCTGAGGAGAAGGAGAATGCTAAAACCACTGTTAAAAACTTTACAGGAAAATGGACTTCAATATAACTGGGGGTTTCCGGCATGTTTATTAGCAAAAAGAAATGGAAGAACGGCTAAACTGAGATTTTTAGAGGATATCCCAGACTTCTGCAGAACTCTAGATATCCCTCCACCCAAAACTCCAGAAGAAACAATCAGGAGAGCAGACAAACATGGGGGAGAGGAAGCTCAATGGCAATTGGTACCTAGGAAATAGACCAGGGGCTTAGGGGGGAGGGGCGGATGTGGTCTGTCGGCAAGCTTAATCAAGATGAGAAAAGGCGTAGGAAGCAGCGGGGGGGTGGCGGTGGGGAGAGGCCCGGAGTCGGCGACGCCCTCGGCAACATCCACCCTCTTCATATAGGAGGGAGTGGCCTGAGGCGCTATACAGATTTCCACCTCAGGTAGAGGAGTAGGTGTATGAAACCCTAAGCTTATTGACTACCTACTCATGACCAATAGGTCCAAGGTTGTTCGGGTTGGGAGGGAGGTGGGGGGTGGGTGTATGGGGAAGGGGGGGGCGGAAAAAGGGATTGGGGAAGGGTTATTGGTCAATAGGGTGGATAAAGAAAATGGGAGGGGGGTTAGGGGTAGGTTGAAAATCGCCTTTCCAGAAAAAACACTGGTGTTCTACCGATCTTTGGGCAAGAGGTGCCAGATAATTAAAAATGTCTATGGCAGGATCAAACAAAGTTAAAATTCTAACTTACAACGTCCGTGGCTTGAACTCACCACAAAAAAGACGGTTAATCCTAAGAGAATTGGAAAAACTAGAAGCTGACATAATCTTCTTACAGGAAACACATATAACGCAGGATTCAAACGTGAAAATATTTTCAAAGAATATCCCTATATGGTACTATGGAGACTCTCCAATTAAGAGATCAAAAGGGGTCGCAATAGGCTTTGGGATAAAGACTGGTTTTACCGTCGAAAGAATAAAAGCCGATCCGGAAGGACGTTTCCTTTTCCTTACAGGGACTATTCAGGGCATAAAGTACACTTTAGCAAATATTTACTGCCCCAACAAAAATCCTAAAAAATTCCTGGCGGAGAAATTAACAGCCCTATCGGAATTCAAACAAGGCAAGCTGATAGTAGCAGGCGATTTGAATTTCGTTATGGATCATAGCCAAGACTCTACATCCACAGCTCCAGACAGAGACAGAAGTCAAACGAAGAAAATAAAAAAAAAACTACATGATTTACAATTAATAGATGTATGGAGAGCATGGCATCCAGGTAAAAAAGACTATACATACTTTTCGACAGTACATAAAACATACACCAGACTGGATTATATCTTTTTGGAACACAGATTTTTAGAAGAAGTAGTAGAGATAGAAATTGAAACCACAGCAATATCGGACCATTCCCCAGTAGGCATGCAGATAAACCTACAGGGTGAGTCTATAAGAAGAAACACCTGGCGACTCAATGAAAAGCTGTTGGAGGATAAAGATACCGAAAAAACCATAAAGGAAGAGATTGATGAATACTTCCGGAAAAACGATACTCCTGATCTCCCAAGAGCAATCCTATGGGAGGCACACAAATCGGTAATAAGGGGTAAGCTAATAGCAATAGGAGCAAATAAAAAAAGAGAAAATGGAAAGAACATCTCGAAACTCCGAAATGAAATCCAAAGTCTGGAACTAAGACACAAAAAGGAAACAAAAAAAGAAATACATCAGGCTCTATTAGCAAAAAGAGAAAAATTAAAGGAACTGCTGGAAGAGGATGATAGAAAAGAAATCAATAGAATAGTAAGCGAGAAGTTCAGGTTGGGAAACAAAGCAGGAAAATATTTGGCGAACGTTCTAAGGAAAAAAAAAAACTTAAATTATATAGAGAAAATAAAAAACGAAAAGGGTGAAATAAAGAACAAAACTACTGAAATAGCACAAGTATTTGCACAATATTATAGCTCCCTGTACTCAATAAAAAAACAAGAAACAACGCAACAATGGGATAGGAGAAGGAAACAGATCCTGACGTATTTAGAAAAAGCAAGCTTGCCAAAAGTCGACCCAGAAGCTCTGATGGATTTAGAAAGAGAGATAACGCAAGAAGAAATTAAGATGGCACTAAAAGAAACTCCCACTGGCAGGAGCCCGGGGCCAGACGGTTTTACGATCAGATATTATAAACAGTTTCAAGACCAACTGATCCCCAGACTATGCGAATACTTAAACAAAATAGGTGAAGACGAAGACATCAGAAAAGAGTCACTGTCAGCATACATTACCATAATACTGAAAGAAGGAAAAGATAAGGTCAATTGTTCAAGCTACAGACCCATAGCTCTACTGAACACAGACACAAAGCTGTATGCAAAAATACTTGCCACTAGAATAAAAAGTTTGATGCCATTATGGATAAATCCGGACCAGACTGGATTCGTTCCTGGAAGAGAAGGAAGGGACAATAGCATAAAAACAATTTTGATGCTAAGAAAGAAAAATCCTAATATCTCCCCAGATCTACTCCTGTCTTTAGATGCTGAAAAAGCATTCGACAGGGTAGACTGGGGATTTATGATGACCACATTACAACATCTTGGTCTGGGACCCAGAATAATGAAGTGGATTACGAATCTCTACAAAGGACCCACGGCGTGCGTAAATGTAAATGGCAAATTATCACCGGCATTTGAAATGTTCAACGGAACACGGCAGGGATGCCCACTATCGCCCCTTCTATATGTGCTATCTTTGGAACCGTTTCTTAGTACTTTGCGAAACAACCGGGAGATAGAGGGGGTGAGATTGGGCGAAAAAGAACATAAAATCGCGGCATACGCCGACGACATTCTCGTATACGTCAACAAGCCTAAAGAAACTCTCTCAAATCTCTTGAAAGAAATTGACAAGTATGGAGAACTAGCAAATTTCAAAATTAACCCGGTAAAAACAGAAATATTGAACCTGAAAATAAAAAAAAAAAAGAGATTTTGTCCCTTCAAAAAGAATTCCCATTTACCTGGGTAAAGGGGGAGCTTTCCTACCTAGGAATTAACTTAACAGCATCTACCAATAAAATCTATTCTGCAAATTTCATCCCACTATTAAATGAGATATCGACAGAAGCAAAGAAGGTCAACATACAAGCACTTTCGTGGATCGGCAGAATTAACACGATCAAAATGGCAATACTACCAAAGATCTTATATAAACTCCAAATGTTACCAGTAACGGTCCCACAGAGTTTTTTCAAAGTTATACAAAAAATAATAACAAAATTTATATGGCAAAATAAAAAGCCAAGACTAAAAATGGCACTAATCTCGAGGAAGAGACAACACGGGGGATTAACAGCACCTGATATTTTAAGATACTATAAAGCTGTCACTATAGCACGGATGATAGAATGGACAAAAGATAACAAGGAAAAAAAATGGATAGAAATAGAAAACACGTTAAGTAAAACTACACTTCACAAAAATATCTGGATATCAAACAAACATAGAGTATTAGACTCCAACACACACGAGGTGACTAAAAATGCATTCAGAATATGGGACGCACTACACCGTAAATATAGATGGACACATAATTCACCATTAATACCCCTCACGGGAACAAAGTTTTTTCCACCGGGTGAAGAAATTTTCCGCAGATTTAAAATAAAAAACCCACTAATTAAAGACATCACGAGGAAAGGGAAGCTGGAATCGGCACAAAAATTGGAAACTAAACTTGGGGGGAAACTAAGAAACTGGGAGTACCTACAACTAAATCACTTAATCAACACATCACCACACCCGTTTAGGGATGGAGAAAAACTCAATAGATTGGAGAAGCTCTGTATAACACCTATGCCATTGAAAGGAGGTATTTCGAAAGTATATGATTTCCTGACAGACTTAGAAGGAAAAGATAGGCCACCCTTCATTGAAAAGTGGGAAAAAGAATTAAACATAAAACTAGATGATCAACAGATGAAGAATATGATTGCAGGAGGATATAACCATGCCTGGGACATAAAAACTATAGAAATGAATTATAAATTCTTAGCTAGGTGGTACATGACCCCAGACAGATTATATAAAATGAATCAAGTTGAATCACCTTTATGTTGGAGAAACTGTGGACAAAAAGCTACAATGTTACACATATGGTGGGGATGTCCGAAAATCAGCTCATATTGGCAAGAAATTATCATAAGCATTAAGGAAATAACGGACGAAATGCTTGAGAGCAACATAATGACCTGCCTGTTCCATGACACAAATTCCTCCAAAAAACAATATACGGAAAAAATAACGTCAAGACTGTTAAATGCAGCAAAGGGCGCTATTCCCAAAAATTGGCTGAAGAGCGAAGGCCCAGTCCTAAGAGATTGGATCAAGCAAGTTGATTTCTACCATAGAATGGAACTCCTTTGTTGCAAAGACAAAGATCAATTAGAAAAATATAAATCTGTCTGGGCCAGATGGGAAAAATTCAAGACCTCGGAAAAATACTGGCTGAAGGTATTAGAAGACACCAAATATTAAAAGGACAGGGGAACACCAGAGTTAAAAGTAGAAACACTTAGAGTAGGGCGGGGGGGAGGGGGTAATAGTGGTTGGGTGGGCATAGGGAAAGGCATAATGGGTAATAGGGGAAATTTTTCTATTCTTTTTTTTTTTTTTAATATATACGCCAATATTAAAGAAGGATCCCACTGGGCTTTTATATATTCTTACAAGAAAAGAAACCACAATGATGTGAACCTGAGAATGGACAAGTTTTGAAAGACAAGCTGAAAAAGTCTCTCAAAAAGAAAACACTGATGTGGTAAAAAAAAAAAAAAAAGAAAATAAAAAGAAAATAAGAAAAAAAAAAAAAAAATAAATAAATAAATAAATAAATAAATAAAGAAGATAACTTTGTTTGGGATTCTAGATCATCTCACTAGAAGTGATAAGAAAACTACATTTTTGGTAAAATCAACAGGTATAATGTAGAAAAAAAATATTGCCAGCAGGGGCAGACCATCCATTAGGGGCGCAGGGGCGCCGCCCCCTATCCTGGCGTCCGCCCCCCTAATCTACATGCAAGGCGCCGGACACATGGATTCCAATAGGGGTGTGGGGGGGGGTTTAAGCACGTGACTAGAGCCAGAGGCTCTAATAGGCTTCAAAAAAGGATGGGCTTGAGGTACAGAGCACTGCGCCCAAAGCCCACTCAGTTGTGCGACTACAGCTAATGAATATTTGCTATTGTCACACTGATACTGAGACCCGTTTCCCGATTGGCCAAAAGGAGAAGCGATTGCATTAGGCCACCATGAGGAGACGTGGAGGTCACTAGAGGAAATGTGGGGGATGAGGTCGCCGCCCATCAGGAAGCACTGCCCCTGGGTAAGTGCGGGGCTCATCTATTGACCGACCGGGGTTGTGCTAGCTACCCAACCCGAATGACCCACGGGAGGGGTGATGTGTGCAGTGGACCCAACTGACCCACGGGGGGGGAGGTTGCGGGTGACCCGACCAACCGGGGTATGGCTGTAGGTGCATTGTGTTCCGTCCTCGACCCAAAAAAAAAATAAATGTACCACCAGCCGCCACTGATTGCCAGTTCTAAACATCTCATAAATACAGAGATGTCAACTGTCCCATATTTGTCAGACTCTCATCTCTGTCCTCTGTTCCAATAATACCAAGTCCTGGGATGTGTCCCCATATCACAGAATCACCTATACAGCATGCACTGTAATTAAAAAAATGGTATTAGCTGAGGGGATGGTTGCCATAAATTGATGGTACGCACATAATTAGGAGTGGGACCACATGGAAAGTGGGAGTGATCTGTGTGGGACCACCCGAAAAGGTGGGGGAGACCTGGGTGGGGGCACTCAGAAAGTGGATTTGATCTGGGTGGGATCAGCTGAATGGTGGGTGAGACTTGGGTGGGACCATTCAGAACGTAGGTTTGATCTGGGTGAGATCAGTTGAAAGGTGGTGAGACCTGGGTGGGACCACTCAGAAAGTGGGTTTGATCTGGATGAGATCAGTTGAAAGGTGGTGAGACCTGGGTGGGACCACTCAGAAAGTGAGTTTGATCTGGGTAGGATCAGCTGAAAGGTGGGTAAGACCTGGGTAGGATCACTCAGAAAGTGGGTTTGATCTGGGTGAGATCAGTTAAAGGTGGTCAAGACCTGGGTGAGACCACTCAGAAAGGGGGTTTGATCTGGGTGGGATCAGCTGAAAGGTGGGTAAGACCTGGGTGGGACCACTCAGAAAGTGGGTTTGATCTGGGTGGGATCAGCTGAAAGGTGGGTAAGTCCTGGGTGGGACCACTCAGAAAGTGGGTTTGATGTGGGTGGGACCACTCGGAAAGTGGGTTTGATCTTGGTGTGACCAGCTGAAAGGTGGGCATGGGTGTCCAGGGGATTGGGATAATTATGCTAGCAAGTATGTAAAACGGAAAATTGTATCATACTTACCGTAATTTTCCTTTCCTGGTGCCTATCCATGGCAGCATACTAGTGATAGAGCTCCGCCTCGACTCCTCCCTCAGGACCAGTGAATAGCATAAATTAAAGACGTAGTCCCTCCCCCAACATTCTCCGTAAAATAGAATACCGAGGGTGGGAGCGTATGCTGCCATGGATAGGCACCAGGAAAGGAAAATTACGGTAAGTATGATACAATTTTCCGTTTTCCTGGTGCCTCCATGGCAGCATACTAGTGATAAATAACTAGCTGACATGGGTGGGATAATGCTTAACAATAAATGTTTAATTAGAATGAGACATCGCAGCCTGAACTGCCCTTCTCCCGAACTCAACCGTTGTGAGAGCTCCTGGGTCGATACGGTAGTGTCTGAGGAAAGTATTGCGAGAAGACCAGGTGGCGGCCCTGCACACCGTCTCTAATGACACGTTAGCCCTTGCTGCCCAGGAGGTTGAGACTGCCCTTGTGGAATGAGCACTCACTCGGGATGGAGGTTCCATATTCTTTATCCTGTAGGCCTTCTGGATTAGCTTTACCACCCAAGATGCCAGAGTTCTGATGGAAGCTTCTTTGCCCCTGTATTTGCCGAATGGAACAATGAAGAGTCTTTCCGAGTTCCTGAAGGATCTAGTGGCCTCTAGGTAGGCTCTGAGCACTCTGGATATGTCCAGCTCGTGACATGATCCTGAATCTGCTTCAGCAAATACCGGTAGTGCCCAGGGCTCCAAAAGGTGGCTTGGAGTAGTGACCTTAGGTGTGAACCCCCGAAGGGGACGAAGTTCTACTCTATCGTGATAAAAAGAGATGTGGTCATCACCTATTCCCAACGAGTGGAGTTCTGAGATCCTTCTACCAGATGTAATGGCTAACAGAAAAACCGTTTTCAGTGTTATGTTCCATATTGTCAGTTGTTCCACTGGGGTAAATGGATGGTCAGAGAGGACTTCAAGGACCAGGGATAAATCCCACTTGGGAAAAGACCGTCTGGCAGGTGGCCGGATCTTCAGCACTCCTCTGAGGAAAGTGACTACTAAGGGCTCTTCCGCCCATCTTTTATTTGTTGCAGCAGAAATTGCTGCTACTTGTACTTTGAGAGAACTTAGGCCAAGACCCAGATCAAGTCCTGATTGGAGGAAGCCGAGAACACCTGATGTAGAAGGAGAGATTGGATTAAACTCATTTGAGGCAGCAAATGACAAGAACTTGTCCCATATTCTAGAATATATAGCATTGGTTGCTGGTTTCCTGGCTCCCAGGAGGGTTGTTATGACCCCTGGGGAGCATCCTAGGGACTCGAACCTTCGCCTCTCAACCTCCAGATTCGAAGGTTCAGCTTCTGAGGGTCTGGATGAATTAAACTGCCCTGCGTCAGAAGTTGAGGGAAAGGATGGATCCTGATTGGAGAGCTCACACTGAGACGCATAGCTAGAGGAAACCAAGGTCTCTTCGGCCAATATGGGAGTACTGCCAGTACCTGGACTGTTTCTCTGAGAAGTCTCAGGAGGAACTTGAATATTAATGGCCAGGGAGGGAAGGCATATGCGGTGGTGAACCTCCAGGGGCATGACAGGGCATCTACTTCCTCCGCTTGCGTATACGGAAGGCGAGAGAAGAACCTGGTCAGTTTTGTATTCCCCGGGGTGGCAAATAGGTCTACTTGAGGGGGATCCCAGAGGCTGGCAATCTGATGGAAGACCTGGGGATGAAGAGCCCACTCGTTGTTGTTCAAGAATTTCCTCGACAACGTGTCTGCTTCCGTGTTCAACCTTCCCGGGAGATACATCGCCCTGAGGTCTAGGACGTTCTTCTCTGCCCAGAGCATAATCGGCTCCACTTCCCTGAGGAGTGATGTGCTGCGAGTGCCCCCCTGCCTCTGCAGGTATGCGACAGCTGCCCTGTTGTCCAGGCGTAGAAGTACTCTCTGGCCCCTGACCTGAGAAGCCAATGAAGTTAGTGCCAAGAATGCTGCTCTCATCTCCAGTATGTTGGATACTACTCCCTGGGTGGAGCAGGACCATCTCCCCTGTATCCTGGTATCCCCGCAATGGGCTCCCCAGCCCTGTCCACTTGCGTCGGACGTAACTGTGATCCAGAAGAGGGAACCCAGATAGCGAGGTTTTGAGAGGCTTTCCGGCAGAGTCCACCAATGAAGGCTCCTGCGCATTGCTCCCGTCAGCAGAATTGTCTGAGAGAGTTGCTGTTTCTTCCACTGCGCCAAGAAACCCGTCTGAAAATACCTCCAATGCCAATGGGCCCAAGGAATCATCGGTATACAGGCAGACATTGTGCCAATGAGGCTCAGGCATTGCGACGCCGTTAGATACCGGCTCGCAATGGTTTTGACCATCTTCTGGATAATAATCCTCATCTTCAGGGATGGTAATGACACTGTCCCCTCCCGGGTGTTGAACATCGCACCTAGATAGATCATCCGCTGTGTAGGTGCCAGCTGACTCTTCTCTGAGTTTATCAACCATCCTAGTTCTCTCAGAGACTGGAGAAGGATGTCTCGGTGATACACCAACTGACCCGGACTGCTTGCTAGGAGGAGGATGTCGTCCAAATAGTGGTATATCCTCAAACCCCTCTCCCGCAGGGGAACCAAAGCGGATATTAGAATTTTGGTAAACACCCTGGGGGAGGTGCACAGACCAAAGGGCAGGGCTTGGAACTGCAGGTGGATCCGACCTACTGCAAATCTGAGATACTTCTGAAAGGCAGGTAGAATTGGCACGTGTAAGTACGCATCCTGCAGATCGATTGATATCATCCAATCTGTTGGCTGTACTGCCTGAATAATTGTTTGTAGAGACTCCATCTTGAAGCTTTCTGGGTGTATGTGCCTGTTGAGTCTTTTTAGATCGATCACAGGCCTCCATCCACCCGTTCTCTTTGGAACCAGAAATAGAGTGGAATAGAAGCCTGCGAAGCGCTCCGCCAAAGGAACCGGCACAGCTGCTCCCTGAAGTTGGAGTGACGATACGAATTGTCTTAGGGCTTGAGCCTTCAGCAGAGAGGATGGAATTTCTGTTCGTGTGAACGAATTTTGAGGTGGAGGATGAGAGAAACTCCAAAAGTGTCCCCATTGGATTGTTGAGAGAACCCAGGGATCCTGGCATTTGCTGGCCCAGACTGGAAGAAAGAATTTTAGTCTGGCTCCCACTGGGAGTGTCTGGGCTAATCTGGCATCAAAAGGACTGCTTCTGCTCATGTGGAGTCTGAGGGGCCTTCGACTTTCTGCCCAAGAAAGATGCCTGAGTGCCCCTCCAGGGTCTTCTGCCGTCTCTGAACTGCCTTGCTTGTCTGAAATCTCTAGGGTTTGACTGGCGGAACCTGGAAGAACCCCCTCTGGATCTTCGCATCCTTCTGTCTTGGGGGAGCATACCTGACTTTCCTCCTGACAGCCTAGATATGGCTTTATCCATTTTGTCTCCGAATAATGCCTTCCCGTCGAACGGGATTTTGCACCAATTTTGTTTGGACGCCAAATCCGCCGTCCATGGTTTTAACCACAAGGCCCTTTTTGCCATTACTGAGTGCAGCATAGATCTTGCTGAACACCTAATTGTGTCAATAGCTGCTACTCCAACGAAGTCTGCTGACAATCTAATTTCTTCCAGAGCTTTAATTATGTCTTCCTTGGGGACATCCTGGCGTAGAGCTGTTTCAATGTTATCCGTCCAAGCTCTAATGGCATTAGATACGGAGGTGAGGGCGATCGCTGGCTTACATGCCGCTCCTGCAGCTAAATAGCTCCTCTTGAGATCTAGATCGATTCTTCTGTCAAGAGGATCCTTGAAAGAAGCGGAATCTTCCATAGGCAGGGTAATATTCTTTGCGAGTCGCACCACTGATGCGTCTACCACTGGCATGGAGTTCAGTGACTGTGTTCCCGACTCCGGTAGGGGATACAATTTATTGAAACGGCCCAATGACAGTTTTTTATCAGTTCTTGACCATTCGTTTTGAATGATTTGCGTAATTTCTCCCATCAAAGGGAAGAAAGCCTGTTTCCTTTTGAGGAATGGGAAGTAGCTTTTTGCTTCCTGGGGAGGTTCTTCAGTATCCTCCCAAGCTATTGCGGCTTTTACTGCCTGGATGAATGGCTTTACCAATGAATGGCTGAAGCCGGAAGGATCTGACTCATCTGACGAATCGCCCGAAAGGTCTTCAGGTGGGGAATCTCTGGCCAGTCGGCCTGATGGAGGTAGAGGCGTACTGGCTGCGGAGGGACCAGGAAGAACAAGCTCAACATCCTGCGCCTGGGACGTCTGCGGGACTGGCTGGGCAGGAACCAAGGCCGCAAGCTCAGAGAAGGAGTCCTTCATAGTTCTTTTGAGCAGGTCCACCACCTGTTGGTTTTCTAACTCGCGGCTGGACGCATAGTCCGCGAAACAATCCTTGCAGACTACTTTATTCGGTAGCGGACTAGCCCCACAGGTCCAGCACTTCTTCTTTTTGTAGGATCTAGGAGAGGAGGACCGGTCCCGTCTTCTGGATCTTGATCTATGTCGCGAAGAATGGGACTCACGTCTTGATGAGCGGGACCGGTGGCGTGAAGAACGAGATCTGCGACTTGGGCTGTCGTCATCGCGGTGCCTTGAGGATTTTTCGGTCCTCTTGGAGTGGGCAGGGCTATGATTTTAAGAAAAAATCATGTCAGGCCAGTGAGCGCACTTTTTTTTTTTTTTTTTTATACTCACGTATAGGTGGTCCCATACCTAACGGAAGTGTGAGGATCTTTGTTGCGAGATGAATGGCTCATTGCGGAGTTGGGCATAAGGATCAGCTGCGGAAAATAGCAAGAAAAGGTAAGGAAAGAAAAAGAAGTTTTTTTTTTTTTTTTTTTTTGTTTTTTTTTTTGTTGTTTTTTTTTTTTTTTTTTAAATACTTACCACAGAGCAGCCTTTAGAGAAACCTAGCAGGGCACAGCTGAGGCGACTCTGACTGATAGCTCTCAAAGCTGACCTTAAATACCCTAGGGGTGGGTGGGGCAGTCCCATAAACACCCAGTCTCTCTCTCTTTTCGTTTTTTTTTTTTTTTTTTTTTTTAAAGAAAAGGGCTAAACTGGCCCTTTTTCCAGAGACCAAGATGGCCGCCGGAGTGCCGAGAGACCGCACATGCGCCCGCGCATGCGCAGTAGAGCCGAGGACGTAAAGCCGAGAGAAAAACCTGACCAATGACGGCTGTAAGTTCCCCGGATCGCGCATGCGCAGTACGGCGGAGGGGACGCCGGACCGCGCTGCCGAAGGGAAAACAGAACACAAGGCCCCCCACAGCAGCAGGGCGACGGATGTCGATCCTAAAGGCCACAGCATGACAGAAACATAACAGGTATCTAAACAAAAGGAACTTCTTGCACCCTCTTCAGTGTATAATCTCTTTTCATTAAGGGAAGAAAGGGGAGGACAGAAAAAGGGAAGAGGGGAGGGAAAGACATATGCATCTTCCTTTTCTTCTTTTTCTTTTTTTTTTTTTAAATGAGAAATGGAAAAAAAATGAAAAATCACAAGCCTGAAAGGATGGGAGCTGATCCTTTTGCGACTCCTTTTGCCTTCATCATAGGATATGGTGGCAGACTGCGTTTCTGTGAGGAAACTCTGCAAGAAGACCCCAACAGATCCACAGAGGGGTTCCCAGTCTTATCAGCGCTGTGAGCGGCCCAAGAACAGGGACTGCGCACGGGAAAGGCTAAACCCGGCGGACGCTGCCGACTGCAGAGGTATGGACATACTGCTACTCTTCACCAGCACAAGAGGTATGAGGAAAAAAAGGAGAATGTTGGGGGAGGGACTACGTCTTTAATTTATGCTATTCACTGGTCCTGAGGGAGGAGTCGAGGCGGAGCTCTATCACTAGTATGCTGCCATGGAGGCACCAGGAAATATCCCTATCCTTCTCTCATAGGTAGTCCCTAAGAAATCCCTATTAACTAATACATACACACGCCATTTTTATTCACTCATTTTCGATCTTAAAAATGATCTCACAGATCTAGGGGAAATAAAAATACATACGGAGGTCTATTTTTAAATCAAATCAGGAATAATCCCTGTGTTATGGCCAATGTGTTTGTTTGTTATGATCGTTAGCCCCATCTAGTGGCAATAGGTGGTATTTTCCTGGTTATGGCAGGAAAATACCATATTATGGCCTCTAGATGGAGCTGATGATCATAGGAACTAAACATATTAGGCAAAATATATATAAAAATGTGTTGCGCTTGAATCAAATATAGTTCAGTGAGTCCAGGTGTCACTATTGAGACACTATTATAATAGTTCCATAAACAATATAAACGTGTGAAAGTGTCTTGAATGCCACGATCACCAATAAGTTCCTCCACCTTGTGAGTACACCACCACCAATAAATGAATGTGCTCTTACCAGAGAGTGTTGACAACCTATTATGGGTCAAGAGAGGCTCATGTATCTTATATACTCCATCAACGTTCAGTACCCAGCATACGGAAGAGGAAGGAGATCACTCTAAGCAGCCAGTGGGTAAACTGAAATTCTTCTTGTCTCAAACCATAGTATCAGATGAGGTACCCCTTCAACACAACCTGTCTGTTCCCCAGGCTCTTGAGCACTATATTAGGCAAAATACAGGGATAACTTGTGACATCTGAGCAAAACTTGAAACATTTGCATAGGCATATTTTTTTTAAATAGACCCCAAAGTGTTCGTTTTAGGTTACTTTTATCTGTTCGATCCCTTTTCGTGTTGCCGGAAGGTGTTAAAATTGTCAGACAAATGACAGTTCCCACGGGACCCGTGGACTCAATGTCCGCCGGTGTCCCGGCGATCCCCGTTCTGCCTAGTGACATGACAGAGATCACTGCTCCCTGTCATCGAGAGCAGTGATCGCTGTCATGTGAGTGGAAGCCCATCCCCCCCCCCCACAAATAGACTCACTCCCTAGGACACACTTAACTCCTTCATTGCCCCCTAGTGTTTAACCCCTTCCCTGCCAGTGTCATTTACACAGTAATCAGTGCATTTTTATAGCACTGATCGCTGTATAAATGACAATGGTCCCAAAATAGTGTCAAAAGTGTCCGATGAGTCCGCCATAATGTCGCAGTCACGATAAAAATCGCAGATCGCCGCCATTACTAATAAAAAAAAATTAATAAATATAAAAATGCCATAAATCTATCCCCTATTTTGTAGACGCTATAATTTTTGTGCAAACCAATCAATATACGCTTAATTTTTCTACCAAAAATATGTAGAAGAATACATATCGGCCTAAACTGAGGAAAAAATTTGTTTTTTTATATATTTTGGGGGGATATTTATTATAGCAAAAAGTTAAAAAAAATTGCTTTTTTTCAAAATTGTCGCTCTTTTTTTGTTTATAGCGCAAAAAATAAAAACCACAGAGGTGATCTAATACCACCAAAAGAAAGCTCTAATTGTGGGGAAAAAAAGACGTCAATTTCGTTTGGGTGCAACGTCGCACGACCGCGCAATTGTCAGTTAAAGCGACAAAGTGCCGAATCGCAAAAAGTGCTCTGGTCAGGAAGGAGGTAAAATCTTCCTGGGCTGAAGTGGTTAAACACTTCTAAATGCAAACGCTGCAAAACGCGGCAAAACGCAGCTAAACGCAGCATGTAAACGCGGCAAAATGGACAATTTAAACGTGGGTTGCTATCTGTCAAGTTAAATCATTCAGGAGAGGCTGTAAAAATGTCCCGTGTACATGAAGCCTAACTTTGGCCATGCACTTGACAATTTGTTTCACCGTAGTAGGGTGCATGGATCTGTTTGGTCATGTTTTAGCCGGTGTCCAAACTGCAGGACACAGCAATCTTCTCTGCCAATTAAGCCAATTGGACGGCCACCTCAGGTGGCACTCATGGAGGCACGGTGGGGTTGGCACTCTGTTCTCAGTGAAGCTCAATAACGTTAAGCTTGATAAAACCGCAGACTCATCGATTCTGAGCTCCCTACCTGGGCACTGCGCCTGTCACACAGACTTGTAGAGACATGCCAAATTTGAATAGAACAGACTAAAGGCCCGTACACACGATACGAAAATCGAATGGAAAAATTCGTACGACGAGCTGTCTGCCGATTTTTGGATCCTTAGTACGGTGCTTTCGACAGCTGATTGCGCTTTTTCGTCAGACAAAAGCTGGATGTGCAGACTATAAAATTTTTGTCGGATGTGAACTCAACGTCCGATTTTCGTTTCATTAGTACGGTTTTCGTACGAAAAAAAATCGTAAGAGCAAGACTACACATGCTCAGAAACGAAAGAATACATACAAAACTATTCAACACATTACGTCACTTCTGGCGTTGAATTCTGTCGTACGAAAATTTTCGTATTGTGAGTAACCTCTTCACTTTCGACATGGGACTAGCATGCCACAAAAAAAACGGACGTTCGGTCGTTGAAAAATCTGATCGTGTGTACGAGGCTTTAGAAGGATAACTGGTCACCTTGGGCAGCACCTGTCCCCAGCATGTTTCTACTGGCACCACAATTGTTTCAATCAAATTAGCCCTTAATTTTTATTCTAGTTTAGTCCTGATTTAGGCTTCATTCCCATGAGGCGGATCCGCTGCCACGGAGTCCGCCTCTGTCCGCCAGCTCAGCGGGAGATCTCTCCGTTGATCTCCGCTGAGCCGGCGAATGACAGGTCCCTCTCGGCTCACTGAGCGGGGAGGGGCTTGTCGAACGCCGCTGGTTGCTATGGAGAGATTGGACGAAGACGGACAGCATGTCCGTTTTCATCAGATCTCACCCGATCTGATCCGCCAGGGATGGATGCGAACGTAGGGCCATCCGTCTGATTTTAGCGGATCGGACCGAATCAGATGTCAGCAGACATGTCACCGCTGACATTCGTCGCTACATAGGCGCGCCCGTTCAGGTCCGCCAACAAAACTGACAGACGGACCTGAACGGTCCGACAGTGTAAAAGGGGCCTTAACTGGAAACCCAGGTAGAAAATTCCTTTGGACTGTTTATTTCCATGTGATCGACTGGTTTTGTTAAAGGCTTATAAAAAGCATCCAGAATTACCAGCCAATTTGGCAGATTTAAAGCGAAACTACACTGCATCCAAAAACGCTATTTAATTCATTTTTATTATTCATGATTATTATTATTTATTATGTCTCTATGCTTTATTTCGTTGAGAAATCTCTTTGAAAAACACCCCCCTACCTCCAGCATTTCTGGCGGTGGCCATCTTGAGTAAGGGCAGATGATTCATTTTCACCCCCTTCCTACCCAGACCAATATTTAGTTTTCAGCGCTGACGCACTTTGAATGACAATCGCGCGGTCATGCGACGTTGTACCCAAACAAAATTGACGTCCTTTTTTCCCCACAAATAGAACTTTCTTTTGGTGGTATTTGATCACCTCTGCAGTTTCTATTTTTTGCGCTATAAACAAAAGAAGAGCGACAATTTTGAAAAAAAAAAACACAATATTTTTTACTTTTTGCTATAATAAATATCCCCATTTTTTTTTTAATAAAAATTTTTCCTCAGTTTAGGCCGATACGTATTCTTCTACATATTTTTGGTAATAAAAAATTGCAATAAGAGTTTATTGATTGGTTTGCGCAAAAGTTACAATGTCTACAAAATACGGGATAGATTTATGGCATTTTTTTTTTTTTTTTTTACTAGTAATCGGTGATCTGCGATTTTATTTATTTATTTATTTTCGTGACTGTGACATTATGGCAGACACATCGGACACTTTTGACACATTTTTGGGACCATTCACATTTACACAGCGATCATTGCTAAAAATTGCACTGATTACTGTGTAAATGTGACTGGCAGGGAAGGGGTTAACACTAGGGGGTGATCAAGGGGTTAAATAGGTTTCCTAGGGAGTGATTCTAACTGTAGGGGGAGGGGACTCACAAGGGGAGGAGGCCGATCAGTGTTCCTCTGTACTGAGAACACACCATTGGTCGCCTCTCACCTGACAGGACGTGGATCTGTGTGTTTACACACACAGATCCACGGTCCTGCTTGGTTACCGGGCAATCGCGGGTGCCAGGCGGACATCGCCGCCGCCGGGCACACGCACCGGGTCCCGAGCAATGCGGCGGGCGCACGCACGCGCCCCCGCTAGATGGCCGGGAAGCCCAGGACGTCATATGTCGCCCACCCAGGATGGGAGATCCCGTCTGCGGGCGTCATATTACTATGGGCTGGTAATGAAGTGGTTAAAGCAGATCTTCACTGCAAAGCATCTGGACACCACAAACCAAAAATTTAATTTAATTAATTTTTAATATTCAAAACAAACTCCCCATCCCTCCATGTCTCCATGCTTTATTTTGTTAAGAAATCACTTTGAAAAAATATCCCCCTAGCATTTCTGGTAGTGGCCATCTTGAGTAAGGGCAAATGATTCATGTAGCATTTACTTCCTGGAATCCATCTGCCCTTATCTCAGGCATGCAGGAGGATGTGCTTTCCTAAGAAACACTGTCCTCCCCTACTGAAGACTCCTGAGATCTATGACATCCTTTGCCTAGGCCAAAAACCAGGAAGTAACTAAAGAAATGTCAAAACTATTTTTTAAAACAAGTAAATATAATATACTTTTCTATCTATTTACTAATGCTAGCAGCTAGTCCATGTTGACTGAGAAAGTGAAGTTCTGCTTTAAAGCAGAAGTAAACTGCAAGATTAAAGCAGAACTTCACCCTAAAAAGGAATTTCAGCTTTAACACCTCCTTCCCCCCTCCTCTCCCGCTTTAGGTTTGTTTGTTTCTTTCTTTTTTGGAGATCCGGTACCTAGTTTTAGCATGTACCCTTTCCCACTTCTGCTCTGACTGCCCCAGGCCAGGGGTCTCCAAACATTCTAAACAAAGGGCCAACTTACTGTCCTTCAGACTTTAGGGGGGTCGGACTGTGGCCACCTAGAGTACAAAATGTCCCAGCATCAGTGAGAGTAACCAAACCCCTTCATTGGTGTCAGTGGGAAAAATTGTGCCTCGTCATTGGTGTAATTGGGAGGAATAGTGCCCCATCTTTGGTATCATTGGGAGGAATTGTGCCCCATAATTGGTATCTTTGGGAGGAATTGTGCCCCATCATGATCTGAAGTCTAGGGGGAGGATGTGTGACTATCAGTTTCCTTCCTTCTCTGCCAGGGGGGTCTCTCTTTGGGAGAGTCCCTCACAGTGGTGGCCCGTGCATTAGGGGTGCACGGGCGCCACCCCCTCTCTCCTACCACCCCCTCTGTGCACTATGGATAGATCCGTGCATTGCATGAATCTATCCATGGCCGCCGCTGCCACCCCCCATTCAGGCGTCCGGCCCTTTTCGGGCGCCGAGCGCCTGAATTACAGCGGCGGAGGGGGGGTTTGAAGAACCCAATTAGAGCCATAGGCTCTAATAGGCGTAAAAATCAGGGACCTGCAAGCGCCAAGCACCCAGCTGTGTTAGGAAAGCGAATGAATCTTCGCTTTCCTAATACTGAACCGCCTCTCCGCTAATCGGGTGCTCGGGTCTGTTATCTGTCACCTGATTGGCTGAAACGACAGGCGCCACTATTGGACGCCTATCAGGAGGAGAGGATGGGAGTCGGGAGATGAGGACGGCAGGACCCCGCTTGTCGCCGTCACCCGCTGCCCACCAAACAGTGTAAGTGCCGGGCAGACGGCGAGCCGGCGGGGGGGGGTCACACTGGCGGAATTTGATGGCACAGTGGCAGCATTTAATGGGCACACTGGCAGCATTTAATGGGCACACTGGCAGCATTTGATGGGCACAGTGGCTGCAATTGATGGCACAGTGGCTGTGTTTGATGGCACAGTGGCTGCGTTTGATAGCATAGTGCCTGCAATTGATGGCACACTGGCAGAATTTGATGGGCACAGTGGCTGCGTTTGATGGCACAGTGGCTGCAATTGGTGGCACAGTGGCTCTGTTTGATGGCACAGTGGCTGCAATTGATGGCACACTGGCAGCATTTGATGGGCACAGTGGCTACATTTGATGGCACAGTGGCTGCAATTGATGTTTTTTTTCTCAAAATTTTTCAGTTTGTTTGCGCCCCCCCAAAAATTTTGAGCACCAGCCGCCATTTGTCCCTCACCTAGTACTTGGTGGTCAGCTTCGGCTGACCACGATTTGAGCGGTCCACCGGGCCTTTTGACTAAGTGGACCAAGTCGAACTTTGTCCCTGTCAGGAGCCTTGCACCCCAAGAAATCCGGGTGAGGTCCTACTCCTTCAGAGGGTGGACAAGAAGCACCCCCTTAAGTGCACTTTTTTTGTGTGTGTTGCACGTGCACTTTTTTGTTCACTTATGGGGGGGGGGTTTTGCGCACCCCCACAGATTGAAAAAAACAAAAAACATTGGTATCATTGAGAGGAATTGTGCCCCATCATTGGTGTTATTGAAAGGAATTGTGCCCCACTATTGGTGTAATTGGGCCCCATTGTTGGTATCATTGGGAGGAGCTGTGCCCCATTGTTGGTGTCGTTGGGAGGAATTGTGCCTTTCATTGGTGTCAGTGAGTAAACAATGCCCCAAGGGCCAGATAAAAGCAAGCAAAGAGCTGCGTCTGGCCCCCAGGCTGCGGTGTGGAGACCACTGGCCTAGGCGTTTGCCCCCCTCCTCTCCCTGTCCAGAACATTCTAGGAAGTCAGCTGTGAAGCTTAGTAAACATGCCAGTGCCGGTGATCCGAAGAACTGGCTCGGGTAAGGATGGAGCAGGACCCTGGACAGGTAAGTGTCCTTTTTTAAAAATTCAGCAGCTACAGGTTTGTTAAGACTGAAAAACAACTTTAATTTAATTTCTTTGGGCTCCCAGGAGGTTGTTGTTGTTCAAGGAGGATGTTATTGTATGCTTAAAGTGGGGTTCCACCCAAAAAAAAGAACATACCTAAAAAATTCTAAAAACAAAAACAAAAAAACATTTGGATATTTTTTTTTTTTTTACTTACCTCTAAATGCCTGTTGCTAGGTGGTCCCTCGTAATCTGCCCCTTCGTCTGCCTGGGCTGGTGACATCACTTCCCCCTGGCATAGGAAGGGCTCGGCTCTTCTCCCTCCCTCCTGTCAATCATCTGGGACCCATTGCAGGTCCCAGGTGATTGAGCGGCCAATCACGGCGCTCGGCGCCGCTCGCGCATGCGCAGTGGGTGCCAGGCTGTGAAGCCACAGCCCGGCGCCCACAGTTGAAATGCCGGCGCCGACGAGCGGAGGGGGGGGACGAGCGGGGCTTCGATCCCCCGCACCGCTGGACCCAGGGACAGGTGAGTGTCCAATTAAAAGTCAGCAGCTGCAGTATTTGTAGCTGCTGACTTTTAATTTTTTTTTTTTTAATGGCCCCCCTGGGTGGAACTCCTCTTTAAGCACATGATGGGAGACCTAAGCTGAGTATAGGCTAGCAGAATTTCTTTCTACATTTCTCGCTGTAATAATGTTGTAGGAACAATTGTTTATTTTTCTAATCATTAGGGCTCAAATGGACATTTGCCACTGTGATGAGAAAATTCAAAGGAGCAGGGTGGAAATTTTTTCCTCTAATGTACAAAGTTCTAACAGTGTATGTGATTTTCATTCATTCAAGTCCATTCATTCCAAAATCGAATGTTAAAAGCAAACAAGATCTTGAACTACTTTCGAATGATGTTTGAATGATGTTTGAATGTTCGGGGAATATTTGTTGGAATTTTTGTTTGAAATTCTTTTAATGTATACTAGGGTTGCACTGATACTAGTATCGGTATCAGTGCCGATACCAAGCATTTGCACGAGTACTTTTTTTTTTGCTAGAAAATTACTTTGAACCCCAAAACATTATATTTTTTTAAAAGCCCTACAGATTAAAATGGTGGGTGTTGCAATTTTTCTTTTCACACAGTATTTGCGCAGCGATTTTGCAAACACTTTTTTAATTTTAATGCACTAAAACACACTATATTGCCCAAATGTTTTATGAAATAAAAAAGATAATCTTATGCCGAGTACATGGATACCAAATAGAACATGCTTTAAAATTGTGCACAAACATGCAGTGGCGACAAACTACATACATTTTTAAAAAGCCTTCAAAAGCCTTTACAGGATCAGGATTTAGATTTACAGAGGAGGTCTACTGCTAAAATTACTGCCCTTGATCTGACGTTCGCAGTGATACCTCACATGCATGGTGAAATTGCTGTTTACATACGAAACGAGACCGACGCTTGGGTTCGCCTTTGCACGTGAGCACAGGGGGACAGGGGTGTTTTTTGTTTTGTTTTTTTATTTTTTATTTTGCTTTTTTATTTTATTTTTAGGCTACATGCCCACGGACGTTTTAAAAAACGAGCTGTAAAGCTAGTACCGACGCCAGGAAAAAAGCGGCGTTAAAAATGTGATTTCTTCCGCGTTAAAAACGCGATTTCTTTCGCGTTTTGCATTGGCGTCGATACCTATTTAGCCACGCTAGCTTTCAGCCGTGTTTCTCTGTCTCTATTCAAAATCTGTCTCTATTCAGGGTCAGGAAAGGGGGGGTACGAGCGAGCGCCCCCCCCCCTTCTGGACCATGCCAGGCCACATGCCCTCAACATGGGGGGTGGGTGCTTTGGGGCAGAGAGGAACCCCTCCACCCAACCCCACCCCAAAGCACCTTATTCCCATGTTGATGAAGACAAGGGCCTCTTCCTGACAACCCTTGCCCGGTGGTTGTCGGGGTCTGCGGGCCGGGACTTATCGTGATCTGGAAGCCCCCTTTAACGGGGGCTTTAATCACGGCCCTCCACCCTAGGTTAATGAGTACGGGGTACATCGTACCCCTACCCATTCACCTAAATAAAAAAAGTGTCAAAAATAAACACACTACACAGGTTTTTAAAGTATTTTATTAAAGCAGCTCCGGCTCTTTTCCTCTCTCCCTGCTATATTCTGCTCTTTTGCTGGGTCTTTTCCCCTCTCCGGTCCTTCTTCGCAATCTTCTGTTCTTTTGCTGGTCATAAAAAGAGAAGGAGAAGGGGGGGGGGGGAGTAGGAATACCCCCTTCTCGAAAAAATGGGACTTTAAAGGAAAATATTGAGTCTAGTAGGTGAAAATCAAACAGGTTTGATAAAAAATAACAATATTTATTGAGATATGATTAAAAATAGTATTGTCAAAACATATACAGACATATGACCATCCAGTAGTAAATTTCAAAATTCATACGTGACTAAAGCCAACATGTTTCGCAAAAGGATTTTCGCTTCATCAGGGCTAGACACGATGTCATTGATTCATTTAAACTGTGTAAACAATAAACAGACTCAAATTACATAATGGTCATACATGAAATCAAATCATAACAATAGAAAAACATTGATTACATAGAGTTATTGCTCACCTACTATTAAAATTTCAAAGAATAAGGCTATTACCACCATTCACCGGACATCAACCACTGAACCAACCGGCACGGATTGTCCCTGGGTGCCAGATCCCAGATGGACAATACCAGTAGGAGGACTGGACCACACACTTAGGGCAATATAGACTGGTAACCAATACTGAAACAAAGACAGGAAACCCATAAGTTCCTCTGATTCAGAATAAATAATATATAGTACTAGCGACGACCATTAACGGTCAAACAAATCTAATATATTGTATGTTACCGGAGTTTTGATACGACGCCCAGATAGGTACATTGTACATAAGGTATATTTGTAGTATATAGTATTTAAAAGACATCTACACCAGAGTGGGGGAGGGGGGATTTTTTGGGGTGCGGGACTGAGCCCGCCAGTAAGTTACTTGGGATATCTTTATCTTTATTATAGGGAGGGAGAGAACAGTCTTCCCACTTTATGATAAATAGCCATTACCTATACCATGCCTGTATCCATAATGTCCCAGTATAGTGATTTTAAATAGGACAATTAATCCAAATGAGGCAGCAGGTCTAAAGTGGTCTAAGAAAAGCGCCAAGCCTATAGTAATGATGGTACAAGGGCCCTGTTGTTAAATTATCCCTTAAGTTATGGCAGTAGTTCCCCAGTTGAAGATATATCCAAACAGAACAAAGCAAGCGCGTCCAAATAGATATGAACTTACCCCTGAGTGTAGAGATAGAGAGAGAGGGGCTGTGATGGCTCCTGATCAGATAGTTGTGCGTCCGCCCGTCACGATGGATGGCTGCAGGATGCGTCTATCAGACAGCACCGGCGCCTCCATCTTTTGAATGGTGCGGTCCCACCGGAAGCAATCAGGTCAGAATTGACCTCCGGCATTGCTTCCGGTCCGGACGTCCCTGCCAGGATGCGCGCGCACCAGGGGGGGTGGACGCATGCGCATTCCACCCCCCAAGGTGCGCGCGCATTGCCCATACCTCGCCAATGGCGTGAAGGGCGCATAGGGGCGGAAAAGAAACAGCTCCGCCCCCTAAGCAGGGACGTCCGAGTCCCCCCACCTAAGGCATCCGTTTCCAGCAGGCAGCGGGAGCGGTCCAAGAGCATGGCAGAGAGCATATGTAGTGGTCCAACATGGACCAAAATACCTTGAGTTTGATATAAAAACATTTATAAACAACAACAAAAGTACAATACAAAAATCATATATGCATGGTTCCATAAGTAATGTTCCAATCTAATCAATCATGATTTAGGTGAGGCGGAAGGAGACAAGGAGGGTTGGGGCTAGTCAGCCTATATTCCTATCATCCCATATGGAAAATAGCACCATCTAGTGGGTATAGATATATCGTTTGTGAGGCTATATAACTGAAGGTGATCGAGGGCCTGCCTACGGTATCCTGTATGTATCATAGATGGCAAACATATGGATATAAAGACACGTAGCAGATTTTACATGTGATTTCAGTTATTTGTTTACAACTTGATAAGTTTACTACAGAAAAACCATCACAGAAAGGGCGTGAATGAGAGTGCAGTGTTGAGGCCAGGCGGATAAGTCACACGTTGGTTAAATATCCACCTGGCCTCAGGCTGCAATATTATTTTGTCCACATTCCCACCCCTCTCTAGGTCAGGTATAACATCCAAGGCAAAGAAGGACACATAGCTGGGGTCGAAGCTATGTTGTAGACCAATATGTTTACAAATGGGGGTGTAAAGTAGCCCTGCGTCTAAATAATATAAGTGGTCCTGAATTCTTCTAGCAAATGGACGCTTTGTTTTGCCTATATAAAATGCGCCACAACGGCACATAGCTAAATACACAATGCCCGTTGTGGTGCAATCGGCATAGCCTTTAGGCTTGTGAAAGCCTCCTCTTGGAAGAGGGCACCCAATCCCTTCTTTTATCCATGGACAGAATTGACAATGTCCACATTTGAAAGTGCCATTCCCGCCCTCCGCCCCTACCAGGGGTGTCAGGGGTTGCAGGTGACTATGAACTAAGGCGTCTCTGATGGAGCGTGATTTCCTGTAAGTAATTTGTGGCATATTGGCCACATATTTTGAGATGACTGGATCCTCAGATAAAAAGTGGCAATTGTTACTAATCAAATTTCGAATTTCCTGTTGATGGGCTGTGAATGTTGTGATTAGTTTTGTAGTAGGATGTGGGTCATGTGCTTTATGTTTGAAAATGAGAGTGTCACGTGAATTCTGTTTGGCCCGCTGGTAGGCCCTCTTTAGAACTTTTTTACTGTAACCTCGGCTGAGCAATCTGTCATAGAGTGCTTTGGCTTCTCTTTCAAAATCCTCGTTCCTAGCACAATTACGTCGTAGTCAGAGGTACTGACTGTAGGGTATACTGTATATCAATGTACAAGGATGGGAGCTGGAAAAGTGCAGGATAGTATTCCCAGCCGTCTCCTTTCTGTACAATGTACTGAAAATTGGGCCATCCTCTCTGAGAACAAGTCGTAAATCCAAGAACGGAATAGTCGTTGTGTCGAATTGAATGGTGAACTTGAGATTAAATTTGCTGTGAGAGAGAAGTTCCATAAAGCTGTTGAGTAACTCAGCCGACCCCGTCCAGATGAGGAGGACATCATCGATGTACCTCCGCCACAGAAGAATATGGCGGAGGTACATCGCGGCCTCCTCGCTAGAGAAAAGAGTGCGTTCCCATCCCCCCAGGTACAGGTTGGCGTACGATGGGGCACAGGATGTCCCCATCGCTACCCCCTGCACCTGGAGGTAGGTAACGCCATTGAAAAGAAACATGTTATTGGTGAGAATATGTTCCAATAAGACTGTAATGAATTGACCCAACTCCCAGCTGTCGGTGTCTCTTTCTCTCAGGAACTCCGCAATTGTTGCCACACCTTGCGTGAGTGGTATACTTGAATATAGGGCCTCTATATCAATTGCCGCCAGGATCGTTCCCGGAGGCACAGTAAGTCCTTCAAGGATCTTGAGTAATTCCAACGTATCCTTCAGATATGATGGCAAACTTGTAACGTGCGGGCGTAGGTAGCCGTCCACATACTGACTGGCAGTCTGGGTATGGCTCCCTATTCCCGAAACAATTGGACGTCCCGGAGGTTTGGAGATGTTCTTGTGGACTTTGGGTAGTGAGTAGAAGGTCGGTGTTACCGGCCACTTCACCTCAAGGAATTCACGGGTCTCTCCATCGATCAGGCCTTGGGAGTGTGCCTGATCGATAATGGATACATAGCTTAATCTCGCTTCGATGAGTCTCTGAGGTGGGACCTGCTGATACCTTTCGTGGTTGTTAAGTATATCTAAACACATTTCGATGTAGTTATCCTTATTCATCACCACCACATTTCCTCCTTTGTCCGATGGTTTAATTACCAGTTCCTCCCTCCTCATCAGATTTTCCAGAGCCGACTGTTGTACCGATGACAAATTCTTTATATTAAATTTTGGGAATTGTATGGCTTCTATTTGCTTCATAGTTTGTTTTAGGAAGGCCCATACGGCTGGGCATGTTTGGAGGTTCGGGAACTTCTGAGACTTGTTTTTAAATTTCAAAGGTCTTAAAGGTATGCTTGGACCTATTTCTTCCTCCTCAGACGAGGAACTTTCCGAATTTCCGTAGCCCTCATTTTCATCCAATAATTGAATTAAGGTTTTGAGTGCCCTGAAATCTTGTACCTTGAATCCCTTATAAAGGTCTTCATCTCTATTCAACGTTTTGCCCTTGTCAGTGTCGAATATGTATTTGTATGTAAGGTTCCTTGCGAACATATGTAAATCCTTGACGAGAGTAAACTTGTCCACTTGCTGTGAGGGACAGAAACTCAGTCCCAGCCTCAGGACCTCCAATTCAGTAGATGTAAGTTGATATGATGATAGGTTAATCACGTCTAGTCCCGGCCCAATGTTGTCTGTTTGATCACAAATGGGTCCATCTTTCCAGTGCGCTGTATCATTGGGGTGGTAGGGGGATTGGGGGTGTTTCCTGGGTCTTTTGCTGGGTCTTCTCCCCTGTCCATTCCTTATCCGCTATCTTCTGCTCTTTTGCTGGGTCTTCTCCCCTCTCCGGTTCTTCTCCCCTCTCTCCGCTATCTTCTGCTCTTTTACTGGGTCTTCTCCCCTCTCCGGTCCTTCTCTGGGTCTTCTGCTCTTTTGCTGGGTCTTCTCCCCTCTCCGGTTCTTCTCATCTCTCTCCACTATCTTCTGCTCTTTTGCTGGGTTTTCACACGGGGTATTATGAGGTGATGACATCACAGGGGGTGTGTGCTCTAACTACGTCATCGGGTGGCCCTGCCCCATGCCAATATAAGTCATTGCACACGGCGGGGCCGACCCAGCATTACACCGGGAGATTGCGTCGATTCAACATCGGAAGAAGAACAGACGGAGAAGACCCAGCAAAAGAGCAGAAGACCCGGAGAAGGACCGGCGATGGGAGAAGACCCCGCAAAAGAGCAGAAGATAGCAGAGAAGGGAGAAGAACCGGAGAGGGGAGAAGACCCAGCAAAAGAGCAGAAGACCCAGCAAAAAAACAGAAGATAGCGGAGAAGGACCGGAGAGGGGAGAAGACCCAGCAGAAGACTGAGCAAAAGAGCAGAAGATAGCGGAGAAGGACTGGAGTGGTGAGAAGACCCAGCAAAAGAGCAGAGCAGAAGATAGCGGACAGAGAGGAGAAGAGCCGGAGCCGCTTTAATAAAATACTTTAAGAACCTGTGTAGTGTGTTTATTTTTGACACTTTTTTAATTTAGGTGAATGGGTAGGGGTACGATGTACCCCATACTCATTCACCTAGGGTGGGGGGCCGTGATCTGGGGGGTCCCTTGTTAAAGAGTCTTTCCAAATCATGATACGTCCTGGCTCGCAGACCCCGACAACCACCGGGCAAGGGTTGTCGGGAAGAGGCCCTTATCCTCATCAACATGCAGGCAAGTTGCTTTGGGGTGGGGGGTCGCAGGGGCCCCCCTCTGCCCCAAAGCACCCACCCCCCCATGTTGAGGGCATATGGCCTGGTATGGTTTTTCTGACCTGCCGGGCTGCATGCTCAGATAAGGGTCTGATATGGATCTTGAGGGGAACCTCACACAAAATTTTGACGGGGTTCCCCTTCAAGATTCTCAGCACACAAGTCGCAATGCAAGTCGGATCATCTTGATCCGACTTCTGGTGAGATTTCTATTAAAATCAATGGGCTCCCATAGGGAACCATTGATTTTTAATAGAGACAGAGAAACATGGGACAGTGCATAACGCTGTGTATACAGCGTTAAGCCCTGTTAAATCGCGTTTAACACCTTTTACCGGCGTCTGACATTTTTACAGCTCTAGCGCTGGAGCCTCAGAACGCACTGGTCCTGGGTTTTTTTTGGAGCTTAAAAACGCCTATGCCACTTACAGCTCAAAAACTCCATGGTGGGCATGAGGCCATAGGCTAACATGGAGAGGCGTTTTTAAGCTGCAAAAAATGCTCAAAAAATGGCTGTAAAAATGTCCGTGGGCATGAGGCCTTAAACTGTTCCTTTCATTTTTTTGTTTTTTTTTTAATCATTTTTATTGTTATCTCAGTGAATGTAAATATCCCCTATGATAGCAATAGGTAGTGACAGGTACTCTTTTTTGAAAAAAATTGGGGTCTGTTAGGTCTCCAATCAGCTCTATGGTCAACTGGCGGAACTACCGGCTGCATTCTTGGGTTCCCTGGTGGGACAGGAGAGCCCGAGAAAACCATGGAAGATGGCTGGGGTGGGGTGTTCCCTCCCACTGCTTGTAAAAGCAGTCTAGAGGTTAAGTATCCACTAGAATTGCTTTTACATGAAAGCCGACTGCAGGCATCATTCTGGTATAAGCGTGTCAGGGCCCCATGGGGCAAAGGACCGTGCTATACTGCAGATGGACATCGGCAGCAAGTCACTCATTCATTCATTCATTCATAACCACTCAAAGTCCAGCAACATACCAGTAAGTTGCTGATCCTTGTTGGGTATATATTGTAATGTTCTTTTTTACGTGCAGCCTGTGGGCTAAACAAAAAAAAAGATTTTGATCGGTGGGTATGCCCACCATTAGAATACCGCCCTTCATCCACCCACTTCTAATGATGGGCATACATGCACCATTTTTTTTTAACTGTGGTGGTGAAATCACCTTCTACAGCGCTGGAGTCGCTGATATACGTATGGTGAGAGCAAATGCTGTTGCTGTCAAGATAAATAAATTAGTGCTTGTCAGAGAACCGTCACTAACGCTCGTTCCAGGGTGCCAGCCGGACGTACGATAAGAACGAGCGAGCCCCGGACTAGGCACGCACGTAATGCGATCGTACGAACGAGGGCACGTCAGCGCGTGCACGCTCGCACACTAACGAATCACGGCGCAAGGCGCCCTATTTAAACGATCAGCAGACTAGCATCAATGCTGGATTGTCTCAGCTCGTTCCTGAACCCTTGCTGTTGCCTTGTTTACTTGACCCTGATCTTGAACCTCTGCTTGCCTTGACTACCCCCCCCCTCGGATCACCCCTACATCTCTGCCTGCCTTGCTTCCTGTATTGAACCCGGCTTGGACTCTTGACTACGGCTCTGTCTCCTGATTCGGTACCCCGCTGCCAGTTTGTTGCCAACCTCCGCCAGTCCCTGACCACGTCTCTGCCTGCCGATTGTGTACCTCGTTGCCAGTACGTTGCCAACTCCTGCCTGCCTTGACCCTGCAAGTTCCTCTGCTGGACCTCTCTTGCATCCATCCGGGGATCAGCACCTCAGCTTCCTTCCGAAGACTTCTGGGTTCCTGATCCTGCCAGCAGGCACCTGCACCCTTCCGCCGCCCTAGCAACCCTGTCTCAACCTCCAGGGACGCTAGGACCGGGACCGTGCAAGAGGCCGCCCTCGTCATTTCAGACTCCGCTGTAAGGTACGTGACAGGACAATCCAGCCAGAAATGGAGTCTGAAAGGGGGGCCTCAGCTATGGACGCTCTGTGTCAACAGATCGCAAATCTCACTCAAGCAGTTCAGGGCCTGCAAGATGGCTACCAACGACTTGAACAGCGAGTGGAGTCTCTCTCTCCAAGTACCTCAGCACCCCTGACCACAGCACCTGCATCATCAACTCCAGTTTCTACACCCACAGTAGTGGTGCCACCCCCAGAACCACGAGTTCCTGCTCCGGAGAAATTTATGGGTGACCGCAGCAAATTCCGTGCTTTCAGGAATGCCTGCCATTTGTACTTCTTGCTTCAGCCCCGCACCTTTTCTTTGGAAAGTACCAAGGTGGGGTTCATCATTTCATTACTGCAGGGAGAACCTCAGACCTGGGCTCATCATTTACTGGAACAAGCCAGTCCCTTGCTGGGTACCATGGACTCTTTTTTGGATGAAATGGCCAAACTGTATGATGATCCCCAGCGTACTACCACAGCAGAGGCCGGCCTCCACACCCTCCAGCAGGGTCGTAGGCCCGTGGAGGACTATGTTACAGACTTTAAACGATGGAGTACCGACACACATTGGAACGACGCCGCTCTCCGTTTTCAGTTCCGTTTAGGGCTTTCGGAGGCACTCAAGGATGAACTAGCTCGTGTGGGGATCCCTGATTCCCTCGAAGAACTAATTCAACTGTCCATTCAGATCGATCGCCGGCTGAGGGAGCGAAGATCCGAAAGGACCAGCCAGTATCGGCCCATGTGGATGCTACCCAGGGTACCCAGTCGCCTACCTACCTCCACACCCCCACTATCTGCTTCTACCACTGAACCTCCAGAACCAATGCAGTTGGGTTTGCTTCGTGCACCCTTGACTCCGGAAGAAAAACAACGCCGTCGTATGAATAATCTCTGTCTCTACTGCGGGGGAGCCGGTCATTACACCAATATGTGTCCCAACAAGACCCGTAAGTGTGACTCACCTCTTCTTGATCGATATGCATTAACTCTAGCAAGAACGACTCACATTGCTGTTCCTGTCTCTCTACAGCTTCCAGAAGGGGTGCTTCAGATCCAGGCCATAATTGACTCCGGTGCCTGCAGTTGCTTCATTGACCGTGCCTTTGCCCTGCAACACAACATTCCGCTGCGACCGAAGCAACATAAACTATTCATCCGATTAGCTGATGGGTCCAATATCAAATCTGGGCCTATCATCCAAGAAACCCAACCTTTGCCTGCCAACATCTTACCCAATCACCAAGAACTGTTGTGCCTGGACGTTATATCCTCACCACTTTTTCCGATCATTTTAGGAATGCCATGGTTGCAAGCACACAACCCACAGATAGACTGGACAACCGGCCAGGTAGTCTTTCAGTCCTCCTACTGTCTCAAGAACTGTCTCCAGGTCCTCCACCACACAGCTCCAGTTATTGGGTGTCTCAAACCAGTATCCGAATCCCAAGACCTTGTCCCATCCGTGTACCATGATTTCTTGGATGTTTTCGACAAGCAGAAAGCTGATACTCTTCCCCCGCACCGGGCCTACGATTGCCCGATTGAACTTTTACCAGGGGCTGAAATCCCATTTGGGAGGATCTTTCCTCTGTCAGAGCCTGAACTCGCAGTCCTAAAAGACTATGTGAATGAGAACCTCAAGAAGGGGTTCATCCGTCACTCAACATCACCAGCCGGGGCAGGAATATTCTTTGTTGAAAAGAAAGACCATTCGCTCCGTCCATGTGTGGATTACAGAGAGCTAAACCGGATCACCGTTAAAAATCGCTACCCCTTGCCTCTGATTCCAGAATTGCTCCAGAGACTCCGCTCTGCAAGAATATTCACCAAGTTAGATTTACGAGGTGCTTACAATCTGATCAGAATCAGGGAAGGAGACGAGTGGAAAACGGCCTTCCGGACTCGTTTTGGCCACTTTGAATACCTCGTCATGCCCTTCGGATTATGCAATGCTCCAGCAACCTTCCAGCATTTTGTGAATAATATTTTCAGAGACTTTCTAGATCTATTCATGATTGTCTACCTAGACGATATCCTAGTTTTCTCAGCCTCCTTAGATCTTCACCGTGTCCATGTGAAACAAGTCCTTCTGAGGCTAAGACAAAATGGACTCTATGCCAAGGCCGAGAAATGCGAATTTGAACGGCAGACCATCCACTTCCTCGGACTGGTGATTTCTACAGGAGGTATGGCAATGGATCCTCAAAAAGTCGCAGCTATAACGTCCTGGCCACCTCCCACTGATAAGAAAGGGGTACAACGGTTCGTCGGCTTCTCTAACTTCTACAGAAAATTCATTAAAAACTTCTCCGGTATCATCATGCCCATCACCCAGCTCACCAAGAAACAGAACCGTTTTCAATGGACAGAGGCAGCCCAAGCTGCTTTCGACAAGTTAAAGGGACTTTTTACCTCAGCTCCGTTATTAAAGCACCCTGACCCCGCTCTTCCATACATCCTGGAGGTGGACGCCTCAGAAAGCGCCGTAGGGGCCATCCTGTCCCAGCGCCAAGGACCCAAGGCTCTAATGCACCCTGTGGCCTTCTTCTCAAAGAAGTTGGGACCTTCAGAAAGGAACTATGATGTGGGGGACCGAGAACTATTGGCAATCAAATTGGCTTTAGAAGAGTGGCGGTACCTCTTGGAAGGAGCAACACACCCAATACTGATCTTCACGGATCACAAAAATTTGGAATACCTCAGGACCGCCAAACGCCTCAGGCCCAGACAAGCAAGGTGGGCTCTTTTCTTCTCACGCTTTAACTTCCACATAACCTACCGGCCCGGCTCCAAGAATGTGAAACCTGACGCGTTATCGCGTATGTTTACAGAAGTTGAAGTCCCACCTCAAACTGATACTATCCTGCAGGCTGGAAATTTTCTACTTATTCAAACCGACCTAATGTCACAGATCCGTCAAGCATCCAGGGAAGTCTCTCTGTCTCCAGATACAGACCTTCAGGAGAACGATGGGCTCTATTGGCGGGGTAATAAAATTTTCATACCACACAATTTACGTGCTACCATCCTACAGGTGTGTCATGACTACCCACTGGCCGGCCATTTTGGGGGATACAAAACCATGGATTTGATCCAGAGACATTTCTGGTGGCCTAATTTAGCAAAAGACTGCAGGAAATATGTTAGCTCATGTTCAATCTGTCTCAGGAACAAGAACAGCAAGAACAAAGCGTGGGGACTATTGAGACCTCTACCCATTCCTGAGAGACCCTGGGATAAAATCGCAATGGACTTTATCGTAGAGCTCCCTCCATCAGAGGGGTTCTCATCTATTTTTGTAGTGGTAGACCGCCTCTCCAGGATGTCACACTTCATCCCTATGAAAGGGACCCCATCAGCAACTGAAACTGCTGAAGTCTTCGTTAAAGAGGTTGTTAGACTGCATGGAATCCCTAGTGACATCGTCTCGGATCGAGGAGTACAGTTTACTTCAAAATTTTGGAAAGCACTGTGCGAAGCGCTGGGCATCAAACTCAACTTTTCTTCGGCCTATCATCCCCAGTCCAACGGACAGACTGAGCGTACCAACCAAACGCTGGAGCAATATCTGCGTTGCTTCACCTCCTTCTCCCAAGAAGATTGGGCCTCACTTCTGCCGCTGGCAGAATTTGCATTTAACAACTCTGCTCATACCGCCACCAACCAATCACCCTTCTTCTCCAACTACGGGTTTCATCCTTCCTTCTTGCCTACATTGATTCCGGACTCTCCTTTGCCTGCAGTTCAGGACAGATTAAATTTCTTTGCTATCAATAACCAAGTGTTAAAGGATACCATTGCCAAAGCACAAGAGGTTAATAAGAGATTCTTTGACAGGAAGAGGAGAGGAGAACTAGATTTGAAGGTTGGTGATCGTGTGTGGCTGTCAACTTTGAATCTAAAACTTACCTGTCCATCCAGGAAATTGGGACCTAAATACCTAGGACCCTTTCCGGTCAAGAGAAAAATTAATCCAGTGGCTTATGAGCTCGAACTTCCCGATTCATTTAAAATTCACCCTGTGTTTCATACCTCTTTGTTGAAGCCTGATGTGGTCAATCCCTTTCCTGGTCGTGAAAGAGGGCCCCCAGAGGCCATAATGGTAGACGGGGAAGAAGAGTTTGAAATTGAGACCATTGTAGATTGCAGGAGAAGGCGGGGACAAAATCAATATTTAATTAAATGGAAGGGTTTTGGTCCAGAAGAAAACTCCTGGGAACCGGAAACGAACCTCCATGCCCCAAGACTCATACAAGCTTTCCATCGTGCTCATCCAGAAAGGAGGTCTCAGGTGGGCATCCGGAGGCTGCCCGTAAGGAGGGGGCAATGTCAGAGAACCGTCACTAACGCTCGTTCCAGGGTGCCAGCCGGACGTACGATAAGAACGAGCGAGCCCCGGACTAGGCACGCACGTAATGCGATCGTACGAACGAGGGCACGTCAGCGCGTGCACGCTCGCACACTAACGAATCACGGCGCAAGGCGCCCTATTTAAACGATCAGCAGACTAGCATCAATGCTGGATTGTCTCAGCTCGTTCCTGAACCCTTGCTGTTGCCTTGTTTACTTGACCCTGATCTTGAACCTCTGCTTGCCTTGACTACCCCCCCCCTCGGATCACCCCTACATCTCTGCCTGCCTTGCTTCCTGTATTGAACCCGGCTTGGACTCTTGACTACGGCTCTGTCTCCTGATTCGGTACCCCGCTGCCAGTTTGTTGCCAACCTCCGCCAGTCCCTGACCACGTCTCTGCCTGCCGATTGTGTACCTCGTTGCCAGTACGTTGCCAACTCCTGCCTGCCTTGACCCTGCAAGTTCCTCTGCTGGACCTCTCTTGCATCCATCCGGGGATCAGCACCTCAGCTTCCTTCCGAAGACTTCTGGGTTCCTGATCCTGCCAGCAGGCACCTGCACCCTTCCGCCGCCCTAGCAACCCTGTCTCAACCTCCAGGGACGCTAGGACCGGGACCGTGCAAGAGGCCGCCCTCGTCATTTCAGACTCCGCTGTAAGGTACGTGACAGTGCTGCAGCTGAATGGCGTAACTGAAAAGCAAACAATGGTAACAATAAAACATTAACTCAATAAAACAACTTATTTTTTATTGCAATCTGTGCCTAAAAAATATATGCCAAAGCATGGGGTCAATCCTCCCCTAATGTTAGGAGCAAATCGCCCCCCCCCCACCACCCCTGCCCCCATTTGGCAAATATGCTCTTTTTTTTAACTGTGGTGGTGAAATCACCTCCTACAGCGCTGGAGTCACGGTTTTACATATCTTGGGAGCAAACGCTGTTGCTGTCAGAATAAATAAACCCGTGCTGCAGCTGAATGACGTACCTGCTAAGCAAATGATGGTTAACAATAGGGATGAGCTTCGTGTTCGAGTCGAACCCATGTTCGTCTCGAACATCGTCTGTTCGCCCGTTCCCTGAATTGCGAACGATATGGGCCGTTCGCGCCAAATTCGCGTGGCGCGTCACGGCCCATAATTCACTGCGGCATCGCAGTGCATTGCTGGCTGATGATTGGCCAAGCATGCACTATGACCCACATGCTTGGCCAATCACAGCGCCATCTGAACAGAGAGCCGTAATTGGCCAAAGCCAAGGAGGCTTTGGCCAATTATGGCTCAGGGGATTTAGTACATGCCCCACACTATATAAGACCGCCTGCACGGCGGCCCTGTGTAGTGTGTGTTCCGGCGTTGAAAGAGATAGACAGAGAGACAGTGTCATTTGATTTGAGTTAGATAGATTAGGCAGAACAGTCAGTCAGTTAGCTGCACTTACAGTGTATTGTGTATATATATATATGCATCCCAGGTGTTGCATATATATATATACACTGTATTCAGTTTAGCTAGATCCATTCCTGTTATCTTCCTACTGACAGGCAGGCTTGTCTTGTTACAGTATTTACAGCTACCGGAAGAAAATTGCTGGTGTTCTTTTGATCCTATTAGTACCACAGTCAGGCAGCTAGACTATTTACAGTTAGTGCAGTGCGTCCTGCTCACAGTGTTCAGCTAAAACTACAAGTTAGTGGGGTGCGTCCTGCTCACAGTGTTCAGCTAAACCTACAAGTTAGTGGGGTGCGTCCTGCTCACAGTGTTCAGCTAAACCTACAAGTTAGTGCGGTGCGTCCTGCTCACAGTGTTCAGCTAAAACTACAAGTTAGTGCTGTGCGTCCTGCTCACAGTGTTCAGCTAAACCTACAAGTTAGTGTAGTGAGACCTCTGCACAGTGTTCATCTAAAGCTACAAAAAAGTGCAGTGCGTCCTGCTCACACTGTTCAGCTAGATCCGTTCCTGTTATCTTCTTACTGACAGGCAGGCTTGTCTTGTTACAGTATTTACAGCTACCTGAAGAAAATTGCTGGTGTTCTTTTGATCCTATTAGTACCACAGCCAGGCAGCTAGACTATTTACAGTTAGTGCAGTGCGTCCTGCTCACAGTGTTCAGCTAAAACTACAAGTTAGTGGGGTGCGTCCTGCTCACAGTGTTCAGCTAAACCTACATGTTAGTGCGGTGCGTCCTGCTCACAGTGTTCAGCTAAAACTACAAGTTAGTGGGGTGCGTCCTGCTCACAGTGTTCAGCTAAACCTACAAGTTAGTGGGGTGCGTCCTGCTCACAGTGTTCAGCTAAACCTACATGTTAGTGCGGTGTGTCCTGCTCACAGTGTTCAGCTAAAACTACAAGTTAGTGCTGTGCGTCCTGCTCACAGTGTTCAGCTAAACCTACAAGTTAGTGTAGTGAGACCTCTGCACAGTGTTCATCTAAAGCTACAAGTTAGTGCAGTGCGTCCTGCTCACAGTGTTCAGCTAGATCCGTTCCTGTTATCTTCTTAGTGACAGGCAGGCTTGTTTTGTTACAGTATTTACAGCTACCTGAAGAAAATTGCTGGTGTTCTTTTGATCCTATTAGTACCACAGCCAGGCAGCTAGACTATTTACAGTTAGTGCAGTGCGTCCTGCTCACAGTGTTCAGCTAAAACTACAAGTTAGTGGGGTGCGTCCTGCTCACAGTGTTCAGCTAAACCTACAAGTTAGTGGGGTGCGTCCTGCTCACAGTGTTCAGCTAGATCCGTTCTTGTTATCTTCTTACTGACAGGCAGGCTTGTCTTGTTACAGTATTTACAGCTACCTGAAGAAAATTGCTGGTTTTCTTTTGATCCTGTTAGTACCACAGCCAGGCAGCTAGACTATTTAAAGTTAGTGCAGTGCGTCCTGCTCACAGTGTTCAGCTAAAACTACAAGTTAGTGCTGTGCGTCCTGCTCACAGTGTTCAGCTAAACCTACAAGTTAGTGTAGTGAGACCTCTGCACAGTGTTCATCTAAAGCTACAAGTTAGTGCAGTGCGTCCTGCTCACAGTGTTCAGCTAAAACTACAAGTTAGTGCTGTGCGTCCTGCTCACAGTGTTCAGCTAAAACTACAAGTTAGTGCTGTGCGTCCTGCTCACAGTGTTCAGCTAAAACTACAAGTTAGTGTGGTGCGTCCACCTCACAGTGTTCAGCTAAAACTACAAGTTAGTGTGGTGCGTCCACCTCACAGTGTTCAGCTAAACCTACAAGTTATTTTTTTGCGAGCTCTGCACAGTGTTCACCTAAAGCTACCTGTAGAAGGTTGGTGGTGTTTTCCTGATCCTATCACTACCGCAGGCAGCTAAAAAAGCTACAAGTTAGTTTTTTGCAAGCTCTGCACAGTGTTCAGCTAAAGCTACCTGTAGGTTGGTGGTGTTCTCATACTACAGGCAGGCAGTTGATTTTGCTAGCTGCAGTATCAGTACATATATATATATATATATATATATATATATATATATATATATCCCAGCTTAGTGCAGCTACAGGCCATTAGTATGTCTGGAAGGCCAAGAAGGAGAGGCAGACAGTCACAAGCCAATAAGAGAGGGCAAGCAGGCTCTGTGTCTAGTGCTGGTCGTGGAGACGGTGCATCCTCATCAGCACGTGGCCGTGGGACACGCTTGGCCTTTTTTTCGGCAGCTGGCCTTGTTGAGCCGCACCATGCAGAAGACTTGGTCGAGTGGATGACCAAGTCGTCCTCATCCTCCTCATCCTCTCTCACCCATGCCCAGGGTACTTTGTCTGGCAAAGCAGCGGCCTCTTCCCTCGGCTCAATGTCATCAGTGACTCCTTATCTAGCCCCACCATGTCCTCTTGAGGAGTCCCTCGAACTGTTTGACCACAGTGTTGGGTACATGCTCCAGGAGGATGCCCAGCGTTTGGAAGGCTCTGATGATGATACTGAGCTCGATGAAGGCAGTAACATGAGCACGGACAGAGGGGGTGCCCAAGAAGGACAGCAATCTGGCAGTCATGCTCCCCCTGCTGCAGCATACTGCCAGGTTTGCTCCAGTGATGAGGAGGGAGGGGATGATGAGGTCACTGACTCAACGTGGGTGCCTGATAGGAGAGAGGAGGAGGAGGAGGCGGCACATCACCAACGAGGCAGGATGCCCTCCAGGGGCCAGCCTAAGGGCAGCACATTGACTGCATCACACCCCAAAGCTCCACATGTGCAGGGCGCTGCAGTCTCTGCGCGTTATTCAAAAAGTTCTTTGGTGTGGGCCTTTTTTGAGACGAGTGCATCAGATCGCACCGCTGCTATTTGCAACATATGTCTCAAGCGTATCTCGCATGGCCAAAACATCTCCCGCATGGGTACCACATGCTTGACCAGACATATGTTGACCTGCCATGCAGTTCGTTGGCAAGCGTATCTAAAAGACCCACACCAAAGAACAAAGAGGTCCTCTCCTTGCTCCTCATCAGCTGAGATCTCCAACCCCACTATACCTTCAGTCCTCTCTAAAACCTGCACTGAGAGGAATGAAGGTGTAGAATTAGGTGTGTCACAGCCAAGTACTTGTGGGCAATCTGCTTTTGGTACACCGACGTCAGTTTGTACCAGGCAAATTTCCCTGCCCCAGCTGCTGCACCGCCGAAAGAAGTTTGCTCCCAGCCATCCACATGCCCAGCGGTTGAATGCTAGCTTGGCAAAATTGCTAGCACTTCAACTGCTGCCTTTTCAGTTGGTAGACTCTGCCCCCTACTGTGAGTTTGTGGAATGTGCGGTTCCTCAGTGGCAGGTACCCAAACGCCACTTTTTCTCACGGAAGGCAATTCCGACTCTCTACCGGCATGTGGAAGGCAATGTCCATGCCTCGCTGGACAGGGCGGTCAGCGGTAAGGTGCATATTACCGCTGACTCATGGTCCAGCAGGCATGGACAGGGACGTTACCTAAGTTTCACGGCGCATTGGGTGACTCTGCTGGCAGCTAGGAAGGATGCAGGACAAGGTGCAGTAGTGTTGGAGGTTGTTCCACCACCACGCCTCCAAAATGCTAATGATTGTGACACACCTCTCTCCTCCACCCCCTCCTCTTCTTCTTCCTCCATGGCCTCTTCCTGTGCTTTGTCCTCGGAACCAGCGGTGCTCCGTAGCCATTCAAGGGGCTACGCAAGTACGCAGGCCAAAAGATGCCATGCGGTGCTTGAGCTGGTGTGCTTGGGGGACAGGAGTCACACTGGGGCAGAGGTTCTGTCAGCTCTGCAGGGGCAGGTTCAGAGGTGGTTGACGCCATGCCAACTTAAGGCAGGAATGGTGGTTTGCGACAATGGCACCAACCTCCTCTCTGCCCTCCGACAGGGACAAATGACCCATGTGCCCTGTTTGGTTCACGTCCTTAACTTAGTGGTGCAGCGGTTCTTGGGCAGGTACCCGGGCTTACAGGATGTCCTGAGGCAAGCCAGGAAAGTCTGTGTGCATTTCCGCCGGTCATATAATGCCAGTGCTCGGCTGGCGGACCTCCAAAAGGAGTTTAACCTGCCCAAGAACCGCCTAATCTGTGACATGCCCACCAGGTGGAACTCAACGTTGGCCATGCTGCAGCGGCTGCACACGCAGCAGAGGGCCATCAATGAGTACCTGTGCGACTATGGCACCAGGACAGGGTCAGGGGAGCTTGTTTTTTTTTTCCCCACGCCAGTCGGCCATGATCAGGGATGCATGCACTGTCCTGTCACCATTTAAGGAGGCCACGAGGATAGTGAGCAGTGACAGTGCATGCATCAGTGACACTGTCCCCCTTGTCCACCTGTTGGAGCACACGCTGCGTGGAATAATGGACAGGGCACTTGAGGCAGGACAGAGGCAGGAAGAGGAGGACTTCCTTAGCTCTCAAGGCCCCCTTTATCCAGACAGTGTTCCTGCGTGCCCGCCGATCACACAGGAAGAGGACGAGGAGGAGGAGGAAGATTGTGTCAGTATGGAGGTGGAGCCTGGCACTCAGCATCAGCAGCAGTCTTTAAGGGATCAGTCCCAAGAAACACATGGACTTGTACGTGGCTGGGAGGAGGTGGCTGCGGACCATGTCGTCCTTAGTGACCCAGAGGACTCCGGACCGAATGCCTCAGCAAACCTACGCTGCATGGCCTCCCTGATCCTGCAAAGCCTGGGTAAGGATCCTCGTATTCGTGGTATCAAGGAGAAGGACCAATACTGGCTGGCAACCCTCCTTGATCCACGTTACAAGGGTAAGGTTGCGGACCTTATCTTGCCATCGCAGAGGGAGCAGAGGATGAAACATCTTCGGGAGGCCTTGCAGAAAGGTCTGTGCAACGCGTTCCCAGAGACTGGGAGGTTACAAACTCCTGTTTCTGGACAACGTGTTGCTGAGGCTTCAGTCAGTCAAAGAAGGAGCGGTGGAGAAGGTGGCCGTCTGACCGATGCGTTCAGACAATCTTTTGGTCCGCAGCCCCAAGGTATGATCGGTTCCAGCAACCATCGCCAGCGTCTGTTTTACATGGTGCAGGAATACCTAGGGGCAAGATCTGACTTGGACACCTTTCCCACCGAAAATCCTCTGGGTTACTGGGTCTTGAGGATGGATCACTGGCCAGAGCTTGCACAGTATGCAATTGAGCTACTGGCCTGTCCTGCATCCAGCGTTCTTTCGGAAAGCACATTCAGTGCTGCTGGAGGCTTTGTAACCGATCACAGGGTGCGTCTGTCCACCGACTCGGTCGATCGACTGACCTTCATAAAAATGAATCAGTCTTGGATCACCACCAGCTACCAAGCACCTGATGCTGATGTAACCGAATAATTTTTTTTGAAATCTCAGATCCCTTCAAAGACTGCCTATGCTGATGCTGAGTGACTATCCCTGAGTAATTATCCTCTTCCTCCTCAATCATCACGCTGATAGCTTGTAAGAACATTTTTGGTTCTGGGCGCCACCACCAGTGCCTAAGGCACAATTTTTCAGCCCCTGTTTAACAGGGGCGTGTAATTACAATTTTTGATGCAATACTTTGCAGCAGGGCTCGTTTCTGCGTTACAACTGGAGTGTCTGTAAGGGGTTGCAGTGTTGTGGCACCAGCACCAGTGCCTAAGGCCCAATTTTTCAGCCCCTGTTTAACAGGGGCGTGTAATTACAATTTTTGATGCAATACTTTGCAGCAGGGCTCATTTCAGCATTCCAACTAGAGTATCTGTGAGGGGTTGCAGTGTTGTGGCACCAGCACCAGTGCCCAAGGCCCAATTTTTCAGCCCCTGTTTAACAGGGGCATGTAATTGCAATTCTTGATCTAATATTTCACAGCAGGGCCCATTTCTGCACCCACAAAGAGCGAGTGAGGACTTACAGTGTTGTGGCACCAGCACCACCACCACCAACACCAAAGGCCCAATTTTTCTGCCCTTGTTCAACAGGGGCATGTAATTACAATTCTTGATCTAATATTTCACAGCAGGGCCCATTTCTGCACCCACCAAGAGCGAGTGAGGACTTACAGTGTTGTGGCACCAGCACCACCACCACCACAAAGGCCCAATTTTTCTGCCCCTGTTCAACAGGGGCATGTAATTACAATTCTTGATCTAATATTTCACAGCAGGGCCCTGTGAGGGCTTACAGTGTTGTGGCCACAACAACACCTAAGGCCCAAATTTCTGCTGAGTATATAGGGCAGGCCCCTACTTTCAAACATCTAACTTACAAACGACTCCTACTTGCAAACGGAAGGAGACAACAGGAAGTGAGATGAAATCTACCCCTAGGAAGGGAAATTCTCTCCTGTAAGAGTTAGTATGGGAAAAACATTTCTCCTTTCCACTGATGCTTTCCAATCCTTGTTCCACAAAAAAACCCAAATTTTCAAAAAACATTTGTCATTGGGACAAAAAGTGAGGTGAAATTTTCTGAAGAGGAGGAAAGACAGCAAAACAAATGTCACAGGTGTGATAACCCTTCCCTATGTTTTCCAAAATGCTTAAAAAAGTTTTTTTGGCTGGAGCTAAACACGTTAAAAATGTACCCGTTCAAAATTACAAACAGATTCTACTTAACAACAAACCTACAGTCCCTGTCTTGTTTGCACCGCTTGTATACTGCTGTTCAGAGTATATAGGGCCTGGTGGCCCCACACCGTTCCTTATTTTAATTTGGGTGCGGGGTTCCCCTTAATATCCATACAAGACCCAAAGGGCCTGGTAATGGACTGGGGGGTACCCATGCCGTTTGTCTCACTGATTTTCATCCATATTGCCAGGACCCGACATTACATTAAACCCGCAAGCAGTTTTAAATGAGATTTTTTCCTTTAAAAATGACATATGGTGCAGGGACTGTTCTAAACACGGGAAACACGCGCCACTTTACAGGCATACTATAGACACCCCCCAGGTACGATATTTAAAGGAATATTTCACTTTTTTTTTTTTTTACTTTAAGCATCATTAAAATCACTGCTCCCGAAAAAACGGCCTTTTTTAAAAGTTTTTTTTGCAATGATACATGTCCCCTGGGGTAGGACCCGGGTCCCCAAACCCTTTTTAAGGCAATACCATGCAAATTAGCCTTTAAAATGAGCACTTTTGATTTCGAACGTTCGAGTCCCATAGACGTCAATGGGGTTCTAACGTTCGTGCAAATTTTCGGTCCGTTCGCAGGTTCTGGTGCGAACCGAACCGGGGGTGTTCGGCTCATCCCTAGTTAACAATAAACAAAGTGGGGGGCGTGACCGGATGTGATCGAGGCAGGACGTATCTTCCCAGAGCTCCGGCTATCCTCCTGAATATTACACTGATTTAAGCCGGTCTAACCGATTTCTACCCAAATCTGTACCCCTGCAGCGCTAGGGGAGACCACAGTGAGCAAGAGGATGCCATCCTCAGCATCCAAAAAGCTGAAAGAGCCGATCTCACAGCCTCAGTTGGATCAGAGACAGCTCAGCTGCCAACACAGCATGGCGGCTAGCTCCACCCACGCCATCTTGGCTCCTGTGTCCGGTACATAGCGTGCCAGACTGCAGACCTCGAGGATGGAGCAGTCGGCATGTAATGTGTCCCAGAAAAACACCACCGAAGATTGAGGTGGACACTGAGGCCATTACCAGACCGATCCTCGAGGCAATTGGGGCATCTAAGTCTAAGCTTGTGGGACTCATAGATTATCTGGCCTCCGAGTGCAACCTCATCAGGCATGACTTAGACAAGATTAGAGGCCGACTTAATACAGCAGAGGATCGCATATCTGAAGTGCAGGATGTCTCCCATACCCAAGGCTCACAGCTGGCGTAGCTCAGAGCTATAGTAAGATTGCTCCAACACAGAGCGGAAAACGCTGAAGACAGACAAAGAAGGAACAATGTGAGGGTGGTGGGGTTGCCAGAAGGGGCTGAGGGGTGTGCCACAACTACATTTGCTGAAAAAATCTTTAAAAACCTGCTTTCTCTGGGAGATCTCCCATCCACATATGATGTAGAGAGGGAGCACAAAGTCCCCACTGGAATGAGGCCCTCAGGCTCCCCACCACGGCCTTTCCTGGTCAGGTTTCATAATTACAGAGACCGTGACATGCTACTAGCTGAAGCCAGAAAGCATCAGGATTTAAAGTTTGAGAATGCACGCATCATGCTATTCCCGGATTTCTCTGCTGAGACGCAAAGAAAATGTTGCTCCTTTACTGATGTCAGGAGAAGGCTCAGAGAAAAAGTGTTCTTTTCTTTTTCTTTTGCCCGGGACACTAACTGAGCACAGATTACTGCAGAACTGCAAGTCTTACTACAACCCCCTCGTCTATCCAAGTTTGGGTCCCTGGAGAAGTTAGCAAAGTGGTCATCTCACAGCAGCAGCTCGGAGGAGAAATGGGACACAGAAGGTTCCCAGGTTCTGGAGGTTCAGTCCGAGGGAGGAGATTTGCCAGATCCAGCTATGGGAACTGAAGAAGCTACAGGAACCCCCATCAGCAGCAGACAACTTTTCTTGAACAGACCCTCCACCCCCCAAAATAAAAGCAGCTGAATACAGGCAGTGGGTCAAGAGGTCCCGTGATGTTTGTGTCCTGCCAGGAAAAGGGAAGCCTAGAGAACTGCCCAAGTTTTCCAGGTTCCAGTGAGAAGTTCAGCGCAAAGTTGCTCTGGAATGGGGTCTGGACTACCCTTATGTCCCTCCCGAGACCATGGACATCATTGAGAACTCTCGAGGAGAGTGGGAGGATGACATAGTTTGGGAGTATCTGCATATCCTTAAGGCTCTGTGGGTATAGGAATGTGAGGAGACCTGGGCCTGTTTTGAGGACCCTCGGAAGGAATGGAGGCTGGGGAGAGCAATTTATAGGGACAGAAGGATGGTCGTTAAGGCAGGACGGCCTGCGAGTAGTCACTCTGTCTCTATCAGGGAGGAAGGAGGCAGCAGGAAGAGACTGCCTGACCCACATTTCTATGAGTGAGGAGGACCGTTGGGATGTACGGCCTACCATGGAAATGACCACAGGAACTGCTAGAAGGTTGCAGAATGTGTTCTTTCTCCCTGATTCTTTTGCAGGATCAGACCGGCCTGCCACCCTGCACTGTGCCCGATGGATGGAATTTCCTATTGATGGATGCTGGGTGAGGTCTCTTTCCTACATTAACTCTTTAAGGAGCCTGTCAGTCCGGGGAGGGGCCCCTCCCACCAGGAACTCCAAAGAGAACTGTCTACTTCTTATGCTGTGTTTTTCTCCCTCTATTGTTTCTGTCAGCAGGCCATAACCCCTCCTGACAGAACAAAGAAGAAAAACATGTTTGAGGTGACTTATGTGCTTTGGACATCTAATATTTCTGTCAGCAGGATGCTAACCCCCTCCTCACAGAAAACCCTGTAAAGTTGAAGACAAATAGTGGCAGCACCAGCTAACTTCCTCACGTGGTCCTCAGGTATATGGACAGGCTAGAGTAGTATATGGACAGGCTAGGGTAGTATATAGACAGGCTAGGGTAGTATATGTACAGGCTAGGGTGGTATATGGACAGGCTAGGGTAGTATGTAGACAGGCTAGGGTAGTATATGGACAGGCTAGGGTAGTATATAGACAGGCTAGGGTAGTATATACTGTAGACAGGCTAGGGTAGTATATGGATAGGCTATGGTAGTATATAGACAGGCTAGTGTAGTATATGGACAGGCTAGGCTAGTTCACAGGCTAGGGTAGTATATAGACAGGCTAGGATAGTATATATACAGGCTAGGGTAGTATATAGACAGTCTAGGGTAAAATATGGACAGGCTAGGGTAGTATATAGACAGGCTGGGGTAGTATTTAGACAGGCTAGGTTAGTATATGGACAGGCTAGGGTAGTATATAAACAGGCTAGGGTAGTAAATAGTCAGGCTAAGGTAGTATATGGACAGGCTAAGGTAGTATATAGACAGGCTAGTGTAGTATATGGACAGGCTAGGATAGTATATAGACAGGCTTGGGTAGTATATAAACAGGCTAGGGTAGTATATGGCAAAAAACATTAAAACAAGAGTTTTACTGTAACAGAAAGTTCAGAGGGTGTGGCCTTCTTTTTCAGGTCTCTTCGGGACCTCAAGAAGGAGTCCACGCCCTCTGAAACGCATTGTCATAGCAACCCTTAGCCTCACTTATCAGCTGTTCCAGCTTGTGCATCAGGTGTCTGTGGAGTCAGGCTGGGTTTCCCTATTACCAGACGACCTCCACTGTGAGCGGGCAGCTCACGTGCAGCTTGTCGGCGGCTGTATGCCATCCCACTTGGACTATCCATCACCACTCGCCCTGGATCCTGCCTGGAGCCCTGTGTGCCGGAGCAATAATACAGCTTAACACAGATGCTTTTGTCTAAAGAACACAATGTGAGTGTTTAGTGTATTTTTGTTACTTTTTATCTCTATCTATTAAACGGTGCGCTCTGTCTTTTCCTTTGTATAGGGTAGTATATGGATAGGCTAGGGTAGTATATGGACAGGCTAGGGTACAATTTAGATGGACTAGGGTAGTGAATGGACAGGCTAGGGTAGTAAATGGACAGGCTAGGGTAGTAAGTAGACAGGCTGGGGTAGTAAATAGACAGGCTAAGGTTGAATTTGGACAGACTAAGGTAGTATATAGACAGGCTAGGGTAGTAAATGGACAGGCTAGGGTAGTATATAGACATGCTAAGGTAGTATATGAACAGGCTAAGGTAGTATATGGACAGGCTAAGGTAGTAAATGGAAAGGCTAGGGTAGTAAGTAGACAGGCTAGGGTAGTACAGTGGCTTGCGAAAGTATTCGGCCCCCTTGAACTTTTCAACCTTTTGCCACATTTCAGGCTTCAAACATAAAGATATAAAATTTTTATTTTTTGTGAAGAATCACCAACAAGTGAGACACAATTGTGAAGTGGAACGAAATCTTTTGGATTTTTGAAACTTTTTTAACTAATAAAAAAATTAAAAGTGGGGCGTGCAAAATTATTCGCCCCCCTTGCGTTAATACTTTTAGAGCCACCTTTTGCTGCGATTGCAGCTGCAAGTCGCTTGGGGTAAGTCTCTATCAGTTTTGCACATCGAGAGACTGAAATTCTTGCCCATTCTTCCTTGCAAAACAGCTCGAGCTCAGTGAGGTTGGATGGAGAGCGTTTGTGAACAGCAGTTTTCAGCTCTTTCCACAGATTCTCGATTGGATTCAGGTCTGGACTTTGACTTGGCCATTCTAACACCTGGATATGTTTATTTGTGAACCATTCCTTTGTAGATTTTGCTGTATGTTTGGGATCATTGTCTTGTTGGAAGATAAATCTCCGTCCCAGTTTCAGGTCTTTTGCAGACTCCAACAGGTTTTCATCCAGAATGGTCCTGTATTTGGCTGCATCCATCTTCCCCTCAATTTTAACCATCTTCCCTGTCCCTGCTGAATAAAAGCCGGCCCAAACCATGATGCTGCCACCACCATGTTTCACGGTGGGGATGGTGTGTTGAGTGTGATGAGCTGTGTTGCTTTTACGCCAAACATATCGTTTTGCATTGTGGCCAAAAAGTTCGATTTTGGTTTCATCGGACCGGAGCACCTTCTTCCACATGTTTGGTGTGTCTCCCAGGTGGCTTGTGGCAAACTTTAGACGAGACTTTTTATGGATATCTTTGAGAAATGGCTTTCTTCTTGCCACTCTTCCATAAAGGCCAGATTTGTGCAGTGTACGACTGATTGTTGTCCTATGGACAGACTCTCCCACCTCAGCTGTAGTTCTCTGCAGTTCATCCAGAGTGATCATGGGCCTCTTGGCTGCATCTCTGATCAGTCTTCTCCTTGTCTGAGCTGAAAGTTTAGAGGGACAGCCAGGTCTTGGTAGATTTGCAGTGGTCTGATACTCCTTCCATTTCAAAATGATCGCTTGCACAGTGCTCCTTGGGATGTTTAAAGCTTGGGAAATCTTTTTGTATCCAAATCCGGCTTTAAACTTCTCCACAACAGTATTACGGACCTGCCTGGTGTGTTCCTTGGTCTTCATGATGCTCTCTGCGCTTTCAACAGAACCCTGAGACTATCACAGAGCAGGTGCATTTATACAGAGACTTGATTACACACAGGTGGATTCTATTTATCACCATCAGTCATTTAGGACAACATTGGATCATTCAGAGATCCTCGCTGAACTTCTGGAGTGAGTTTTCTGCACTGAAAGTAAAGGGGCCGAATAATTTTGCACGCACCACTTTTCAGTTTTTTAATTGCTAAAAAAGTTTAAAATATCCAATAGATTTCGTTCCACTTCACAATTGTGTCCCACTTGTTGGTGATTCTTCACAAAAAATTAAAATTTTATATCTTTATGTTTGAAGCCTGAAATGTGGCAAAAGGTTGAAAAGTTCAGGGGGGCCGAATACTTTCGCAAGCCACTGTATATGGACAGGCTAGGGTAGTATATGGACAGGCTAGTGTAGTAAACAAACAGGCTTGGGTAGTAATTAGACAGGCTAGGGCAGTATATGGACAGGCTCGTGTAGTAAATAGACAGGCTCGGGTAGTAAATAGACAGGCTAGGGCAGTATATGGACAGGCTAGGGCAGTATATGGACAGGCTAGGGTAGTAAATAGACAGGCTAGGGTAGTATATGAACAGGCTAGGGTACTTAATAGACAGGCTAGGGTAGTAAATGGACAGGCTAGGGTACTTAATAGACAGGCTAGGGTAGTAAATGGACAGGGATGAGTCCCAGGCAGGGGCCGGTACGCTCTGTCTCTTCCTTTGTATAGGGTAGTATATGGACATAAATACAGCAAGAGAAAAACGAGTCCTATCAAAGTATATCCACAGGTAAATATTTGATCATATCAATCCTTGAGCCACTCACCATGATAAGGTGTTGTCACCGTAACCAGACAATCTGAGCATACAAGAAAAGAACCAAGGTAAGCCTACCTGGGTAAAAAACGGCTACTATGGCAACAATGGGTAATAATCAAGGCTGATAAAAAATACAAAAATTTAATAAATTCCAAGATTGAAAGCTAAAAACATGCACAGTGTCAAGAGCAATTTTGTGACACCTTCACCTGTACAAAATCAAAAAATTCCACACCACAAGGGGGGGAGGGGTTGTGTAGAAAAGGACAATAGACACAAAGACACACAAGAACATGTACAATACACAACAGTTAGTACAGGCACCAAACACCATACACCTAGAGATTGTCAGTGAAAAGAACTCCACTTGGAAGTGTGAGAGAACAATCAAATCGATCGATCTTAGTGATAATCTTATCTCTGCATGTGGACACAAATTCTATCACATTAGCTCGGAAACCTTGACCCCTACCCAACAACCCACTCAGCAGTCATCTACCTGCATTACTTCAGCATTGGATAACTATCAAGTGTACTCCATTCCCTGGGGCCATACACATACAGATTTTCTATATCCAATTTGATTGTTCTCTCGCACTTCGAAGAAGAGTTCTTTCTGCTGACAATCTCCACCCCGTGATGTGGAATTTTTTGATTTTGTGTCACAAAATTGCTCTTTGGAATTTAATAAATTTTTGTATTTTTTATCAGCCTTGATTATTACCCATTGTTGCCATAGTAGCAACTTTTTACCCAGATAGCCTTACCTTGGTTCTTTTCTTGTATGCCTAGTATATGGACAGGCTAGGGTAGTAAATGGACAGGCTAGGGTAGTAAATGGACAGGCTAGGGTAGTATATGGACAGGCTAGGGTAGTATATGGACAGGCTAGGATAGTATATGGACAGGCTAGGGTAGTATATGGACAGGCTAGGATAGTATATGGACAGGCTAGGGTAGTATATGGACAGGCTAGGGTAGTAAATGGACAGGGATCAGTCCCAGGCAGCAGGGTGCAGTGCAGGCAGAGGCCTACTACCCATGTGTGTCAGTCATGGGGCAGTGAGAAGGTCTGGCTCTCCAGGGGATGTCTTATGCAGACACTCCCAGCTATAGAGCGCACCCTGCAGCCTGTGTGTAGTTAGGGGTCGGAGATGTGTGTGTGGAGGAAGGGAAGGCCGGTACCTGTACACGTGTCACTGCGGATCCTCTGCAGGAGATTATCAGCTCCGACACCGCTCACTCAGCTGCCATTACCTGGGATGCCAGGTTCCACCATCTGCCCGCCTGGACAGGGGGAAACAAGGAGCTTCTCGCAGCCAGAAGTCCCCTTTCCTTCTCAGGCTGTCCCTAACCCGTACAGTTGGCCACTGAGAAGGAGGCACCTCCGGTGCCCCCTACTGATGTGCGCTCTAGGCCAGTGCCTACCTTGCCTATACGTAGCGTCGGTCCTGACTCCTGTGAGCCTTATAGTCGAAGGAACTTCTACAATACATGCTGCGCCCAGGGCAGCCGTCCCTTCTGCCCACCCCTTATCCCGGCCCAGCATCCACACACGGGAGATAGTTTGTCTGGGCACACAATAGTGCTGAAACTTTGTACTGTGCTGAAAAAAAGTGCTGACACATATGTCAAAGTTTCAATGTCTGAGAAGACTAGTAATACACTTAAAGATTTTACTCATTCAACCTGCAGGTTGACTTAGATAAACCTAGTAGATTTCTTTATCGATAACATGGAGGAATCTCCCCGATGGCTACTGTATTGCAGGTATCAGAATACCCAAAAATTGTTTGCAGCTGACTGGATGCAGTCACTGTTGAGACGATGATTTTCCCCTCATTTAACAAAAGTCAATTTTAATATTAATAAGTATTGGAATCACTCTCTTGCCACATCCATAACAAAGAAAAACAGCTAAAGGTTCAGGCTTCAAAGGCAATTTGGAGCACATAAATTGTAAAAAAAATTCATTTTATTCGTACATAACAGTATAAAAAGTCTGCAAGAGGAAAATACAAAAACATAGAAATTAAAAACATGCCATCACATTTGCGTAGAATACAGGCCGCAATGGCCAGATGTTATAAAAAGTGTTTTTTACACCATAACAGATGGGTGAGCCCCTGTGCGTTAACACGTTTCACTGGTTCGCTTCATCAGGACACACAAAGGGGTGATGTAAGTAAAAGACAGGTCTCACTGTATTGGAACAAAGACATATATCAACTTTTAATATATCTTGTCATCACATATGAGAGGTGTATGCTCTATACATCATAGGTGGTATAATCAGCTGGATTTATATTCACCTTGCCTAAATGTGAACACACATGCATGCATAGGAACTCCCTGGGGGCAGGCACCGGAGCAACGGTATGACAAAATATATTAAAATATGATATATGTCCTTGTTCCAATACAGTGAGACCTGTCTTTTACTTATATCACCCCTTTGTGTGTCCTGATGAAGCGAACCAGTGAAATGCGTTGACGCACAGGGGCTCACTCATTTGATATGGTGTAAAAAAACACTTTTTATAACATCTGGTCATTGCGGCTGGTATTCTACGCATATGTGATGGCATGTTTTTAATTTCTATGTTTTTGTATTTTGCTCTTGCAGATTTTTTATACTGTAGTGTACGAATAAAATTTATTTTTTACAATTTATGTGGTCCAAAATGCCTTCAGGCTGGGTTTGCACTAGAGCACAGAGCGGCTCACAGCAGGGGTCCGGTACATCTTCATTCACCTATTCAGGTCTGATTTTAGCCAAAATTTTGGGCTGAATTCGGACCTGAAACAGACCAGAAGAAGCACAGGACTCCTGTGCAATTCGCACCAGAGCCGCTCCGGAGATGTGTGCAATCGGTTCCCACTGATGATCAGTAGCCGGCAGGACCAGCTTCCATTCATGTGACCACTGTGACAGCCAATCACAGTGTTTACATGATCACCGATTCTTCCCACCCCCAGACATTCCAAACTTTTTAAAGGGACGCCGGGGCAGGTGGGAAAGGGTTAAACCGGCCACAGATTTTTGTACGAACCTTCTGATCAGTACAATCGATGACATGATGAACCTCATTCAAAAAACTTTCTTCTTTCAACATTTGATGTTGGAGTGAAAAGACTTTGATGAATGAAAGCCATGATCACCGTTCAGTCATAAACTTTCCATCCGGCTCCTTCAAATCTTCTCTTCACGTCCATCTAAAAAAGACCGTCAAGCTGACCCCACTTATGATTAAAAACTTTAAACGAATGTTCTTAAAACGAAAGTGTTTGAACATAATTCTACTAGCGTATGGCCAGCTTTAATTATATGAACATATTATAGTTTGTGACTTTAATGTTCTGCAGTTTATTTGGTAACAACGGAAGTAAATGTGAAAAGTTAGAGGGCGGGTTATGTAATCCAATGCGTGAAATCTATTCATGTGACGCAGAATGAAGGGGAAATCTAAGTAACAGTAAACAAACAGTTTTCTCGGAAGTCCCTTGGCTGGAGACATCTAAATGACATCACTGCTTTGGGATTACAATGCAAACTCCTCCTTGTGCTGCATACTCCCCACACTTTCACAAGGACAGGGCGGCAGCCATTTTAGATAAGGGCATACATGACAAACAAAGCCAAGGATACGAAAGAAGCTGTCTGATGAAAAATAACTCACTCCTATAAAATGTTTGTATCAGTCAGTTATTAACAGTCACAGATCTACAGAATAGATATGGGTCTGAAGTCCCGTATGATGTTTTAAAGGTCCCTACCATCATTGGTATGATAGCTGGTACAATCATTGCTAGCTGGAGATACATACATAGATTTGCTTTAAAGCTGAAGTTTATTTTATTTTTTTTCTTAAATCAGCATTTTTACATGAACAACATGTATGTTGTATGGATGTGTCCTGTGCGCTGGTGGTTGCTCTGTTCCTTGAAATCTTCATCCTTCTGCCCCCCCGATACCCCAGCAGCTGTGATCTTCCGGTGCAGTTGGGGTTAATACAAGCGCCTCTACCTGTCACAGGCACATATCAAAACTGTAGACTATGCCGGCCTTTTTACGCCTCCCTCCTCCATTCATAGAAACTGCAAATCAGTTCCCACAGTGAAATGCGCTCTATGAATGCAGGAGGTGGACCTTTCATTCATCCTTCCACCCTAAGGTTGCCACCTGTTCGGGATTCACCTGGGCAGTTCGGGTTTGGAATCATGTGCCCGGGTTTCAGACTGTCTGAGACCCGGACACATAATTCAGACCGGACTATGGCTTCCCAGCAGGATTGCTGTCTGCAGTTGTCAAAGCTGAGGGTGTCTGTTACACTCTCTTTCACACTGCCCAAAGCCAGCACTATCAATCCCCTCCAAACACACACGCAGATGGGAGAGGAGAGAGGGCTCGATCTGCACCTCTTTCTCCCGCCCCAACCCTCGTTGTCTGCCCACACTCCAATCCCCAGCGCTGTGCCTCAGAAAAGGAAAGTTGGGGCCGGAAATTTGAAGCCGAGCAGCCTCAGATACATCAGGATGAGAGGTGCTGACTGCCAAGGGGTGAGTGAGCTCACCATCCATCCCTGTCTGTGACTGAAGTCTCTCCCCTCCCCCTTCTCTCTCCTGCCTCTGAGTGAGTACACTAAGGCAAATCAGGGTTCTCATAGCACTCATTACATCAGAGCTCCCCTTTACACCAGAGGCCACAGTGTTTCCCCTTACATCAGAGTCCTCTCTGTACACCAGAGCATCCCATATGTTAGAGTCCCCAGAGTTCTCCCTTACATCAGAGTCTGCAGAGTCCCCCCCCCTTACAGTGAAGGGGGAACTCTGTGAGTTCAGATGTAAAGGGGAACTCTGTGGACTCTGATGTAAAGGGGGAACTCTGTGGACTCTGATGTAAAGGGGGATTCTTGTGATTAACTTCATATGATTAGAAATGTAATTTAATAGCAACATCTATGCATAGTTTATCCATGCATTCTATGAAAAAAAAATCTGTGCAATGCTGAAGTGTTTGGGTTTGACTTGAAGAAATGGTGGCAACCCTATTCTATCCTTGAAGCTATATTATCAGTTCTCATAATGAAAAGCATGCTATGAATGGAGGACACTGACCTTTCATTCATCCTCCCATCCTCCATTCATAGAAGCCGTGCTATCGGTTCCCAGAATGAAAAGCATTCTATAAATGGATTAGGTGGACCCTCCCATCCTCGAAGCTGTGCCATCAATTCCCACAAGGAAAAGTGTTCTATGAATGGAGGAGGCTGAACTTTCATTCATCCCCCTCTCTTCCATAGAAACTGTACTATCGTTTCCCACAATGAAAAACAATCAATGAATGGAGCTCATCCTCCATTTATAGATGATTTTTATTGTGTGAACTGATCGTGCAACTGATAGCCAGTAATGTTTGTAAAAAAAAAGTTTAGTTCTACTTTAAAGATCCTAGCGGGGTCTTCAAAGATTTAAAAAACATTAGGCCCCCCGTAATACAAGGCAGAGTATACCCCCCCTCACCGACAACCTGTCTCTCCTTACTTCCCATCATTCCAGTGCTGAAGCCTCCGAAAGGGTTGGAGGAAGGAACCATATACAGGGGTAGGCAGCACAAGCATCTGACTTCTGAAGGTGTCGAATGATTAGAGACTCATGCCTCGTACACACGGTCGGACTTTTCGTCTACAAAAGTCCGACGGACCAAAGCTGGCGGACAATCCGATTGTGTGTGGACTTCCCCGGACTTTCGACTGACTTTTCCAGCCACAAATCTGACGGACTTTAGATTTGGAACATGCTTCAAATCTTTACGTCGTAACTCCGCCGGACCCAGAAATCCACTCGTCTGTATGCTAGTCCGACGGACAAAACCCCACGTTAGGGCAGCTATTGGCTACTGGCTATCAACTTCCTTATTTTAGTGCGGTGTACGTCATCACGTACAAATCCGTCGGACTTTTGTGTGATCGTATGTAGGCAAGTCCGTTCGTTAGAAAGTCTGCCGCAAGTTCGCCGAAAGTCTGTCGAAAGTCCGTCGAAAGTCTGTCGGACGGGCTGTCGGACTTTTGTAGCCGAAAAGTCTGACCGTGTGTACGCAGCATTAGAGGTTTTGAACATACAGTATCTCACATAAGTTAGTACACCCCTCACATTTTTAAAAATATTTTATTATATCTTTTCATGTGACAACACTGAAGAAATTACACTTTGCTACAATAAAAAGTAGTGAGTGTACAGCTTGTATAATAGTGTAAATTTGCTGTTCTCTCAAAATATTAATGTCTAAACCGCTGGCAACAAAAGTGAGTACACCCCTAAGTGAAAATGTCCAAATTAGGCCCAAAGTGTCAATATTTTGTTTGGTCACCATTATTTTCCAAGTACTACCTTAACCCTCTTGGACATGGCAAATTCCATTGTGGGGACCTGTGTACAGTGTCTTCCATTGTGAGGACCTGTGTACAGTGTCTTCCATTGTGGGGTGTCTTCTATTGTGGGGACCTGTGTACAGTGTCTTCCATTGTGGGGTGTCTTCCATTGTGGGGACCTGTGTACAGTGTCTTCCATTGTGGGGACCTGTGTACGGTGTCTTCCATTGTGGGGACCTGTGTACGGTGTCTTCCATTGTGGGGACCTGTGTACAGTGTCTTCCATGGTGGGGACCTGTGTACAGTGTCTTCCATTGTGGGGACCTGTGTACAGTGTCTTCCATTGTGGGGACCTGTGTACAGTGTCTTCTATTGTGGGGAACTGTGTACAGTGTCTTCTATTGTGGGGACCTGTGTACGGTGTCTTCTATTGTGGGGACCTGTGTACGGTGTCTTCCATTGTGGGGACCTGTGTACGGTGTCTTCTATTGTGGGGACCTGTGTACGGTGTCTTCCATTGTGGAGACCTGTGTACGGTGATCTCCATTGTGGGGACCTGTGTACAGTGTCTTCCATTGTGGGGACCTGTGTACAGTGTCTTCTATTGTGGGGAACTGTGTACAGTGTCTTCTATTGTGGGGACCTGTGTACGGTGTCTTCTATTGTGGGGACCTGTGTACGGTGTCTTCCATTGTGGGGACCTGTGTACGGTGTCTTCTATTGTGGGGACCTGTGTACGGTGTCTTCCATTGTGGAGACCTGTGTACGGTGATCTCCATTGTGGGGACCTGTGTACGGTGTCTTCCATTGTGGGGACCTGTGTCTTCTATTGTGGGGACCTGTGTACGGTGTCTTCTATTGTGGGGACCTGTGTACGGTGATCTCCATTGTGGGGACCTGTGTACGGTGTCTTCCATTGTGGGGACCTGTGTACGGTGTCTTCTATTGTGGGGACCTGTGTACGGTGTCTTCCATTGTGGGGACCTGTGTACGGTGTCTTCCATTGTGGGGACCTGTGTACGGTGTCTTCTATTGTGGGGACCTGTGTACGGTGTCTTCTATTGTGGGGACCTGTGTACGGTGTCTTCTATTGTGGGGACCTGCGTACGGTGTCTTCTATTGTGGGGACCTGCGTACGGTGTCTTCCATTGTGGGGACCTGCGTACGGTGTCTTCCATTGTGGGGACCTGCGTACGGTGTCTTCCATTGTGGGGACCTGCGTACGGTGTCTTCCATTGTGGGGACCTGCGTACGGTGTCTTCCATTGTGGGGACCTGCGTACGGTGTCTTCCATTATGGGGACCTGCGTACGGTGTCTTCCATTGTGGGGACCTGTGTACGGTGTCTTCCATGGTGGGGACCTGTGTATGGTGTCTTCCATTGTGGGGACCCGTGTACGGTGTCTTCCATTGTGGGGACCTGTGTACAGTGTCTTCTATTGTGGGGACCTGTGCACGGTGTGGTCTGTGTGGTGGAGGAAGGGGTCTGTGTGGTGGAGGAAGGGGTCTGTGGGTGTGTGGTGGAGGAAGGGGTCTGTGTGTGGTGGAGGAAGGGGTCTGTGTGTGGTGGAGGAAGGGGTCTGTGTGTGGTGGAGGAAGGGGTCTGTGTGTGGTGGAGGAAGGGGTCTGTGTGTGGTGGAGGAAGGGGTCTGTGTGTGGTGGAGGAAGGGGTCTGTGTGTGGTGGAGGAAGGGGCCTGTGTGTGGTGGAGGAAGGGGTCTGTGTGTGGTGGAGGAAGGGGTCTGTGTGGCGGAGGAAGGGGTCTGTGTGGTGGAGGAAGGGGTGTGTGTGGCGGAGGAAGGGGTCTGTGTGTGTGGCGCAGGAAGGGGTCTGTGTGTGGCGGAGGAAGGGGTCTGTGTGGTGGAGGAAGGGGTCTGTGTGTGTGGCGGGGGAAGGGGTCTGTGTGTGGTGGAGGAAGGGGTCTGTGTGGTGGAGGAAGGGGTCTGTGTGTGTGGCGGAGGAAGGGGTCTGTGTGTGTGGCGGAAGAAGGGGTCTGTGTGGCGGACGAAGGGGTCTGTGTGGCGGACGAAGGGGTCTGTGTGGCGGAGGAAGGGGTCTGTGTGGCGGAGGAAGGGGTCTGTGTGGCGGAGGAAGGGGTCTGTGTGGCGGAGGAAGGGTTCTGTGTGTGTGGAGGAAGGGGTCTGTGTGTGTGGCGGAGGAAGGGGTCTGTGTGTGTGGCGGAGGAAGGGGTCTGTGTGTGTGGCGGAGGAAGGGGTCTGTGTGGTGGAGGAAGGGGTCTGTGTGGTGGAGGAAGGGGTCTGTGTGGTGGAGGAAGGGGTCTGTGTGTGTGGCGGAGGAAGGGGTCTGTGTGTGGTGGAGGAAGGGGTCTGTGTGGCGGAAGAAGGGGTCTGTGTGGCGGACGAAGGGGTCTGTGTGGCGGACGAAGGGGTCTGTGTGGCGGACGAAGGGGTCTGTGTGGCGGAGGAAGGGGTCTGTGTGGCGGAGGAAGGGGTCTGTGTGTGTGGCGGAGGAAGGGGTCTGTGTGTGTGGCGGAGGAAGGGGTCTGTGTGTGTGGCGGAGGAAGGGGTCTGTGTGTGTGGCGGAGGAAGGGGTCTGTGTGTGTGGCGGAGGAAGGGGTCTGTGTGTGTGGCGGAGGAAGGGGTCTGTGTGTGTGGCGGAGGAAGGGGTCTGTGTGTGGTGGAGGAAGGGGTCTGTGTGTGGTGGAGGAAGGGGTCTGTGTGTGGTGGAGGAAGGGGTCTGTGTGGCGGAGGAAGGGGTCTGTGTGTGTGGCAGAGGAAGGGGTCTGTGTGTGTGGCGGAGGAAGGGGTCTGTGTGTGTGGTGGAGGAAGGGGTCTGTGTGGTGGAGGAAGGGGTCTGTGTGGTGGAGGAAGGGGTCTGTGTGGTGGAGGAAGGGGTCTGTGTGTGTGGTGGAAGGGGTCTGTGTGTGGTGGAGGAAGGGGTCTGTGTGTGTGGTGGAGGAAGGGGTCTGTGTGTGTGGTGGAGGAAGGGGTCTGTGTGTGTGGTGGAGGAAGGGGTCTGTGTGTGTGGTGGAGGAAGGGGTCTGTGTGTGTGGTGGAGGAAGGGGTCTGTGTGGTGGAGGAAGGGGTCTGTGTGTGGTGGAGGAAGGGGTCTGTGTGTGGTGGAGGAAGGGGTCTGTGTGTGTGGTGGAGGAAGGGGTCTGTGTGTGGTGGAGGAAGGGTCTGTGTGTGTGGTGGAGGAAGGGGTCTGTGTGGTGGAGGAAGGGGTCTGTGTGTGGTGGAGGAAGGGGTCTGTGTGTGTGGTGGAGGAAGGGGTCTGTGTGTGTGGTGGAGGAAGGGGTCTGTGTGTGTGGTGGAGGAAGGGGTCTGTGTGTGTGGTGGAGGAAGGGGTCTGTGTGGTGGAGGAAGGGGTCTGTGTGGTGGAGGAAGGGGTCTGTGTGTGGTGGAGGAAGGGGTCTGTGTGTGGTGGAGGAAGGGGTCTGTGTGGTGGAGGAAGGGGTCTGTGTGGTGGAGGAAGGGGTCTGTGTGGTGGAGGAAGGGGTCTGTGTGGTGGAGGAAGGGGTCTGTGTGGTGGAGGAAGGGGTCTGTGTGTGGTGGAGGAAGGGGTCTGTGTGGTGGAGGAAGGGGTCTGTGTGGTGGAGGAAGGGGTCTGTGTGTGGTGGAGGAAGGGGTCTGTGTGTGGTGGAGGAAGGGGTCTGTGTGTGTGGTGGAGGAAGGGGTCTGTGTGGTGGAGGAAGGGGTCTGTGTGTGTGGTGGAGGAAGGGGTCTGTGTGTGTGGTGGAGGAAGGGGTCTGTGTGTGTGGTGGAGGAAGGGGTCTGTGTGTGTGGTGGAGGAAGGGGTCTGTGTGTGTGGTGGAGGAAGGGGTCTGTGTGTGTGGTGGAGGAAGGGGTCTGTGTGTGTGGTGGAGGAAGGGGTCTGTGTGTGTGGTGGAGGAAGGGGTCTGTGTGTGTGGTGGAGGAAGGGGTCTGTGTGGTGGAGGAAGGGGTCTGTGTGTGGTGGAGGAAGGGGTCTGTGTGTGGTGGAGGAAGGGGTCTGTGTGTGGTGGAGGAAGGGGTCTGTGTGTGGTGGAGGAAGGGGTCTGTGTGTGGTGGAGGAAGGGGTCTGTGTGGTGGAGGAAGGGGTCTGTGTGTGTGGTGGAGGAAGGGGTCTGTGTGTGTGGTGGAGGAAGGGGTCTGTGTGGGGTGGAGGAAGGGGTCTGTGTGTGTGGTGGAGGAAGGGGTCTGTGTGTGTGGTGGAGGAAGGGGTCTGTGTGTGGTGGAGGAAGGGGTCTGTGTGTGGTGGAGGAAGGGGTCTGTGTGGTGGAGGAAGGGGTCTGTGTGTGTGGTGGAGGAAGGGGTCTGTGTGTGTGGTGGAGGAAGGGGTCTGTGTGGTGGAGGAAGGGGTCTGTGTGTGTGGTGGAAGGGGTCTGTGTGTGTGGTGGAGGGGGTCTGTGTGTGTGGTGGAGGAAGGGGTCTGTGTGTGTGGTGGAGGAAGGGGTCTGTGTGTGTGGTGGAGGAAGGGGTCTGTGTGTGTGGTGGAGGAAGGGGTCTGTGTGGGGTGGAGGAAGGGGTCTGTGTGTGTGGTGGAGGAAGGGGTCTGTGTGGTGGAGGAAGGGGTCTGTGTGGTGGAGGAAGGGGTCTGTGTGTGTGTGGTGGAGGAAGGGGTCTGTGTGGTGGAGGAAGGGGTCTGTGTGTGGTGGAGGAAGGGGTCTGTGTGTGTGGTGGAGGAAGGGGTCTGTGTGGTGGAGGAAGGGGTCTGTGTGGTGGAGGAAGGGGTCTGTGTGTGTGGTGGAGGAAGGGGTCTGTGTGTGTGGTGGAGGAAGGGGTCTGTGTGTGGTGGAGGAAGGGGTCTGTGTGTGTGGTGGAGGAAGGGGTCTGTGTGTGTGGTGGAGGAAGGGGTCTGTGTGGTGGAGGAAGGGGTCTGTGTGGTGGAGGAAGGGGTCTGTGTGTGGTGGAGGAAGGGGTCTGTGTGTGTGGTGGAGGAAGGGGTCTGTGTGTGTGGTGGAGGAAGGGGTCTGTGTGGTGGAGGAAGGGGTCTGTGTGTGTGGTGGAGGAAGGGGTCTGTGTGTGGCAGAGGAAGGGGTCTGTGTGTGTGGTGGAGCAAGGGGTCTGTGTGGTGGAGGAAGGGGTCTGTGTGGTGGAGGAAGGGGTCTGTGTGGTGGAGGAAGGGGTCTGTGTAGTGGAGGAAGGGGTCTGTGTGTGTGGTGGAGGAAGGGGTCTGTGTGGTGGAGGAAGGGGTCTGTGTGTGTGGTGGAGGAAGGGGTCTGTGTGTGGCAGAGGAAGGGGTCTGTGTGTGTGGTGGAGCAAGGGGTCTGTGTGGTGGAGGAAGGGGTCTGTGTGGTGGAGGAAGGGGTCTGTGTGGTGGAGGAAGGGGTCTGTGTGGTGGAGGAAGTGGTCTGTGTGTGTGGTGGAGGAAGGGGTCTGTGTGGTGGAGGAAGGGGTCTGTGTGTGTGGTGGAGGAAGGGGTCTGTGTGTGTGGTGGAGGAAGGGGTCTGTGTGGTGGAGGAAGGGGTCTGTGTGTGGTGGAGGAAGGGGTCTGTGTGTGTGGTGGAGGAAGGGGTCTGTGTGTGTGGTGGAGGAAGGGGTCTGTGTGGTGGAGGAAGGGGTCTGTGTGTGTGGTGGAGGAAGGGGTCTGTGTGTGGTGGAGGAAGGGGTCTGTGTGTGGTGGAGGAAGGGGTCTGTGTGTGGTGGAGGAAGGGGTCTGTGTGTGTGGTGGAGGAAGGGGTCTGTGTGTGTGGTGGAGGAAGGGGTCTGTGTGTGTGGTGGAGGAAGGGGTCTGTGTGGTGGAGGAAGGGGTCTGTGTGTGTGGTGGAGGAAGGGGTCTGTGTGTGTGGTGGAGGAAGGGGTCTGTGTGTGTGGTGGAGGAAGGGGTCTGTGTCTGTGGTGGAGGAAGGGGTCTGTGTGTGTGGTGGAGGAAGGGGTCTGTGTGGTGGAGGAAGGGGTCTGTGTGTGTGGTGGAGGAAGGGGTCTGTGTGTGGTGGAGGAAGGGGTCTGTGTGGTGGAGGAATGGGTCTGTGTGGTGGAGGAAGGGGTCTGTGTGTGTGGTGGAGGAAGGGGTCTGTGTGGTGGAGGAAGGGGTCTGTGTGTGTGTGGTGGAGGAAGGGGTCTGTGTGGTGGAGGAAGGGGTCTGTGTGTGTGGTGGAGGAAGGGGTCTGTGTGTGTGGTGGAGGAAGGGGTCTGTGTGGTGGAGGAAGGGGTCTGTGTGTGTGGTGGAGGAAGGGGTCTGTGTGTGTGGTGGAGGAAGGGGTCTGTGTGTGTGGTGGAGGAAGGGGTCTGTGTGTGTGGTGGAGGAAGGGGTCTGTGTGTGTGGTGGAGGAAGGGGTCTGTGTGGTGGAGGAAGGGGTCTGTGTGTGTGGCAGAGGAAGGGGTCTGTGTGTGTGGCGGAGGAAGGGGTCTGTGTGTGTGGTGGAGGAAGGGGTCTGTGTGTGTGGTGGAGGAAGGGGTCTGTGTGGTGGAGGAAGGGGTCTGTGTGGTGGAGGAAGGGGTCTGTGTGGTGGAGGAAGGGGTCTGTGTGGTGGAGGAAGGGGTCTGTGTGTGGTGGAGGAAGGGGTCTGTGTGTGGTGGAGGAAGGGGTCTGTGTGTGGTGGAGGAAGGGGTCTGTGTGGTGGAGGAAGGGGTCTGTGTGGTGGAGGAAGGGGTCTGTGTGTGGTGGAGGAAGGGGTCTGTGTGTGGTGGAGGAAGGGGTCTGTGTGTGGTGGAGGAAGGGGTCTGTGTGTGGTGGAGGAAGGGGTCTGTGTGTGGTGGAGGAAGGGGTCTGTGTGTGTGGTGGAGGAAGGGGTCTGTGTGGTGGAGGAAGGGGTCTGTGTGTGTGGTGGAGGAAGGGGTCTGTGTGTGTGGTGGAGGAAGGGGTCTGTGTGTGTGGTGGAGGAAGGGGTCTGTGTGTGGTGGAGGAAGGGGTCTGTGTGTGGTGGAGGAAGGGGTCTGTGTGGTGGAGGAAGGGGTCTGTGTGTGTGGTGGAGGAAGGGGTCTGTGTGGTGGAGGAAGGGGTCTGTGTGTGTGTGGTGGAGGAAGGGGTCTGTGTGGTGGAGGAAGGGGTCTGTGTGTGTGTGGTGGAGGAAGGGGTCTGTGTGTGTGGTGGAGGAAGGGGTCTGTGTGTGTGGTGGAGGAAGGGGTCTGTGTGTGTGGTGGAGGAAGGGGTCTGTGTGGTGGAGGAAGGGGTCTGTGTGGTGGAGGAAGGGGTCTGTGTGTGGTGGAGGAAGGGGTCTGTGTGGTGGAGGAAGGGGTCTGTGTGTGTGTGGTGGAGGAAGGGGTCTGTGTGGTGGAGGAAGGGGTCTGTGTGGTGGAGGAAGGGGTCTGTGTGTGTGTGGTGGAGGAAGGGGTCTGTGTGTGTGGTGGAGGAAGGGGTCTGTGTGGTGGAGGAAGGGGTCTGTGTGTGTGGTGGAGGAAGGGGTCTGTGTGTGTGGTGGAGGAAGGGGTCTGTGTGGTGGAGGAAGGGGTCTGTGTGGTGGAGGAAGGGGTCTGTGTGGTGGAGGAAGGGGTCTGTGTGTGTGGTGGAGGAAGGGGTCTGTGTGGTGGAGGAAGGGGTCTGTGTGTGTGGTGGAGGAAGGGGTCTGTGTGTGTGGTGGAGGAAGGGGTCTGTGTGTGTGGTGGAGGAAGGGGTCTGTGTGTGTGGTGGAGGAAGGGGTCTGTGTGGTGGAGGAATGGGTGTGTGTGGCGGAGGAAGGGGTCTGTGTGTGGTGGAGGAAGGGGTCTGTGTGGTGGAGGAAGGGGTCTGTGTGGTGGAGGAAGGGGTCTGTGTGTGGCGGAGGAAGGGGTCTGTGTGTGGTGGAGGAAGGGGTCTGTGTGGTGGAGGAAGGGGTCTGTGTGGTGGAGGAAGGGGTCTGTGTGTGGTGGAGGAAGGGGTCTGTGTGGTGGAGGAAGGGGTCTGTGTGGTGGAGGAAGGGGTCTGTGTGTGGTGGAGGAAGGGGTCTGTGTGGTGGAGGAAGGGGTCTGTGTGGTGGAGGAAGGGGTCTGTGTGTGTGGTGGAGGAAGGGGTCTGTGTGGTGGAGGAAGGGGTCTGTGTGGTGGAGGAAGGGGTCTGTGTGGTGGAGGAAGGGGTCTGTGTGTGGTGGAGGAAGGGGTCTGTGTGTGGTGGAGGAAGGGGTCTGTGTGTGGTGGAGGAAGGGGTCTGTGTGTGGTGGAGGAAGGGGTCTGTGTGGTGGAGGAAGGGGTCTGTGTGGTGGAGGAAGGGGTCTGTGTGTGGTGGAGGAAGGGGTCTGTGTGTGGTGGAGGAAGGGGTCTGTGTGTGGTGGAGGAAGGGGTCTGTGTGTGTGGTGGAGGAAGGGGTCTGTGTGGTGGAGGAAGGGGTCTGTGTGTGTGGTGGAGGAAGGGGTCTGTGTGGTGGGTGGAGGAAGGGGTCTGTGTGGTGGAGGAAGGGGTCTGTGTGGTGGAGGAAGGGGTCTGTGTGGTGGAGGAAGGGGTCTGTGTGGTGGAGGAAGGGGTCTGTGTGGTGGAGGAAGGGGTCTGTGTGTGTGGTGGAGGAAGGGGTCTGTGTGGTGGAGGAAGGGGTCTGTGTGGTGGAGGAAGGGGTCTGTGTGTGTGGTGGAGGAAGGGGTCTGTGTGGTGGAGGAAGGGGTCTGTGTGGTGGAGGAAGGGGTCTGTGTGGTGGAGGAAGGGGTCTGTGTGTGGTGGAGGAAGGGGTCTGTGTGGTGGAGGAAGGGGTCTGTGTGTGTGGTGGAGGAAGGGGTCTGTGTGGTGGAGGAAGGGGTCTGTGTGGTGGAGGAAGGGGTCTGTGTGGTGGAGGAAGGGGTCTGTGTGTGTGTGGTGGAGGAGGAAGGGGTCTGTGTGGTGGAGGAAGGGGTCTGTGTGGTGGAGGAGGAAGGGGGGAGGGGTTGTGCTGCAATAGTTGAGATGAGCAGAGAGAGAGACTCCATGAACAATGTGTGAGGGTCTCTCTAATAAGTGGAACACTCCCCGGGCTCCACTTAGGGTTGCCACCTCATCCCTTTACACCCGAACACATATTAATTACACGGGTTCTGTGGATGATTAAGGTAGTAATTAAACTAACTTGGTGCCTTATCTGCATTTAATTAGCCTTAGAACCTGTGTAATTCAGATGTGTTCGGGTTTAAAGGGATGAGGTGGCAACTCTAGCTCCACTTTGTAATGATTTACATTTGCACACACCTCACAACACATACAAGGCGGTGTATAAGAACCAGTGAACCACTATTCAGGTCCATCGTCGGTGCCCACTCCTAAGATGGCGGATACTCCCCCCCCTCCCCCATCACAAAGGCATCTTCACCCCGCCCCTACAAGGGCGGGACTGGGGTGCGTCTCCCCCCCGACGTGCTGACGTAACCGAAACCAACAGAAGGTATAAAAGCGGCCGCGGCCATTTCCCTGTGTACGTGTTACACAAGCTGTTCACTCGGTAGTATCCAGAGTCCTCCGCTGTTCCCACCAAGGAATCTCCATCTTATCGTATGTCCGCTATCCAGAACCTCAACTCTTTCGGTGAGTACCTGAGCAGTGCCCTGTGTGTGTCTTAGAGGGGAATACAGGCGGGGCTCCTCTATGGCTCGGTGTAGGGAAGGGCGGGCGGTGTATATGGGGGTTCTATGACGATGGAAGGAGAGTTAATTTTTGATTCACTTTTTCCATAGACTGGCTGTGATAGAGACGGCGGCCAGTGTAGGTCAGGCTGACCCCGGCCTCTCCTAGTGAGGACTCGGGGATAGGCTCGGGGCTCTCATCGCTGGACGGGCTCGGAGGAGACACAACAAGATGGCCGCGGCCGCCTCCACCGCTCTCAGCTTCCTTTCTTCACCCGGCTTGGTGACGCGCGGGGCGTGGCTTCGGATCGCTCTCCGTCTCATCCCTGTAGTGGGAGGGGCCTGGCCCTGCCTGCGTCATCGGTGATTGATAGCAGTGGCCTGATCTGCGCTCGTCTGGCCGAGCCTGCCCACCAGCCATTTCCCATTTGTGTTCTTAAACTGGCTTTTTCCTTCCTTTGTGGATATGTAGTAGAAAACTAAAGGGAAATCGTGTGACAGTGGAGATGGCTTAAATGCCAATGTTTCCCCAGTTCAAATGTCGCTTAGCGATTTACAGAGTACAGATCACCCATTGAGATGCATGTTGCACACAGGGCAGATCATTCACAGGAATGGGCTCCTGTATGCACTCATGTCGTGCTAAAGCATGGAGGGGCCACATTTTGGACCTAAACCAGATGTTCTTTTTTTGCTGTATGCCAGTTGCAGCAAGATTATGAATGGCACCAAAACACAATACATTGCTTGCCAAATTTTAAAATTACGGAGACTCAGAATTGTCTATAGGGGAGCAGGGCCTCAATGTCTGCCCCTATTGTGGAGATTCCATTTGGCCCTGTTTACCATTCTCATCAAAGGTGAATATAGAAGAATTCAAAATTTTGGGCTGACCCCAGAACGGCACATGTTAGGCCCCTTCCACACGGGGCTGTCCGTTTTTTACTCATCCGATTGCTCAGCGGGAATTGCTCTGTTGATACCCTGCTGAGCCAGCGGATGACAAGTCCGTCTCTGCATACTGTGCAGGGACAGACCCATCAGAGACCGCTCTCCTTTATGAGGCGGGGTCGGATGATTACGGACCGCTTGTCTGTTTTCATCCGATCCGCCAAACGGATGGAAAATAGAACATCCATCTGTCTGGATTTTGCAGATGTCAGCAGATATGTCACCGCTGATATCCATCGCTCCATAGAGATGTATGCAGCGGCCGTTCAGATCCGCTGAAAAAACTGACAGGCATATCTTAACGGTCCGCTTGTGTTAAAGGGCACTTACACAAGTTGTTCACTCTTATATCCAGAGGTCTCCACTGTTCCCACCAAGGATGGGGAATTTTGCAAGGGGACACTACTGGTGACATCCAGGGGTTCCCCCACTTTGAATGGATTTCCTCACTTCCTGTTTTGGCTTTGGGACAGGAAGTGAAGAGAAATCCTCCCAATGGGACACAGATGGAAAAATTGCTGGTTTGTAACCACCTTTTATAGTATTAAAAATGGGAAGCGTTTCCTTCTACTTTAGTCATTGTAAAGTCTAGTTTTAAAATTATATTTATCTGTTCTGTAAGTGCCGGTTCACACAGGGGCGACTTGTCAACCTGACAAGTCACGCTCCATTCAGTACTATGGAACCGTTCGAATAGGAGTGACTCAAGTCGTTCTGGCTTGGAAAAGGATTCCTGTACTACTTTGGGGGTGACTTCGGAGTGGCTTGCATTGACTTCTATTAAGACGTTTGTAAGCCGCGTGGCTTCAGAGTCGGGTGACTTTAAAGCTGCCCCTGTGTGAACCGGCACTAAGTTTTGCACAGAGCAGCCCAGATCCCCCTCTTCTCGGGTCCATCTTCGCTGCTCCTGGCCCCTCCTGGCGAGTGCTCACACAACAAGCAGCCTGCTAAGGAGGCAGCCGGAGCTGCAGCTCCCTGTGTCCATTCAGACACAGCTCTGTTTGGCCCCGCCTCCTCTCACAATTGGCTAACTGACTTTGACAGCCACAGGAGCCAATGGTGCTGCTGCTGTCTCAGCCAATCGGGGGAGAGTACTGGATGGCTGAGATTCTTGAATAGGAATGGAGTTCAGGTAAAAACACAGGGTTTTTGTTTTGTTTTTTTTATATCTTGATGCATTAAGAGAAAAAAAAATCTGCCTTTACGACTCCTCTAAAGCTGAGCTTCTGGCTGCCTAGTATGTTAACAGTGATTCCTCCTCAGGTGCCATTATGGAGGATGGTCTCTTCTGGGCCTTGGGTTCATGACAGCCTGTTGGCACATCAGCATGCATGCAGGTGGTTTATGGCGAATGTGCAAAGCCATGGAAATATTCAGTTTTTCCTGGTCGCAATCCTTGTGCATGTGACAAACACTACATGTGTACAGATGGGGGGGGGGGGGGGCAGCATGTGCAGATGTCTTGCAGGGCTCCTTTGGTGCCCAAGCCCTGTAATACATCTGTAAACAGGCAGGGGGCAGATACGTGAGGGGTTTCAAGAACAAATAAAGCTTTTGCCAAATCATCTCATTCCTAAGAGGTGGATGTTGTGGTATTTGATTCTCTGGTTATGTGCGACTCAGCCTGTCTGGTCACACAACTTGCACATCTGTTTCTCACATTTAATGCATTGGTCTTATGTATTTTGTTTCTCGTTTTTTAATTGCAGACCCCTTTGCTGATGCAAGTAAAGGTGATGACTGGCTCCCAGCTGGGACAGAGGATTCTATCCATATAAGAATCCAACAAAGAAACGGCAGAAAGACTCTCACAACCGTTCAAGGCATTGCGGATGACTACGACAAAAAGAAACTAGTTAAAGCTTTCAAGAAGGCAAGTCCTCATAAAGGTCATTTTGGTATTTATAGCACATAGCTGTGAGTGGCGGAGTCTTATTATTTCTTATATTTTCCTCAGAAATTTGCTTGCAATGGTACCGTTGTTGAACACCCTGAATACGGAGAGGTGATCCAGCTTCAAGGTGACCAGCGCAAGAATGCTTGCCAGTTCCTTGTGGAGGTAAGGCTCGTTCATTGCTATTAAGGGATGTCTGCATTATAGTGGGAGTTAGAAGCCATTCCACTTGTATAATGAAGTTTGACGTGCAGATAAGGTTCTGAAGATCTGCTGGCTTTTGCTGCTTCAGTACAATCTGCGCAGAGCAGTGCTAATGTTTGTACAGAATATTGTCCCACCTCCAATGTTGATAAGTTCAGGCTTTTAACATGAAATTGCAAAAATGGCAGCCTTCATATTTTTCTTTTGGAAAATGTTGGTTGCCTGGTGGCCATGCTGATCACTTGAAAACACATATGCATCTATGGGTGTCAGTTTCTTTGCTGAGAGCGGGCTCACAACAGGTATCTAGCTGGCTGTACTAATGACTGGGGACTGGTTTCCAATCAGTGATCACATGATTAGCATATCTTAATTAAAAAGTAATAGGCACCACTGGAGAGAGCAATAATTCTAGTCCATTCATGGCTGACCCAGCCACTGACCTGTAGGGGCTTTTTAAAGCATCGCCTATGGAAAATATAGGGTACCAAGGTTTGGTGCCATTTCACAGGTGCACAGTTTTTAAGACTTGACACGATTCATTGGGTATCTTTAATTGGCGTAACAATCTTTCATTTTACCAGAAGTTAGTGTAATGTTTCATTTATGCCTTAAAGTGATTCTAAAGGCAAAAGGTTTTTTATCTTTATCTAATGCATTCTATACATTAAGATAAAAAACCTTGTGTGCAGCAGCCCCGCCCCTGCATTACTTACCCAAGCCCCATCTTGATCCAGAAATGTCTATGTGAGACTCGGCTGACTGGGACTCTCCCTCCTGATTGGCTGAGACAGCAGAGGAGCACCATTGGCTCTTCTGCTGCCAATGAGAGGGGGGGGTCTGCAGCTCAGTGTCTGAATGGACCTGTTTGGGTGCCCCATAGCAAGCTGCTGCTTGTGGGGGCACTCAGCAGGTGAGAGGGACCCGAGAAGAGGAAGATCTGGGCTGCTCCGTGCAAAACCACTGCACAGAGCAGGTAAGTAGAGCATGCTTGTTTTAAAATGGGGGGGGGGGGGGGGGGGTGTATGACTTTAGTATCACTTTAAAATTGGCTTTATAACTGAGATTTTCATACCATAAACCATTGTGCTAATGTAGTTCCGAATGTATGTCTCAATCTTCTTTTTTTTTTTTTTCTTCTCTTTAGAATGCCTGCTTTCAGAATGTTTTGGGGGTGGGGGGTTTACATATTCTTCAAGCCTAAAATGGCTTTAACCACTTGCCGCCCACGGGCATCATATGACGTCCTGGGCTTTGAGCGGGTATATCTGAATGATGCCTGTAGTTACAGACATCATTCTGATATTGCCGGTTTCAGCCGGCGAATCTCTACACCATAGGAACGATCATAGCGGCCGTTTCACCTATGGGACGTCCTCCCGCCACCCTCCGGTGCTTGTTCCGACTCACCGTTATGATCGGTGAGGCGGAGAGCGGATCCGCCGGCGCCGGATGTAGATCATAGAGATTTCTGGCGGACCAGATGGTCGCCGGAGTCTCTATGATCATCGGAGGCCGGGCGCGATGTTATGACGTCACGCCCGGCCTCTCCATTCAAAAAAACGGCGCCGCTTCGGCTGGGAAGCGGCTATCGTTTTATTATTTTTTTATTTTAGGCTTCCCAGCCTAGTGGTGAGATGTGGGGTCTTATTGACCCCATATCTCACTATTAAGAGGACCTGTCATGTTATATTCCTATTACAAGGGATGTTTACATTCCTTGTAATAGGAATAAAAGTGATCAAAATTTTTTTTTTCAAAAGTGTAAAAAAAAAAAATATATATCTCTATCTCTAGCAATAAAAAAAAAAAAAAATTTTTTTTAAAGCGCCGCTGTCCCCGTGTGCTCGCACGCAGAAGCGAGCGCATACGTAAGTCCCACCCACATATGAAAACTGTGTTCAAACCATACATGTGAGGTATCGCCGCGAACGTTGGAGCGAGAGCAATAATTTTGTCACTAGACCTCCTCTGTAACTCAAAACATGTAACCAGTAAAAAAATTTCAAGCGTCGCCTATGGGGATTTTTAAGTACCGAACATTGGCGCCATTCTACGAGCGTGTGCAATTTTGAAGCGGGACATGTTAGGTATCTATTTACTCGGCGTAACTTCATCTTTCACAATATGCAAAAACATTGGGCTAACTTTACTGTTTTGTTTTTTTTTAAAACACAAAACTGTTTTTTTTTTTCCCCAAAAAAACGCGTTCAAAAAATTCCTGCGCAAATACCGTGTGAGATAAAAAGTTGTAACAACCGCCATTGTATTCTCTAGGGTTTTTGCTAAAAAAAATATATAATGTTTGGGGGTTCTATGTAATTTTCTAGCAAAAAAATTATGATTTTTACAGGAAGAGAGAAATGTCAAAATTGGCCCGGTATTGAGGTGGTTAAACTTGGGCAGAAACGGCTCTGGCAGTGAAGTACTATACTATGGGAGGTGGTTAGTCATGTTTAACCACTTGCCGACTGCCGCACACACATACATCGGCAGAATAGGTTGTACAGGCAAATTGGTGTACCTGTATGTCCCTTTGAATTTGCCCTCTTGCAGGGGCTCGCCCCCGGGTCCTGCGAACTGTGTTCACCTGCGGCCTGCGATCGTGAGATGGAGAACAGGGAGATGTCTAGTGACATGACAGGGATCTACTGCTCCCTGTCATCGGAGCAATGATCGCTGTCATGTCAGTGGTAGCCCCCCCACAGTTAACATTACTCCCTAGGACACACTTAACCCCTTGATTGCCCCATAGTGTTTAACCCGTTCTCTGCCAGCCATTTATACAGTAATCAGTGGCTATTTATAGCACTGATCGCTGTAAAAATGACTGGTCTCAAGTGTCTGTCCACCATAATGTCGCAGTTTAATGAATTGCAGATTGCTGCCATTACTAGTGTGTGTAATATGTGTGTATGTATATGTGTATGTATATGTATAGATATATTGATATATTTTTATATATATATTATATTTTTATATATATTGATATATTTTTATATATATATTATATTTTTATATATATATTATATTTTATATATATATTAATATATTTATATGCATATTAGTAAATGCTACAACTTTTTTTTTTTTTTTTTTTTTTTTAAATGTACTAACATATCAACCTAAACGGTGTTGCAGAACTGCGCAATTGTCAGCTAAAACGACGCAGTGCCAAATTGCAAAATGCTCTGTTCAGGAAGGGGGTAAATTCTTCTATGACTGATGTGGTTAATAACATTTAAAATTTCTTTTTCAGGTTGGACTGGCCAAAGAAGATCAACTGAAAGTCCATGGGTTTTAAAGTACAAGACGTAACCTCAGCTTTTACCTTGTCCAAGGATTCCTTTCTGTAATGAGTAGCAATATGAAGAACTTTTGTCAGAAGTTTAACTATTTTTGTGATTAAACTGCCTCTTCAAAGAACTTTAAAAACGTCTGTTAGCCTTTTAGTCATTTTGAGCCAGTCCTATTTTATAGCTTTGTGACAAACCGATCAGCCATAACATTATGACCATTGACAGGTAAAGTGATAACATTATCTCTTTACATTGTCCTCTGAAAGTGGGTGGGCTATAATAGCCAGTGAGTGAACATGTTGTCCCTGAAGTTGATGTGTTGAAAGAAAAATGGGCAAGTGTAGAGATTTGAGTGACTTTGACAAGGGCCAAATTGTAATGGCCAGACGCCTGGGTGAGAGCATCTCCAAAACTGCAGCTCTTGTAGGATGTTCCCGGTCTGCAGTGGTCTTGACCTATCAAAAGTGGTCCAAGGAGGGACAACCAGTGAACCGGCGACAGGGTCATGGGCGGCCAAGACTCATTGATGCTGATGGGGAGCAGAAGCTTGCCCATGTGGTCCAATCCAGTAAAGCTACTGTAGCTCAAATTGCTGAAAAGGTTAATGCAGAGTCCAATAGAAAGGTGTCAGAACACACAGTGCATCGCAGTTTGTTGCGTATGGGGCTACGTAGACGCAGACCAGTTAGGGTGCCCATGTTGACCCCTAACCAAAAGATTTTACAATGGGCGCATGAGAAATGTACCACAGAGCAATGGAAGAGGGCACACTGGTCTGAATTCAATTTTTTACATCACGTAGCTGTCCAAGTTGCATGTGCATCTTTAACCTGGAGAAGTGATGGCACCAGTAAGGACAAAGGTGAGCTGGAGGAGGCAGTGTGACTTGCAGGACTGTAAGGATCTGCTACTGATGGCTTGGTGCCAGATATCACACCTTCAGAGGTCTAGTGGAGTCCATGCCTTGATGGGTCAGGACTCTGGTGGCAAAGGGGACCTACTCAGTATTAGGTGGTCATAATGGTATGGCTGATCGGTGTACTCTGAGCAATGACTTGTCACCCAGTTCATTAGTGTCTGTCATTGCACATCTGCAAACATGGGGTAAGTTTTTCATTCCCTAAAATGACTAGACTCAGTGGGGAGATGACAGGGCTCACATAACGGAGTTTTTTTTTTTTTTTTTTGTTTTTCTGGAAGTTACATCCAGAGTTTGGTGTTGGTCAGGCATGTTCAGTACTGTACAAGTGGAGGGAGCAGGCTTCAGAATTAAACTTCTGACAAGGGACATTAACCAATGTAGTCTGCCACGGCCGTCATCTGTTGGCAATAACATTGTGTAATGGCAAGAAACAAGCTTATTTTATGTTATTTAACTTGTGTAAATAAACTTTTTTTTTCATTTAACATCTGAGACTGTTTTATCATTAAGTTTGCACTTCATTATAATGTGCAGTGCACACATTTCCCCTTCACTTAAAAGCTGCTCCGTTTGGAAATGCCCCCTTCTGTGTATGGGAGTGTTTTACCCTCCAGGATGTATCCTAAGCAACGGATTACTGGCCCACTGACACATGGGCTAGGTGAGCATCTAATGCCTCTTTGTAATAAAGAGCATATATTGTGTACACAATGGCTGCCACATGATTGCGTGGTGGGGGAAGGGTATCTGGGTGGGAGGGGTGCATTTATGGATTAACTCATCTTGGCTGAAGACTTGATTCCTAAAGCCCCTTTGTAATGAGGTGTACTACTCCTTCCACTTATGCAGTGTTGAGATGGCAGTTAAAACATTCTTGGCAAAGCAGATCTCTGGAAACACTCTGCATGTTACTGCCCTGTGTCAGCCAGTTGCTGTTTGGAGTACAGTCAAAGCTCATTTGGCTGTGGATAACAGGAGTGCAGAACTGTGACCCGTTTTCAGCAGACAGCAAGCTAAAGTCTGCTGACAGAGCTGGTCCAGGCTCAGGCAAGATTGTGACAATGGAGTTGGGATCTGCTCACATGCCTGGAATGGTACCCGGCTCTGCCTCAGAAAGCTGCTCCCATCCCCTCCACAGCTCAGTGCTCCAGTGAGTACAGGGGGGCCACAGAATTGCTGACAGTCACCAGCTCTCCGCTCAGGGAGCCCTGAGTACCTGGCAGTCGTCTGTCTGAAATGCTCAGGTCTCAGTGTTAGAGGTGATAGGACAGATGCAGCATCGGATTGATGCTGCATTCACCTAGATGAGTATGATTAAAAATAATGCATACCTCCCAAACAAAAGTTGATGTTGCGTTTTTGTGGTATTCCCAACCTGGCAATAGACATTAACTGGTTTTGGTACTACAGCATTATGGCTTGAAGCAAATTTAATGAAGTTCTTCCACAAGCCTTTTCTTTCAAGGTAATGAACGAGGTACTTCTTTTTTTTTTTTTTTTTATATTCATGCTAGGGTTCTTGCAGAAGATGTGCTTCTGTAAAACATTTGACAATTGTACATGGAGCTTGGTGTACAATCCTGGCTTGTGGTGGGAGTTGTGGCATCCCAGCTAATACACATGAAACAATCAGTGCAAATGATCTAATGTACGCTATTTTGTATGCGAGCTGGAACAGTTAATAATTTCTATGGTAACTCTGAATATAAATATGTAATTAAGTGCAGTGCATATATCACAAACAAGATAAATGCAAGAAAGGTCAAAAGATCTCCAATATAAGTCAGATGTAACCAATCAATGTAAAATTCATAAATGTGAGTGATCACCACCAAGATACAAATCGGCCTCACCTTACAAATGACCCCTGAATGAACAGAAAAGTCATACAAGGCCTTCCCCACTGAGGAAAATTGTCTGGAGGGGACCACTGCTGAACTCGGCTGCATGTGTAGTGCTTCAATATCAAACTTGAGCATATGAAAACAAACGGGCTCCCAGTGCTCTCCATTTTAATATTTATTGGCATGTAAAAGCACTGTCCACAGTGCATGTAATAAAGCGCTAGCAAACATATCTCAAGATGGCCACACGGGTGATGTCATCTGAATGGCTCCACCTCCCTAAGCAGGACTTTGTCAGTGGGGATCTCTGCTCAGCCAATCAAAATGTTTTAGGTTACCTACCTTTTTAAATATGCAGCTAAAGCAGAACTACATTGGTTAAAAAAAAGGAATCAGGTAGTCTTATGACAGAATCCTGTTTTCTGTCAAATTCTGCTTCCTAGTGTATTACTGCACAGCTTGATGTTTATAACCAGCATGCTTTTATCTTTGTGTGTGTGTGTGTGTGTGTAAGGAAGTTGCATCATTCTGACTCAGCCAGACAAGAGAGCTGAAAACTGGATAAAGGTGAATGTGCTGGTGATGAGAGGAGGATCTGTTGCTGTGATGAAGGCCATTGGGAAAGCTGCTGGGGCCTCTACAACAATCCTTAACTGCTTAAAGCCACTTTAGGAATATAGAAAAGGCTTGATGTCCATAGCATAAAGCCTCGTACACACGATTGTCATCACACAATTCCCTGCTGAAAATCCAGACTGTTTGCCTACAATCTGACTGTTAGTATGCTCCTTCAGACAATTGTCTAACAAATGTTGGATGGCAGACAATGGTCTGTTTTAAATTTTTGTATTGTGTGTACACAAGTCCGTCACACAAGGCCAAAGTACAAACTTGAACTCGGTTGTCCGAATACCCACGTTTAAAAGGCATGTTTCCCTGCAATAAGTGTCAAGTGTGCCCCTATGTACATAGAACTTCTAGTTTCACTGATGCGTTAAATGAGGACTTATGTGATACGTGACCTTATAAACTGTTCAACATCACGAGTGATCTACTTAACATGCCCATGTCCCAAGATATACATAGGCAAAACTAAAAGGCCCCTAAAAATACGCATAGGTGAGCACCTATGAGAAATCAACACAAAAGGAAAAATACCAGAGAAACCCCTGGCCAAAAATTTTGCTCTTTGCCATGGTGGTTCTTCTGCGGGTCTAACAGTTAAAGGGATCTATGCCCTGAAGCTACCCACCAGACGAGGTGACTTTAACCGCATACTTCTCCAAAAGGAGAAGTGGTGGGTCTACAAGTTAAAGTCCTTCGTGCCGGTAGGGTTAAATACTGAGCTAAATCTACAAGTATTCATGGAACCCTAAATACAACATATAAATCTTAAGCTTTAACATTAGTATTCTCACTAAATAAACACCAGTGTCGGCACTATTACTTATTTTTCAACATTTAGCCTAATATAGCTCAGGAGGGATTCCAATATTGACACAATAAAAGATAAATGAAAAAGAGTACCTGTCAAAAGGTGGACCAATGGGTAGGATACTAAAGTCATACGAGACCCCATTGGCTTTCCTAATAATTAGCGATACTACCTAAAGTATTTATTAGAGTGTCAATTTGTATGTCACCAATTTGCATGTTGCACGGTGAGTCCCCTATCCTACTAAGCATTACTGTCTATTTTTGGTGAGTCTGCTTTTTCTATTCTTGCCTATCCCTTTCACCTACACTTGCCATATTTTTCCCTGAGTCCCTATATTTATTATACTGAGGTTCACACAATGGGCTAGGACATACTCGAATTACCAATGACCTAGCCGTTCTATAATTAACACAACAATAATGTCTATACTTGTTGATAGGACCTGTTTATGCATACGGCCTATCTGATTGGCCTAAGTCCCTTCGAATCTTTTAAAGATTTTTCATTGGCGGCAACCACCAGCAAAATATACTATAAGAAGGGTGTGTGGTTAACCGACCAATGAATGTCCAAGATGAAGCTATGTCAGTGAACCACGGCGAAACGCGTTGACGTCACAACGCTGCCCAGTCTGTGTGCGTTACGGGCACGGAGGAGAGCGTAGGGCGGCTTATGACAGCAGGGAGCCCACGATCGGGGTATGTGCTAAAGGCGACGGATTCCCTACAGACGATATACAGCAACGGGGATTCCCCATCCACTTGGTCGCCACAGCAAAGCTAATACGGAGCCATCCCCCCAGCATTGACGGCTTCTACCAGCAGCCATTTGACGGGCACCGGATATGTGACATGGGACTTGCCGGCTTACAAGCTTTGAGGATCACAGCACCCTAAAGCGAAGCAGCAATGGTGTAGACGGTAACGTACAGCCATACCAATGCACATAAGTACCCATGCTTTTTCAATGCATGCAACAATATCAGACCATATAGCACTGCTATTACTAATGAAACTACCAGCGAGCTTTGATTGAGAACTTATGATCCTGTCACCTGTCCGCTACTAGTCTGAATCAGGAACTTCCATACTTTTTATAAGGATTGAATTAATGACATATCAACCATTGTTTTGTTTATTAAACAATTAGTGCTATTTTTTTTTCCATTTGAAATATATTTACACTTATATTTAATTCCAATCCATAACAAATTATATTTAAATCCCGGGTTCAGCACAGGTGCTTTTCCTCTCCTGCACTTTCCACCCTTTAATTGCATTATACCACGGATGACTGCATTCTAATTTAAACAGAATATTTACTTTTAGTGGACCTAATACACCACTAATTGACAGCCTCTATGGCCACCGAGGTTTAATGCAATACGCCCCGACTGGGTCAGCCACATGAGTGTTTTATGTACTGTCTGTCCAATCTGTCTTGTCGTCCGCGGCCTTATATGTACCATTGTTGTGATTTTTGCATTTTTTCCAAAGCGATTTTAATTGTTTATATTTCTTGAATAAAATTGATCTTATTTAATTAGAAACCTAGTGACTATATTGTTGCTCACAGTAACCCCTTTCCAAGCCCATCCTTATTGGGCTCACCCCCTCCCTAAACCCCTTGTCTTTTTGTATATTATAAAAGGTTACAGCAACAGTACCCTAACGGGTTAAGTTTAAAGTACGGGCAACAGCAATTTTTGACCCAGTACAGGTAGTACTTGCGTTTTCCTTTTCCCATATCCCCCTACCTCTTTCCCCTCCTGATTTTGTTTGATGCATGTGTTTTTGTGACTACTAGGGTCATTTCTAGCAAGTCTACCACTTGAATACTGTGAACCATATTACATATTTGTTTTGACTGATAGGGATATGACTTTTATGTTAGGTGAGGATATTGAACAAGAAATAAGGACAGCTTTCCAGACTGACACCCCAAGCTACTCACCAAGGGGACGAAATAAAAAATAAATTTAAAGAACATAAGAAGCTCCTGGTAAAACATCTGAACTGAAAGTGGGATGTGTCATCACTGGAAACCTATATAACCCATAGAATTGTCCCAAGAAGCTTACGAGAAAAGACGATTCCAGCAGAACACCTCCATACTGACAGTTTTCTTCCTAAATGGAAAGAACTCTGTATCAATCATGGATTGGCGGTTATGCGATTAATAGTTGAGGAAGAGAACAACCAACTTAAACATATTCAGGAACAGATACAGGAAAGTGCCCGTGCTTTAGAGACCTTTAAAGACTGTGAGGAGTTTGCCAAACAAAACGATATTCTTAAAAAAGAAATTGAAAAAACACAGCTTAATTTAAAGATCACTAAACAGGGTAAATTTCGTCGTGACCTCGCCGACTTCGAAAAAGACGAGGTCTTTGATTTAACAACACATCAAGCACGTAGTAGATCACAGGGATGGGGACATCGCCGGCAATCTAGACCACCACGTAGTAAATCATACAGTGGGTCAGACGAGGACACGCCTAAAGCAGTTACTTTTTTAGACCAGGGGGGGTGGAGCAAACAAAAGAACGGAGTTCACCCCCATAAGCCAAAAAGGGACTCAAAAATATAAAACCCAACAAGGCAATCAGAGAACGAACATACACCAGAAGCCAAAAGAGATAGCAACAAAATCACCAACTAGACAAGTAGCCGCTAATGGGGGTGATATGAAGATTGTCAATTTATCAGACACGGTACTCACCCCAGACCATATTAGTTTACTCCAAAAGGGTATGACCTTTTCCCTAGTCAATAATATGGACGAATTCACGGTCTTTAAGGACATTACTTTGTTCTTGAGGAAAGTCTTTCTGTGCTCCCTTTATGATAATAGCACAGCAACATCGGTAGTGACCTTAGAAGCAGACGACCAAAAAGCATTAGAGATACTGAATTCCCTGTTGGAAGAAAATGAGGGACCACAAATGACAGCCACCCATACACGGAGACAGGCCAACTTGAGAATAAGATCACAGAAAATGCCCCCGCTATCCAAGAACAGATGGTTGAAGCTGTTCCTGGATATGGTACAAACCGATTTGGCCAAGGTCGACTGGACCAAAAGATCACCAGACAACCTGACAGTAGGTGAAAGGGCAGCTCTAAAAGATCTCAAAAAAAGACGTAATATTGTATTAAAGAAGAGTGACAAGGGGGGCAACGTGGTTCTACTAAACCAACATGACTATGAGAGGGAAGCAAAACGTTTGCTCAATGACACCACCACCTATGAAAGACTGGATAGTAATCCTTTCCCAGTACTAGTTTTTGAACTAAATAGAAAGCTATTGGAGGCGAAAGATGAGGGACTACTAACTAACCGTGAGTTTCAGCATCTCCTTGTGAGGGAGTTCAATGTGCCCACCTTCTACATTATCCCAAAGGTCCATAAAAATCCAAAAAAAAAACCCAGGCCGACCAATTGTATCGGCCTGTCAGGGCCCCTTGGAGAGAGTAGGACGCTATTTGGACTCCCTTTTACAGGACATGGTAAAAAATCTAAAATCCTTCGTCCAGGACACAAGACACGTATTAGCTAGAATTACTGAAATTAACAAGACTACGCAATTAGAAGGGATATTGTTGGTTAGCGTTAACGTTGAGTCACTCTATACCTCAATACCCCATTCTAAGGGACTTCAAGCAGTTGAGTGGTTCTTAAAAGAGACTTATCCAGAGTCTGAACCACAGAACGAATTTCTGGTTGAGCTCTTGGAGTTCACACTGTTCAACAACTTTTTTCAGTTCTTGAGCTCATATTACCACCAAATACGGGGCACTTCCATGGGCGCCGCTTGGGCACCGGCCTATGCGTGCCTCCATTTGGGTCTTTGGGAGGAAGAGGATGTTTATCCTTCGCCGATGTACCGCGGCCATGTACATACATGGCTGCGGTAGATTGACGATGTTTTGATGATCTGGAGGGGCAGTCTCGACGATCTACACCTGTTCATGAATGAATTAAATATCAATGATCGAAATATATGATTAACATACAACTACGATCAGAAGAGACTGTCCTTCCTTGATCTACAGATCACACTGGAGGAAGGCCAACTTTGCACCAGTACATTCCGTAAGGAAACGGCCGCCAATACGCTACTGCAAGCAACAAGTCACCATCCCCACTGTTTAAAAAATGGGATACCAGAGGGACAGTTCCTTCGCGGCCGTCTACAGACGGGAGAGTAGTGAACTTTATGCAAGATTTCGCGAACGTGGGTACTCCCATAGGCAACTTAGGAGGGCAAGGAAGAAGGCAGCCATTAGAGATAGGGAAAGTCTGCTACAAGGGAAAAAAACCACAGATGAGCCACCGATACAAACAAATGAGCCAGTGCGAGTTATAACAGCTTTTGGCTCCCAGTGGAATAAGGTATATTCCATTCTTGAAAAACACTGGGGAATTTTGACCAATGCCCCGGAACTTGCCAAAATAGTAAGCACCTCACCAAAGATGGTGGCTCGTAGAGCCCCTAGCCTAGGTGATATGCTGATTCAGTCGGAATTTGTCAAAGAACCAGACCCCTCTTTGTTGTCCGAATACCCACGTTCAAAAGGCATATTTCCCTGCAATAAATGTCAAGTGTGCCCCTATGTACATAGAACTTCTAGTTTCACTGATGCGTTAAATGAGAGGACTTACGAGATACGTGACCTTATAAACTGTTCAACATCACGAGTGATCTACTTAATAACATGCCCATGTCCCAAGATATACATAGGCAAAACTAAAAGGCCCCTAAAAATACGCATAGGTGAGCACCTACGAGAAATCAACACAAAAGGAAAAATACCAGAGAAACCCCTGGCCAAAAATTATTAGTGCTATTTTTTTTCCATTTGAAATATATTTACACTTATATTTAATTCCAATCCATAACAAATTATATTTAAATCCCGGGTTCAGCACAGGTGCTTTTCCTCTCCTGCACTTTCCACTCTTTAATTGCATTATACCACGGATAACTGCATTCTAATTTAAACACAATATTTACTTTTAGTGGACCTAATACACCACTATTTGACTAATTGACAGCCTTTATGGCCACCGAGGTTTAATGCAATACGCCCCGACTGGGTCAGCCACATGAGTGTTTTATGTACTGTCTGTCCAATCTGTCTTGTCGTCCGCGGCCTTATATGTACCATTGTTGTGATTTTTGCATTTTTTCCAAAGCGATTTTAATTGTTTATATTTCTTGAATAAAATTGATCTTATTTAATTAGAAACCTAGTGACTATATTGTTGCTCACAGTAACCCTTTTCCAAGCCCATCCTTATTGGGCTCACCCCCCTCCCCAAACCCCTTGTCTTTTTGCAAAGTACAAACACACATGCTCGGAATAATTGCTCACTAAACACGACATTAGCAGAAGATGCCCAAAGGGTGGAACTCAAGAACTGAAATTCCACATAGTACGTCACTACGTTCGTGTTTGTTGGCTGACAATTGTGTGCCGTTGGTATGCAAGACAAGTTCCTGGCACATGCCCTTCGGACAAAAGTCTGATGCTCTGTTGACCAACAATCTCATCATGTGTACGAGGCTTAAGCCAGTGGTCTACAAACTGTGGCCCTTTACTTGTCTTAGTCTGGCCCTTGGGGCACTATTTCACCAATTGACACCAATGATGGGGCACCATTCCCCATACTGACACCATCAATGGGGCACAAATTCTCCCATAAAAACAAATGATTGGGCTTTTTCTACTCCCACTGTCCAAATTCTGAAGGACGGTAAACTGGCCCTTTGTTTAGAAGCTTTGGAGACCCCTGGTCTAAGCACTTGTGCAAATTTGTGTATGATAATTAACACTATGCAAGCCCTGGCTCTAGTAATTCCCTCCCACCGTGTTGTGATTAACACATTAGTGGTTGTAAAGACAATACATTCCCTGCATTAAGGCAAGAAATGTCCCAACAGTTGCATCACCCCCACTTATCCCTTAATAGGTAACCTGAGTGCAATCTTGGAGGCAGCAATGAGAGCCATTGGCTCCTGTTGCTGTCATTAAAATCAGGTGAGGGGGTGGGGCTGTCAATGGATGCACACAGCCTGTCTCAGGAGCCACCGTAGGAAGCAGTTCTATGGGGGTGCACAGAGAAGAGGGGCTGAGATCACCAGTCGTGGACACTAGGCTTGGGGATGCTCTGTATATGACGTTTATTATTAGAGAAAAAAAAAACCCATTGTAACCAGTTGCAGACCATTAACCTGATTATCCATACACCATTTAATTGGGAATGTATAAAGATCGTTCAAGCTCTGGTCTACTGCTAAATGTTACCAGTCTTGTCTTTGTCATCCTGTTGCAGTAATGATAGATGAAAGGATATAGATATATATAAGGGATCATGTCAACAGGCGTTCTAATTACATGCTGCAGTGCAGTCTAAACGCCCCTCAGTAGGATGTGCTGTATCCAAGGAAACGCAAATGAGGCCAAACAGCTACTGTGTGTATTGTTCATTAGTAAATGGGATTTTGCTGATCCTGTGTTTTAAAGGGGCAGAAAAACACCCACCCAACATGAGCCTTAACACAGAACTTATTGCAGGAAGTTCTACTCTTCATCAATATCCTGGTTCAAGTTCCAGGAGGCTGCAGAACCATTCAGAGCGTGGCTCGCATATGCGCAGTGGGGAGCAAGCTGTGAAGCTGAAGGGTAGTTGTTTTTTTTGATGGGTGGGAGTAGAGTGAGATCAGGGCCAGCACTGCCTATAGGCAAGGTAGGCACTGGCCTAGAGCGCGCGTCGCCAGTAGCGTGGTGGGGCAGGTGGGTTCCAGGAGTCCACGATCGGTGGCGGCAGCGGGCGGCCAGTCATCCATCTCCACTCGGGCACGACAGGTGTTAAGCGACAGACAGACTGACCCATCGGGTCATGGAATCCAGGTCCGGTGGTGGGGAGCAGCCACCCCTGCCCCCCCCCTCTTCTGCCTCACCAATGTACCTCCTTTCTCCTCTGCCCCACCAGTGTACCTCCTGCACATCTGCCCCACCACTGTACCCCCCTGCTCTTTTGCCCCACCAGTGTAACCCCCTGCTCATCTGTCCTACCAATGTATCTCCTTTTTCCTCTGCCCCACCACTGTACCCCCCTGTACATCTGCCCCACCAATGCACCTCCTTTCACATCTGCCTTACCGCTGTACTCCCCTGCTCTCTGTCTCACCGCCGAACCCCCATCTCATCTGCCGCAACACTGAACCCCCCTTCTCATCTCTCCCTCCACTGTACCTCCTGCTCATCTGTCCCACCACTGTAACCCCCTTCTCATCTGGCCCAACACTGTACCCACCTTGCTTTTCTGTCCCATTGCTGAACCCCCCTCTCATCTCTTCCACCTCTATACCCCCCTTCACATCTGCCCCATCTCTGTACCCTCCTGTTCTTCTGTCCCAAAACTGAACCCCCCCCCTCATCTGCCCCACTCCTGTACCCTCTTCTCATCTATGATATGTGCAAAATGCAGAGTGGTGCAAGGAAGCAGAGATGAGACACATCTACCTGTCCTGGCACACTCATCCTGCTGATCCGCTTCTCGCATCCAGCCCACGTGCTTGTATGTGATGTCCCATTTAGGGCCAGTTCACACCACAAAATTGCACTTCAGATCCTTTCTGCATACATGTTTTTAATGTATTTTTTGAAGCGTTCCGATGCGTTTTTGATGCATTTCTGGATGCATTCCAGGTGCTTTTTTTTTTTCTTCTTTTTTCACTATACTAGGGTCCAGTGCATTTTTGTTGCATTTTTGATGCATTTCAACCTGTTTTTGATGTGTTTTACTGCGTTCCAGTGCAGGAAAAATGCAGCATTTTCTACTTTTTTTTCTGGAACTGAAAAGCCCTGGAATTGGTTGCACTGGTGTGAACTATGCCATTGGAAACCATATAACCCACAAGCATCTGGAATGGATGCACAATGATGAGTTCAGGTCAGGGGCATTTTCTGAAAGTAGTGGGCCCGAGCGCAAGTTTATATGTTGGGCCCCCGCAGCTGAGAAAAAGCGGCCAATCACAGTCCTCCTCCTGGAAACAGGGACCGCCCCCAATCTCTTCCCCATCACAACAGCTGACGATCGCAGCTACAGCAAAGTTAGAGAACCAAAAAATGTTTCCCATCTTCTACAATGTGTGGGGCACAGTGCCTCCCCCTCAGTGCAGGTGCAGCATGGGGAATTCTGAAATTGGAATGCATTAGTGCGGCAGAAGCTGTGTCTCACTGACCCTTCCCTGCGCTGCTCTGATGATGTGGAGGGAGTCGCATGTCGGCAAAAGAGGCTTCGCGTTCTGCTTGTGGCACCCGTGCCAGGGGTTGCCACCTGTCCAGGATTCACCCGGACAGTTCGGGTTTTGAATCATGTGTCTGGGTTTCAGTCTGCCCGAAACCCGAACACATTCAGACTGGGCTGTGGGCTAGTCACACACAAATCTGTTGCTGTCCAGGAGCTGCGGCATCTGTCTGGGGGCAGGTTTGCATACCTCCCAACTTTTTGGAGATGGGAATGAGGGACACCTATTAGCAAAGGTTTGTAGACATAGGATACGCCCATGCCATGTCCCTGCTACGTCCCCTTAAAGGAGAATTACACAGAACTATGTAGATCAGACCAAAAAGAGGGACTTTGTTCCAAGTCAAGGACAGTAACTCGAAATCAGAGACAGTTGGGAGCTATGGGTTCGGCATCACTGGGGGGGCGGGACAATTATTTTTATTTTTTTTATAGCGCAAAAAATAAACGCAGAGGTGATTAAATACCACCAAAAGAAAGCTCTATTTGTGTGGAAAAAAAGGACAAAAATGTCATATGGGTCATTCAGTTGTGAAGAGAGACTGTGGAGAAGTTGTGGATGAGCTGTGGACAAGCTGTGGACAAGCTGTGGGCTGGGGGATTTGTACAGAGTTAAGGAGGAAGTAAACCCTGATGGGTTTTACTTCCTCTTTTGCTCCCTGCAAACCCTAGGGCTAGTATAATGGGCTAGTATGCATTGTATACTGGTCCATTATGTGACACTTACCCGCAAACGAAGCCCGTGCTGTCCCCTGTGCAGGCAGCATCCATCTTCGCCCTTCTTCCTTCTGGGGCCACGGACTCCGGCTCTGTGACTGGCCGGAGCCGCAAGACATCACTCCCACACATGCGCGCGGGAGCCGTCAGTCACAACACATGCTGGGGAAAAAATGGAACGGAGGTACGTTTTTTCAAATCGCATGCACTGATGACGGCATCGGCGCACTTCAAGTGAAATATCTCCTAAACGGTGCATGTTTGGGAGATATTTCCACTACCTATAGGTAAGCCTTATTATAGCACAGCAGGGTACCAGCCAGCAAGCTACTCACCCACAGCAGGCTGCCAGCCAGCAAGCCTTCCCCCACAGCAGGGTACCAGCCAGCAAGTGTGGTCTGGGACTATATGTCGTCTCAACCATCCCCAGGAAAAGCAGCAGTGTGCAACACATGCACAAACAGTGTGAGTATGGGATCAAAAACTGCAAAAAATAAATATACATTTAAAACTTTGGGCCCATCTAAGACCTCATACACACTAACATACACACATACAAATCTGAAGACAAAAGTCTGCAGAAAATCTAAAGGGCCGTACACACTTTGATTTTCGAACGTCAATCGTGTTACGATGACCGATCGTCCGCAAATCTTACCGTTAGTGCGGTGCTTTCGACAGCCGATTTCACTTTTTCATCAGACAAAAGCTGGATGTGCAGACTATAACATTTTTGTCAGATGTGAATTGTGAACTCCATGTCTGATTTTCGTTTCATTAGTATGATTTTCATATGAAAAAACTCGTAAGAGCAAGACTACGCATGCTCAGAAATGAAAGAATACATACAAAACTATTCAACACGTTACGTCACTTCTGACGCTGTATTCTGTCAAACAAAAATTCTCGTATTGTTAGTAATCTCTTCCCTTTTGACATAAGACTAGCATGCCACAAAAATCGGACGTTCTGACATCCGAAAATCAAAGCGTGTGTACGAGGCTTAATAGTGTGTATGGGGCTTTAGAGTTCCTCATGTTAAATTATATAACAAAGCACAAAGAAAACAAACTGAATCACAAATACCACTATCCCAGACAACAATAAAACATATGTTTCAGAAAAAGCTAAGTGGCTAAATTCGGGTGGAAGATCCCAACTGCTGGCAAAAGCAATCACAGAGATGATGGTTACTGATAACCAGTTATTTACAATGGTGTCTGACTCTGGATTTAATTGGTTGATGTCCATAGCTGAGCCAAGGTACTCACTGAAGAGTGAAAACTATTACCGAATGAAAATACTGGGAAAGATTCAAAGGTAGTTGAGAAAGTAAAGGCTATGCTGCAACCAGAGAATGCTGGCAACTCATGACATTGTGGGACTTAAGCCCATATACTTAATACCATCCTACCCGTACATACCCTCCCTCCAAAAACATCAGGGATGACTCGGACTAGTTTCTGGAGTAAAATGGCCTTGCGGCCTTTTATTTAAAACATATAATTTAACATAAATATATAAATAACTGTATTTCCTTAAATAACATGTTAAGGTAACTTACTCAGTAAGAACTATGACTATGACCTAGGTCACTGGTACAACCTCGTTAATTTAAAACCTGCCAGTCGGAAACCCCGGACACGGCATTATAACAAAATACCCCAGTGACCTGGCATTTTAACTCTTGCAGGTTAACCCTTAGGGCCTGAAGGTACCAACTACAATCCCCATCCTTCCATGTATGGGTACCAGCAAAACTCCCATCATCTGGATGGGTACAATCAAACAACCCCCCATCCTTGGATGGGTACACATGTTACAACTTGTAACAGAACTTATCCTATTCAAGGAACAAACAACTACTGCCAACCATTGGGAGGGTGGGTGGGAATCTCGTCCACCACCACTCTCAAACTGACATCACTTCCCCTTCCTCATCTCCTACACAAAACTTCCTGCAGCCCCTCCCCTTCTCTAAAAGGAGAAGTGTAACCCTTTCAGGGACAGGCAGATGTGCAGTCCAGCACTGTCATGCCGTCCCTGCGCTTAGGGTCCCCCTGGCTCCGTGACTCTCTTGACATTGTAGGACTTAAGCCCATATACTTAATACCATCCTACCCGTACATACCCTCCCTCCAAAAACATCAGGGATGACTCGGACTAGTTTCTGGAGTAAAATGGCCTTGCGGCCTTTTATTTAAAACATATAATTTAACATAAATATATAAATAACTGTATTTCCTTAAATAACATGTTAAGGTAACTTACTCAGTAAGAACTATGACTATGACCTAGGTCACCGGTACAACCTTGTTAATTTAAAACCTGCCAGTCGGAAACCCCGGACACGGCATTATAACAACATACCCCAGTGACCTGGCATTTTAACTCCTGCAGGTTAACCCTTAGGGCCTGAAGGTACCAACTACAATCCCCATCCTATGGGTACCAGCAAAACTCCCATCATCTGGATGGGTACAATCAAACAACCCCCCATCCTTGGATGGGTACACATGTTACAACTTGTAACAGAACTTATCCTATTCAAGGAACAAACAACTACTGCCACAGCACGAAAGGGGTAACCCCTTACCCTTGCGAGCACCTCCACACACTAAGCCCTCTCTGTATGCCTTCTTGCAAGCCTGGAGACCATAGGTCCGTGCCCACCTCATTGAGATGTACACCATCGCTGCGCAAATAACGCCATGTGTCAACCTCCAACTCCCTGTGACGAATGGCTAAGCCCCCATTCCTTATAAAAAACCGGCTCACTTCTTTATTAACCTTTATCCTGGCCCTATTCACTTTTTTATCTGATAGGGCCCAGCGCCACGATAGCCTGCCTACCATATCAGACCACACTAATACCATCTTGGGATAAGCGGCTTTTAAACGCAGAAAATCACACTTGATGTCCCTGATAAGGTCCCTCATGGATCTAGCTCCCATGTCATTTCCACCCACGTGTAATAACAATACATCAGGGGCCCTGTCCAGGCGAGAGAATCTATGCACTTCCCCCAATACCCTATTCCACTGCATGCCCGGAACCCCAATCCACCTGATGAGGGCCTCTTGTCTGGGGATGCGAAGCTGTCTGCCGTTCGGCCGAACGTCCGCTCTCTTGGCCCCCCAAAACACGTAGGAGTGACCGAGTATCCAAACCAGACATGCATCTTGACCTGTAGACAAATTAGATAATACAACCTCATGAACTTTAAACCCAACACCCCACTCATAAAACAACCCCAGCTAACATTACATTTGAACCATGTTAGGGCGGACATACAGTTTGAATCTATCCGAATCCCATCTGCCAATACGTCTAATCACCTCCTGACTCAAACCTGCCCTGGCCGCCTCTGTGGCCGCCCCAATCCTAAAAGAATGTGATGAGAATTGTAAAGGGTCACATCCCACCCTGGCCACGCATTTCCTAAAAACTGTTACAAACTGGTATTTTGAAAGGCACAAACCGTCCACATGTATCAAGAAGGGGCCAGTAACGGCAGGCCTAACCGTCATGAAAGCTTCCACAAGCCTAACCGGGCATATGTCATGCTCTGCAATCTTCCCAAACTCCAGATATTTTCCTCTCCCTGCTTGATCCGTTTTTGACCTATGAATCCATATGCGGACTCTATCTGCGCATACTTCAACCTCCCCGTGGAAAAGCCCGCCCGGAACCGTCTTTAATGGGCTCACCAACTCACTTATCCTCAGCGCCCCAAAAAAGGCCAGCGCGAACGCTGCTTGGAATAATGCGCATTCGTACTCGGATCTGCTGACCCTTTCCAAACTAAGCATCAACTGCTTAAGCATTTCAAAAGAGACAGGGCGCCTCCCGTCCCTCTGTTTATAAGCTTTTCTATATCCCTTGACTGCTTGCCGTAACCAAAATTCCTTCATATGGTCCCGACTCCCTTGCCACTTAAAAAGGAAGGCCAAACCTGCCAATTCACGATTGATGGCAGCTGCCGAGATACCTTTTTCAAAGTCCCTAATTATAAAATAGAGCACTGCCTTGTCCACGTCCGGATCATCTGATCCCATGCCCAAGTCCTGCAGAAAGGCGAACCACTCCTTCCATACCTTAGAGTAGGCATTCCATGTAGCCATACTCACGGATCGCTGAATCCATTTTGCTGCTGTTCCAAGGCAATGTTCCATATCTAGCTGGGACAGGCGACCCCCTGATGATCTGCCTCTGGTGCCAACCTCCGGAACCTGTCCCACTGAAAACGAGACAAAGCATCAGCCAAGGTGTTCTCCGACCCTGGTAGATGCACAGCATAAATGAACACATTCAGTTTTAAACAACGAAGTACCAGATGGCGCAAAAGCCTGACCACCGGCACTGATGCCGCAGTCAGCCGATTAACCACTTGCACCACCCCCAGATTGTCACAATTGAAGCGAACCTTCAGGTTTCGCAACGACTCGCCCCATAGCTCCATGGCCACCACAATGGGGAACAGCTCCAAAAGTACCAGGTTCTTTAAGAACCCAGCCTCCCGCCAAGCCGCCGGCCACATAGCCGCACACCAGTGGCCCTTACAAAAAGCACCAAACCCCGTTGACCCGGCGGCGTCAGTAAACAACTCTAGGTCCCAGTTGCTGACTGGCCCAGACATCCATAAAGCCCTTCCATTGAAAGACTCCAAGAATACCTGCCACACCCGTAAGTCCTCCCTGTGATCTCTAGTCAGACTCACGAAATGTGTCAGCGCCCGGATCCCTGCAGTGGCGGCTGACAGCCGCCTGCAGAAAATTCGTCCCATAGGGATGATTCGGCAAGCGAAGTTTAGCTTACCTAGCAAAGATTGGAGTTGGCGAAGTTGCAATTTCCTAACTCCAATGGTCCCTCGGACTTCCTCTTTCAACTTTGACAGTTTGTCCTGCGGAATCCTGCATTCCATCCTCCTTGAATCTATCTCTATTCCGAGAAATGTGATAATCGCCGTTGGACCTTCTGTTTTTTCCGGGGCTAGCGGCACCCCAAATCTTTCCGCTAGATACTGCAAAGTACCCAAAAGCACTGCACATATGTTGGAACCCGCTGGACCCACACATAAGAAGTCGTCCAAATAATGGATGACTGAATTGATACCAGACACATCCCGTACCGCCCATTCCAAGAACAAACTGAACGTTTCGAAAAGAGCACAGGATATAGAGCATCCCATTGGAAGGCATCGGTCTACATAGTAGGCCCCTTCCCATTTACAGCCTAGCCATCTGAAACTGTCGGGATGAACTGGCAACAGCCGAAAAGCCGATTCGATATCGGACTTGGCCATTAATGACCCCTGCCCATATCTCCTAACCCATGAGACCGCTGCGTCAAAAGATGTGTACGTAACCGCACAATCTTCCGGGGCTATAGCATCTTTCACCGACCCTCCCTTCGGGAAGGAAAGGTGATGTATGACTCTAAACTTATTGGGCTCTCTCTTTGGTACCACGCCCAAGGGAGAGACCACTAACCCTTGTAGTGGTCTTTCCTTAAACGGACCCGCCATGCGTCCCAATGACACTTCTTTTTCCAATTTTTCAGAGACCACTGCTGCATGCAGCAAAGCTGACCTCAAATTTTTGGCCTCAGGCGGCACCTCCGCCAAGGCACAAGGAATGTGAAAACCCTCCCTAAAACCTGCCTCCAGCGTGGCGGCCGCTGTTCGGTCAGGGTACCTACTGAGGAAAGGCCGCATCCTTTCCACCCGTACCGGGGTCCTCCCTCTTACCTGAAGTATCTCCGGCGCGTCCTTTTCCTTTTTTGAAACATTTAGCCAATGCATGGGATCCCCCGCAGCCGGAACACAAATGCTTGAAACGACAGTTGGCTCCAAATCTGCAAGTTCCCTCATTAAATTGCCAGCAATATCCCCATTTTTTCTCGGCCGGTTGTCCTGGGGTTGCTGAACCTCCGACCCCTGCCTGAAAAAAAAAAAAAAAACACTGACTAGGGGCCCTCGCTGCCGTCATCAACCTCATCCACAAGCTGATGTCCTTGTGATCCCAGCGTAGATTCGGTCGCACCGCCATCCTCTGACGAAATTGCTCATCATAGCGTAGCCACGCCATGCCCCCGTATGTTCTATGGGCCTCACTAATGGCCTCTAGGTACACAAACAGGATTAGAAGAATCGCACTCACCGGGCTGCACTGGACCGCGCCCAACAGCCACCACTCCTGGAACCAGCGATGCTTGATGTCCCTGATCGTCGCCTCCGTCAGACCCGGACAGCTCTCCTTCCGACCGATCGTCGTGCTCGTTCATCCTGCCGATTTCTCGTTGCACCCCACTTGCGGATGCAGTGGTTGCCGAGGGCCTGCGGTGCTGTGTACGGCCACTCCTCCCTTGGATACCGCTAGGCCCGCTGGATACCCCTGGTGATGGACTCCTGCGTCTACTGCTGCGCGGGGTGCGTGCCGACCGTCTATTACCTCCCCTCACGTTGGCACTGGCGTCTCTCTCTGACCCGCTATCACCCTGCGGCGGACTACTGTCCATCTCGGTCGCCCGTGACCCTCCTCCACTTGCCGCGGTGCGTTCTTGTGCATCCTGTGCCCTCCGTCCCTCTCCTGCTGACCTCTCAGGGGGCTGTAAGCATCTGCGCCTGGCTGGGGGGGAAGAGCCGCGTGCGTTGCTGGGCACCCTTCCCCCAGTCCCTCCAACTTTCCTCCGATTCCCCCGGGCCTCTCCTCGTCCATCCCTCTGCCTGGCCTGTATGATGGGTGTCTGGGCCTCTCCCGCTGCCATCCCCCGCTGCGCTTTTCTAGATGAGCCCATATCAGCCTCAGGGCTGTATCTCTCTGATGGACGTGATCGCCTTGCCCTGGGAGTTGGTGACCCCCCCCCGCTCACCGTCGCCCCGCCGTCCGTGATCAAACGCAGCTGCTCCTGGAGCCAGTCCGCGCCGTTAGCGGTAACCGCCGCTCTCAGCTGCTCTACAAAACCCTCCATCGCTGCCATGCTGTGTATCAGGAAGGGGAAGGTGGAGAGCTGTGAGGTGTGCTTTAATCTCGTCCACCACCACTCTCAAACTGACATCACTTCCCCTTCCTCATCTCCTACACAAAACTTCCTGCAGCCCCTCCCCTTCTCTAAAAGGAGAAGTGTAACCCTTTCAGGGACAGGCAGATGTGCAGTCCAGCACTGTCATGCCGTCCCTGCGCTTAGGGTCCCCCTGGCTCCGTGACTCTCTTTCACGACTACAATACAAAAAATAGTGCAGCGCTATAAATCTCAATCAATATTTAAAATGTCCGTAAATAAAAACAATATGTATCAACGATGGTGCAGAGTGCTTCATGCAAATCCACAGTGCTCTTAAATCCGTGCTCCCCCTCTTGTTAAAGGGACCCCTGAGCTAACAGGAAGGTCTCATAAGCGTTCACCACTCAATTGGTGGTCAGGGTAATATCTTGGCTGGAAAACAGGAGACCTCTTCCTTAATAGGGATCAACACTTTTCTTCCCAGTATGCATGAAATAAACAAAGAAAATACATAGTGCTCTCTGTATAACTTTTAAAAAACGGTTCCTTTATTAAAAGACAGGTACTCACATAATTAGCACTATGGCCAGTGCTAGGCTTAAAAGCGCATATTAATTACAGATGACAGAATAAGATAAGGCGGCTGCAGCGGCGTCTAAACCGGGATAAAACCAATGCGCACGCGTATCGTCCGATAGGACTTCCTCAGCGGTCTATGGATCCCTTAGGTCTAGTCTGTATTATATATATGAACCCCCTTATTCGATCATCTGTTGCTAATTACTCCCGAGTGGCGTCCGTCCAATCAGAACGCCCCACTCGGGAATAGGAAGTGTAAGAAGTTCAAGTGTTGATAACAGTTGCCATAGCGATCGGCGTCATGATGACACGACGCCAGACCACAAGGCTAACTGCTCTGTAACTGCTCCTCCCTCCTGGATACACAGGAAGGGGATCCTACTGCTCCTATTGGCTGGTTAGCGAGGAAGGGGCGTGTTTAAGTAAAATTCATGACGCGATCGCGTCATCACAATGACGCGGCGTCCGATCACATGACTGGCCGCGTCGATAGACACCTCCTTCCAGGGACAGGGACGTCCCATATTGCAAATACATGATGCGATCGCGTCATCATAATGACGCGGCTTCCGGTCATGTGATCACCTACGTCAGTGGGTACCTCCTTCATTAGATAGAGATAGAAACCAAGTGAGCTAGGATAGGGTGAAACTATGTCACATGATACTGCTGATCACACTGCAGCTGAAAGAAGTGTAAGCAAAGAAGGGATAGTGCTGCTAGGCGGCGTCAACAAACAAGGAATAAAACACAGAATCAATACCCATGAGACGCTAGTCTAGTCAGCACCGATGTGCTGAACTATTCTTTAGCAGCGGACATAGTCAGATTAAATCACTGCTAAACTTGATTGATCTAAAGGACAGGGTCTAATTTCAAAGTTATTAAAGACTGCCCCACCATATAGTAAAATAAAAATAAATTTAAATATGAAGCTAGTAAGAGATAAATACTTAAAAAGACTTCCCTGCAGCCACCTTTTACAACATAGTCATCATACATTAATTCAAATCAGTAAGTCCTAGATTCATCAGAGTATAATTAATTTAAAAAGATCCCTATTATTAAAAAATAAATTATCTATCAGAAATAAAACAGTTCAGATCGAACTCAACATTGAGCCCCGTGGGTACTCCCACATGGGTCTCATACACCCAGAAAGACTCACGGCGGCTCAATTGTCTTATAAAGTTACCCCCTCTCCAGTGGGGTGTAACCTTTTCAACTCCCCAAAATTTTAATTTGGCGGGACTGCGTTTATGACACATTTTAAAATGCTTAGAGACATTATGTGAGTCTAATCCTTTTTTAATATTAGTAATATGTTCACCGATGCGGACATGCAAGGGGCGAGACGTTCTTCCCACGTATTGTAAGCCGCATTCGCATTCCATAATATATACCACCCCTGCCGTGGAGCATGTAATAAAATCTTTGATCTTATAGATCTTTTTGGTTGCTGTAGCGGTGAATTCTTTGCGTTTTTTAATATTCCCCCTAGCTTGTTTGCAGGCTGGGCAGCGTCCGCATGCATAAAAACCTGTCAGGATGTTGGATATCCTATTTTCAGAAGCAAGAGGTGGGTCAATGACCCCCGGTGCTAGCTTATCTCTGAGGGAGGGGGCCTTTTTATAAACAAACTGGGGACGTTCGGGAAGAACAGGGCCAAGTGTTTTATCTTGCTTTAAAATGGGCCAGTATTTACGGATGATCTTTTTGAATTTCTTGTATTGGACATTATAGTCCAAAACAATTCTTATATTCCCTGTTTTATCTTGTTTAACCCTAGGACCATTAGAAACAAGTGTCGTTCTATCCATCGTACGGACGGTCTCAATATGTTTCGTAATGTCTGATTTGTTGTATCCCTTTTGTACAAAACGGGCTGATAGAACTTCAGACTGTGCAAGATACTCCTGTTCATATGTACAATTCCGCCTAATGTGTACAAATTGCCCCTTAGGAATGTTGCACAACCATTGTAAATGGTGGCAACTTCCGAGGGGAATGTACGCATTACGGTCCGTGGGTTTGAAGTGATTTCTTAACTCTAACCCGTTATCTTTTATATAGATATCAAGATCCAGGTACGTGACATGATCGATACCCACATTCCAGGAGAGGATGATATTTCTATTGTTCTCATCCAATTTTTTCATGAAGATGTCAAGGTTTGAGCGGTCACTGTCCCAAATCATAATGATATCATCGATGTACCGTTGGTAACAGATGAGTTCAGGGGGTGTGTTCTTATAGATCACTTCTTCCTCCCAGTGTGCCATGAATAGGTTGGCAACACTGGGAGCAGTTCCTCAGAACTATGATTACTGGTGAAAATCTCTCCTAACTTAATTTCTCTTTTTTCAATATAATGAAAGATATCCATAGTTAATGCTGCTGAACCGAAATATATTAACCAAGCAGTAAAGAAAGAAAGAAAGAGATATTCAAAGAAACAAACAGTCAGCGCAAAAACCCTCACAAAAAAAGCAAAGCTGCTGAACACTAAAGGCAAATATATAAATCCTTTCACGTGGTACAAAAAATAGTGCAGCGCTATAAATCTCAATCAATATTTAAAATGTCCGTAAATAAAAACAATATGTATCAACGATGGTGCAGAGTGCTTCATGCAAATCCACAGTGCTCTTAAATCCGTGCTCCCCCTCTTGTCAGTCAAACCGCTCACCTTGTTAAAGGGACCCCTGAGCTAACAGGAAGGTCTCATAAGCATTCACCACTCAATTGGTGGTCAGGGTAATATCTTGGCTGGAAAACAGGAGACCTCTTCCTTAATAGGGATCAACACTTTTCTTCCCAGTATGCATGGAATAAACAAAGAAAATACATAGTGCTCTCTGTATAACTTTTAAAAAACGGTTCCTTTATTAAAAGACAGGTACTCACATAATTAGCACTATGGCCAGTGCTAGGCTTAAAAGCGCATATTAATTACAGATGACAGTATAAGATAAGGCGGCTGCAGCGGCGGCTAAACCGGGATAAAACCAATCCGCGCGCGTATCGTCCGATAGGACTTCCTCAGCGGTCTATGGATCCCTTAGGTCTAGTCTGTATTATATGTATGAACCCCCTTATTCGATCATCTGTCGCTAATTACTCCCGAGTAGATTCACGGCAGGGGTGGTATATATTATGGAATGCGAATGCGGCTTACAATACGTGGGAAGAACGTCTCGCCCCTTGCATGTCCGCATCGGTGAACATATTACTAATATTAAAAAAGGATTAGACTCACATAATGTCTCTAAGCATTTTAAAATGTGTCATAAACGCAGTCCCGCCAAATTAAAGTTTTGGGGAGTTGAAAAGGTTACACCCCACTGGAGAGGGGGTAACTTTATAAGACAATTGAGCCGCCGTGAGTCTTTCTGGGTGTATGAGACCCATGTGGGAGTACCCACGGGGCTCAATGTTGAGTTCGATCTGAACTGTTTTATTTCTGATAGATAATTTATTTTTTAATAATAGGGATCTTTTTAAATTAATTATACTCTGATGAATCTAGGACTTACAGCGCTGCACTATTTTTTGTATTGTACCACGTGAAAGGATTTATATATTTGCCTTTAGTGTTCAGCAGCTTTGCTTTTTTTGTGAGGGTTTTTGCGCTGACTGTTTGTTTCTTTGAATATCTCTTTCACGACTGACTGCTGGTCAGAACCAACAGAGTCATTAATGAGTCTTACATGCCACTTACATTAGGGTGACCAGACATCCCCGATTTCTGGGGACAGTCCCTGGATTGAGTACACTGTCCCCGGACCAAGTCTGTCCCCAGTTTTGTCCCCGGATTGGATTTGAACAGGATCTGGGGTAATTTCAAAGACAGCCCGTGCAGAATAAAAAGAAAAAACCTGAATTGCACCCCCCCTCCTCTGCCGCTCCTACTAGCTTATGGGGGTTTATTTTTTTCCATTATCTGTGCCCCTTTCTGATGATCTTGTGCTGGTCGGAGCGGAGGGACTATTTCTTCAGTTTCGGGCACATGCCCATTCAGCTCCACTCGCATGTTCTTCTGCCTTGGCTCAAGTCCCGGCCAGCCGCCTGCCTGCTTATCTCCTTGCCTTCCCTGGTGGAGTGATCTTCCTCTGCTCCCGACCCAGTAGTAGCGGGGGCCTGAAGAGTAAAGCATACACACTATCAGATTTTCTGCTGATTTTTGTCTTCAGATTTACCAAAACCATGTAGTGCAAGAGCCTGCCTGATTGCATACAAATTGAAACTCCTAAGGTTTGACCTCATATTATATGGTTTAGGTAAATCTGAAGGAAAAAATCAGCAGAAAATCTGATAGTGTGTATGGGGCTTTAGACTTGACAGGCTCTGAGGCGGGCGGCGGCGACGGAGATGGACAAAGAGTCGTCGATTGCTGCCATTACTAGTAAAAAAAAAAATATGTCCCCTGATTTCATTTTAAAAATCTGGTCACCTTAACTTACATGCCACTTCATTGACAGCGGATGGACAAAAAAGGCAATTGGTGTTGAATACAAAGGTGATGCAAGGATCCCACACCGGGGAGTACATTAGAGAAATGTTTCCAGGCATGCTTGAAGACGGGAATAAACAAAGACTGAGTGATACTTGTGCTTCGTGACAGCGGAGCAAACATGATGAAAGGAATGAGGCTTGCTGAAGTGTCAGACCTCAGTTGCATGGCAGACACCCTGCATCTTGTGGTAAATGGTGGTCTGTCAAGACAGAGAGCTTTGATTAATATAATTGGCCTGCTGAAGAGGTGCGCAGGCCATTTCCACCATTCAGTCCTTGCCGAACAGCGACTGAGGTGCATTCAGGCAGACCTTGACCTACCCAAAAATAACTTAATTCAGGCTGTTCCAACATGATGTAACTCAACACTTCACATGCCGCAAAGAATGCTGGAACAGAAGTGAGCTCTGAGCATCTATTCAGGTGAACATGGAGGATCAGTGGGACGTTGTAGACAATGTCATTGAGACCCTCCTCCCCATAGAGGAAGTGACACTAGAGGTGAGTCATTACAACTCATCTGTGTCATCTGTCATCCCATGTGTGAGAGTGCTGAAGATGCTTCTTCAGGAGAATGAAGAACCCAACACGCATGGCATTAAAACATTCAGACAGGTCATGAGGTACAGCCTCACCAAAAGCTTTGAGAAGCATGAAGAGAATAAAAACGTTGTGCTGGCATGTCTTTTGGATCCCCGATACAAGAATCATGCTTTCTCTTCTGATGATGTATTGGCCAAGGCAAAACAATGGCTGACAGAAGATTTTCAAAACAAGGTGCAGGAGTTTCCTGCAGAAAGCCAGGAAGAGCATGTTACTAATCTAGAAGAGCAAGATGCTGCAAAAACAGACAAACATCAAAAAAGACAAGCAGAAGAGAATCTTCACCATGGTCGAATTGATGCCATGTTCAACGTTTAATTGGGGCCTCATGCGGAGGATTCTTCTGAATCTGCATCAATAATCAGCCTGGACGATGAACTTCATCTTTATTTGAAGGAACCAGTAATTGACAGAAGAAGTGGTGATCCTCTTTAGTGGCGGAAAGAAAATGAGGCACGCTACAAAAGACGTGCCTCTCATGCTAGAGGATACCTCTCTACTCCTCCTTCCTTTGTACGTGAGAGTGTTTATAGTGAAGTCTCAGTAATATATGAAAATCCGCTAGACAGACTCCGCTAGCTCAGCGGGGGATTGCTCCGTGGATCCCCGCTGAGAAGTCGGATGACAAGTCCGTCTCTGCTCACTGTGCAGGGACGGACCTGTCAGAGCTCCGCTGCCCTCTATGGCGAGATGGGATGAAAATGGACAGCCTGTCCGTTTTCATCCGATCGGATCCAATGGACAGATGGCGAACATATCGCCATCTGTCTGTTTTGAGCAGATCTGATCGGATCGGATTGGCAGGCGGGTGTCAGCGGACACATCTCCACTGATATCCGCCTGCCCATACAAGTCAACCTGGTGGTTGCTCCATGTAGAGATCTTCCTTAACCACTTAAGGACCGAGCCTCTTTCTGAGATTTGTTGTTACAAGTTAAAAACTGTTTTTTTTTTGCTAGAAAATTACTTAGAACCCCCAAACATTATACATTTTTTCTCTAACACCCTAGAGAATAAAATGGCGGTGGTAGCAATACTTTCTGTCACACCATATTTGCGCAGCGGTCTTACAAGTGCACTTTTTTTTTTAAAAAATACACTTTTTTGAATTAAAAAATAAGCAGACATCTCAAGTCTCCCGGAAGGTGCGGGAGACTCCCGCATTTCTGCGGCGGCTCCCTCACACCCGCAAGCGCCTCCCGATCTCCCGGGAATGATCGGTGCGGTGGGGATCAGCTGTGATCTCCTTTGTATAGATTTTTAGCTGACAGCTGCTTCTCCTCTCCCTCCCGTGGCTGTCAGCTAAAAAGCTATACAGGGAGATCGGTGATCAGAGCTGTCCCTCCAGCCACACCGATCATCCCCAGCTGCTCTGTGTGCTCCTCCCGGGCCCCCTCCATGTCCTTCTCCGCCCCCGTTCTCCTCCAGCACCCTCCATGTCCTTCTCCACTCCCGTTCTCCTCCGGCCCCCTCCATGTCCTTCTCCACCCCCCGTTCTCCTCCGGCCCCCTCCATGTCCTTCTCCGCACCCCCCCTTGTTCTCCTCCGGCTCCCCTCCTCTCCTCTCTCACCGGCTGCGAGGGGAACTAGTTAATGGACACAGTGAGTGAGATCGCTCCTGTCTCCTGTAATAAATGAGCAGAGTAAACTGTGTTTACTCTGCTCAGTTTTTGAATGGACAGAAGCCTCTGTCTCCTGTTCATTCATCTTTAATGCCGAGAAAGGGACTAGGGAATGTGTGTCCTCAGTCCCTTTGTCTGTCTCAAAGGGGGGATGTAAAAAGTCTAGCGCTATAACTAGCAAGCATATAAATCAAAAACTGGGTGCATATACACATTAAATAGAGTCTAAAACCAACTAAATGTGATCATAATTGTGAATTACACGATATAAGTGTGCAGTATTGATCTGCAAACACAATTAGGTGAAACAATGAATGATAAACCTAATCATCAAATAGATAAATAAACAATGACTGATAATAAAAACAGTGACCATTTCAAAGAACCTAAATTAATATTAACCACTTCAGCCCCGGAAGGATTTACCCCCTTCCTGACCAGAGCACATTTTACAATTTGGCACTGCATCGCTTTAACTGCTAATTGCGCGGTCATGCAATGCTGTACCCAAACGAAATTTGCGTCCTTTTCTTCCCACAAATAGGGCTTTCTTTTGATGTTATTTGATCGCCTCTGCGGTTTTTATTTTTTGCGCTATAAACGGAAAAAGACCGAAAACTTTGAAAAAAATGATATTTTCTACTTTTTGTTATAAAAAAAATCCAATAAACTCAATTTTAGTCATACGTTTAGGCCAAAATGTATTCGGCCACATGTCTTTGGTAAAAAAATTGTCAATAAGTGTATATTTATTGGTTTGCGCAAAAGTTATAGCGCCTACAAACTAGGGTACATTTTCTGGAATTTACACAGCCTTTAATTTATGACTGCCTATGTCATTTCTTGAGGTGCTAAAATGGCAGGGCAGTACAAAACCCCCACAAATGACCCCATTTTGGAAAGTAGACACCCCAAGGAAAATTGCTGAGAGGCATGTTGAGCCCATTGAATATTAATTTTTTTTGTCCCAAGTGATTGAATAATGACAAAAAAAAATTTCAAAAAGTTGTCACTAAATGATATATTGCTCACACAGGCCATGGGCATATGTGGAATTGCACCCCAAAATATATTCAGCTGCTTCTCCTGAGTACGGGGATACCACATGTGTGGGACTTTTTGGGAGCCTAGCTGCGTACGGGGCCCCGAAAACCAATCACTGCCTTTAGGATTTCTAAGGGCGTAAATTTTTGATTTTACTCTTCACTACCTATCACAGTTTTGAAGGCCATAAAATGCCCAGATGGCATAAACCCCCCCCAAATGACCCTATTTTGGAAAGTAGACACCCCAAGCTATTTGCTTTGAGGCATGTTGAGTCCATGGAATATTTTATATTTTGACACAAAATGCGGGAAAGTGACAATTTTTTTTTTTTTTGCACAAAGTTGTCACTAAATGATATATTACTCACACAGGCCATGGGCATATGTGGAATTGCACCCCAAAATACATTTAGCTGCTTCTCCTGAGTATGGGGATACCACATGTGTGGGACTTTTTAGGAGCCTAGCCGCGTACGGGGCCCCGAAAACCAATCACCACCTTCAGGATTTCTAAGGGTGTAAATTTTTGATTTCACTCTTCACTGCCTATCACAGTTTCGGAGGCCATGGAATGCCCAGGTGGCACAAACCCCCCACAAATGACCCCATTTTGGAAAGTAGACACCCCAAGCTATTTGCTAAGAGGCATGGTGAGTATTTTGCAGCTCTCATTTGTTTTTGAAAATGAAGAAAGACAAGAAAAAATTTTTTTTTTTCTTTTTTCAATTTTCAAAACTTTGTGACAAAAAGTGAGGTCTGCAAAATACTCACTATACCTCTCAGTAAGTGACAGTAATCGATCGATACTGCACTTGGCTGGGCTGGGCCGGGCTGAGGGGCAAAACGCAGGTGCTAGCAGGTATCTGAGCTGATCCCGCTAACACTGCGTTTTTGGGATCCCTAAACTGCTGGGGACGCTAGTATAGATCTGATCGGATCAGATATTGATCCGTTCAGATACTATACCACTAAGGGAGGCGTATGCTGCGTGCGTGGGTGTTAGCGGTACTGGCGCTAATCTGACGCTGCCTGGGGCGACGCATATCACCGCCGGGTGATCAGGGGGCTAAACCTTTATTCGGTAATAAATGGCGGGTGCCCTGACACTATAAAAAATAAACAAACTAACCAGCGCCACCCGTAACGGTTATACGGTGATCAGTGGTGAAAGGGTTAACTAGGGGGCAATCAAGGGGTTAAAACATTTATTAGATAGTATATGGGGGTCCCTGTCGCTATAAAACGCTGACGGCGAACCTAAATATTTAGCTCCCTAACTAACGTCACCAGTGACACTAATACAGCGATCAGAAAAATGATCGCCTAGCGTCACTTGCGAGGGGGGGTGATCAAGGGGTTAAAACTTTATTAGGGGGGGTTAGGGGGTATCCTAGACCTAAAGGGGGCTAACCCTAACTGCCCTACCACAGTAACTGTCACAAACTGACACCATGCAGTAATCAGAAAAAAAAAAAAAAAACTGCTTGGTGTCAGTGTGACAGGGGGGGGGAGGGGTGATCGGGGGTGTAATGTGTGCCTGGCATGTTCTACTGTGTGTGTTTGTGTTTTACACTCACATTGATGTCTTCTCTCCTCGGCGCCGGAACGGAAAATACAGAGCCGAGGAGAGATGACATCATTTCCTTTGCTGCTGTTTAGCATACAGCAGCAAAGGAAGATTCTCATTGGCTGGGAGCGATCGTGGGGGGGAACGGATGGTCTCCCCCTCACCTCTCATCGCTCCCAGTCACAAGCCGACCACCTCGGGCATCGGGGGGGGTCCGGTCGGACCCCCCGCCTGCGGGAGGCAGATCACGTATGGGTACGTGATTCTGCCTGCCCGTGCCATTCTGCCGACGTATATCGGCGTGAGGCGGTCAGCAAGTGGTTAAAGAAAAACTTGAACCGCAACAGTCCATACTACAGACCCCAGATGATGGCTGTTTAGCTGAAACATGTCGGGTGGACCCCTCACGATTACCGCTACATGATGCTTGAAGCTGCTTTTTGATCTTCCAATATGTGAGTTTGTTTTTCAAATTTTAATAAACCAGTGTTTTAAACGTTATCACGCTATGTGAGTTTTTCTACTTCTCGCATGATATTTGACATGATCGTTTGGCCTATGCCGGAGTTCTTATTGATGTGGAAGTTGTGATGTCACCCTCCCTTCCCATTGTATGCTGACGACATCTAACAAGCTATATTGTTCGGACCGGGTGGTCAACCAGCCTTTTATGACTTGTGTGACGTATGTCATTTAAGTCATTGATTTCCGGTAAGCCTCCTGATGCCCCTGGTGATGGTCCTGGCACCGATGTAGACCTTCTGTTCACCTGTGGTTACTTCAGTATCGATCTACCTGTCAGACTCTGAAAACTAATTATCCATTCACCTGTGAACTTGGGAGTTACATTTCCATTAGGTGTTACGTTCTACCCCCATAGACCTTTGGTGGTGGTTTTCACGATTTTCTACATTAATTTTTATTATGGACTGTTGCGGTTCAAGTTTTTCTTTAATATTAATTTAGGTTCTTTGAAATTGTCACTGTTTTTATTATCAGTCAGTGTTTATTCATCTATTTGATGATTAGGTTTATCATTCATTGTTTCACCTAATTGTGTTTGCAGATCAATACTGCACACTTATATCGTGTAATTCACAATTATGATCACATTTAGTTGGTTTTAGACTGTATTTAATGCGTATATGCACCCAGTTTTTGATTTATATGCTTGCTAGTTATAGCGCTACACTTTTTTATATTTTTTTTGCATTTTCTACCTTTAGTCTAAGGGTGTGTTAGCGGCTATTTTTAGCGGTTCCCTTTGGTCTGCGCAGTGCTGTACATAACCATCTATCAAAGGGGGGATGTGAGGGGTCTGTTTAGACCCCTCACATCTCACCAAAGCCCCCCAAAGAATATTAAAAAAAATCTAAAAAAATGAAAAAGTGTAAAAAATAAAAATAAAAAAACTACTGACACCACTCTCCCCTGCCCTACCAACACTGTCCACTGCCCCAACCCCCTCCCCCCAAAAGCATTGTGAAAAAAAAATAAAAACAAATGAAATTGTAAAAAAAATCAATTATTAAAAAAAAAAAAAACTACTGACACCGTCCACATACCGCCCACCCCCACCCCCTTCCCCAGAAGCACTGCGAAAAAATAATGAAAAAGTGATTTAAATAATATTTTGCTGCAGGGGGTGGGGGGGAAGGCGTTTGTGGGCGCGAAGCGCCACCTCCCTGCATTGAGTTTCTGCAGGTTGGGATGTCTGAATAACAGTAAAGTTAGCCCAATTTTTTTTATATTGTGAAAGATAATGTTACGTTGAGTAATACTGATTGATACCCAACATGTCACGCTTCAAAATTGCGCCCGCTCGTGGAATGGCTACAAACTTTTACCCTTAAAAATCTCCATAGGCAATGTTTAAAAAATTCTACAGGTTGCATGTTTTGAGTTACAGAGGAGGTCTAGGGCTAGAATTATTGCTCTCGCTCTACCGATCGTGGTGATACCTCACATGTGTGGTTTGAATACCTTTTTCCTATGCAGACAAGCTTGTGTTCGCTTCTGCACGCAAGCTCGTCTGGACGGGGCGCGTTTAAACTTTTTTTTTTTTCTTATTTATTTTACCTTTTATTTTTTATTTTTACACTGTTCTTTAAAAAAAAAAAAAATGTGTCACTTTTATTCCTATTACATCCCTTGTAAACAGAAAAAAATCATGACAGAACCTCTTAAATATGAGATCTGGGGTCAAAAAGACCCCAGATCTCATATTTACACAAAAATGCAATTAAAAAAAGTTCGTCATATAAACCCCCCCCCCAAAAAAAAATGGCCCTTTAAGAGTTATGGGCGAATGTTTCATCATAATCTTCACCGAATTACTGGGAGTAACCCTTGGCAACTAGTCTTGCTTTGTATTTGTGGATATTCCCTTCTGCGTCTGACTTTACTTTGAAAGTCCACTTACTTCCTATTGTTTTGCAGTTAGGAGGGAGCTCTGTGAGTGTCCAGGTTTTATTTTCTTGAAGTGACTTTAATTCTTCTTCTGCTGCCTTTCTCCATTTATTGGCTTCACGTTTTGGCAGTTTTTCTATGTCTTTCCAGGATGTTGGTTCAAGTATGCTGTGTTCCCAGGTCTGTACACCTGTTGTGCCCATTATGAGGGGTTCCCACCATCCCTGTGCTAAGTTCCCAGGTCTGTACACCTGCTATGTCCATTATGAGGGGTTCCCACTATCCCTGTGCTGAGTTCCTGGGTCTGTATGCCTCACTGATAGGTGGCACTGATGGACACTGATGGACACTGATAGGTAGCACTGATGGGCCTGCACTGATCATCAGTGCCTTGATTATCTGTGTACATATCGCCTGTACAGGGTCGGCGCTACCTATAGACAAGGTAGGCGCCAACCTAAAGCGCACATCAGTCAGGGGCGCCACCACGCTGGTGCCCCGCCACCAGGCTCCTACATATGCTGCATGCACCGGGCCGGTGACTGACTCCACCCTCAAAATGGTAGCAGTCATTAGGTGGGGTATACATGGGCAGGGCAAGGGAGTGGAGTCAGGGGCGGAGCCAAGTGGGGCGGCAAAATGAGGTTTCGCCTAGGGTGTCAAAAATCCTTGCACCAGCACTGCTGCTTGCGGATTTGTTTCTGGATCACAGATGTCTGTTTACGAGATTCATCTGTTCATTAAGCGGTTTGCCTGGAGTTCGGCTTTAAATGCCTTCTGCAACAGAAAATTATTAATACTTACCTCTCTGGCCAGCGGTGACTCAGATCTCTAAGGTCTTCAAGAATTATGGCGCCCATGTCACTACAGCAAAAAAGCACTGATGACACTTTTCTGGTGGTATGGCCCTTTAAACAGCCTGCACCAGATCAAAAAATCCTAGCCATCACTTTCGGTAGCTGGATTGACATGTGCGGCAGATTCAGGTAGTTCATAATGCCTGCACTAAATTATAAGAGACTTACCTCCACTTACTGGAGGTAATTAGGAGGACCAACTCTAACTTGGTGTACAGAGATAGTCATAGTGCCTGTCTCTGTACATTGTGTAGCAGACTGTCATATTTGCCGCTGCTTTCCAATCTTCTGGTTGTTAAAGCTGACCATCACCCAATAAATGCACCTGGTCCCTTTCACCTCCCTCTTCCATTTTAAAAGTTAAAAATATGTTTCTAACTTTTTTTGGGCTGCAGCATTTCCTCCTTTCGGCCTGGTTCACACCTAGGCATTTTTTAGTGCATTTTTAGTTTTGCAGAAACACACCACAGTCCATTTAACATGGTTTCCTATGGGTCATGTTGACATCTGTGCATTTTATGAAAAGGGCCAGGGACTTTTTTCTGTTTTTTTTGGTGCCAGAAAGGGGGGTGAGGACAGCATGTTGGGGACTGAAGTTCCACTGTAAGTACTACCTGCTCGCTGTCTTCGCCAGTTGTGCGCGCACAGCTTAGCTTACAGCGCTGGGCTGGTCTCTGAGTGCCAGGATGATGGCCTCCTACACATGTGCAGGAATGATGTCACCCCCCACCGCTCAATGAAAAGGCCCAAAGACCAGCACTCAGAAGAAGATGCCGAGCAGGACCATTGGACAGGTCAGTTTTAAAGTGGAAGTCCATGCAAAAACTGAAATCCCTGCATCTATAGCCACCAACATTCTAACACTAACCTCTCTAGCCCTGTAAAGATAGAATCTCTACACATACCTTTTCTGAAGCCAATCTGACCCGTTCTCCAGCAGCAGAAGAAGATGCCGAGCAGGACCATTGGACAGGTCAGTTTTAAAGTGGTCAGTTTTAAAGTTTTTAAGTGCTGAGTACACGTCCAACAACAGCTGTGAAATGAATGGGAAGTGACGTCACCCATAGAGTTATAATGGGGTCTCTGTTGACGGACATGTCCTCTGCACCCACCCACACAGCGAAGCCGCGGCTAACAGCTCAGAGTGAGATCAGAGCTTCCACCGCTGGAGATCGGGTCGGATCGCCTGTAGTAATGGTATGTATAGCAGACATCCCAACCTGCTGAAACTCATTTCAGGGAGGTGGCGCTTCGCGCCCGCAAAAGCAGTTTACTCTGCTCACTTATCACAGGACACAGGAGCGATCTCGCTCACTGCGTCCACTAACTAGTTTCCCCCGCATCCGGCGGGAAAGGAGAGGAGGTGAGCCGGCTGCGGGAGACGAGGGGGGCCGGGGGAGAACAAGGGGGGTGCGGAGAAGGACATGGAGGGGGCCGGAGGAGAACAAGGGGGTGCGGAGAAGGACATGGAGGGGACTGGAGGAGAACGGGGGCGGAGAAGGACATGGAGGGGACTGGAGGAGAACGGGGGCGGAGAAGGACATGGAGGGGGCCGGAGGAGAACGGGGGCGGAGAAGGACATGGAGGGGGCCGGAGGAGAACGGGGGCGGAGAAGGACATTGAGGGGACCGGAGGAGAACGGGGGGCGGAGAAGGACATGGAGGGGGCCGGAGGAGAACGGGGGCGGAGAAGGACATTGAGGGGACCGGAGGAGAACGGGGGGCGGAGAAGGACATGGAGGGGGCCCGGGAGGAGCACACAGAGCAGCTGGGAATGATCGTTGCAGCTGGAGGGACAGCTGTGATCACCGATCTCCCTGTAAAGCTTTTTAGCTGACAGCCGTGGGAGGGAGAGAAGGAGAAGCGTCCGTCAGCTAAAAATCTATACAAAGGAGATCGGTGATCACAGCTGATCCCCGCCGCACTAATCCTTCCTGGGAGATCGGGAAGCGCTTCCGGGTGTGCGGGTGTGCGGGAGCAGCCGCAGAAATGCGGGACCCTCCGGCACCTTCCGGGAGACTTGAGATGTCTGGTATAATGATTTTTTTCTTTTCAGGGTTAGAGAGGTTAGTGTTAAAATGTTGGTGGCTATAGATGCAGGGATTTTAGTTTTTGCATGGACTTCCACTTTAGGCCTTTAGTTTTGCTTTAACCACTTGCCAACCGCACACTGTACATCTACTACGACAGTGTGCGCCGGCTGGGCAGAATCACGTATAGTGTATATACACGTTATTCTGCTCTTCCAGGTATGGGGAACGCTGTGATTAGTCACAGCAGAAGCTGATCAGCGGCCCGGCCAATGGATGTCTGCCGGCACCCGCTGATCGCCGAGGAGACGGACTGGACAGAGCTCTGCATATGTAAACAATACAGAGTTCTGTCCTGTCAGCGAGGATGTGCTGGATTTTGTTTCCCTGCCTTTGATCATCCTAGATGTTTAACCCCTTCCCAGCCAGTGTCATTAGTACAGTGACAGTGCATATTTTAGCACTGATCACTGTGTTAGTGTCACTGGTTCCCACAGAGTGTCAGTTAGTGTCCAATTGTCCAGCGCAATATCACAGTCCTGTTATAAGTAGCTTATCGACGCCATTACTAGTATAAAAAAATACGTAAATAAAATTTCCAGTATACTGTATATGCCATAGTTTGTAGACGCTATAACTTTTGTGCAAACCAATCAATATAAACTTATTGAGTTTTTTTTTTTACCAAAAATATGTACATAGCAGAATACCTAATGGCCTAAATTCATGAAGAAATTATATTTTTCAATTTTTGTTATTGGATGTGTTTTATAGCAGAAAGTAAAAAATATTGTTTTTTTTCCCCAAAATTTTTGGTCTTTTTTTGTTTATAACAGAAAAAAAAAGATAGTGGTGATCAAGTAGCACCAAAAGAAAGCTCTATTTGTGGGGAAAATTTCCATACATTTCATTAATGTGCAGCCTTACACGACCGTGCAATTACAAGTTAAAGTACCGAAGTGCCGTATAGAAAAAAATGGCCTGGTCATGAAGGAGGGTAAATCTTGGAGGTCAAGTCAATGCTGTTGGCTTTCTCTAACTCAGTGGTTCTCAACTCCTGTCCTCCTGTCCTGGCCACTAACAGGCCAGGTTTGCAAGATAACTGAAATACATAACAGGTGAGATAATTTGCTGCTCAGTGATTGCAGTATTCTGGTCTGCATCTCCCCAAGGTAATACATAAAATCTGGCCTGTTAGTGGGTCCTGAGAACAGGAGTTGAGAACCACAGATCTAACTGGTGTCTCGCTGTTCCACCAGTTCCCCATCAGGTCCACTCTCTTCTTGTGATTGACAGCTATGAAATACGCTCACTGCCTGCTGTCAATCACAAGGAGAGCTGACCTGATGGGGAACTAGTGTCTCTGAATCGCCATCAGGCTCCGCCCACCACGCTACAAAAATCCTCGGCCACTATGCTATCAATGGTGGGAAGGGGGCTCAGCTGCGCTGTGTATTTGGACACTCTGGCCTCAGTACGATGTGTTTGCCCCAAACTCACGTTTCTGTTTCCAGTAGGCACGTGCATCTGTTGACCTTTTGATGTCAGATGCAGCAGATTCTTAAAAACAGTAAAGACCTGAATTACCGCTAGCCGGAGAGGTAAGTGTTTTTCATTATCTGTTTCAGGAGGTTTAAAAAAAAAAAAGAGGATAATGACAGTCATTTTTAGAAGCACCTATTACGTTTTGTTATAGTGTCTGATTGTAGAGAGCACCGGGTGCAGCTCAGTGTTGCTTAGGAAGGTTTACTATAATCTGGTGGGATTAGTGTCCTGCGGTGTACCATGGCCCGGCTCGGAGGTCAGTTTAGAGCCATCAGGTGTTTGCTGTGATGTGGAGAACACAAAAACAGACACTAAATTAGGTGAGTGCTTTTAACCACTTCAGCCCCGGAAGAATTTACCCCCTTCCTGACCAGAGCACTTTTTGTGATTCGGCACTGCGTTGCTTTAACTGACAATTGCGCAGTCGTGCGACGTGGCTCCCAAACAAAATTGACGTCCTTTTTTTCCCACAAATATACCTTTCTTTTGGTGGTATTTGATCACCCCTGCGCTTTTTTTTTTTGCGATATAAACAAAAAAAGAGCGACAATTTTGAAAAAAACCCATTATTTTTTACTTTTTGCTAAAATAAATATCCCCCAAAAATATATAAAAAAACAATTTTTTTCCTCTGTTTAGGCCAATACTGATTCTTCTACATATTTTTGGTAAAAAAAATTGCAATAAGCGATAAGCAGACACTTGGATGGTCTCCCCCGGCTCCAGGCCCGAGCTGCGCATGTGCAGTTCCGAGCTGAGCATCACAGCCGTATTTTTTACTGGTAGCCTTTTCCTCTTACTGGCATTTACTGGCAGGAGAAAAGTGCCCATTTTTAACTGGCTGCCAGTAAAAATACTGGCGGTTCACAACACTGTTTTAAGTCCTCTGCAAATACACCCCTTCCACTTATTTGCTGCCATTGAAATAGCGCTAATTTTAATACTTGTCCAGATTTAATTAAACTCTGTTCAGTTGGTGGGCATGAAAGGTTGCCCTGTTTGGGGTGGAGGAATGGGTCTACTGCCCCTCTTAAACTGGTGCAGCAGCTGGATGGCTTGTACACATGCCGTGTACCCCATGTCGCGTTCGGGGGCCAGTACCACCACCGATCCTATGTTAAAGCTTTGGCCTAACACTGCTCCATAGAACAATATTTGTTTAGCAACATGGATTAAATTGCAATGAACAGTTATCCCCGGCACTATCTGTATATCATATCATCCCTCTAGTGCCCAGCGTTACTAAACTGACATCATATTTGTGAGCCAACAAAAAGAGATTGTGGGATTGGTGGTTCCATCAGGTGACTGTTCCCCTACGTGACCATACACCCGGACCACATATCCCGGGGATCTTAGCTACCTTCGGAGAGATTGCTGGGAAGAGCTATAAAAGAAACCAGAGAACCCCCCTATGCTCTCTTCTTTCCGGGCCTCGTGCGATAAAAGGTCTTTCCATGCAAGGGGAGTGAGGTTGCGGCCTACCACGCGGGGTACATCATCCTCACCTGACCAAGAAGGGTCCACCGCTGCCTGTTGTTCATCGGACATCTGACCAGCATCAACTCTACGCTGAATCGACCTGGTTGTTGGTGAGACGGCAATTGTATACCTTTGCAAACCTTTCCTTGGTTGTTTTACTTGGACACTGTGTACAGACAGCTTTACTTTGGGAACACTTCACTGCACTTCTATTCCAACACTGTACATAGACATCTTTAACTGCATTCATTACACAATATAATACCACTCTGTTACTACACCTTATTGGATATAGTTAATGATCTCCGACTGCCGGTGAAGACCATCAGATCTGCAACGGGGACATTCTGTCATTGCTACTCAACCACTTCCCGCCCGGCCTATAACAGAATGACATGTAACAATTAAACTGGGTAGTAGGCGCAAAGACAAACAGATCAAAAAAAGGGGTTTTTGTTTAAAAGTTTTTTGAGAAAGTCTCATGGAGGAAGTCCATACACTTGTGTCAGCTACTGATCCAAAGTGCAGCCCTCTCTGTAGTAAACAGATGAAAAGAAGAGAAAGAAGCGCCACTAAATATAGTATTAGGTACAATTTATTATAGCCCCCATATTGGGTTACTCACAAGAGGTAGATATAATACACGCTCTTTGTCAAGGTAATCGCTGGGGGGTTTAGACCCCGGACAGGCCCCCCAGCAATTATCTTGATAAAAAGCCTGCATTATATCTACCTCTTGTGAGTAACCCAATATGGGGGTTATAATAAATTGTACCTAATAATACACTTAGTGGCGCTTCTTTCTCTTCTTTTTATAGCAGAATGATGGCCGGGCAGTGGTTCTGTTGTCCTGACTGGGCGTCATATGACGTCTAGCAGGATAAAATGCCGGCACGCGCCCGCGGGGGCGCGCAGCTTGGCGATCGGAGAGATCTGACACACTGCATCTCTGATCGTGATATGGAGCCTCTGACAGAGGCTCCTTACCACGTGATCAGCTGTGACCAATCACAGCTGATCATCGCGTGAACCAGGAAGTGCCAGTAAACGGCTTTCCTCGATTCGCGTTGACAGGGAGAGCCGATTGGCGGCTCTCCCTGTCAGAGGGGGGTCTGTGCTAATAATCAGCACATTGATTATCAGCACAGCCCCATCAGATGTGCCACCACATGTGCCAATAATTGCCCATCAGCAGCCAGTCAGTGCCCCATCAGAAACAGATGTCAGTGCCCACCAGTGCCAATCAGTGCCCACCACAGTGCCAATCATTGCCCAGCAGTAACACCTGTCAGTACCACATCATCAGTGCCGCCTGTCAGTGCCTATCAATACCGCCTGTCAGTGCCCATCACAGCCGCCCTGTCAGTGCCCGTAAGTGCTGCATATCAGTGCTGCCTAATGGTGGCCATCAGTGCTGCATATCAGTGCCTATCAATTCTACATATCAGTGCCTCCTCATCAGTACCACCTCATCGGTGCCAACTCATCAATGCCGCCTCATCAGTGCCCGTCAGTGAAGGAGAAAACAAAATTTTTTAACAGAAACAAAGAAAAACTTTTATTTTTTCAAAAATTTCGGTCTTTTTTAGTTTGTTTAGCTAAAAATAAAAACCACAGTGGTGATCAAATACCAAAGAAAGCTCTATTTGTGGGAAGAAAATTATAAAAATGTAGTTTGGGTACAGTGTTACATGACCACGAAATTGTCATTCAAATGTGACAGCGCTGAAAGCTGAAAATTGTCCAGAACAGGAAGGGGCAAAAGTGTCCGGTATTGAAGTGGATAAAGGGCCCTATTACCATCCTTGTTTAACTTCATCTCTCATTAGTATAATAAGAGGTTGAACAGGCTTAACTTTGCTTATCCCTTCAGGACAGGTTATGTCCAAGTGATATTTCATTGTGTATATATTGTGGAGAGGCGACCCCAGGTCACGGTGTATATTAGCACCTTCAGTCTGGTTTTTGCAAAGACAAAGTGGGCTGGGTTTATATTCCCCTCAGGAAGAGAGCTCAGGGCTCACATTTGAGAACAGCTCCACCATACATGTAGGTGGCCTGGTATAGGAGTCGGGAGGTCTTACAGGTGGAGACGGCTCCACGAAAGAGAGACAGGTGGTCTCTAGGAGTCTGAGCGTGTATGTCTGCATGAGGCAGATGTGGCCTGCAACCAAGCAGCATGCAGCTGAGCAAGTAAGCTCCATGAGGTAGTTTGACTAAGTAAGAGTGGGTGAGCCAGGAGGCTGAAGTTTTCTGTTATACCATGATGGTGGAACCCCCTGCGAGGGAAGACTTTCTGTGAAGTTTAAAAATACAGTCTGGACTGACCGGTGTTCCCGAAAATGCATACACCACTTGAGCATAATCACCCAGGATCGTTACAATATATATAAATATAGTATCCTGTTGCCAACTGTTCTAACTGTTTTACTGGGGAAATCATTCTACTGAGCTTGTGAGGTTATCCACAGCTCAGTTGAATCATTACCTCTTTTACAACAACATCTTATCTGAAGTATTCTAGTAAACCTTAACAGAATATAAACGTATTGAGTGTTGTCTTATTACTCAAAGGTTTTGCAATGATGTCTTAACCCAGAGTGTCAGCTGGGTTGGAATGTTCACAAGGCCATGGCGATGCAAATGAGCAGGTAAATCCAAGCAGTCCCCAAGGGGGCCGTGCTACATTTGGAAACAGTGCAGGTTCTTTTCTTCAGCTACCATCGCTACAGGAAAGCGAAAAAGAATGTAAGTATATGCTGAGGGTAACAGGTTGAAATAAACCTATTGCTTGAATAGGCATAGCATAGGTTTTTCTCAGTCTCTCGCCAACCCTGTGATGCATATATGCTTTGGCAGGAAAAAGTGGGCTTTATTGCCCAGCCACTGCACATATGTTTCCTCGGCGGTCTGAGGTTTTGTGTGGAGAATGCGCGCCCAGCATATTAACCGAGCTGTCTCTGAGAGCTCTTGGTTATAGCTTCTAATCAGAACTTTGGAAGTGCAGCCGTCCGGAATCATTTCCTTACGTTACACAGCATGCGAGTTGGGCTAGCACCTGACTAGTGTGTGTGGGGATTAACCAGAGACTCACTCATCTGGAACGGCTTTTCTTGTTTCATGGTGGTCATGTGATAGAGAACTGCTGCCTTCTGACTGTAGCCATGCCCCCGCAGGGTTTGCTGAATATTGTGGTTCACCTGACACCCTGCCCAGCCCACCACTCACTTCTCAGTAACTCAGAGACATGAAACAGTCAGAGGACTTTGGGTTTTTTTTTTAGTTTATTGAGGGGATTAAACTTGGATAGGGTAAGGGAAATATGGGATGCCCATCAGAATTGACAAAACTTGCATGGGACTACTATATACACTCCATCTCTCCTCCTGCACATCTCTTCCTTTCCACTAGGTACTCCTTTCTCCTCCAGCACATCACTTCCTCTCTAATCTTCAGTTTCTCTTCCCCAGCACAGCGCTTCCTCTCTGACCTTCAGGTACAGCTAGCACAAAGTGGTTAGGCCTGACATTGGCTCAGCCAGGCCTTTAGTAATTGCCCTTTGTAGGCAGGGACCACGGGCCCCTATGGTGTAGTGAAATAGAAAGTCTCTGATGCTCTTTTCCACTGCCCGTTCCACAGTCCACTGCACTGGTTCTGCACCCATACCTTGACTGCAAACTCCCAGTCCTCCCAGGCGTGCCTCCCCAGTCCTCCCGACTGTGCCTTACTCACCAGCATTCCTGGCTGCGACCAGTTGTCCTCCCTGGAGTCTCTCAGCAGTGCACCTTTCCGCTGTCCTCTCCTTGCTCTCTCTTGTGCCTCTGGTCCAGGACCTTTTTATGTGTTCTTGAAAGGGGTCCCAAGTGCACCCGAGACCAGACCCAAGGTCACACCCCTAAACTAGGGAGCTCCCTCCAGGCCCGACAGCCTCAGTGCTCTCTTACTCGATCTCTTCCACCCGACAACTTTTCCCCTGCTGGGCTGACTCATGGGTATTTAAGGAGGCCTTCCCCCTGCCAATCCAGGTTGGGGATTGGTCAGGGCTTCTCAGAATACCCCAGGCAGCTCCACCTCTCCTCTCTTCCATTCTTTCCAGAATCCTCTGGAAAGAAGAGGGAGGTCTCAGTGATGCTGCCTGTGAGTCACCAGCGGCTACCCTGAGCCACTCCCAGCCCAGATTAGATCAAAACAAACAAGCATGGCTGCTAGCCAGGGCTGCCTAAATTTACCTAAACCTAACCAAAAGAATCCTGACTCTAGCACCTACCTACCTAAAGGGGGCCACATGACATTAAAGGGCCACTGGGAGGAGGTGTGAAGGGGTTAGCCTCTTGTCTACTGCAGCTGCTTGCGATTGATTTTTAGAGCCAATAAAAGGCTTTCTGATAAAGACTTGTAGCTATAAAGATTACTTTTATGGGGCTCTGAAGGTGTGCCCATTCCCCCCTAGCGACACCTGCGTTGGTTCCCAGACCCTGCTGTTCCTCTGGGGAGCTTTGGTTTGCAGTAAATAGGAAAAATCTATTCCGCACCATGATCAAGTGCATTGCAACCCTTAAACGCCCACACCACTGCCACAACCATGGCTCAACAGCCTATTTTTATTGACCTTGGGCCAATAGTGTAAACGAGCCCTTACACTTTTATAGGCTGATAGGTGACCCTGTGGTGACAAGGTCATTTAATTGCCAAGAACTCACAGGTCTTGGCTTGCATACGTTAGTTTGAAGATTGGTGTGTACAGGAAGTTTTAAGTAGGGTTGTCCCGATACCACTTTTTTAGGACCGAGTACAAGTACCGATACTTTTTTTCAAGTACTCGCCGATACCGATTACCGATACTTTTTTTTTATGTCACGTGACAGTTTTTTTTTTTTTTTTTTTTAACAATGCTTTCTTTTTTTTCGGGGGGGGGGGGGGGGGGGGAGGGGTGAACGGTGGCTGTGTGTTTTTTTTTTTATTTACAATTTTTATTTTTTACAATAATAATGTTTTTATTCATTTTTGCAATATGTTTTTTTTTTTTTTTTTTTAAATCAGCCCTGTTGGGGGGCTTTGGTGAGATATCAGGGGTCTTAACATACCCCTGATATCTCCCCCTTGAGACAGAGAAAGAGACAGAGGATAGAGATTCCCCAGTCCCTTTCTCTGCAGCCTCAGCTGCACTGAGAATGAATGGAGAAGACAGCGGCTCCTCTACATTCATAAACTGACACATTGTAATCACAGGAGATTACAATGTTTCAGTTATGTGAATGGAAAGAGTCAGCTGACTCTCTCCATTCACACAGGAAGGAGGAGGAGGACGGCGGACCGGAGGGGACAGCGGAGAGGCAGAGGAACGGAGGAACGGAACGGAGGGGGGCAGATAAGGAGAGGGGGACAGAGGAACGGAACGGAGGGGACAGCGGAGAGGCAGAGGAACGGAGGAACGGAACGGAGGGGGACAGATAAGGAGAGGGGGACAGAGGAACGGAACGGAGGGGACAGCGGAGAGGCAGAGGAACGGAGGAACGGAACGGAGGGGGACAGATAAGGAGAGGGGGACAGAGGAACGGAACGGAGGGAGACAGAGGAGAGGGGGACAGAGGAACAGAGGGGGCATGGAGGAGGAGGTGACAGTCAGCGGTGATCGCGTGGGGAAGTTACAAGCACCGATCACCGCTGTATGTCACTGAAAGCCGCGGGGGGGAAGCTAGTAACTCCCCCGCACGCCGATCACCGCTGACTGTCATAGTATCGGCGGAAGCATCGGGAGCATTTGCCCGAGTACAAGTACTTGGGCAAATGCTCGGTATCGGTGCCGATACCGATACTAGTATCGGTATCGGGACAACCCTAGTTTTAAGGATGCATTGCAAAGCTTTTGACCAGATATGGGCACCCTCTCGAAATGGCAGCGTGTAACATTGCTGTAGGATGCAATGCAAGTATGTTGAAGTTGCGTTATTTTAGTGCCATTCAATATACTGTATGTATAGATGTAAAGCCAGGCTTGGGGGTCATAAATTTGCCTTATACCAGTGGTCATCAACCCTGTCCTCAGGGCCCACTAACAGACCAGGTTTGCAAGATAACTGAAATACATCACAGGTGATATAATTTGCTGCTCAGTGATTGTAGTATTCTAGTCTGCATCTCCCAAAGGTAATACATAAAACCTGGCCTGTTAGTTGGCCCTGAGGACAGGGTTGATGACCACTGCCTTACACTATTACTGTATGTGTTGCCTTCTCCTAGTTAGGCTGATAAGTAAATTAACATTTTGGCTACTTCTGTAATCAGGGGAGCAGAGATTGTTTGGCCTGGTTTGTTCAGGGCTTCACGGCCCGGGCTGGGAGTTTGATTGCTTTGCCCTGCCTCTAGAAGACGTTTCTACAGCTTAGGAAGGGAGAATTCAAATAACGAGCCTGAATATTGACCAGGACATTCCTGTGTATGGTCTGTCTACATATGTTTCGTTCCTCCCCCGGAACAAAACATATGTAGACAGACCATTCACAGGAATAGACCCCCCACTCCCTGATACACACAACATGCCTAGCTACCCAGAGGAACCCACAGGAATCCCCAACCACGGGATTCACTGGCAATTGGATAGTCTGCAGTTGTTCCCGCTGTGTTTGCCTGACTGGACTTCCTGGATTTTCTCTCCATGCCTCTCCCTGCACATAGGCTCATCATGGGAATTGCCTGCTCGCGGTACTTATATAGGACACTGAATTAGCTGTCTGACAAACAGCACCGCGGATCTGACCGCATTCATCTAGTAGCTATCAGGATTTGAAACATCAGAGGACTATAACCAACATCAAGCCTTCGTAAGAGGAAGTGAGTACTATTACACATTGTAGACCAATCATATGGGCAGTTATTTCAGGGTACCCGGAGTGCTGGGACCGAGCTTCACACTGGTCGGGTCGGATACAATTATATGACTGTTATGTGTATACTGTTTACTGTGATCCACCCTGTGGGCTGAAGCCTCCTTATGACATTGAACTGATATGCTCTAGGTCATTATATAATTTCCAAGCAGCCTGTTGGTCATATGAATCTAGCAGGATCCCGGGCCTCCTTTGATCTAATCAGGACCTCCAGGGCCAGGGATAGCTGACATCCTTCTGTATGTGATGGGTTGTGAGGCATGGTAGATGCAGATTTTTTAAAGTTATCAGGCACCAGACACTTCTTGAATGCAAAAGAAAGTTTATTTCCTTTAACAAGCTTTTGGGGGACAGAGAGTTAGGGCCAGGACACCCTTTGGTAGTTGCAAGATTAATTGGCAGACTCCGAGACTTTAATAGGAGGACAGCCATGCAGGGAAAGGCATTATGCCGCGTACACACGGTCGGACTTTTCAGCTACAAAAGTCCGACAGCCTGTCCGACAGACTTTCGACGGACTTTTGGCGGACTTTCGATGGACTTGCGGCGGACTTTCTAACGAACAGACTTGCCTACACACGATCACACAAAAGTCCGTCGAATTCTTACGTGATGACGTACACCGGACTAAAATAAGGAAGTTCATAGCCAGTAGCCAATAGCTGCCCTAGCGTGGGTTTTTGTCCGTCGGACTAGCATACAGACGAGCGGATTTTTCGACCGGACTCGAGTCCGTCGGAAAGATTTGAAGCATGTTTCAAATCTAAAGTACGTCGGATTTGAGGCTAAAAAAGTCAGTTGAAAGTCCGGAGAAGCCCACACACGATCGGATTACCAGCCAGCTTTAGTCCGTCAGCGTCCGTTGGACTTTTGTAGACGAAAAGTCCGACCGTGTGTACGCGGCATTAAGCAAGATGCGAAATCTGCAGGTGCAGGAATGCTGTCTCCTATGGCAACAGTCTTTAACAGTTCCTAACACAAACGTAACAGTTCCTTTCTCTTTCACTGAATCCCTTGAGCTCCTCCAATCTTCACGGTGGTATCTTCTTCATGAGTCACCCCCACCTCTCTGCTGGGTCCCTAGCTTGGCACTCAAGATACTTGTCAAGATTCACCCCGCTGGCCTGCTCGGTCCCTGGCTTGACACACAAGGCTGCTCTGCAAGCGTCACCTCCACTGGCTGGGTCCCTGGCTTGATACACACTGAAGGTTCCCAATTCTTCACCGTCACCATCTGGTGAGAATGCTGTTCCGGTACTTGCTTCAGTTACTCACTGTGGTCCCTTGTAATTAAGCGGATAGTCCCTTACTGGCGACAGCTTCCCCTCTACCTCCGACTGCGACAGGTTCTCCGGCCGACAGAACTGTCACTTTTGGTTGGACTGCAGTCCCAACCCTGCGCTGCTCTCTTGCTTCTGGATAGGCCCTCAGACAGCCTAGCAGCCAGATGTGCCCAGGATAGGCCCAATCTCTGGCCTAGCAGCCCAGGCAATACAACACACGTCCACCCAGATAGCCGTCCAGGTGGCACAGAACATAGATCACCTGACTCCACCCGAATATATAGGTTCTCCCAGCAGGCTAAGGGATTCAAGAAAACCCCTGCCCATTGGCTGAGATGCCCCACATACCCATAACCTGACCTTGGTTTGCCCTTCTCATATCTAGTACCACCAAGTACCCGGCCACCTAGTGGTAGAAGAGAAAGGTGCGACAAGTCCAAATTTAGGGAGAAATCACTAGATCTCTAACAATCAACGAGGATAATTAATCCTGGCAAGTAAATTTGTGAGGAGCAACCCTGCCTAAACTCCAGGGTGCTACACGAACTTCCCTGTTTGCTTTATCCTTGATATAGGCTCCTCTGCACTTGTCAATACCCACACAGATGGGATGGGAATTGCAAAAGAGGTGGCCACCGACCAGTGGGATTTACTTTCCAGAATTACCTGTGATGGAAGTGGTTACTGCATTCGCCCATTGTGACTCCAAGGTGCAGAGCTCTCCATTCAGGTCTCTGGGAGGTCATCTTACTTGCAATATTTTTCGCTTTGGTTCCCTGGCTGCAGGTGTATTCATCAGGGGTACCATCTTGGGGGGGGGGGGGGTAGCTTCTACAGTCTTCTGGTTTCAGCTCAGAGGGGGAGGTCTCCCGCAGCCCCACCATTTACACATAGGAGGAAGGGAGGGATAGACATGGGACCCTAATGTCCATTATCCCGGGGAGGGAGGGAGGAGGGGCACTGGCCTTTGGGAGACACATGGGGGATGGGGGGAAGGGGTCACATTTTGGAGAGCTATATCATGTGATGCTGTTATATACTTTAATAAATCAGATATGAGGAGCTAACCCTTGGGTGTGCATACAATTATTATTATTTTTTTTTTTGTGGAATAGTGAGAGCCCCTGTCATGTTTTAACTTAAATTCTTTCTTCACCTATGTTACAGTGTAATGATTTGATTGCATTTGTTGATTATCCTCTGCAATAATACTCAGTATACTGCAACACTGGTACAGAACATCAGAGCCCTCTAGTGGTAAACTATTGTAATTACCATGATGACTAATATGTCTTTTTCTGACATTTCCTATAGTCCTATACTAATAAATGCCAAAATGTTGTTATCTTAACACCTCAGTGCCTTTCTTCCTCATGTGTTAAGACCTAAGTCCCTAAGGTTTTTCCTTATGGGTTTGTGCCCGACATGCATGAATAACTGTGTCTTTTAATATGGAAATATAAAGGATGACATACGTCTTTCGCGAGAGAGTACAACTGAAGTCTCATGATAGGAAATACATTTTTGGCTGTAAGAAGAATATCTTAACACTTTATGATTTCTCAGCATCCAGGTGTCAGGGAAATGGCCGAAGAAGAACTAGCAGCACTGCCAATATTCATCATGGCCGCATCTGGCGAACTTCTGTGTGCAATGGCGCACATAGAGCAAACCGGCGCGCGCAGATGCGTGATGGCACAAATGGCACATGCACAGCGTTACAGATGCTGGCGCCCACTGGTCTATATAAACCTGCTGCTGTGAGCACTAGATTGCTGGATTATTGTAAGCTTCCCTGTGTTTCCTGTGCTTTTGTGTATCCTGACTCTTGGACCTCCCGTTACCGACCCAGCTTGCCTTGACCTGCTTATCATGATCTCCTAGTTTGACCCCTGGCTTGTACTTCTGACTCTCCTGCTTGCTCCATTCGGTCTGTCTAACCATGGATGACCCCTGGCCAAGCTCCTGATTCTACTCCCGATCTGCCCTGCTGCCAAGTACATCTGGTTGCACCCAAGCTCATCTGCCTTACAGTGCATTCTGCTTGTTTCAGCTACCTTCCGGTGATCAGCTCTTCAGACTACAGTAACTGGCAAACCCTGCTTCTTTGGGCACTGCATTCCCTGTACCACCTTCAGGGGTGCTCTGCACTTAGCTGCAAGGGGAGTCCTCTCAGCACCTTGGCCCCCAACCTGGTATGTGACACCAGGGGATCTCATGGTTACTCTGGCTCATTCAGTTGACTTCTTTGTGATTGTGAGGATTTCTTCAGCAAAATGGTGGTCATCTGTACACAGACACAGACTCCCTACTTAGGAATGTAAAAAAAACTGAGTAAAAGATGGCTTAAGCTCCTGCTCTCCACCTGTAGAGGACAACTCAGACATGTTTTGCCCTTTTCGGGGCTTATTCGTAGAGGCTTCTATGTTTAAGGCTTGAGAGAATTTCTCCTGAAAAAACGCAGTGCACTTCCTAGTATGTGATGGTGCCCAGGCACTCTGGAATAAGGGAATGCTTTCCATTCATTAGGCAGACCTAAACTCAAAAAGTGATGATTTGCTTTGTTATAGGGAACATTTACAAATGTTAATTGTGCCTAAGCAGTACCCTGAAAAATGTATCTTTTGTCTGGAATTCCTTCTGAAAAATAGCAGTGTGCTTTATGGTATGTGAAGAAACTTAGGCAGATTAGTTGATGTCACTACTGTGCTACAGTTCTCTTTTCTGGAGGCTCTGACATGACGAAGCAAAACCCCTGGCTCTACTAAGATGGCTGCCTCCATAAAAAGATTTAGTTCAAAACAAGGCATGGTAAGTCAGTAATGCTTACTTCCCAACTCCCCTGAGTTTTGCGGGGCTGGCCCTGAAGTTTACCAAAATCTCAGCATCCCACAGATCCAGGCTGTATCCCAGACTCCCACCGAGTGTCACTGCCAGGGCTAGGCCAAGGCAGAAAAAGTACTGCCTTGGGTGCCATACTGAAGAAGGCGCATCTGGGGTGGGAGCCTCTTCTGCCTTTGCATTGTGCAGCTGCCAAGGTGTAGGATTAAACCCTGATTAGGATTAAACCTCTGCTCTGGCCTGGTTTAACCATCTCACCCTTGTTCCTCAGCCTGGCAATGCATCATCCCCCACTAGGCTAGCCCGAATCCTCTGCACTCTAAAACCCTCCCTTTTAGCTTGCAACTCTGACCTTGTGTCACGACTAATACTTACCGAGGCCAAGATGCCACTAGCGGCTCGCCCTTACGACCACGCGCACCCTGTCCCCCGGAGATGATACAGGGAGTAGGGGGCACGCAGAGGCACGGGCCTCCAGCAGGTGAGTACTCCAAGGTAGAAGAACTATAAGCACAGTAGAAGTCTCCAGGAGCTGACTGAAGGTGCTAATGAAGGTGCCACTGCAGGGTCAGGGGATCGAGTGCGGAGTCACAGAAAGTCAGTGAAGCCAGGCAGGGGTCAGAACCGGGTAATCAGATAGAGAGCAGAGTCCGTTATGGATAGCCAGGGGTCAGCACAGGTATCAAGCAGAGAGCAGAGTCCATTATGAATAGCCAGGGGTCAGCACAGGTATCAAGCAGAGAGCAAGTCCGTTATGAATAGCCAGGGGTCAGTATAGGTATCAAGCAGAGAGCGGAGTCCGTTGTGAATAGCCAGGGGTCAACACAGGTAAACAGCAAGGAGCAGAGTGCACAGCGAAACCGGAACTGGGAACAGCTGACGACAAACTAGCAACCCGACTGGGTGCTGGAGCCATCAGAAATAGCCCACACAGTGCGTGCGTCAGCGTGACGCGCTACCGTGCACCCGCACGGGCGACAGCGCGCACTCGGGGACCGTTGTGCACCCGCACGCGCCGCGCACGGGTGTGCGTCGAAGCGCCAGTCCACCGCGCATGCGCCCCGGAGCCCGGCGAACGGAGGCAGCAGATGTCCTATGACAGTGCCCCCCTCCTAGGGGCGGACACTGGACGCCCAAGCTGGACATCAACTCTGGGTGTTCTTGATGAAAGGCTTGAATTAAGCGTGGTGCATGCAGATTCCTAGCAGGCTCCCAAGAATTGTCCTCAGGAGGGTATCCCTTCCAATGGTTCAGGTATTGCAGCTGCCTGCCCCTCCTTCTACAGTTTAGAATGGACTCCACTTCGAACTCATTCTCCCCATCCACAATAATTGGCGGGGGAGGAAGTTCCCCTCTTCCAGGAAAAGGGCTGGGCACAACAGGCTTCAACAAGGATGCATGAAAGACAGGGTGGATTCTGTAGGCGTTTGGTAATGCTAGTTCAAACGCCACGGGATTAATTATTCTTTTGATTTGAAAAGGTCCGATGAACTTGGGTCCAAGTTTTCGTGATGGCAGAGGTAATTTAAGGTTTGTAGTTGACAACCAGACCTCCTCACCTACATTGAACCTTGGATTTTCCCTCCTTCTCCGATCATACTGTTTTTTGTAATCATCTTGTGCTTTTTGTAGCATGTCCTGGATCCTTCGGAAGTTAGATTGTAGAGAGGTTATCCTATCTTGAACAGCGGGAACTGCCATTTCGGGGATGTCATTAGATAGAAACGTAGGGTGAAACCCGCAGTTTGCCCAAAAGGGTGTTTGGTTAGTAGCCGAATGAATAGAGTTGTTATAGGCGAATTCAGTGTACAGGAGAAGATTTGCCCAATCATCCTGGGAGCCAGAACAGAAACAGCGGAGGTATTGCTCCAAGGTTTGGTTTGTCCTCTCCGTCTGGCCGTTGCTCTGATGGTGATACGCTGAAGAGAGGCAGACTTTGATGTCCAGGGTTTTGCAGAGTTCTCTCCAGAACTTAGACGTAAATTGCACGCCCCTATCCGACACAATACTTTTAGGCACACCATGGAGTCTAATTATTTCTTTAAAAAAAATATTGGCTGTGTCTGTGGCAGAAGGGGTACCCATCATAGGTAAAAAATGAGCCATCTTGGAAAGACGGTCGACGACAACAAAAATGGCAGTAAAGCCTTCCGAGGCAGGTAAGTCTACAATAAAATCCATGGACACGTCAGCCCATGGTCGTTCCGGGATGGGCAAGGGCTTAAGCAATCCCCAGGACTTGGTGTTTTGCCCCTTGTTCCGCTGGCACAGAGGACAGGAGGAAACATACTCCTTACAATCCCGTCTCCATCCAGGCCACCAGAAGGAACAGGAGATCAACTCAGACGTCTTCCTCGTCCCAAAGTGACCTGCCAATTTATGGTCATGACACATCTTAGGGGCTAGAGGCCGTATTTCCCGTGGTACGAAAATTTTTCCTTGGAGCCAGAAGAGATCATCACATTTTTCCAAAGAATGTACCTCCGGTTCGGAACAAAGACTGGATGAAGACTTGATGGAAGATATTAAGTCCGCCTGGGTAAGACCAAGGAAATTTTGTGAAGAGAGAATGGTGCCGGGTTCACTCGTTCGAGGGTCTGCAGAGAACATCCGGGAGAGTGCATCTGCCTTTCCATTCTTTGAACCAGGTCTATAGGATATGTGTAAATTGAAACGGGAAAAGAAGAGGGCCCAACGTGCTTGTCTAGGTTTCAGGCGTTTTGCTGTCCAGAGGTATTCCAAATTTTTGTGATCTGTAAAGATAATAATTGGGTGAAGTGCGCCTTCCAGTAAATACCTCCATTCCTCTAGAGCGAACTTAATAGCCGGCAGCTCCTTGTCACCCACATCGTAGTTGAGTTCTGGCGGGCTGAGTTTCAGAGATGCAAAGGCTACAGGATATAGAATGGCTTTAGGCCCATGTCTTTGGGAGAGGATGGCCCCTGTTGCAATTTCCGATGCGTCCACCTCAAGTACAAATGGTTGAGTTGGGTCAGGATGGCGAAGAATCGGGGCAGAACTGAACAAGGTCTTCAATTTGATAAAGGCTTCTTGTGCCGCTTAAGACCACTGAAAGGAACTGTGCTGACGCGTCAACTGGGTAATAGGTGCCACAATAGCGGAAAATCTGACAATAAATTTTCTGTAGAAGTTGGACCCTATAAACCCTATAAAACGCTGCACCCCTCTTTTATCAGATGGAGCCGGCCATTCTTGAATTGCTTGAATCTTTTGTGGGTCCATTGCGACTCCGTTGGTTGAAATGATAAATCCTAAAAATTGTACAACTGACTTCTCAAATTCACACTTTTCGGCTTTCAGGTACAACTTGTGTTGTTTAAGTACGGTAAGAACCTTTTTTACATGCCCTTTGTGCAGTTCAATAGTGGAGGAGAAGATAAGAATATCGTCCAGGTAGACAACAAGGAAGTCGTCCAGGTATTCTCGAATATATCATTCACCAGGTGTTGAAAGGTGGCCGAGGCATTGCAGAGCCCAAACGGCATCACCAGGTATTCAAAATGTCCAAATCTAGACCTGAAAGCCGTCTTCCACTCGTCCCCAGCCCTGATCCTGATGAGATTATAGGCACCTCAGAGGTCTAGCTTGGAAAAAATTTTGGCTGATCGGAACCGTTGAAATAACTCAAGAATGAGCGGCAGCAGGTACCTGTTTTTGATGGTAATTTTATTAAGCTGTCGGTAGTCTACACATGGCCTTAGGGATCCATCCTGTTTCACTGAAAAAATATGCCAGCTCCGGCAGGTGAGGAAGAGGGACGAATGAAGCCCTTCTCGAGGTTTTCATCAATATATTGTTTAAGAGCTTCTAGCTCAGTTTCTGAGAGTGGGAATATACAGCCGAATGGGACCTCTGACCCTGGCAAGAGATCAATCGGACAATCGTAAGGCCGATGAGGTGGTAGACAGTCAGCCATTTGTTTGTTAAATACTTCCTGAAATTGAAGGTATTCGGGAGGAACATGTTGGAGGTTGTCAGATGTGACTGTAATTGCTGCGCAAACTTTCGGAGCAGTGGGAAGGCAATGTTGAGAACAATACTGAGAAGAGAAAAATACTGACTTAGTATTCCACTCAATTCGTGGGTCATGTGCCTGTAGCCAGGGCAGGCCGAGTATAATGGGGAAGATAGGAGAATGAATGAGGTCCAGCCGTAGGAATTCTTAATGGCCGGAATCTGTGGTCACAAGGATAGGTTGGGTCTCCAGGGTGGTAGGACCTGAGCGGGAAGTGATCCGTCTGCTAGGTGTATTTGTAAACGTTGAGCCTTATTTTGAAGGGGAGTATGCAGACTGTGGGCCAAGGTAGCGTCTAAGAAGCAACTGCAAGCTCCTGAATCAATGATGGCCGGTAAGCGAGTTTCCCCTTCCGTTAGCTGTAAGGAGACAAATAACATCACGTAAGTTTTAGGAATAGTGTTGACTTGACAGTTCGTCAGATTTGGCCGAAAAAACTTACTGGGTCTCACTGTCAGAGGACATCTGCTGCCTCAGTTCGCCGGGCTCCGGGGCGCATGCGCGGTGGACTGGTGCTTCGACGCACACCCGTGCACGGCCCAATGGTGCGGCGCGCACTCGGGGACCGTTGTGCACCCGCACGCGCCGCACCATTGGGCCGCGCACGGGTGTGCGTCAAAGCGCCAGTCCACCGCGCATGCCCCCCGGAGCCCGGCGAACGGAGGCAGCAGATGTCCTCTGACACCTTGCTGAAAGGCTGCTTTTGGACAGAACTCTTGAAAGCTTCTGCAGCCATGTGGAGGTGGCTCAGAAGAGCTCTGTGGGCTGCAGCGCCCATTAGCAAGGTAAGCCTTGAGTTGTGGCATGTCCCTGTGTTTCCTAACTGTGCTGTGCAGAACATATTTTTTGCCACCCCTCTACCTTATCTGCAGAACATCTTCCCTGTCACCCCTCTAACACTTCTGCAGAACATATCTTCTGTCAATTCACATCATATTCCCCTTTCCTCCCCTTCCAACAGCATCCTGATGTTATCACAATGCACCCTCTCCTACCACTCTCTACCCTCTGTGCGGGAGGAAAATATGTACAGGGTGGACAGTGTGTAGAAGGGGGATCTGTGAAGGAGAAGAGGGTGACAATGTGTACAGGCAGTGGACAGTGTGTTCCAGGGAGGGTCTGGGAATATGGGAGGGGGGGGGGGGTATAGGAGGTACATTATGTGCAGATGAAAAAGGAGGTAATTTGTTCAGTGTGTAAGGGGGAAATTGGGTTGGCAATGCACCAAAGAATCCCAAAATTATACAGTAAAACCTTGGATTGCGAGCATAATTTGTTCCAGAAACATGCTTGTAATCCAAAGCACTTGTATATCAAAGCAAATTTCCCCATAATAAATAATGGAAACTCAAATGATTTGTTCCACAACTATTTATTCATAAGTCCTTCAGTTTATAGTCTATACAAAAAGATTATAGCAATGTGATTGTGTAACCATAAAATGTCCATCCACAATGGCAGCCTCCGCAAGGGGATTAGATGCAAAATCCAACAGGAGCTACAGAGTATAAAAGAGAAGAGAGGCGCCTCTAAGTGTAGCAATATGGTTACATTTAATGAAGGTACAACATTTACTAACTCACATGGTTGATGATTAAAAGAGGCAAATCTAAGTATGCAGGCATCCGGGGTAAAGCTGTCCACATAGACCATCCCCCACATCCCCCCGGCTCTCACTGCTGTCAGTCTGCAATCGTGACCAGGAAGACTACCCTGCAGTAGAGCGATTAGAACGCAGCGTGGAAGGGACGCCATCGATGTCAGTGAGGAGGATGGTGTATGTGAACCCCGGATGCCTGCATACTTAGATGTGCCTGTTTTAATCATCAACTATATAAGTGGACAAATGTTTTACCTTCATTAACTGTAATCATGTTGCTACACTTAGAGGCACCTCTTTTCTTTTTAATACTCAGTTGTGACATGACGCTACTTGTATATGAAGACATCGCTTGTATATCTAGTCAAAATGTATTTAAATTATTTGCTTGTCTTGCAAAACACTCTCAAACCAAGGTTTTACTGTATGTGCCACAACATTTGTACCACACCTCAATGTACTGTGACATGTTGCCATGTGTTACAGCACACTTCAACCCATGTAAGATACCTAAGTGCATAGGGGTTCCCTTCAATTTAGTATTGTTGTGCAATGCTGCCACTCAAAGCTAATGGACCATTAGAATTCTGCTATAAGTGAGTTCTGGGATTAGTTAGCTACTGACCCCGTGTGGGTACGTTGAATGTTGGGCCACATTTGGCTAACAACTGCAGACCCCCTGTTCCAGTGATTGAGCCATAATATCTGTTCCATACACTGCCACACACTACACACATATCTATGTGTAGCACCCTCTACCAGAAGGTAGGTGCTAGTAAGTGTTATTTTACTAGGTTGTTCAGCACAGGCAAATTTAGGCAGGCCTATGCTGCAAGCTAGGCCTGTCTGTTTTGATCTGGGGGCTGGGAGTGGTTAGAGTAGCAGTGGGTGTGAACACCTGTACTTCAGTTCTGAGGCACCTCCCCTGCTTCCAGGGAGAATGTTCTGGAAGAGGAGGCTGGGCGTAGAGCTGGAGTGGCAGGCAGCACATGTGGGAGCCCTGACCGATCTCTAAGTGGCATTGGCAGGGGGCGGGCCTCCTATATAGGCTGAGGTGACATGCTGCTGGGGAGGAGTAGTCGACTGGGTGACGTGAGGAATGGAGCGCTAGACAGCCGCAGGAGCACACCCTCATCTGGGGGGGGGGGGTGTAGCGATCGCAGGATGTGCCCGGGGAGAACTGTGAGGGAACATTGCCTCTACGCGGTCATTGGCAATGTCTCTGTCACCACACGGTCGGTGGCAGGGAACCTCTGGAGCAGAGAGGCAGGAGAAGCTGTCGGAACGCATGGTCCGGACAAGTTCCTTATCAAGGACTCAGGGCTGGAAGGTCGGTAAATGTTACCACAGTGGATGGCTGGAGGTGCCAGGGAATCTGGAAGGGAACTCTGCTTCTACACGGTCACTAGCAGAGTTTTTTTCATGCACACGGATGGTGAGGAGTCCTGGATCAGAGAGGAGACTGTGGGGATGTGTGTCAAATCAGTGTGGCCGGCTGGCACATGGTTTGCAAGTTGGACTGGCTGGGAGCAGTAGTCCATTTCCTAGAAGATAGACTTTAATCTACTAGGCCTCCAGGGAGAGGTTCTGCAGGCCTCAGGCCTAGTAGCAGCGAGTCACCAGAGCCAGTAGAGGGGCTTATTCTTCATACCCATTAGAAGAGGATGTGTTATATCTCAAATGTAATTACAAGTTGTGCAGAAGGAAACCAGTTGTGCAAGAGGAAGCAAGTTTGGGCAGGTGGTGAAGAGATCTAAGACAATTACTTTTACATGGTCAAAAGTGATGTTTCTGTCCCTCACGCGTTGACGCATAGAAAACTCTTAGGAACAGCAGTCTGCATGGAGATGCAGAGGGAGCAATAGTCTGCATGGAAGTTCAGAGGGAGTAATGCCGCGTACACACGGTCGGACTTTTCGTCTACAAAAGTCCAACGGACGCTGACGGACTAAAGCTGGCTGGTAATCCGATCGTGTGTGGGCTTCTCCGGACTTTCAACGTACTTTTTTAGCCTCAAATCCGACGTACTTTAGATTTGAAACATGCTTCAAATCTTTACGTCGTAACTACGACGGACCCCGAAATCCGCTCGTCTGTGTGCTAGTCCGACGGACAAAAAGCCACGCTAGGGCACCTATTGGCTACTGGCTATGAACTTCCTTATTTTAGTCCAGTGTACGTCATCACGTACGAATCCGTCGGACTTTTGTGTGGTCGTGTGTAGGCAAGTCCGTTCGTTAGAAAGTATGCCGCAAGTCCGCCGCAAGTCCGCCGAAAGTCTGCCGGAAGTCTGTCGGACAGGCTGTCTGACTTTTGTAGACGAAAAGTCCGACCGTGTGTACGCGGCATAACAGTCCGCAGGGAGCTGCAGGAGAAGATTTCTACTTAGTCAAGTATGCACATTCAATCTTCAGGCTCTAGCTATGATCAAAGTAACTGAAATCTGTAAATATGATGGCAATAATTGATTCTATGGGCATCCCATATCCCAATCCCTACCCAAGTTGTACCCCCCAATAAAACAACAAGAACAAATGACTGTTCATTGTCTCTGGAAAGGATGCATGAAGTCTGGCAGTGGGGTGATTTGACGGATTGTTTGTCAGTAGTGCTAACACCATGGCTACATATGTCTGCCCAGTTGGTGGATTCTTCCCTAAATGTCCATATAGACAGCTCAATTTCACAAGATTTCTGTTGAATTGGACAAAATTCAAGTGGTGGTTGACCCTGCAAGCACCACCCAGTTTGACAAAAGTAGAGTTAAATATCAACTGAGGTGGGTGTAAAATTATGGGCTGAACAGTGACGACATCTTATCTAATGCGGTCATTGTTTGGCAGCACTAGCAGGCGCAGGAGCAACGGTTGTCTGAACACAACGGAGACTAGCTTGGATGGGGGAATCAAGCGATTTTCTATCACACTCTTGTAGGCTGAACATCCCAATTTCGAGTCACCCCATGTCTGCCTTTATACTAATGCAAACCAGGCAGAGGTTGATGAGATGAAGAGGAGGGGTATTACGATCTGCCTTCATCCTGTAACATATGTTGCCCTTAAACAATGTTCTGATGTTGGTTGACATTCTAGACTCTCCTGGTAGTAGTAATACAAATGCATCGACAGACTAACAAAATCGGTTTCTTTGAGATTAATTTCACTTACGATTTTGGCCACTTTATGTGAATATATATATATATATATATATATATATATATATATTGTGATTACAGTGCTTGAAGATATGAAAATTAATTTGGTTATTGTTAAGCAACAACCTGCTTATACAGAAACTTAAATCAACGGTTGATCCAGGATTTAGGAAAAAAAAAAGGTAATTTTAATGGAAGCAACACGTCTGAGCTGAGAAGGTTAACACAGAACTCCAAGGAAAATATCTAGATAAAAATGAATTAAAAGATACAAAAACAAAACCAGCATTTGAGGCAATCTAAAATTCTTTGTTTTTTTCTGCCACTAGATTTCCTCAGTCTGTTGGCCAGCATCCTTCAATCTACTTCTTCTGAGTCCAGGTTGTTTCAGACCCACCCCATCCTGCAACTGGACTCTTCTCTCACTTCCTATCAGCAGCACATGAACTAATTGTCTCCCTGTGCTGCTTCTTCCTCTTACACTTCAGCCCTGCTGTACAAGGACTGCAAGGGGCTGTTACCAGGTATAATGCAGGCACTCTGCTTGTATTTAAAAAATAGATTTCAGAATGTATTAATAATTACAGAGCCGCATTCATTTGTGTCTTTTTTATCTGCCTAGAGTTTAGCTTTAACATGGGGCCAATTAAATTGACAATGTTAACAGTAAAAATGAGGAGGTAGATCTGTAGAGTGCGGGACTCCCTGGAGTGGGTTGGTATCCCAAATGGGTTTGTAGTTTGATGTAAAGATTTATCAGCAGGTGTTTACTGTAATCCCACACTAAGTCCTTCAGGAACTCTGATCTTGAATGTAAAGCAGTATTGTACCCAAAAACAAATATTTAATATTATTACATCCTATCAATCCTTAAATGTGGTAGCTGCATTTGTTTTTGTTTTTTTAGGTTTTAGGCAGGCAAACTGTTTCCAGGGTTGTAAATCCATATGCATGTGTATGTTTATGCAAGTTCCGGCATATGGAACCCTGTGAACCTTCCAACCCACCTGACACTCTGGCTTCAGACATCATTGCAACATCTTTAACCACTTATGGACCGCCGCACGCCGATGTACGTCCTAACTTTGAAGAGGAATATCGTTGTTATGGTAGCAGCTAGCTGCCATAACCCCGGTATCCTCTTCTTTGGCCAGCGGTCCGCTTTCCAATAAGTGTAGTCTCTGTGGTGTATTTGTCGCAAGATCACTTTTATCAGGGGCGGGAGAGGGCCTCCCGCCATGCTCCGGTGCCCTCCGTCGCTTACCAGAGCTGTCGGCAGCGGCGGAGGCGATCGGATCCTTTCTCTTCTGTAGTATGGAGACGAGTGAGGGGAAGATGGCCCCACCCGTCTCCATACCATTGCAGGGCGGAAGCGACGTCAAAATGTCACTTTTGCCCATAGCTCTTAAAGGGCCTTTTTTTTTATTATTATTATTGAATGTTAGTGTAAATAACCCTCACCTCACTCCTTTAGTCTCCTCTCGCATTACTAAGTTACTAACTGACCCTTTTTAGCAAGGATGTTGCACCACTTCCTTAAATTAAATTTCTCTAAAACCAAACTGGTAATATTCCCCCCCGCCCATGCCCCCTCCATGACTTTTTCATCAAAATCAATAATGCAACCATCAGTCCCTCCCCTCATGCCAGGGTGCTAGGTGTAATCCTAGACTCTGACCTGTCCTTTCAGCCCCAAATCCAATCGTTGTCAAAAACCTGTAGACTACACCTCCGTAACATCTCTAAAATACGCCCCTTTTTAAACACTTCCGGACGGGCTTACATGATATACGTCAGCTGTTTGAAGAGGAATACCGTTGGTCTGGCAGCAGATAGCTGCCATAACCCCAGTATCCTCTTCTTCAGCCGGTGGTCCGCTTTCAGATTAAAGTGGTCTCAGTGGCGGATTCACAGCAAGATCACTTTTATCAGTGGAGAGTGAGTGCCCCCCTCTTGTCACGCTCCAGTGGTCTCCGCCGTTTACCGGAGCCACTGGTAGCGGCGGAAACGATCGGGTCCTCTCTCCTGCTTGGCTGGCTGCCGAGTGAGGGGAAGATGGCCCCCACTTGGCTCCATAGCATTGACTGGCGGAAGCACCATCAAACGTCACTTTCGCTCAATGCTCTTAACCACTTGCCGCCGGCCATATAGCAAAATGACGGCGGCAAAGTGGTTTCAATATCCTGACTGGACGTCATTTGACGTCTGGCCGGATATCAAGCCGATGCGCGCCCCCGGGGCCGCGCATTGCAGCAATCGTTGTTGTGGGGTGTCAGTTAGGGTTGCCACCTCATCCCTTTAAACCCAAACACATATGAATTACACAGGTTCTGAGGCTAATTAAATGCAGATAAGGCAATAAGTGAGTTTAACCACTTGCCGCCCGCCATATAGCAGAATGACAGCGGCAAAGTGGTTTCAATATCCTGACTGGACGTCATATGACGTCTGCAGGATATTGAGCCGCTGCGCACCCCCAGGGGCGCGCATCGCGGCGTCGTTGTTGCGGGGTGTCAGTCTGACACCCCGCAACACCGATCTCTGATGGAGACTCTATACCACGTGATCAGCCGTGTCCGAATCACGGCTGATCACGCTGTAAATAGGAAGAGCCGGTGATCGGCTTTTCCTCACTCGCGTCTGACAGACGCGAGTAGAGGAGAGCCGATCGGCTGCTCTCCTGACAGGGGGGGTCTGTGCTGATTGTTTATCAGCACAGCCCCCCCTCGGATCCTACCCAGGACCACCAGGGAAGCTGCCCAGGACCACCAGGGAAGCCGTCCAGGACCACCAGGGAAACCAGCCACACTGGACCACCAGGTATGCCCCCTAGACCCCCAGGGAAATACTGATCTGTGCAAGGGCAGCTGCCAATCAATGCCCAGGCAGCTGCCAATCAGTGCCCACTCCTACCACTGCCAGTGCCACCAGGGATGCCTATCAGTGCCGCGTATCAGTGCCCATCAGTGCCCAGTGCCCATCAGTGCCATGTATCAGTGCCCATCAGTGCCGCCTATCAGTGCCCAGCAGTGCCGCCTATCAGTGCCCATCAGTGCCACCCATAAGAACCCAGCTGTGCAGCCTTTCAGTGCCCATCAGTGTCGCCTAACAGTGCCCATCAGTGCCCACCAGTGCCACCCATAAGTGCCCATCAGTGCCGCCTATCAATGCCCATCAGTGCTGCATATCAGTGCCACCCATCAGTGCCGCCTACCAGTGCCCATCAGTGCCGCATATCAGTGCCCATCGTCAGTGCCCGCTCATTGGTGCCACCTCATCGCTGCCGCCTTATCAGTGCCCATCAGTGAAAGAGAAAACTTACTTATTTACAAAATTTTTAAACAAAAACAAAAGCAAAACTTTTATTTTTTTCAAAATTTTCGGTCTTTTTTTATCTGTTTCGCAAAAAATAAAAACCGCAGAGGTGATCAAATACCACCAAAAGAAAGCTCTATTTGTGGGAACAAAATGATAAAAAATTTAGTTTGGGTACAGTGTTTGATGACCGCGCAATTGTCATTCAAACTGCGACAGCGCTGATAGCTGAAAATTGGTCTGGGCAGGAAGGTGTCTAAGTGCCCTGTATTGAAGTGGTTAATTACCACCTTAATCAGCCACAGAACCTGTGTAATTAATATGTGTTTGGGTTTAAAGGGATGAGGTGGCAACTCTAGTGTCAGTCTGACACTCCGCAACACCAATCTAGGTAAAGAGTCTCTGACAGAGACTCTTTACCACCTGATCAGCCGTGTCCAATCACGGCTGATCACAGTGTAAACAGGAAGAGCCGGCGATCGGCTTTTCCTCACTCACGTATGTCAGACGCGAGTAGAGGAGAGCCGATCGGCTGCTCCTCTGACAGGGGGGTCTGTGCTGATCGATTATCAGCGCAGCCCCCCCAGGATGTCCACACTGGACCACCAGGGATGCCACCACTACTCACCACCAGGTAAGCCACCCTAGACCACCAGAGATGCCAATCAGTGCCCACAATGGATACCAATCAGTGCTCACAATGGGCATCCGTGAATTGGCAGGCATTATTGTTTGGCACTGATTGGCATCATCAGTAACATTTATTAGTGTACAGTGCCACCTATCAGTGCCCATCCATGCCCATCCGTGTCACCTATCAGTGCCCACTCATGCCGCCTATCAGTGCCCACTCATGCCGCCTATCAGTGCCCATTCATGCCGCCTATCAGTGCCCATCTGTGCCGCCTATCAGTGCCCATCCGTGCCGCCTATCAGTGCCCATCTGTGCAACCTTTCAGTGCCCAAGTGTGCCACCTTTCAGTGCCACCTATCAGTGCCCATCATCAGTGCCCATCAGTGCCACCTCCTAGGTGCCCATCAGTGCCGCCTTATCAGTGCCCATCAGTGCAGCCCCATTAGTGCCCATCAGTGAACGAGAAAAATGACTTATTTACATAGTTTTGTAACAGAAACAAAAAAAAACATTTTTTTTCAAAATTTTTTAATTTGTTTAGCAGAAAATAAAAACCCCAGAGGTGATCAAATACCACCAAAAGAAAGCTCTATTTGTGGGAACAAAATGATAAAAATTTTGTTTAGGTACAGTGTAGTATGACCACGCAATTGTCATCCAAAGTGCGACAGCGCTGAAAGCTGAAAATTGGTCTGGGCAGGAAGGTGTATAAGTGGCCAGTATTGAAGTGGTTAAAGAAGAAACTTTTTTTTATTTTTTTTTTCAAATAACTTTTTTTTTATTATTATTGTATTTTAGTGTAAATATGAGATCTGAGGTCTTTCTGACCCCAGATCTAATATTTAAGAGGTCCTGTCATGCTTTTTTTCTATTATAAGGGATGTTTACATTCCTTATAAACAGGAATAAAAGTGACCCGAATTTTTGGATTTAGGTCTGGACTTTGACTGGGCCATTCTAACACATGAATATGCTTTGATCTAAACCATTTCATTGGAAGTTGAATCTCCACTCCAAGTCTCAAGTCTTTTGCAGACTCTAACAGGTTTTTTTCTAAGATTGCCCTGTATTTGGCTCCATCCATCTTTCTATCCACTCTGACCCGCTTCCCTGTCCCTGCTGAAGAACAGCATCCCCACAACATGATGTTGCCACCACCATGTTTCACGGTGGTGATGGTGTGTCCAGGGTGATGTGCAGTGTTAATTTTCTTTTTTTTGCAGCTTTTTGCTTTTCGACCAAAGAGTTCAATTTTGGTCTCATCTGACCAGAGCACCTTCTTCCACATGTTTGCTTTGTCCCCCACATGGCTTCTCGCAAACTGCAAACTGGACTTCTTATAGCTTTCTTTCAACAGTGGCTTTCTTCTTGGCATTCTTCCACAAAAGGCCAGATTTGTGGAGTGTGCGACTAATAGTTGTCCTGTGGACAGATTTTCCCACCTGTGCTGTGGATCTCTGCAGCTCCTCCAGAGTTACCATGGGCGACTTGGCTGCTTCTCTGATTAATGCTCTCCTTGCCCGGCCTGTAAGTTTAGGTGGATGGCCATGTCTTGGCAGGTTTGTAGTTGTGCTATACTCATTCCATTTTCGGATATTGGATTGAATAGTGCTCCATGAGATGTCCAAAGCTTGGGATACTTTTTTATAACCTAACCCTGCTTTAAACTTCTCCACAACATTTATCCCTGACCTGTCTGGTGTGTTCCTTGGCCTTCATGGTGCTGTTTAACTAAGGTTTTCTAACAAACCTACGAGGGCTTCACAGAATAGCTGTATTTATACTGTGATTAAACTACACACAGGTGGACTCTATTTACTAATTAGGTGATTTCTGAAGGTAATTGGTTCCACAAGTTAGGGGTATCAGAGTAAAGGGGGCTGAATACAAATGCACACCACACTTTTCAGATATTTATTCGTAAAAATATTAGAAAACCATTTATCATTTTCCTTACACTTCACAATTACACACTTTGTGTTGGTCTATCACATAAAATTCCAATAAAATACATTTATGTATGAATACTTTTTTAAGGCACTGTATATACCGTATATAAAACACATGATCCTATTACATAGTTACATAGTAGGTGAGGTTAAAAAAAGACACAAGACCATTAAGTCCAACCTATGTATGTATTGGACCCTGTAACACCCTAATATTGTCCTATGATTCATTTCGTATGAAACATGCGCTTCAATAACTTCCATCAGATTTTCACAGGAAAGATCCTACAGCTAATTCTTCCCTTTGCTGTCTCGGGCTCATCACTGATAGTGAAACAATTGCCTCTAATATTCCTCCGGAGTACAGATGATATCGGCATAGTCCTCCCATCTTATCCACAGGTTTACTTCTGCTTCATTACTCAAAGGTAATCTGTTTGACAATGTGTTTGTAAAGCTGACTCAGACGGAAGATCGATGGCAGACATGAGAACATTGACCCTTACCTTTTACCCTTGCACTTGACTTGTGTCTGATTAGTTGTGCTGGACTGTTTCTAAAAACAGATCAGATTATTACATTCAAATATCTTGGCATGGCCAGACACATGGACTTAAAGGATAAGTGTAGTTAAAAGAAGAAGGCTCATTTTGGTTTGCTAAGGATGCTTAGCTCGCATATAGAACTTAGTCCCAGGCTGATGGCATGCTCCCTTCATTTCCAACAACGCTGTCCAAAAGAGATGGAAGCATTAATTGGCGGCTCTTATCTCACTCCCCCTGCACTTTTCCGAGACAAGTGCAGTCAGAGGAACACAAGAGGGGGAGCTCACTACATATGGGGGTGGTAAAAATGACACCAAGGGGTGGTGGCAGCTGGGCTCCGACACTACCCACAAGAGTAACGCCCGCAAATTTGGCTCCTGTTGGGGAGCAGCAGAGTGGAGGGAATAGACAAAGAAAAATGTATTTTTTTGCAAGAAAATGATTGCATTTTACAGAGCAAATAGTACAAGGTATTCATACATCCATTTCTTGAAATATAATTATTTTTAACTGTACTATATTCTTCTTTAAAGTGCATATTCTTTTTGCTCTGACCAAACCTAACCCACCACCCCCCCAATTGCTTTGAACAAAACTGAGTCCCCTTTACCTGTCCAGTGGCTGCCCGCCCTGTATCCAGTTCAAGTAGCACACCAACCAGTTCAGGCTCAATCTAGAAGTCTTTTTAAAATTTTGATAGGAGGTTGTCTGGTGTCTGGGAGTAACAGGCACCACATCCCTTAAATTGAATTCAAAGCATGTATAGAAAGAAATGACAGGATTTTAAAAGGTGCCAAACACAAATTTATATATAATATCCAAATTTTATTGTAAACATTTTACAATTATAGAGATTTCATATAAAACCATTAAAGAACATTCATGCGGCTACAATAAAGATGCAGCAACATGTTTCGCCAGATTATGGCTTCTTCAGTAGACTTTACAGATAACTGCATACAAAATCACTGTGTTATAACAAAATCATTCTGATAAATCAAAGCTATAGATCATAAACCAGCAGGATATTTTGTGGAGATATCAGTGAACCACCGGAGAGAATATGAGACAGATTGCCACAATTGTAAAAGAAAGAAATCCATACAGATGGACATCTCCTGGTCATTTGAGACCCACATCTAATTCTATTTGTAGGGTAGTATAAGATCAAACCATGAGATGGCTGCAATAGGGCGATAAGCTCCACGTCCCTCCTGTGGCCCTGTCCCAGGAGGAACATGGAGCTTATCCTTCCATTAGTGAAATTATTCAGTGTTAACAAGTGGGCTTTTTGCCCTATTGTAGCCATCTCATGGTTGTTGGACACAGCCAATCAGCAGGTCCCTGCCATGAATCATTGGCTGGGACCTGCTGACAAACTCGCGCTGTGTACAATAACAGCAGGAATAGGCGGGGGTGGAGGGTAGTGTACGCCCTGTACCTGGAAAGAGTCAGCAACATACAGGTAAGCCGCGGTGCCTGTACAGGCTGCCCCGCCCACAGTACATTGCGGGTGGTCCACAAACGGTTAATAGGAAGTTCTCAGGGTCAAAATACAGGAACTTCCACCTTTTACGGGGCATGGTCCATGCTGTCTTTATTATACTTAATAAGTGTCAGGAATCAGGAGCACCTGCTGGTGGCACTGTGGTCCTCAGACCTGAAAGGTATACTCCCGGTGTCCACCAGTGGGTGTGTCCCAAAGCCCTACAGGTCCCAGGACGAAGTGAGCAACTGATGCTGGTTGTTGGGAAAGAATTTAGTGACTTAAAAATCACTCAGTGCCTCAGCGTTTTGTCTGTGTGCCCATGCTCTTTGGTCTGTGTAACCAGTGACCTAAAATCCTTATGCTTGTCCTTGCTCCTGTGTACCTTCTCCCAATTCTGGCCTGTTTCTGTCCTGCTATTTATTGTTCCTTTGCCTGATCCTGTTCTTGCCTATTCATCCTGCTGTCTGTACATAGCTTAGTTAGTTAGTTTAGGTAGGTTTGCTTGTGTTTTGCTTTACTTTGATTCACTTCCACTGGTTAGGTTCACTTTTTTATATATGGGTTTGTAGAGTTTTTGTATTTTTTGCTGTATTTGGGTTTTTGTACGGATTATTGTGTATATGTTGATTGTGACTTGTGCTGTTTTCTTTTTTGAATCAAAACTTTTTTTATTGACAAGGAAGAAAAAAAAGTGCTTGTAAATTATAGCATTGGAAGAGGTCAACCATCAACACTTGCATTGAAAATGGAATATAGAACCAGGTACAGAGCATCACATCATATGTAAAGCATATACAAAACTTTTTTTTTGAAAACACAAAAACAGTAAAAAAGAAAAGCATAACAAAAGAGCAAAACAAAATAAGACAAAACAGCCCGAGTTTATTGTGGAACATTTAGTCAGAAGTCTCCTTTGTCTACTCTCGGATGCGCAACTGAGAAATTTCCAAACTCGGGGTATAACCATGATAACTCTTATGCCCCGTACACACGGTCGGACATTGATCGGACATTCCGACAACAAAATCCTAGGATTTTTTCAGACGGATGTTGGCTCAAACTTGTTTTGCGTACACACGGTCGCACAAAGTTGTCGGAATTTTCCGATCGCCAAGAACGCGATCACGTACACCACGTACGACAAGACTATAAAAGGCCATTTCAGAACCAAGCGCAGCACCCTTTGGGCTCCTTTTGCTAATCTCGTGTTTGTAAAAGTTTGGTGAGACACAATTTGCGCTTTTTCAGACTCGTGGTTTTCAGATCGTTTTCTGCTGTTCAGTTTGTGCTTGTGGGTTTATATCTGCTCTTCAGTGCGTGCAGTGAGTTCGTATTTGATTATTCATTGCGTTCTTGTCCACTCGTTGCTGTTTTTCAGGTCGCTCTTCACAGGCCTTGCTGTTCTTCAGTGCATTCTGTCACTTCCTTCTGAGCAGCCGTCCGTTTTCTAGCCATGTTGCGTATACGTACTCCTCGTAGAGTTCGTGCTGTGCGGGGGCTTGGTGTTGGGGTCCTTACCTTGACACAAGTCCAGTCCATGAACAGGGTGGGGAGGAGTTCATGGACCAAGAATTGGTTGCTTCAGCGTGACCAGTTCTGTCATATGCCTTTGCTCCGTGAGATCTGTGAGAATAATCCTGATGATTTCAGGAACTTTCTCCGGATGACAGACCCCGTATTTCACCGTTTGTTGGCTTTGCTGACCCCCTATATCAGCAGGCAGGATACCTGCATGAGGCAAGCCGTCACTCTGGAGCAGAGGCTCGTCGCCACCCTGCGGTACTTGGCGACGGGGAGAAGCCTGCAGGACTTGAAGTTCTCAACAGGCATCTCCCCCCAGGCTCTGGGGATCATTATCCTAGAGACCTGTTCTGCCATCATCCAGGTCTTGCAGAAGGAGTATATGAAGGTAAGATTTTTATCCTTTAATATCACATTTTATTGTATTTAATGTTTGCTAATATATTGTATTTCTTTCCTCATTCCCTAATTACCATGATTGTAATATGCTGTGAATGTCCCCTTTGTTCTCATGCATGCTGGATTTTTATGTAATTATTTTTTTGTCCTTCATACATATTTGCCTTCACTTACCTCCCCAGCATGCTTTCCTGGCCCTATATTCACCTTATGTAGTCACTTAACAATGTATTTTATCAGCTCCATAGTAGTGCTTTACCCCAAACACCCCCTAAAATGTTTAGAAATGTGATTGGTGCTTTAAATTCAGGCAGAGTGCCAGAGGCTTTTTTTGGGTGTCCACAAATCATTTGGAACCCTCCCTCCCCCTAACTGCTAAGTCAGCTGATACCAATTCTCTATCTATCCTCAATCATCTATCTGCTGACTTTGCCAAACCCATACACACTATACCCACCTCTTTTGTGCTCAGATTTATGGATGAATTCCCCAAAGCATGTAGTGCAAGGGCCTGCCTGTATACTTTCAAATGGTACTGTTTCAAATGTGTACAATGTGTATTTATATCTTTGTATTATGACACTTCTTACCTGTCCAGTGGGCTGCCAATAGTGTAACTAAGGAGGGGCTGTTCAAAGTAATACCCATTATTTAGACATTCATCTCTAAATGAAGTGGAGAGGGTTACCTGTCCAAGAGCTCCCCCCCTATAATTTTAGAAATGGCCCAGGAGAGGGGGGGGGGAATCTGATAGGTGTACCTTATACTTTGGTCTTAAAAAATTCCCTCATAAAAATGTTAGCTTGATGTTGGGCAAGAATGTTTGTGTCTAATCTGCTTTCCATGTTTATGTGCAAAATGACTAATTTTTTATTTTGTTTTGACTCCACAGTTTCCTTCCATGCCACAGGAATGGCAGACTGTGGCCTCCCACTTTGCCCAGCGGTGGGACTTTCCTAACTGCGGAGGGGCAATTGATGGGAAACATGTCCACATCGTCCCACCACCCAACTCGGGGTCATACTATTACAACTATAAGGGGTTCAATAGTATAGTGATGTTGGCGGTGGTGTCGGCTACTTACGAGTTCCTGTATGTGGACGTGGGGAAGAATGGCCGGATGTCCGATGGCGGAGTCATCGCCCAGACAGAGTTTTACAGGCGTCTCCAGAATAGCAGCTTGGACTTGCCACCTCCAGACAATGTGGAAGGACTCCCATTCGTCTTCGTTGCAGATGAAGCATTTGCACTGGGGGACCATCTTATGCGGCCATTCCCGATGAGGACCCCCACCCCGGACCAGAGGGTTTTTAATTACCGGCTGGCCAGAGCCAGAAGAGTGGTGGAGAACACGTTTGGAATCATGGCCAGCCGGTTCCACCTATTTCTTACACCCATACATATGGCGGAGTACAAACTGTTGGGTGTTATTTCCTAAAGGCAAAGACACTTTGCACTACAAGTGCACTTGAAACTGCACTGAAACTGCACTTGTAGTGCAAAGGAAATAACACCCATTGTCACAGAAAACACCCATTACAGCACAACAAAAGTTTAGTAGCGTTGATAATCCACACAATCTTGATTAATAATCTTTTTAATACCTGCACAATCACATGTGCATTTAGAAAAGGTTTTTAAAACAAACCAACATGTTTGTTGTATAACAATTTTTGGGGTCACATTAGAAAAAGTAGAAATGTCCATTTAAGATAAAACAGGCATGTTTAAAACCAACAAGAAAGACACAAATCTTGAACTTACAAAGTTCACATTTGGTAGAACTTGAAGGCAATATCAGACATGAGTATTTACAAACTGAGTTTGATATTGCGTTCAGATGGGGTGAAGTCACCCCAGGAAAAGCCAAATTTTGAAGATGCACACAATTTTAAAAATGTCAACATGTGCTAGCTGCCATCATGGGGGATCAAGAGACGTGTTTTGGGGGTGCAACCCCTTCCTCACAGCTACTTTATTATTGAGGAAGGGGTTGCACCCCCAAAACGCGTCCATTGATCTCCTGTGATGGCAGATAGCACATGTTGACACACTGTGTGCATCTTCAAAATTTGGCTTTTCTAATATTTTTAAAAAAAATTTCAAAAAGTGTAACACACCCATAAACAAAGGGATTTGGAGGGCTTTTAAACTCGCCCTAAAACATCAATGATGTTCTTATTTTTTTGAAGAGCATCATTGATGTTTTTCTTGATGTTTTCCAATGCAACATTACACCCCATGATCTCCCCAATCAGGATCTGGGCACTTTCAGAGGTGAAAGGATCAGGATCCACAACATCACAATCACCTAAAAAGAGAGAGAAAAAAAAATAAACAGGTATTATAAATATGCCGGCATCCATCTCTTACCCGAGCCTGTGGTCGCAGACACTCACCTGTTGTGGTGACTATTTCCACCACATCTCCTTCCTCCTCCTGCTCTGCTGGTCTTCGGTGGATTTCCCCTTCTTCCAGAGGTGGGGGGTCTGTGGTCTCCTCGGATGAGGGGTGTCCTCCGAGTCTTTTATCCCCTATGTAAAAAAAAATAGGTATACTTAGCACACAGATATTTAATGTCAGAACTGTAAATATGAAGCATTGCTTGGAAGTGGGGTACAATTGTCTATTTTGGCAGAGTTCCAAGATGTTGAATTTTTAGTGTCCTTTGTCAAGCTTCAATACTTGACCTGTTCTGTACAAGCTTCACAGATGGAGACACCCCTATAGTATACACTGGAGGACCTGTGTGGGCCCCCTAATAAAAAGGGTGTTCTTGTGTCCCACACTAGTGCTACAGCGTCCAGATGTGTAAACTGCTGCTGAGTGTCCTCTCCTTACACAGAATCTAGTTTGCATTTCATTCTAGTAACAAACACATCTACACCACCCAATTCTTTGCACACAAGTAGGCCCCAAAAAATGATGGCAATTGCATATGGCCAAACGAACTATGTTTGATACGAACAAATAATGTGCCCATGGACATGAAAGTTGCCATTTTAAACTGGATAACAGTTATTAAGAAAAGCACATGGAGCAGCACGAACGTAATAAACATGAAAAGAATCGGAACACAGCACAACTACTTACTTTTTTGCAGCACTCTCCGGATCTTTCTGTACTGCTCATGCTCGTGCTCGACCACCGCTTCCTGAGCTGATCTTTCGATCGTCGTACCCCGAAATTCTGGTGCAAACTCTTGACTACTTTCGCCATTATCTTGGCCTTTCGGACATTGGGGTTGGGGTAAGGTCCATACTTGCCATCATAGTCGGCCTTCTTCAGGATGTCCACCATCTACCCAAAGGACATATTTGATGCCTTAAATCGTCTCCTTCTGGATCGGGACGTTTCTGGCTCCGGGCTTTCCTCCTCCTCGTTGCTATAATTAGCACACACCTGCTGTGTCTCCGCCATGTGCTCTTCCCCCACTGCGCCAAATGAAAAGGGGCGGGGAATAGACTAGAAAGAACGTCAGGGGCGGGCGGAGTTACACGCATGCGCAGTGTGTATAAAGCGTAACACGCGTGCGTAGTACGTATGATCTGTGAGCGGAGGAAGGAGTATCGGAGGCGCCGATCATGATAACGAAGGTAAGAGCCAAACTTGGGTCTATACCGCTTCTAGATTGAGGCCTTTATTGTAACAAGATTAGGAGAGTTTTGCCTGACATTAGGGTTTGTCTTGTGTTGTGTCTTGAAGTGAAAATGGATATCTTGAAAGATAACAACTTTATGGCAATCTTCATTGATATGTTCAGGGAGCTGCCTTGTCTATGGGAGATAAACCACCCTGAATATAAGAACCAAACAAAGAGGAAGGCAGCGCTGGATCAATTGCTGGAATTTGTGAAGACGGTGATCCCCACGGCAGACATCACCTATTTGAAGATCCTAATTGGTGGCCTGAGGAGCACTTATCTAAGGGAGCACAAGAAGGTCCAGGATTCCCATAGATCCGGAGCTGCAGATGACATTTATGTCCCCAGGCTGTGGTACTATGACAGGCTGCATTTTCTGGCAGGTCAGACTGAACCCAGACCAGCACTCTCCACTCTTCCTTCCACGCTTCCTTCCCCCTCAGCTGAGGCTTCTGACGCCCAAAGTGGGCCTTCCAGGCAGCAACATGTGGAGGAGCCCAGCTTGAGCCAGGTATAGCATTTCTCTAAATATTTCTGCTTGTCCAATCAATGATGTTAACTAGATGTTAGTTTGGAGTACTAATTTATGATTGTGATTGATGATGCAAAAACTAAAACCATGTCCCTTTTTCATACACAGGGAAGTCTCAGTCAGGAGGTGGCCGGGCCAAGCAGGCTGCCTGATATCCAGTTCCCTCCCCTCCACCTTCAAAGAAAAAGTGGCAAGAAGAGGAGTACCCTGGAGGAGGCTGCCATAGGTCTCTTTTGGAAGCCTACAGAGGCCCTGAGAACCCCCCACACTGTGGAGGAGGACTTTGCTTGCATAGCTGCCTGCAAAATGCTGCAGATGGAGGAGGGCCAACGACTCCTGTGTGAGTCCTTAATTTTGGAAGCTCTCAATAAGGGGTTGAGGGCCCAAATAACATGTGCTACCCACATTTGAGACCTCACACATAGTCCTCCTCCTCCTCCAGGTCCTACTACCCCTCCTCCTCCTCCTCCAGGTCCTAATACTACTCCTCCTCCTCGTCCTCCAGGTCCTACTCCTCCTCCTGCCACATCTCCAACACCAGAGCCACAGCCGGGAAGGAAGTGTGGAAAGAAGACCAGAAAGTGATGACCCTGGGTCCAGTCTGGTCTGGCAAAAGATGCAGCCTCTTGTAGTACCACAGCCTGGGGACACAGATGTCATCTGCTGCTTTCATGATCTCTGGGACTTCTGGACCAGACTGCACTCCCTTAGATAAGGACTCCTCAGGCCACCAATTTTGATGTTAAATATTTTTTTTATCTCAATAGTTTTTTATTGATTTCAAGATTTTCACAGAATTACAATGTGTACATTGTATATCGATAATCATTAAGCATATACAGGATTACATATATGAGTAATCAACTTCTTATCGTCAATAAAAGTTGTGTTGTGTCTTACGTGAGAGCGCCACCCTCGGGGACCCCATTGGGAACTAATTTGTCACCCGAGGGGGGGCTGCTCCTATGGACAGAATCCAATATAAGCAGATTAGATAACAGAAACCAGTAGTAAGGGAAGTTGTTAACAGCTATAAGTAATTTCTAGCAGATTGTTGCTTGACAAAATAAAATAACATGTAGTTAAAGCTTTAGAGAAATGTCTCAGCCCATGACTCCCACGGCCCCCACTTAGTCCATTCTTTATTTAAGCGGCCCACGCTGGAGGCCATCACTTTTTCGAAATTATAATGGAGATTCACCGTTTCAAGAGTGTGTTCTACGGTTGGGGGTTTATCAGATTTCCACAACCTTGCTATGCACAGTCTCGCTGCTAGTAAGATGTGAGTCAGGACATGTCTATATTTCGGGAGGACAGAATCAATATTTAGGTTCAGTATTGCCAGGTCAGGAGACGGGAGTAGGACTTGGTTCGCAACGTCTGTCAGTATGAGAAAAATTGTATGCCAGTATTTCTGTATTCGTGGAGAAGACCAAAATATGTGGAGTATGTCACCCTTGGCTGAGTTGCAGCGCCAACAGTGGTCACTCGTGGAGGAGCTGAACTTAGCAAGCTTTGAGGGGGTTAAATACCATCTAAGGGACAATTTTTGGGTTGTCTCCCAGCGTGTGGAGCATTTTGTGGCAGCATAGATTGACCTAAGTGCTCTTTGCCATTGGTGTTCCGTGTATGTTTGACCCAAGTCACGTTCCCAGTGGATGTGGGTTTTTTTTTAGTAAATTGTAGTTTGTGGTGTAGGATATTGTAGAATAAAGATATGCCTTTCTTTTTGGGGGAGGAGGTCGTTAAATAGTCCCATGCTCTGGAATGTAATGTGTAGAGAGGAAGTTGGACATCTTTAAGGCAATGAGTGACGCGTATGTAAGTGAAGAGGTCTGATTCACGTTGAAGGAGGGAGAAGGGCTTAGGTCTGTCTTTTTGGAGAAAATCTTGAACGTTATGGATACCCTTTTTGGACTAAATGTAAATCGGGTGAAAGGTGGTGAAGAGACTCTATCGGGATAGGAATATGGGGGAAGTAAGGTGTAGCGTGGCCATTGTGTATTATTCTTTTCCATGCCGTGATTGACGCTGTCATAGTAGGAGGTATAGCCAACGATAGTTTTGGGCCCCAGGGAGTGCTCATCGTCCAAAATTTTAGGTTTGGACAGAGCAAGGTCACGTTCTCGATGGAGCTCCAGAGCTTTCTAGGGCTGGACTGGAACCACTCATCCAGTTGAGCCAAGATTGCCGCTGTGTCATAGTCTTCGAATTCGATTGTGCCCGAGCCCCCCGCCAATCTGTGGTTTCTGAGTATCGAGTGTGCGCATCTAGGCTTAGTACCATTCCAAATAGCTTTGTTAAACATAGTTTGTAGAGATTTGAAATATTGTTTAGGAATGGGGATGGGGAGAGTTCTGCACAGGTTAGGAATTTGTGGTAAGTGGATCATTTTGAATGCCGCGAGTCTACCAGACCATGAGAGGTTGTGTTTGGTTAGGTTTAGTGTTTCGCTTTTTAGTTTGGCTAGGAGAGGTTTGAAATTTGCTGTGAAGAGTTGTTTGGTTGATTTAGTGAGATGTACTCCCAAGTACGGGATACTATTGTCAGCCCAGGCAAAGGGGAATTAAGCCTGTAAAAGGTGTCTGGTGGTGGCGTCCATTTTGATTTCTAGGATGTGTGATTTAGTTACATTCAGTTTGTAGTACGAGATTCGTCCAAACCAGTCAAGTAGTTTTTGGGCTTCAGGTAGGGAGGAATTTGGGTTGGTGAGTATTAGAATTACGTCGTCTGCAAAAAGACTAATCTTGTGTTGGGTCTTGCCTATCGTTAGGCCAGTAATGAGAAGGTTTGAGAGAACGTGTTCTGCTAAAGGTTCTAGCAACATATTGAAAATCAGTGGGGATAGCGGGCAGCCCTGGCGAGTGCCATTCGTTATGTGAAAAGGTCGTGACAACATGTCCGCAGAGTATACCTGTGCTGATGGGGTAGTGTACAGTGCCATTATAGCTTCATATATGAAACCCCTGAACCCAAACTTGGTCAAGACTTCTCGTAGGTAGGACCAATGGACCCTATTGAACGCCTTCTCTGCGTCCAAAGATAGGAGCAGAGAAGGCGTTCCGCTAGACTCAATATGATGTATCAGATTTATCATCCGTCTTGTGGCGTCGGGAGCTTGTCTATCTCTAATGAACCCCGATTGGTCTTTATGAATGAGATCAGGCATGACCGTCATCAGGCGTCTGGCAATTGTTTTGGCATATATTTTAACGTCAAGGTTCAGTAGAGATATTGGACGAAAATTTGGGGGGGAGGTTGGATCTTTTCGGGATGGTAATGATAATAGCATTCAAGGATTCATCTGCGAGTTTGGAAGAGGAGGCAGCAAAGTTAAAATATTCTGTCAGATGGGGAATTAGGTGGTTGGAAAAATGTTTATAGTATTCTCCCGTGAACCCATCAGGTCCGGGAGCTTTATTCAAGGGCAGAGATGAAATCGTGTTTAGGATTTCCTGTTCAGAGAATGGTTTGCTTAGAAAGGCCAGTTGGGGATCATTCAGGGTCGGGAGTTTAACCGGTTCAATACAGGGCATTTTCACCCCCTTCCTTCCCAGGCCAATTTTTAGTTTTCAGCGATGTCGCACTTTAAACGACAATTGCGCGGTCGTGCAACGTTGTACCCAAAAAAAATTGACGTTTTTTCCCCACAAATAGAGCTTTCTTTTGGTGGTATTTGATCACCTCTGCGGTTTTTATTTTTTGCGCTATAAACAAAAGAAGAGCGACAATTTTGAAAAAAAACACAATATTTTTTACTTTTTGCTATAATAAATATCCCAATTTTTTTTTTAAAAAAAATATTTTTTTCCTCAGTTTCAGCCGATACGTATTCTTCTACATATTTTTGGTAAAAAAAATCGCAATAAGCGTATATTGATTGGTTTGCGGAAAAGTTATAGCGTCTACAAAATACGGGATAGATTTATGGCATTTTTAAAAAAAATATATTTATTTATTTTTTTTACTAGTAATAGCGGCGATTGCGATTTTTTTTTCGTGACTGCGACATTATGGCCAACACATCGGACACTTTTGACACATTTTTGGGACCATTCACACTTATACAGCGATCAATGCTATAAAATTGCATTGATGACTGTGTAAATGTGACAGGCAGTGAAGGGGTTAACCACTAGGGGGCGGGGAGGGGTTAATTATGTTACCTAGGGAATGATTCTAACTGTAGGGGGCGGGGACGTACAAGGGGAGGAGACCGTTCAGTGTTCCGCTGTTCTGGGAACACAGATCGCTCTCCTCTCACCTGACAGGCTGTGGATCTGTGTGTTTACACACACAGATCCACGGTCTGGCCCGGTTAACGGGCAATCGTGGGTGCCTGGCGGACATCACGGCCGCCGGGCACATGCACCGGGTCCCGAGCAACGCGGCGGGCGCGCCCCCTAGGTGGCCGGGAACCCGAGGCCGTCATATGACGTCCACCCAGGATGGGAGATCCCATCTGTGGACGTCATATTACAATAGCCGGGTATTGAAGTGGTTAATTTGGTGGAGAAAGTCAGTAATGTCAGCTGAGGAGGGTTGGTAGGTATTAGGGTCGTGTATGATGTTGTACAAGTTACTATAGTATTCGCTGAAGGCATTTGCTATGTCTTGGGGGTTAGTCAGTCTGTCATTGGAGCGGGGGTGGAATATGTAGTGTATTCTGGACTTGATTCTCTGTCCCTTGAGGCGTTGCGCCAGTCTCTTACCCGCTTTGTTGGATGTAGAGTGATTGTTGGCTTTGATTTTGCGTTGGAGTTGTTCATACGAATATAGAAGTAGGGAACGTAGGTCCCGTCTGAGAGTCAGTAGTTGGGCTAGAAGTGTCGGGTTTGGGTTGTTCTTGTGTTGGGATTCAAGAGCTGCAATTTGGGATGTAAGGGTGTCTATTTGCTGCGCCCTCCTTCTCTTGCATATGGCGCTTAATTTTATAATTGTACCTCTAGGAACTGCTTTGTGTGCGTTCCACACCGTGACGGGGTCCCCCACTGAACCTTTGTTTAAATCAAAGTATTCTTGCAGTTGTTTTTTAATGCCTTGGGAGTAGGTTGGGTGTTGCAGAATGTAATTATTCGCACGCCAGAGGAACGTATTCCGCTGGGGTGTAGTGTTGTTGATTGAAATGGTGATTGGAGCATGGTCCGACCACGTCACGGTGTGGGTTACAGATGCACTAATGTTTTGTAACAACCACTTGTCTGTGAGGAACATATCAATCCTGGAGTACGATTTGTGGTGTGGTGAGAAATAAGTATAGTCTTTTTCAGACCCATGATGGCACCTCCACACATCAAAAACGTCATGTGATGTGAGGAGTTGCTTCAGGGGTGATTCTCTTCTTTTTGCTGCTGAAGTAGAGTCCATGTGAATGTCTGCAACCATGTTGAAATCTCCACAGATAAATCAGATACTCCTGCCGTGCCTCTCATACCTAGAGGAAAGCTCTTCTAAGGAAGCACATCTGGCGGGTATTGGGGGCATAGATATTCATTTAGGTGTAGGTGACCTTGTTGAGTGTAAATATTAAGCTGAGATATCGACCATTGGGGTCGGGGATTTCCTGTATCAGATGGAAGTCCAGACCATTCCTTATGGCAATCTGGACCCCTCGTTTCTTGGAGTTGTAGGTGGCATGGAAAATTTGGGGATATTTGCTATTGGAACAAAGAGCTGTTGCTGTGGGGAGCAAATTTGTTTCCTGGACACATAGTATGTCGCTGTCCAGTTTAACTGCAGTGTGCCATAGAGAGTGGCGCTTTGCCGGATGATTTAGCCCTTTGGCATTGAGGGACAAGACGTTGCATGGCATGGCTCTCTGCTAGGAGTGTCGGAAATGCAAAGAGATGAGTGTCACTTACTGTTAGTCGACCCTAGGGTGTGGAACGTAGGTGCCTCTGCTACGTGGAGTGAGAAATCCTGTTGCGCGATGTCGTGGAGTAGAAGTTCTGGAGTTGAGGCTGTAGGAGATAGCTGGGGGGAAAGCAACAAGTCAGCAGGCTAGATGCGGAAAACGTGAGAGTTATATCTCAGAATATCAATCAAAAAAGGAAAATAAAAACTGTAACAGGTCTTCTGTTATGCTGTATATGTGCGGTAAAAAGGTTGTGGCGGCGTGGGTAATAAGAAGCTACGGATAGCTAAGCCGCAGTTGGGGGAAAACAGTTTGTACTTAGTAGAACTGAAAAAAAAATTTGCACAAGGTAGCAAGGGAGAAGTATGGTAGTGGTTGTGACCCAACAGATTCAGGTGTTCATTTGGGGCTGGTGTATTTTTGAGCTCTGGTTGGCACGCCTGTGGTGCGATGTACGTTGCGGTAAAGGTGAGATTCCTTCTACCGGGGGTTCAAGAATGATGCCCCAATCATGGAGTAGACGCATTCCTTTCATTAGGTCGCTGACAACATGGGTGGTGCCATTCTTTGCGATGAGTAAAGTCGCGGGATAGCGCCATTTGTACTGAATTTTATGGTTAAAAAGGCCTTTGATTATGGGATTCAGTTTTCTCCTCAGTTGTAGCGTATATTTGGACAGGTCAGGAAAAATCTGGATTCCGTCGTAAGGTCTGGGCAGAGGCCCTTTGGACGTGGCTTCTGACATCATCTTTTCTTTGATGTGGAAAAAATGAACTCTCATGAGAACGTCTCTTGGGACTGACTCTGCTAGGTGTGAGGGTTTTGCAATCCTATGGATTCTATCAATGATGATATCTCTGGGAGCCGCATCGGGTAGTATAGTATGTATGAGATCTTTGGCGTATTTAGGAAGATCTCCCGGGGGAACCGTCTCAGGGACCCCCCTCAGTTTGACGTTGTTGCGTCGCGAGCGGTCTTCCAAATCGGCCAGCTTGGCCCTGACCCAGTCTTGCTCCTGTTTAATTTCATCCACTGCATCAATTATGTCATTTACAGTAGTTGAGCATTCTGTCATACCCTGTTCTATGGTAGAGATTCTACTGTCCATAGAATGCATGTCTGTGGAGATTTTTGTGAATAGGGATGTCAGATCAGTCATCATAGAGGTTTGCAGAGACATGAGCATCTCTTTGAGAGTAGTGTCAATAACTGGGAGGCCAGAAGTGGGAAAGGATGCCATAGAGTTATGCAGGGCCTGGTTGGATAGAAATGGAGTGAAGGCCTGGGCTGCCATCCTAGCAGGAGGTGACTGCAGATGCGGTGCATTCATCCGCATCCAAGCTTTGGCTGGGCTGGAGGTAAGGGGGTCAGAGCCAGAGTCCTGTGTGGGGGATGAGGGCAATGGAGCTGTGCCCATTTCTGAGTGGATGGCGTCTGGGAGGTCTGTGTAAGCCTCCCTCGGCTCCGTCAGACCGCCGGCACCATCTTGGATCACACTGACCTTGTCCTGAGGGAACATGAAGGTGGTGAGCTTCCTGATGCTGTGATTGCCCATCCGCTTGCGGGACATTGTCGGTCGGCACCTGGGGAAGCTGTGGAGTGATTTTGGGCTGTCTCCGTTGCCGCTGTCGGGTCTTGTGGGTTCTAGGGTTCTCCCTTGCTGAAGAGCTGTGGATTCAGGCGTCCATTTTCAGCGCCGGCTAGCCACGCCCCCGATGTTAAATATTTGATGTCTGCCCTGGGGGTCCAAGGCTTCGCAAATTTCTGCTGTTTATCCAGCATTGCCTCCCTCTTTGTTTGGTTCTGATCCCTTAATAAAGGATTTTTTGTTTCAATTATACTTGCCTATGTGTGTTTTCCTTCAAAAAGGACAGTTTGTTTGTGAGGATTCAGGTACATTTCAAAAATACAATGTGAAATTAACAAGGGACACCAACACCAAGCAACCTTCTTGAGATTAAAAAATATAAGATATCAATGGTGTTGTGGTAACTTGACACACAAAACACACAAAAATATTAGGGAGTAAAACTAACCAAAAATAAAAACAAAGATCAGCCTTGAAAAAAATACAAACCGAAAAAAAAAAAAAAAACCTTTAAAAAAAAAAAAAAAAAAAAGAAAACAACCCAAAAATAATTTTGTCAGATGTGACAAATCAAAATATATTGAGGGAATCCCGATAAATAATAAAGAAATACGTTTGTGAGATGTCTGTGTGAATATGAGCAGCAAAACTACTTCATTCTTCTAATGCCGCGTACACACGATCGGACTTTCTATCCTACTTGGTCCGGCACACTTTCCGACGGACTTTGTCCGCCAGGTGCGCCGGACTTTAAAACGGACGGACTTGCCCACACACGCCGGGACTTTCCGGCGGGCTACGTCCGCCCGTCTTTCCGACGGACTTTCGCCGGAGTTCCGGCGGACTTTCAGAATGAACAGACTTGCCCACACATGGACAAGTCCGTTCATTTTGAACGTGACTCAGGTGCGACGGGACTAGCAAAGGATGTCAATCTTGCCGCTTTTATCGGCGAGATTGACACCTTGCGAGCCCCGTCGCGGGGCATACCAGGCCCTTAGGTCTGGTATGGATTATAAAGGGAACCCCCTACGCCGAAAAAACGGCGTGGGGTCCCCCCTAAAATCCATACGAGACCCCGATCCGAGCACGCAGCCTGGCCGGTCAGGAAAGGGGGTGGGGGCGAGCGAGCGCCCCCCCCTCCTGAACCGTACCAGGCCGCATGCCCTCAACATGGGGGGTGGGTGCTTTGGGGGAGGGGGGCGCCCTGCGGGCCCCCCCCCAAGCACCTTGTCCCCATGTTGATGAGGACAAGGGCCTCTTCCCGACAACCCTGGCCATTGGTTGTCGGGGTCTGCGGGCGGGGGGCTTATCGGAATCTGGGAGCCCCCTTTAATAAGGGGGCCCCCAGATCCCGGCCCCCCACCCTATGTGAATGAGTATGGGGTACATGGTACCCCTACCCATTCACCTAGGGAAAAAGTGTAAGTAATAATACACACTACACAGGTTTTTAAAATATTTTATTAAACAGCTCCGGGGGGGGGGATCTTCCTCCGGCTTCGGGGGTCTTCTTTCGGCTTCGGGGGTCCCTCCGCTTCATCTTCTCCCGGCGTCCGGTTGGTTCTTCTCCGCTCTCTTCTCCCGGTGTTCCAGTTCTTCGGCCGGCTCCTCTGCTGTCTTCAGGTAGCTCTCTTGCCAGCAGAGGTCCGGACTTCTGAGCTTCTGGGCTGCTGGGCTGCTGGGCTTCTTCTCTTCTCTTCTCCAGATGTTGACACGACGCTCTCTCCGGCTGGACTGCTCTCCGAGGGCTGCGTTGTGACTTATATAGGCGGAGACCCCGCCCCCTTTTGATGTCACAGTCCCTGGGCATGCTGGGACTGTGACGTTTTAGGGGGCGCGGTCAACATCACCCAGTGACCACGCCCCCTAAAACGTCACAGTTATTAAAGGGGGCTCCCAGATTCCGATAAGCCCCCGCCCGCAGACCCCAGACAACCAACGGCCAGGGTTGTCGGGAAGAGGCCCTTGTCCTCATCAACATGGGGACAAGGTGCTTTGGGGGGGGGCCCCGCAGGGCGCCCCCCTCCCCCAAAGCACCCACCCCCCATGTTGAGGGCATGCGGCCTGGTACGGTTCAGGAGGGGGGGGCGCTCGCTCGTCCCCACCCCCTTTCCTGACCGGCCAGGCTGCGTGCTCGGATCGGGGTCTGGTATGGATTTTAGGGGGGACCCCACGCCGTTTTTTCGGCGTAGGGGGTTCCCTTTATAATCCATACCAGACCTAAGGGCCTGGTATGCTCCGCGCTCGCCGCAATAGGAAAATTTGTTTTTCCTATTGCAGCGAGCGCGAGATGCAATACTCTGCCCTCGCGTCGTATCTGGTCCGTCGGACCAGCATACACACGAGCGGGCTTTCCGTCGGACCAGCACACACACGAGCGGACTTTCCGCCCGAAACTGAGTCCGACGGAAAGATTTAAAACTTGTTTCAAATCTAGGTCCGACGGGCTTTTGGGAAAAAGTCCGCCGGAAAAGTCCGCCGGCGCCCACACACGGGCGGATTGTCCGGCACACTCTGGTCCGCCGGACCAAGTATGCCGGAAAGTCCGACCGTGTGTACGCGGCATTACATTATAAAGATGAAGAGAGTGCGCTGTATTAAACCATTTTTTACATTGCACTGTGACGAAAGTGCTGTATCCATTGCGAACGCTAATTTTACCAGACTGAGCTGTTCCATCTCGGAATTTCTTCTGGGCATGCGTGGCACTTTGTGCGTCGGAACTGGTCACACACGGTCGGAATTGACGCGATCGTATTTTGTTGTCGGAAAATTTTATAGCCTGCTCTCAAACTTTGTGTGTCGGAAAATCTGATGGAAAATGTCCGATGGAGCCCACACACGGTCGGAATGTCCGACAACACGCTCCGATCGGACATTTTGCATCGGAAAATCCGACCGTGTGTACGGGGCATAAGTGGTCTTATAATTGTAATAACCAATCCATCACTAATTGTAGTGGGGAAAGACTTGGGTTATCAAGCCAACTTTGCCAAATGAAGTTAAATTTGTTTACCGCTTTCTATGGCGATAAGCCAACTGCTCTCTAAGTAGAAGAGAATTAACATAGGTGATCCACTGTGCCCTATACAGCACAGTGGGCTCCAACCAAAATCGGCACAATCAGCTTTCTAGCTAGGTATAATAACCTGGACACCATAATATAAATACCGATACCTTTTGGATACATTTCAGCATCAATTGCTCCCAACAGGTATAGGTATTTGTGCTAGATCAGAAATAACATGCACAATCTCTGCCCAATAGCGGGCAAGTTTCGGGCAGCGCCATATCATGTGTATAAAGTCTTCCCTTACCATCGAGCACTTTGGGTATAAGGGGGAGTCCCTTCGGCCCCAATCGTACAGCTTATCAGGGGTGCAATAGGCTCTGTGTAAGATAAATAGTTGGGAAAGCAGGGAATGCCTTTAGGGCCATATCCCACTGATCCCCATCTATAGCTCCAATATCAGTGACCCAACAAGCCCTACTTTTTAACAATGTGTGATCCTGAGTAGAGAAGAGCAAGACAGAGTAGGTCCCCGATATCAGACCCTTGCGAGTGGTAGCGTACAGGATTTACTGCATTAGCGAGGAGCTAGATATAACTAAGGAGTGCGTTCATGCTTGCGTCTGGATTGCATGCCGGAGTTGAAGATATTGATAGAATTGTTTACTTTGCACAGAGAACTCCACACACAGCTGATCAAACGCCTTCAGAGTACTACCATTATACAGCTAAGGAAAGAATCAGATCCCATGCTGTCTCCATTAGGAGAATCCCTGCAATTTACACAATTTAGGATAATTAGGATTATTCCACAATGGAGTAAAGTTCATAGGGCCTGTGATAGACAAGGCCTCCCTAACTGCACGTCAAACCCTCCTAAGCAAATCCGCCATTGGAGAGGAAGGGGGAATACCCAGGAGATCCATTTCTAAATGAGAATCGGCTGTCAAAGTGGGTTTGGATAGAGGGATTCATTGAGCTATAGGGTCTGAATTTTACTTAATTCCCCATCCAGCCAGTTGTTGGAGTTGAGACGCCAGGAAATACATTTTGGAATGTGGGACCGCTAATCCACCCCTGTCCTTGTCATATTGCAAGGTACATAAGCTAATTTGGGCCTGCTTCCTCTTCCATATAAGATCTCTAATTTGGGAGTCAATGCACTTGAACCATTGATTAGATATCCACACAGGGGAGTTATAAAAGATATACAGGAGCTGTGGGGCCCAAATCATCTTTATCAAATTTACTCGACCCACCACCGACAGAGGCAATTTACACCAACCCTGGCACTTAAGAGGGGTTAAATAAACCTTAGATATTCAGAAGGGTTCAGTGATTCCACCACTCCTAAATACCTAAATGACGAAGCCACGGCTATCTGGGAGGCACCAGCAGGTAGAGGCGATACCAATGGATCGAGAGGTATAAGTATAGATTTAGACTAGTTGATGGTAAATCCAGAGAATTCACCAAATTTTTTGATAGTTTCCATTAAATTTTTGTAATAAACTACCTGTATCTCAGGTATAACAGCGCATCATCCACATAGAGGGAGATTTTCTCCTCCAGCTGATCCCCTACGCAGGCCCACAATAGCAGGGTTCTCACAAGGGTTCAATCGCAATGGACACCCCTGTCTAGTGCCCCTGTGCAGCAAAAATTATGAGGAAAGGGAGCCATTGATACGAAGCCTGGCACAAGGCGCTGAGAATAGAACTCGCACCCAGCTAATAAAGTTTTCCCCTAGGCCAAAGCGGGCTAGGATTTCCCAGAGATAGGGCCACTCCACACTGTCAAACGCTTTGGCAGCATCCAATGAAAGAACGGCTCTACCCCCAAGGTTGTCTGCCAGAGTCTGCAAATTAAGGAACAAACACCTTATACTATCTGCAATCGAGCATGTAGGAATAAACCCAGATTTGTCACGATGGACCAAGTGACCAATCACCCCCAAGAGTCTGTCAACTAAGACCCGAGCCAGAAGTTTAATGTATTCAGTAGTGAAAGAGGACGGTATGAGTCCGGTAGGAGTCAGCAACAGATGCATTACAGGTAGTGATAGCAACCAGCATCTCTCTAAGGGTAGGTTCAGGATCAGTGCAGGCCTGCAGTTCACTTGCCACCATTTTGAAAGCATGGAGCTTTGTGTACTGTGTACTCACATTTGAGGAGACAGGAGAATCAGCCAGCAGCAGGGGGATGGAATCCATGTCCTCCGATTCCCCATCCGACTCAATCCCTCTAGGATCCAGTGATAGGGTTGGTGGAGGGTCCTTTACAGCTTTGGAGAAGAGTCTCTGTGTGCATAGCTCCCAACTGTCCCTGATTTGTAGGGACTGTTCCTGATTGAACAATGCCCCTCTGTCCCCTTTTCCTCCTCATTTGTCCCTCATTTTGGTCTGATCTATATAATTGTATATAAAATGTACTTTTTATCTTTCAAAGAGTGTTTCCCAGTGCTAAACCTTTCATCCAATTTCTAAATTGCTGCATTTGTAAAATTCCAAAAGCCAATATAAAGGAATAGTAGTGGTAAAAAAAAAAGCACTTGTGGGTTTATCTAATTTTTTTTTTGTATAATTCTCCTTTAAGGGGGCGTGGCAGGGGGTGTTTCCTATGCATTCATGCTTTTTGCCAATGGGTGTCCCTCGTTCCCATCTCAGAAAGTTGGCAGGTATGTCTGTACGGCCCTTCTTTGCCGAACGGGGTGGGAGGAAGCAATCTTAACCAGGAGTATTGGGTGGATAACGGAGGCCCTGTCCTCTTTTAGACATCTTGGTGCTGGCAATACAGGCAGCCAAGAACTGTGGAGGCATGGCAGCTACCCACGGTGTGTGTCCCGGATCAGTACGAGGCAGGATGGCGGTGCTGTAAGCAGGATTCTCAGCAGAGCACACAGAAGCACTTCCTACAACATGCCTTGCTTGCCCACGCCCCTGTGCTGTTTTCTTAAAAAATCTCTTTATTTACACTTTGTTTTGAGTCTGTTGTTCTCTATACAGATCCACATATATCTATTCCTCTCATAAGATAAATACTTCCCAATACTACACAATATCAAGCAATTTGTCAAAAGCAGCGCTCCTGTCACTATTTAAAATGACTGGATAACAAATGTCTATCAACATAAGTGAACAAAGAGCAACAATAGGGGTAGCAGGTGGTGATGAGAAAGAGTCTGAAGTAGACACAGGTGGTAATCTTATGCCACGTACACACAAAAATGTTCGATGGGAGCTAGTTGTCGGAAATTCCGACCGTGTGTAGGCTTCATCGGACATTTTGCATCGGAATTTCCATCACACAAAATTGATTTTTTTACAACAGTGGCACAATATTTAAAAATATATACAAAATCATCACCTAAGCTTCACAAACCAATAAATGACAATGAAGACAAAGAGAGCAAATAGCATCATGTAGCACAGAAGTTTGGACTGGCTGCCTCTGGAGGAGGCTTTCAGTCGGCCCATTGTGGAGTCCAGGATACCGCCTGTGGAGTCAAAGTCTGAATCCATCTCTCCCAGTAATTTATTGTGGAATTTCACTTCTGTACCAATATCAATGGAAAGTGACTTCAGGGCATTCGCTTTGAGGCGGAGGCTCACGGTCAGCCTATCGTTCTCTTGTTCATAGACGTTGTAGCCGCTCATCTCCGGGCGGCCGTCCCTGTGCTTCATCCCATCCCGGTCCATGCTGGCCGCCTGGATCTCAAATTTTCCGTCAACAAAATCCTTTTGTCGTAAATTCCAATCGTGTGTACACAATTCCGACGCACAAAGTTCAACGCATGCTCGGAATCAAGCAGAAGAGCCGCACTGGCTATTGAACTTCATTTTTCTCGGCTCGTCGTACGTGTTGTATGTCACCACGTTCTTGACGTTTGGAATTTCAGACAAGATTTGTGTGACCGTGTGTATGCAAGACAAGTTTGAGCCAACATCCGTTGAGAAAAAAAAAATCCATGGATTTTGTTGTTGGGAAATCCTATCGTGTGCACAGGGCATAAGTGTTGTCTGTAAAACGTGCACCTTTCACCAGATTCCTCAAGACAGTGTGCCACACTCCCCTCTGGGGTTTAAACTCACCGAACCAAGCCTCAACAGATATCCAGATGCTACCTCCACACGATGTCACACGATGGTAGCATCTGGATATCTGTTGAGGCTTGGTTCGGTGAGTTTAAACCCCAGAGGGGAGTGTGGCACACTGTCTTGAGGAATCTGGTGAAAGGTGCACGTTTTACAGACAATACTAAGATTACCACCTGTGTCTACTTCGGAATCTTTCTCATCACCACCTGCTACCCCTATTGTTGCTCTTTGTTCACTTATGTTGATAGACATCTGTTAGCCAGTCATTTTAAATAGTGACAGGAGCGCTGCTTTTGATGAATTGCTTGATACTGTGTAGTATTGGGAAGTATTTATCTTATGAGAGCAATTGATCTGTTTAAGTGGCTGCTGATATGCACATAACATGTGAAATAATTTGTTGTAGTATTTAATTTTTACACTGTGCCTGCGGTTGAAATTTAAACACCATAGCGCGGAGATAAGGAAAAGTAGGTATCAGCGGTGTTAGAGTTTTTTCCTTTTTTTTAATATTAGATCCACACATCTGGTCACACCTGTGTAAGGGACCTGGAGTGGAAAGCGGTTCAAGCCAAACTGACCTAGATCCTGTCCATATTCTTCTCCAGGTGGGAGAGTCACGTACCTGCCTTTTTGGAGATATCCCGCCAACCTTCTCCCTTCAGTATCCATATCCTGGCAGTCCTGCCCTGCAGTGGGCTCTCTCCCACAGGCCTCAGACTTACATAATGTTGGTCAGGCATAACCTGTTATCATACCCAAACTGCCAGGCCCCAACCACATCTGATATTTGAAGGACACAGACTTCACCCACTACATCACCAGAGGAGGAGCAACAAATAAACAAATAAGCAACAAACAAATAAAGGGCACTACTCCCAACACCTGTCCTACAGGATACCAGCACTTACCAACATTTAGACTTAATGTACACGGGACGTTTTAAAACCTCTCCTTGACAGATAGTAACCAACCTTTTTTTTTTTTTTAATGTCAAAATGTATCTCCATTAACCACTTGATGACCGCCGCACGACTATATACGTCCACAGAGCGGCACGGGCAGGCAAAAGGGCGTACATTTACGTCCTTGCCTTCCCGCGGATGGGGGGTCCGATCGAACCCCCCCGGTGCCAGCGGCGGTCGCCTTTGGTCTGGCAGTGATCAGAGATGAAGGGGAGGCCATCCGATCGTGGCCCCCCTCGCGATTGCTCCCAACCAATGAGATTCTTCCCCTGCCTTTGTGTAGTACACAGAGGCAGGGGATGTGATGTGTTTCCGTTCCGGCGCCGAGGAGAGAAGACTGAAATGTGAGTGCACAACACACACACAGTAGAACATGCCAGGCACACATTACACCCCCCTTTACCCCCTGATCCCCCCCCCCCATCACCCCCCCCCCTGTCACACTGACACCAAGCAGTTTTTTTTTTGTTTTTTTTTTATTACTGCATGGTGTCAGTTTGTGACAGTTACTGTGTTAGGACAGTTACTGTTAGCCCCCTTTAGGTCTAGGGTACCCCCCTAACCCCCTCTAATAAAGTTTTAACCCCTTGATCACCCCCTGTCACCAGTGTCACTAAGCGATCATTTTTCTGATCGCTGTATTAGTGTCACTGGTGACGCTAGTTAGGGACGTAAATATTTAGGTTTGCCGTCAGCATTTTATACCCCACAGCAATCTGCATAATTCTGAATTTGGCAGGTCTGTTCGTGGCTCTGCCCACACAGTCACATCAGACTCTGTGGTTGGAAAAACAACAATTTACATTTGCCACCATGGCAGAAGGACTCATAGTTCACAATTTAACGCAAATGCATTGACATCACTGCATTCATAATCGTTTTAATACTTCCTACAGGCCCATAGCTCTGTTTGAACCTGGTGCTAGAGAAATAGTCTATAGCAGCGGTCCCCAACCGTCTTGCCTGGGGGGGTGTTGGGAGCTGTTTGGGGGTGTGGGTTGGGCGGGTGTTCCACCTCAACTGAAACTCATCTTTATTTGTATCTGTATTAATTTATTATGAGTATGAGACTATTATGACAAATGATTATTATTACTGAAACAAAATATATATTTTTTTAAATCTTTATTTCCATCTGTTAGCTGATCACATGAGTCCTATTTAATATTAATAATAATATTGAATTACGCACATGCAATCAGCCAAACAGCTACAAAAAAAGATTAAAAACATATTTTTTTCAATAATAATATTTTTTCATATTAATATTTTTTCAATAATAATAATAATAGATTGCGATTATGAAATCAGCACCACACAAGCACAATCTATTATTATTGAAAAAAATATGTTTTTAATCTTTATTTGTATCTGTTTGCCTGATTACAATAATAATATTAAATAGGACTCATGTGATTAGCCAAACAGATGCAAATAAAGATTAAAAACATATTTTTTCAATAATAATATTTTTTCTATAATAATAGATTGTGCTTATGTGGTCAGTCAAAGATTTAAATCTTTATTTGTATCCGGCTGATTTCATAACCGCAATCTATTATTACTGAAAAAAATATTAATATAAAAAAATATGTTTTTAACCTTTTTTTGTATCTGTTTGGCTGATTGCATGTGCGTAATTCAATATTAAATAGGGCTCATGTGGTTAGCCAGATGCAAATAAAGATATATATAGATATATATATATATATATATATATATATATATATATATATATATATATATATATATATATATATATATATCTTTATTTATTTTTTTTTATTGTTTTTTTTTTTACACATACACTGACATGAGAGGCAAGTGAGTAGAATTAGTGGGAGAAGGGGAGGGGGCACCCTCTGGCAGTGGGAGGGTGGCAGCGCACTAAACCCACACAAGGACTCCTCCATACGTGCAGCCCACAGCAGGCCCCCGCCACCGTCAAGAGGTGCGCCCCAGACAGCAATGCAAGTGGCCGCCAATGAACATGGAGCCTTGCACACTGCCCACCCCCTGTCACATGGCCCGGTCCCCATAAAGCCATGGACCGGCACCGGTCCACAGCCCGGGTTTGGGGACCTTTGGTCTACAGGAGCCTGTGCATTGCATCCATGATCCACTGACCATGGTTGCAATGCTTTGTGTGCTCCAATGCATAAAATAATAAATGCATGTTTTTCTTTTTGCAATATGGGTTCATTTATTTTTATTTTTTATTCAAAAAGCCTTTAACAGTTTTACTGCTTTATAAGTAGAGACCAAGGATGTGAACAGGTATGCAAATTCCTGACTTCACTATGATTTTCCTTATTTCCCTTCTCTTTCCAGGTCCATGACTTGAAACTTTTGAAACCAAAGAATGCCAGGCAACTAGTATTTTCCAGAGGCAGTTTACATAGCTCCCAGTGCAGGTTTCTTTTAAGGCAGAGTCACTTTAGGCAAGAACAAGCTGCCTTTAATTTTACCATCAATTTGGGAACCCACAGAAGAGCAAACTTTCTGTAATTTTATAAAAAATGTACCATCATAACAATTCATGGACATATTTCATTCTTATGTGAAAAAAAATATTGAACATGGTTATGGATTTTGGGATGTATAATTAAAAAAAAAAAAAAAGAAAGAAAGAAAATGACTGCTCCAGTATGGAACATATTATTTCTCTCCCATCTCATATCTCAAGTACTAGATATAATATAGTCACTAGAGACGAGTTTATTTTAGGCTCAGTAATTATCAAACCATTCCCAGTGCTCCCTATTACCGTTTCGTAGATATCAGTAAAACGTCATGATCTACATGAAGGGAGGGCGGAGGAACAACGCTATAGGGCTATACCAGTAAACATGCTGCCTATCGACTCTCCAGGGCTCATTCCATTATCTTTGGTATGCAGTTTGGAGTCCTAAAAATCTCATTACTTTCCTTCCACCAATCCACTGAATCACCTGTGGCCTTGCAGCTATCTATTATCCCTTTTTCTAACAAATCCCTCTGCCTCAGTTGAAATTGTGTATTTAATTGATGTAAGTGTTCAGCACTTAAAGGGAATGTGAACTATTTTTAGGTGCCAGCTGTGAAGATTTAAATGGGATGTATAGTAATTCTGTGCTTCATTTTTGTTTATTTATTATGCTTCAGACTGAAAAAATAAAATTATCCAATTTTTATTTTGTCAGTCAAAAGATATAGTTTATTAAAAGATAAAATAAAAAGCAGCTTTTGATGCAATATTCTTCTCCAATATAGAGCTATCTTCTGTAGTTCTTCTTGTTGCCACTAGATGTCCTCAGTTTTCCAGCCAGCATTATTTAACCCACTTCCACTGAGCCCAGTTAGTCCAGGACCCGCCCAAGATTGTGACTGGACAGTGAATGGAGAAGGAGCACAGTGATGAGCGCATCTCTCTATCGCTCCTCTTTATCTCTCTATCAGCAGGCCTCTTGTCAGCACATGAACCCACAGATTCTTTTTGCTGCTTTTTACACTTACACTCAAGCCCTGCTGTACAGTAAAAGACTGATACCGCATCAAATTCAAAATACATTCATTAAGTGTTATTTATCACAGAGCTGCAATAACTTGTGTATTTTATATCTGTACAGAATGTACCATTAAATATGTAGATTTAATATTTTGCTTTCTGCTTCTTAACCAGCAGATGGCGCTTTAGGTACTTTTTCACATTTTAACCACTTGCATACTGGGCACTTTCACCCCCTTCCTGCCCAGGCCAATTTTCAGCTTTCAGCGCTGTCGCACTTTGAATGACAATTGCGTGGTCAATCAACACTGTTGCACATGCAACCCAAACGAAATTGTCATTTTTTTCACACAAATAGCACTTTCTTTTGGTGGTATTTAATCACTACTGGGTTTTAATTTTTTTGCTAAATAAATGAAAAAAGACCTGGAAATTTTGAAAACAAAAAACCTTTTCATAGTTTGTTATAAAATTTTGAAAACAGGTAATTTTTCTTCACGGATGTGCGCTGATGAAGCTGCACTGATGGATATTGATGGGCACTGATGAGGAGGCACTGATGGGTGGCACTGATAGGCAGCACTGATAGATGACACTGATGAGGAGGCACTGATAGGCAGCACTGATGGGCATTGATGAGGAGGCACTGATGGGCACTGATTTGCAGCACTGGTGGGCACTGTTTGGACTGCACTGATAATCAGGATACTGATATTGAGTGCCCTGATTATCAGTGTAAATGTCCCTTTTAAAATGCTCAACCGCGCAAATCCCATTTATTTTAATGGCCCTTGTTCACATATGAGCATTTTGTCACTTGCGCATTGGACCGGCTATAACAGGAGGTTGGAGACCTGCAGTCTTTTTTGCAGGCGTGCATTGGACCATCTATGAGAGGAGGTTGGAGGCTGGTAGTCTTTTTTTGCAGGAGTTCATTGGGCTGGCTATGAGAAGAGGTGGGAAGCTGGAATCCTTTTTGCAGGTGTACATTGGACCAGCTATGAGGGGAGGTTGGAGGCTGGCAATCTTTTCTGTGTTGGACCGGCTTTTAGGGGAGGCTGGTAGTCTTAGCTGCAGGCGTGCATTGCACCTGCTAAAAGGGGAGGTTGGAAGCTGGTACTTTTTTTTCAGGCATGTGTTAGACCGACTATAAGGGGAGGTAGGAGGCTGGTAGTCTTTTTTTACAGGTGTGTATTGGACTGGCTATGAGGGGATGTTGAAGGCCAGTAGTCTTTTTTGCAGTTGTGCGCTGGAATTGGCTATGAGGGGAGTTTGGAGGCCGGTACTTTTTCCCGGCGTGTGTTGGACCGGCTATGAGAGGAGGTTGGAGGCCGGTTGTCTTTTCTGTAGGCGTGCGATGGACTGACTATGAGAGGAGGTAGGAGACTGGTTGTCTTTTCTGTAGGCATGCGATGGACTGGCTATGAGAGGAGGTTGGAGGCTGGTTGTCTTTTCTGTATGCGTGCGTTGGACCACCTATGAGGGGAGGTTGGAGGCTGATTGTTATTTCTGTATACGTGCGTTGGACCGGCTATGGGAGGAGGTTGGAGGCTGGTTGTCTTTTCTGTAGGCGTGCGTTGGACTGGCTATGAGAGGAGGTTGGAGGCTGGTTGTCTTTTCTGTATGCGTGCGTTGGACCACCTATGAGGGGAGGTTGGAGGCTGATTGTTATTTCTGTATACGTGCGTTGGACCGTCTATGAGGGGAGGTTGGAGGCTGGTACTTTTTTCAGGAATGTTTTAGACCAGGTAAGGTGTTTTCACATATGATTGCAGATATATGCAACCAAAACCTCGTATTTCTTGGTCTGTATGTCTCTATTTGGAAACAATATTAGAGTAGAGTTAGGGACCGCACTTTGCAGTGGGGCCTTGACATGGAAGTGTGGCTTCACATATATTTGCAAATGTATCCAGCATCAACCCAACACAAATTGATGAAACAATTTAGACTTTTTGTTATTTTATTGCTAGGATTCTGTGTATTATATTGTTCTGTGAACCGCCATGCCCATGTGCACCTGACTTTAAGTTCCCAATCATGCATTTGTGTTGTTGTAACATGCATTACTGCCATATAGGTCATGTTCCATGCATTAACATGTTGCAGTGCCATCCATTGTCAATGGTTACCAGGAAAATTAATCCAGCACACCACACTGCACATTCATTGTCAGAAGAAATGGCGTGTGTCTGATTTTTTGTCTATTCTGGTGTGTTGGTAGCTCATTCAATTGAACACAATGCATCGCAACAAACAGCTATGAGCCCAATATTGTAGCTAGGCATAAATGTATCCAAGGTGAAACTCCAGCAACTCTTAGGTCCCTATGCTGCTATCCTTAGTAACTATTTAGGAAAGTTTATTATATTTACTTGTTTTGAACTTTTTTTTTCACATTTATTCAGTTTCTTTCTGGTTTCTGGCCTAGGCAAATTATGTCATACATCTCAGGAGTCTTCAGGAGGGGAGGAGAAGTTTTCTTACCTAAGCATACCCTCCTCCCTACCTGCATGTCTGAGCTAAGGGCAGATGGATTCCAGGAAGTAAAAGGTACATGAATCATCTGCCCTTACTCATGATGGTCATGGCCAAAAAATGGTATTGAAGTGTTTTTTTAAAGTGATTTCTCAACAAAATAAAGCTTGGAGAAATGGATTCATGAGTGAGTTTGCTTTGAATATTACAAATGAATAAAGAGTGTCTTTGGTTTGTGGTGCTCAGTTGCACTTTAAGTTTGTATTGACTGGCATTTCTGTAATTCAGTGTTTCCCGCAGTTCTTTGTGTACCACCACCATATCCTTTGTGCCACCTGTAGTTAAAGGATCAGTCCACCAAAACGTGAAATTTCAGTTACAAGTGCTGGGCTTAGTCGCCCACTGGCTTTTTATGTCTCCCGTAGTGTTATTGCATTACAATAGTTTCTTGCTCTGTTTCCACTTCTTCTATTGTATGTGCATCCAAAAATATCCCAAGAATCACACATCCAGGAGAGTTGAACCCCCTTCTCATGGCTGCATTGGATGTGAAGATCTGGGATCTCAATTTCAGACATCTTATCACAACATATGAGAAACGATTAGGTAGTATAACTCTGCTCCATATTTTTATCAAAGTTTTGGGTGGAGGATCTTAAAGTCAGAAGTGGTCTGTTGCATACTACCTTAAAGCGAAAATTCACCTTAAATGGAAAGTTCCTCTTTATGCCCTCTTTCTCCTAAGAAATTATCTTTCTAATCATTTTTACAAGGTTAAAAAGTAATGTCATGTGACTATGCATCTCTTCTTCCTGATCGTGGAGGGAGGTTACAGGACACTGTGCAGACTTTTGAGCCTAAAGCAAGTGCAGGCTGTGCTTGTGTGTGTGGAGGGGGGGGGGGGTGTTCAAGAGGCAAGCTGTGATTGCAAGGAAATGTGTGCCAGAGGCAGGCTGTGATTGGTCGGGGGGCATGGTGGCTAAACAGAATACCCAATACAGGCTGCCGCCTCCTTTAGATCCCTGCACTTCAGCGAGTACTGTAGGATCTAAAAATTATTTAATTTTTAACAAATCAGGAGTTTTCCTTGAAGCATTCTGTACCCTAAAGTGGATGATTAAAAAATATTAGTATATATCATTTTTTAAATACAATTATTTTCCATTTTAGGTAACGACCCTTGAAATTTGGAGCTAGGCTATATATTCCTGAGATTTTAATGCTGATTGTACAACCCCTGGCAAAAATTATGGAATCACCAGTCCCTGAGGATGTTCCTTCAGTTGTTTATTGTTGTAGAAAAAAATCAGATCACAGACATGGCCAAAAACTAAAAGGCATTTCAAATGGCAACTTCCTGGCTTTAAGAAACACTAAAAGAAATCAAGAAAAATAATTGTGGTGGCCAGTAACAGTTAGATTTATAGAACAAGCACAAGGAATAAATTATGGAATCACTCAACTCTGAGGAAAAAATTATGGAATCATGAAAAACAAACAAACAAAATAACACTCCAACACATCACTAGTACTTTTGTTGCACCACCTCTGGCTTTTATAACTGCTTGCAGTCTCTGAGGCATTGACTTAATGAGTGATAAACAGTACTCTTCATCAATCTGGCTCCAGCCTTCTCTGATTGCTGTTGCCAAATCATCTTTGCAGGTTGGAGCAGAGGCGTTGCTAGGGGGGTGCGGCCCGCACGGGGTGACACCCGCTAGAGGGGTGACACCCTCCCGACGGTGTGGAAAGCACTGGTATTTTTTTTTTTTTAATCAGCTGACCCGATCATCACCCTGCACTCCGCAGCCTGGTTGAAACACACACCTCCAGCACCGTGGCGGCGCTTGGTATGTCAGTGTGAGTGTGAGCGTGCTGCGTGTCGTCCTTCTTCCTCCTCCTACTGAGCCAGCCTGAGCCTGTCACATCTCATCTCTCACACTGCACTGCAGAATGAGAGATTACGTCACACACTATCTCCGCCCGGGCGGCGTGCTGCCCTCCGCTCTTCTCTCCAGACCCCAGCCAGCTGCTGCCAGATTCGGAACAGGAGGGGGGGGGGTGTGGAGGGGGTTGTTGTGCCCTGGTATCCTCCACTGGCCCGAGCTCAAGGGGTGAGGTGAGGCCAACTCCGAGGGGGGTAGGGTGGTTGCCATGGTACCGGCACGCCACCAAAGAGCTGGTGTGGGAGGACTCTCACTGTCTGGCGCCCTGGCTGACCTGTGCTGTGTGCAAGTATGATAAGGAAGGGGGGGTGCAAGGTGGTCTGCTAGACACAGCTATAGTTAATATATATATATATATATATATATATATAGTGTAATATAGCTGGTCCAGACCCCCCCCCCCACCAGCTCACTCAGCTACTGTGCCTATTAATATCTAATATAATATATCTGTATCCAGCAGCACCCCCCCCCCCCCCTTATCAGACAGACAACACTCACTATATTATATTAGCTGACTGAGCCACCCCCACCCTGAGCTGGTCTGATGATGATGGGGGGGTGCTGCTGGACACAGATATATTATATTAGATATAGGCACAGTAGCTGAGTGACAAACCCACCCACCCTGACTGAGCTGGTCTCATGGGGGGGGGAAGTGCTGTGTCCACAGTCACCAGGTACTGAGCGGAGCCACCCTAACTGGTCTGATAAGGGGGGGTATCTACAGACCACAGCACAGGTGTAGTCAGACAGTGACCCACACCCACATCAGATCCATCCAGCAAGCAACACGCCGTGTCAGCAGATTACAGCATCTTCCCTGTGGTCATCAGATCCGGTCCAGCAAGCAACACGCCGTGTCAGCAGGTCAGTTCCAAAATGGAAATCAAATCATCAATGCCAATGATGCCATTATCTGCTGTCCCCGGGGACAGACCCAAACCAGAGATCACCACACAATGGATCGGATCTGTCCCTGGGGACAGCAGATAATGAAAAGTGTGGGGGCAGAGCTGCGATGACGTCACTCATCATGTTGGAGCCCTTGGTTAGGCCCCTTTCACACTGGGGCGGTGGGGGGGTGACACCATGTTATACCGCACCAGGTGACACCAACCCTAGTGACGCCACTGGGTTGGAGCCTTGTCATGGACCATTTTCTTTAACTTCCACCACCGATTTTTTAATTGAATTGAGATCCGGACTGTTTGCAGGCCATGACATTGACCTTATGTGTCTTTCTTCAAGGAATTTTTTCACAGTTTTTGCTTTATGGCAAGATGCATTATCATCTTGATAAATGATTTCATCATCCCCAAGCATCCTTTCAATAGATGGGATAAGAAAAGTGTCCAAAATTTCAATGTAAACCTGTGCATTTATTGAAGATTTAATGACAGCCATCTCCCCAGTGCCTTTACCTGACATGCAGCCCCATATCATAATTGACTGTGGAAATTTGCATGTTTTCTTAAGACAGTCGTTTGCATAAATCTCATTGGAATGGCAACCAAACAAAAGTTCCAGCACCATCACCTTGCTCAATGCAGATTCGAGATTCATCACTGAATATGACTTTCATCCAATCATCCACAGTCCACGATTGCCTTTCCTTAGCCCATTGTAACCTTGTTTTTTTGTGTTTAGGTGTTAGAGATGGCTTTCTTTTAGCTTTTCTGTATGTAAATCCCATTTCCTTTAGGCGGTTTCTTACAGTTCGGTCACAGATGTTGACTCCAGTTTCCTCCCATTTGTTCCTCATTTGTTTTGTTGTACATTTTCTGTTTTTAAGGCATATTGCTTTAAGTTTTCTGTCTTGACGCTTTGATGTCTTCCTTGGTCTACCAGTATGCTTGCCTTTAACCACCTTCCCATGTTGTTTGTATTTGGTCCATGTTTTAGACACAGCCGACTGTGAACAACCAACATCTTGTGCAACACTGCGTGATGATTTACCCTCTTTACCTACATACTAACAAGCAGATTTAATCTGATGCAGGTGTTAGTGTTTGTAATGAAAATTTACAGGGTGATTCCATAATTTTTTCCTCAGAATTGAGTGATTCCATAATTTATTCCCTGTGCTTGTTCTATAAATCTAACTGTTACTGGCCACCACAATTATTTTTTCTTGATTTCTTTTAGTGTTTCTTAAAGCCAGAAAGTTGTCATTTGAAATGCCTTTAGTTTTTGGCCATGTCTGTGATCTGCTTTTTTTCTACAACAATAAACAACTGAAGGAACATCCTCAGGGACTGGTGATTCCATCATTTTTGCCAGGGGTTGTACTTAGTGATTGTCAGCCAAGTGCCCCTTTGCAACCGCTGATAGGAAACAGCAGCAGAAATGTATTTGTCTTTGGGGGATCTATCCAACTATTTCCAATCAGTATTACGCTCTCGTAATAAGCGGGATCTATCCAACCATTTCCAATCACTGTTTCCCTTTCCTAATAAGTTAAATCTATCCAATCTTTTCCAATCACTACTACCCTCTCCTAATAAACAGGATCAATCCAACCTTTTCCAGTCACTGTGTTCCTCTCCCAACAAGTGGGTTCCAGCCAACCTTTTCCAATTACTGTTACCCTCTCCCAATAAGTAGGATTCATCTAAACTTTTTCACTCACTGGATCTATCCAACCTTTTCCAATCAGTACTACCCTTTCTTAATAAACGGGATCTATCCAACCTTTTCCAATCACCATTTTGCTCTCCCAGTAAGTGGGATCTATCCAACCTTTTCCAATGAGTACTACCCTTTCCTAATAAACTGGATCTATCCAACCTTTTTCAATCACTGATACCCTCTCCTAATAGGAGGGATCCATACAACCTTTTCCGATCACTATTAGACTCTCCTAATGAACAGGATCTATCCACCATTTTCCAGTTACTGTTTCCCTCTCCAAATACATGGGATCCATCCAACCTTTTCTAATCACTGTAACCCTTTCCTCATAAGTGGAATCCATCCAACCTTTTCCAATCATTGTTACCATTTCCTCATAAGTGGGATCCATCTAACCTTTTCCAATCACTGTTACCTCTCCTAGTAAGTGGGATCCATCCCACCTTTTCTAATCACTGTTACCCTCTCTTAAAAAGCAGGATCTATCCAACCTTTTTATTTACCGTTTCCCTCTCCTAATAAGCAGGATCTATCCAACCTTTTCCAATCACTATAAAAAGAGGGGGGAAAACACTCCTAATGCCTTTTGTTTTATTTTTGGACCGAAGATGCACACTTGGCAGTAGATAATTTTCTGTCCCTTATGCTACTTTTATCATCTATTGCTTGGTACATTAGCCATGAGAATCAATTGCATCTTGTTCACCCCCCAACCTCCCCCTCTTTCTTTACAGTTTACTGTAAATATCCTACATCTTTGGAAACCTTCCGATTGTAGCGAACCTGTACAGGAGGCCTAGTTCCATTTGAAGGTATCTTTTTTGTTGATGTCTATGTCTCCTGTGGTTTCTCGTGGATTGTTTAGCATATGCTTTTTAATTTAATATGATTCAATATGTTCATGCAATGTTTATGTTTTTTGTTTTGATTTTAATGGACATATATCTCATTACAGATTGTGAGATTTACTCTTTCTCTGTATATTTTACATCTCTAAACCTTGATCATGTCCTGAAGAAGCCTCACGGCGAAACGCAAAGACACACAAGGGCTCACTGTACAAATTATCTTTTCATGTTTTAAACCTTTTTTGAACATTGTGATATACTATGTACTTTTTTCAATAAATAATATTATGATTATTTTTTGTAGCCTCTCCATTACCTCTCCATTGTTTCCATGCCCTAAAAATCCAAATTTTCGTTACCCAACCGGTACCCTTTCTTTTCCAATCACTGTTATCCTCTTGAGCTGGGAAGTCTCTGCCCATGTGCCCTTCATTCAGTTAAACATGCATGATCAAGCATGCTTTTGGTGACAGGAGCATACATATTAAACATTACGGAATGACTGGAGGATAGTTAAATTATACCTGCAAATGTGATCATCCATCATCGGTGAACATGCAGTGCAGAGCAATAGGTTCACTTTCATGGCAGCCTAGCAGCAGTATTTACATACTTACCTACCCTTAGCTCCTCAGCCATCGGGAGCAAAAAGAAATGCCCAGTAAGTCATGGTATGGAAAACATGTGACTTACTCTCCTTTTCCCCATGTGACAGTGTTTGGTGTTTGGCAGCTGGAGGGGGGGGTTGATGTGGCACTATTAAAGTCAACCTTTTGCCTACCCCTCCGTGAAAAAAGTACAGATACACTTTAAGTCTATGGTCACCACAGGCGTGATACTGGAAAGATCACCAAGTAAAAACAGAGGGAAAAAAGCAAAAAAAAAAAAGAAAGAAAACAAATACAATAACCACATCTAATGATTGGTAAGCTGCAATATGTTCCATTTTCTGTTTTGGGTTTAATACTGCTCGTGAGTCGTGAATACATTCAGTGTTTATACACCTAATGTGTCCTAGGACAAGGTGCACATTTCCTTTAGGCTTTTACATTTCACTTAAACTATTTCACTCAAACAGAAAAGTGACTAAAAGGTCCACATGTCATGAAAAAATCTCTTTTTAATTCTCCAGGAGACCTTTTCAAAGGGTAATTTTTTAACATGCGACCTGAGATAACGAGTATCTGATAATGGCCTGCTTATCTATCACTCGGTAACAGAACCGGGAGCAAGTCAATGGCACGTACTTCAATAGTGACAAGGCGTATTAACTCCTTCGCTGACATTTATTGCGCTGTACCAATGGACTGAAAAACTGTGTCGGGAAATCATTTTTCTCATTGGCCAATCTGGCCTTCTGGATCCATATCTTTGGATGTGGTAAAGCCACGGGGCAACAATGGTTGCCTATTGTTTCCTCCAATAAGCCAGTTTTACCAGTATTTGGAGGTTCCTCCTCCACCCTCCTTTACATGGGCTGAAGCAAGCGTTTATGATTATGTGTGTGGCAGGAGACAAAAGTGTATGAGGACTAGTTATTTAACCGCCATTTTGCTTCAGGAATGATCTATTCCGTTTCCAGGAGCATGGAAAAATACAAGGTTCTTCAGGGTTTTTTTTAGAGTAGCATATAACTCACTTCCTTCCCCCTAATAGCCTATTCACACCATGCACGCACAACCTTTTGGTTGTGCACCACAACACACGCACATCCATTATACGCACATTGGGAAGCCATTCAGAAAGAAAGACACTACACTGCACCAACACACTTGATGTGTTACCACAAATAGTTGATGTGGTCTTTCTAGTGCTTGGTGATTGGATGCTTACGGACTCAATTTAAGTCATGCCAATGGAGCCTACTTGGGCTTCCCTTCTTCTGACAGCCAAAGAAAGAAAAAAAAATGATATTAAAAAAAGTACTTTTGTTACTCAAAAGTTAATGTTATTTGGAAACTCTGTAGCCTAGCGATTGGTGAGAAGTGGGACTTTAAATAACAGCTTTCGAAGCTTAGTATGGCCAAATCTGGGTGACTGTCTATCAGTGTCCTAAGGGTCATTGTTGATGTCTTTTATTTGATTCAGAATCACTTCTCTCCCCAAGTCTTTGGGAATGCAAAAGAAGCTGAAGCAGGTCAACTGAATTCTGAATGATCTCAGAAGCATCTGAAAGTGATGTCCAAAGCATGCTGCATAGGCCTATCTATCTATATATCTTACCACCATCTTGACCACCAGGTTTGCACACATCTCAGGAGGGATTTTGTCCCACTCCTCTTTGCAGATCTTCTCCAAGTCATTAAGGTTTCAAGGCTGACGTTTGGTGACTCAAACCTTCAGCTCCCTCCACATATTCAAGGACCTTAATGTGCTTCTTCCTGTGCCACTCCTTTATTGCCTTGGCCATGTGTTTTGGGTCATTGTCATGCTGGAATGCCCATTCACAACCCATTTTCAATACCCTGGCTGAGGGAAGGAGGTTCTCATCCAAGATTTGATGGCCCCATCAATCGTCCCTTTGATGTGGTGAAATTGTCCTGTCCCCTTAGCAGAAAAAGACCCCCAAAGCATAATGTTTCCACCTCCATGTTTTACGGTGGGGATGGTGTTCTTGGGGTCATAGGCAGTATTCCTCCTCCTCCCAACACGGCAAGTTGAGTTGTTGCAAAAGAGCTTGATTTTGGTCTCATCTGACCAAAACACTTTCACCAAGTTCTCCTCTGAATCATTCATATGTTCATTATCAAACTTCAGATGGGTCTGTACATGTGCTTTCTAAACAGGGGGGCCTTGAGAGCGCTGCAGGATTTTGGTCCTTCACGGCGTAGTGTGTTATCAATTGTTTTCTTGGTGACTATGGTCCCGGCTGCCTTGAGATCATTGACAAGATTCTCCCGTGTAGGTCTGGGCTGATTCCTCACCGTTCTCATGATCATTGAAACTCCACGAGGTGAGATCTTGCATGGAGCCCCAGACCGAGGGAGATTGACAGTTATTTTGTGTTTCTTCCATTTGCGAATAATCGCACCAACTGTTGTCACCCTCTCACCAAGCTGCTTGGCGATGGTCTTGTAGCCCATTCCAGCCTTGTGTAGGTCTACAATCTTGTCCCTGACATTCTTGGATAGCTCTTTGGTCTTGGTCATGGTGGAGAGATTGGAATCTGATTAATTGATTGCTTCTGTGGACAGGTGTCTTTTATACAGGTAACAAGCTGAGATTAGGAGCACTCTCTTTAAGAAGTGCTCCTAATCTCGGCTCGTTACCTGTATAGAAGACACCTGGGAGCCAGACATCTTGCTGATTGATAGGGGATCAAATACCGTATATATCGGCATATAACACGCACTTCTTTCCCCTGAAAAATCAGGGGAAAATCGTGGGTGCGTGTTATAGGCCGATCCCCGCCAATTTTGTGTGATCGGAGCGATCGCGGCGATTGCCGCCGACATACACAGCCGTGTGTAAATTCAAATATGGCGCCGAGACTGCAGGGACTCGGCGGAGCCGAGATACACATACCCGAGAGTCCTTGACTTTTCTCGGCGCCACTTACAGTCCCGCCCAGTCCCGCCATTGGACCTGTGTGATGTCCATCATAGGGCGGGAGTGGGCGGGACTGTAAGCAGCGCCGAGAAAAGCCGAGGACACTCGGGTATGTGTATCTCGGCTCCGCCGAGTCCCTGCAGTCTCGGTGCCATATTTGAATTTACACACGGCTGTGTATGTCGGCAGGGATCGCGGCGATCCCACAAGGCTGCACTGGGGCAAGGCTACACTGGGGCAAAGCTGCACTGGGGCAAGACTGCACTGGGGCAAAGCTGCACTGACATGGCTGCACTGGGGCAAAGCTGCACTGACAAGGCTGCAATGGACACTGGGGCAAGGCTGCACTGACAATTCTGCACTGGGGCAAAGCTGCACTGACAAGGCTGCACTGACAATTCTGCACTGGGGCAAAGCTGCACTGACAAGGCTGCAATTGACACTGGAGCAAGGCTGCACTGACACTGACAAGGCTGCAGATGGACACCGATAACGCTACATTGATGGGCATTTTAATGTAAGTTTTTCTTCCTTAAACTTTACTCCTAAAAGTTTATTCCTTAAAATTCCCTCCTAAACTTGGGGTGCGTGTTATACGCCGATAAATACGGTACTTATTTCACTCATTAAAATGCAAATCAATGTATAACTTTTTTGAAATGCGTATTCCTGGATATTTTTGTTGTTATTCTGTCTCTCACTGTTATAATAAACCAACCATTAAAATTATAGACTGATCATTACTTTGTTAATGGGCAAACGTACAAAATCAGCAGGGGATCAAATACTTTTTTCCCTTGTTGTATAACAGGTAGCCACCACCTACCCATAGTGCATTGTAGTCTGCTGAAAAATGTGATACCTTTAGTAAAAAATTACTATCAAATTTAATAATAAGATTCAAACTGGGTTTAGAATAGCAAGATAAAAAGACAAACTAAGGCTTAAACATTAGCAGTGTACAGGCTTACGGTGTATGGTCGCAATGTACGAATATACTAAAAGCGGCAAGTAGGCAGGGCGGGAGGTGCGGAGTAGATCATTAGTCCTCAAACATTTTTAAAGAGTATATAGTACAATTATTATAACAATACAGACTTAGCTGTGCAAGTCTTGCCACAGATTCTCAATTGGATTTAGATCTGGACTTTGACTGGGCCATTCTAACACATAATATGCTTTGATCTAAATCATTGCATTGTAGATCTGGCTATATGTTTAGGGTTGTTGTCCTGCTGGAAGAAAAACCTCCGCCCCAGTCTCAAGTCTTTTGCAGACTCTAACAGGTTTTCTTATAAGATTGCCCTGTATTTGGCTCCATCCATCTTCCCATCAACTCTGACCAGCTTCCCCGTCCCTGCTGAAGAAAAGCATCCCCACAACATGATGCTGCCACCACCATGTTTCACGGTGGGGATGGTGTGTTCAGGGTGATGTGCAGTGTTAGTTTTCCACCACACATAACGTTTTGCTTTTAGGCCAAAGAGTTAAATTTTGGTCTCACCTGACCAGAGCACCTTCTTCCACATGTTTGCTGTGTCCCCCTCATGTCTTCTTGCAAATTGCAAACAGGATTTCCTCTTTCTTTCAACAATGGCTTTCTTCTTGCCACTCTTCTATAAAGGCCAGATTTGTGGAGTGCAGATGTACAGTGCTCCGTGAGATGTTCTAAGCTTGGGATATTTTTTTTATAACCTAACCCTGCTTTAAATTTCTCCACAACTTTATCCCTGACCTGTCTGGTGTGTTCCCTGACCTTTATGATGCTATTTGTTCACTAAGGTTCTCTAACACACCTCTGAGGGCTTCACAGAAGAGCTGTATTTATGCAGAGGTTAAATTACACACAGGTGGACTCAATTTACTAATTAGGTGACTTCTGAAGGCAATTGATTATACTGGATTTTAGTTAGGGGTATCAGAGTAAAGGGGGGCTGAATAGAAATGCACGCCACACTTTTCAGATATTTATTTTTAAAAGATTTGGAAAACCATTTATCATTTTCCTTCCACTTCACAATTATGTGTCACTTTGTGTTGGCCTATCACATAAAATCCCAATAAAATACATATATATGTAGCGGTCACCTACTTTCAAGTAGGTGAGCTTTCTGTGTTTAAATGACAAAGTACGGTTTCAGGTAAATTTAGGCAGGCTTGCATTGTGGTTCCAGGCCTGGTTGTTTATTTTGAGAACTGGGAGTGTCAGTGTAGTGCAGGGTGTGGTCACCTGTGCTTGGACCCAAAGATGCCTCCTCTTGCTTTCAGTGGAAATGGTTCTGGAAGAGAGGTTGGACTTGGGATCTGAGTGACAGGCAGCTTATGTGTGGAGTTCTGGCCAATTATTAATTTGTTTGGCAGGAGGCGGGACTCCCATATAAGCTGGGGTCACATGCTGCTGGGGAGTTCCAGAGAGGGAAAGATCAGAGAGAGGGCCCCCTGCGGGGAGCCAAGCAGAGCCCCCCCCCCCATGGGGAAGGGGGTGGGAACAGGCCACACAGAGGAAAGGAGTCAACGACACTGCACAGCATGTAGTTGCTGGTGTTGATGGATGCCCCTGGGGAGGGGAGCGTGCCAGATTGGAGAGAAGGGATGGAGAAACCATTTGAAAGAAGTAGCAACTAAGCGGAAGAAAACTGGGCGATTGATTGTTTGTGAGTGGAACATGGACTGTTGATCAAGTGAGTGAAAGCCCAGGGGAACGGTACTACCAGAGGCTGAGGGATGTTGGTACGCAAGTCAGTGAGACAGGTGGTGATGGCCTGTGACTTTGGCTTTAACAATACCCCGGGATTCCAATCAGTCAGACGGGAGGAATTATTCAGAGTAATCTCTTCCTTAGCTCAACTTGGAAGTACTGTACAGACGGGAAGTAGTGGTCAAAAGGCGGCGGTAGAGCTCTGAACACAAATAGAGATACAGATTGTTCTAAAAAGGTCTACGGGTGAAGAAGTTATTTAGAGTGACTCTTTACTACAACAGCCTATGTATTCTCTAGTAAATCTACCCAAGTCTATATGCAAAGAGTTATTCAGAGTGGCTCTTTGCTGTTCACTTTCATTGTTCTCAAGGACCAGGCTACTCCCATCTTCCCAATGAAAGGTTATTCAGAGTGACTTTTCATTATCCACAATGTTCTAAGTCTTTGCATGAAAGGCAAAGGAAAGATTATGAAGCAGCAAAAGAGCATCTCAGAAAACCCTTTTTCCTATCCCAGTTTGTGTTATACAAATAAAAGCAAGAGAAAACTACCATATGGACTGTTTCTATTTCTATGGGTTGCGATGGGCTAGGTGGTAAATGTGATTTACGGATAGAAAACACAAATTGCACCTCCTACGGGGGTCGTGTGCTACATATATTTATATGTAAATTTTTGGTTGTAATATGACAAAATGTGGAAAATTTCAAGGGGTATGAATACTTTTTCAAGGCACTGTATGTGACCATACATCTCCATCCCTATGTATACATTAAAGAAAAGGGTTGGGACTTTAAATGAGGTGTGTATGATGTGGCTCATCAAATAGAGAAATGTTGTAAACATATGTTTTATTTATTGTCTAAAAACACATGACAATCTCATACAACAAAAATACAAATATAATAAATGCATCAATACCATGGTCTCCCTTATCCGAGAGCAGCGATACTCAATTGGCATCCCTCCCATTCCCCTCCCACCCACCTTGTGTTTGATGCAGAGGTCTGGGTAGGTTTGTCTCCTCCGCGCATCGGCGTCCTGCTACCGCCCAGTGCATTCGACGTCCTCGGGTGTCGTCATGCCGGTGCGTGTTTTGTCATCATGGCTGACCAATGGGGAGCCACTGTATGTCTGAGTTTTAAAGAGCGGCCTTCGCCGCCCTGACTCAGACACCTCTTCCTCACGTCATGCCAGCGTGACCCTGGGCAGGACCCGTTGGATACATCAGGAGCACACTGGCCTTTTCTTCTCTGGTGGGAGATCTTGTCACCAGCATACTCTGTGCACTCAGCACTTTGTCTTTGGACTTGGTTGTGTCAATATCATAAGGTATTCACTTTGTGAGGCTATCTCACTCACTTCCATTCACTTTGGGCACCTGCTCACTTACATCCTTTGGTATATCTACGTCACTTGCTCACTTACAATCCTTGGTATACACATGCCATTTTCCATTTCTTAACTTGGTTTTTGGGCTGTTTTTATTTCTTCTTTAGCTTATTTTTTACTGTTATTTATACTTCAATTGACAGAATTGGAGCCCATATACACAAAGGTTTTGAATATCTTTATCCTTGGTAATCGTCCTAGTTACCACAGCTCCTGAAGAAGACATCCCTGCCAGCCCATGCTCTCTAGCCTTACATGATCTACATCCAGCTGACATGTAAGTAGTCAAGGAGACACATATTACACCTTCCTTATACTTCATTACACCTTCCCCTACTGGGGTTTTATGATTAGACTTTACTGTCATATGTCATATATGTTTCTTTATAGATCAATGACGCATCTGCCCCTAAAGAGTGGAATCAGTTCACGAAACGCGTCGGGGTTATATAGATGCATTAAGTTTTTCAGCTCACAGTACAACACATGCCCATATAGGGATTCCATTCATGGATGACAATCGTTTTTAACCATTTTTACCATTTGATATGTTTGTTGTTTTGTATAGCATTTATTATATGGTTTGCAACAAGTTATTGATGCATTTATTATATTTGTATTTTTGTTGTATGAGATTGTCATGTGTTTTAAGACAATAAAACATAGATTTACAACATTTCTCTATTTGATGAGCCACATCATACACACCTCATTTAAAGTCCCAACCCTTTTCTTTAATATAACTTATTAGCAAAAGGTATTCCCTTACATAGAATGGACCTGCACCACTGGTACTGAGCAGTCTAAAGGTTCACATTCTGTGTAGTGTCCAATCCCTCAATGGGTTTAAGGCAACAGCTTCCTTAGTAGCTGTATGTTATTGCCTACAAGAAAATGGTGCATAAGGGTCAATTCAAGCTAGTGCAGTCAAATGTGATAGACAGTAACCACCAGAGGGAAAGGCAAGCACATGCCATCCCACTGGGGAAACCCAAACAAAAGTACACAAACACATGCCATAGAAGATCCTCCGCATCGTCTACCCGCCATGACAGAAACCACCAGGTATGGCAGCAGCAGTCCTAAAGTGCAGCCTGCGCACTTAAATATATGCGTCCCAAACCAGGGTGCCCAACGCCGATGTAGGTCGGCAATGACGTCACCTGGCCCGGCCGCCAACTACTGCGCATGTGCCAGTTTCCCGCGCATGCGCCGCGCGATCGGGAAGGGAGGATGCGCTGCACGGGAGGAGGCACCATCCCAAGGGAGCCGCCCCTGAGAGACACACCATGCTCCGCAGCCCAGACACAGATAACATGGTAGCAGCCGGCTAACAAATTTAACAAAAGGAAAAGAAAGACCTCTTCCATGAAAACATCCATAGCTGATGTACTAATAACCGAACATCAGTGTAAAAGATGTACAAATAAAAATTAAGTCCAATCTGTCGAATAACATAATAAATATATATCAACAAAATATTCTTGGTCATAAAAAAAACCGTAACTCCAGATCCGAGATCCTACGTTATCATAACCCACAGGAAAAATCCCTATGTGGTAGAGAAGTGTCAAACCATTCCTTTCTTTTTCCCCTCCTTCCCCTCCACCTTAAAAATGTTGTCTTTTGGGGTGGCTTGCCTTGCGTATATAAAGAAGCAACCTTTTATAAAGAAATCCTTTTTAAGAGGGAGGCACAGAAGCTGCCATTGTTGACCTCTGCTCCTGAAAATGCTAGTTGTCTGATCCCAGTGCGTCAGTGCTTTGAGTAACTAACATGGAACAAGTCTGCCAATAAAGACTTTCCTGAGCTGAATACCTGTGCCATGCTGAAGCCAAAGGGTTTGTATAACAGCCAGGCAACTAGCATTTCTAGAAGGAGGTCATCAGTGGTAATCCCCCTATTTTCATTATGGAGGGGGGGTTACTTTAAAGGATAAGTTGTACAAATGAAAGCATGGCCCCACCTGATCCAATACATAGCCCCTGTGCTATCAGTCTTTACTGTTTGACCATGCTCAGAGCTGTACAGCCTTTCTTCATCCTACCCTGGGTTCTATTTTTCCTGCGTACGCACGCTCTGGGGGTGGCGCCTTACCTTAAAGTGGTTGCAAAGCATAGAATAAAGAAATTATTCCCGCGCTAACAAGACCAGAGTCTAAAATAGTACTACGGACAAGCTGCATGCACTGAATAAAGGTGCAAACCAAACCTTAAAAGGACTTAAAAATATTAAATAGTGCTGCGCTAATCCAAAACGCCCCTGTTAGGGGACTTAAAGTGATGGTGAATAACTAAAAAGTGGTGTAAATAGCATTAAAGTGTTGGCAATCCTCCATAAAACATCACACTCATCAAAATATATTGGCAATGCTAAAACCAGTAAAGACAAATCAATGTGTAAATATATTGCTAAAAGATCATTCACCATAAATAATGTCATTAAATAAATACTCCATCCATAACTGAAAACATGTGCAGAGATCAATGGTGTCACCTAACATAAAAAACTAAGTGACTCAAATAAAGTGGCAAACAAAAATAGCACATAAAGTGACAAGTGCAAAGTGAAACAAAAAAATTTAAGAAAAATGTAAACCAGTGCAATGTTCGCAGGTTGTTCAAAACTATAGCAAGCAATGGTGCTAGATAATGTGACTTGGAAAATTTGGCATGAACTAGAAGTGACAGTAGAACAAGGTCCTTATTTGTTTAAAATAAAGGTGATAGCGTCCTGACATGCAACGGTCGCTCCGTGGTGTTTGACTTAAATAACCCGGTGCTCAGCTTCGTGTACAAACACTCCTGTGAGAGATGGCCCCTTACCTTAAGGCAATAGGGCAAACGCATATAACCAGGGGTCTTTGCACAGGGTCCTCCTTGAAGCAATGGAGCAGGCGTGTATGACCAAGAATCTTTTTTGGGGGGGTCCTCCTAGGATGTAGAGCCCTATCCTCGCGGTCCCAATTCCAGGGGGTGGTTCCCTCGGTAAATAGGGGGGATAAAAAACACGGGGAGCCCCAATAGTGTAATACTGCTAGAACCAGTAGCTTTAATAAGGTAAAACACGGTACTCACATATAAAACAGCAATGATGTTCCTATCTCCGACGAGCGGCGAGCTCGTATTACTGACACAGCGTGTAGAGCCTGTCCCGTCCTTACGCGTGACGTCACACCGCACGTGACTTCATCCTCTGATGAAGTCACGTGCGGTGTGACGTCACGCGTAAGGACGGGACAGGCTCTACACGCTGTGTCAGTAATACGAGCTCGCCGCTCGTCGGAGATAGGAACATCATTGCTGTTTTATATGTGAGTACCGTGTTTTACCTTATTAAAGCTACTGGTTCTAGCAGTATTACACTATTGGGGCTCCCCGTGTTTTTTATCCCCCCTATTTACCGAGGGAACCACCCCCTGGAATTGGGACCGCGAGGATAGGGCTCTACATCCTAGGAGGACCCCCCCAAAAAAGATTCTTGGTCATACACGCCTGCTCCATTGCTTCAAGGAGGACCCTGTGCAAAGACCCCTGGTTATATGCGTTTGCCCTATTGCCTTAAGGTAAGGGGCCATCTCTCACAGGAGTGTTTGTACACGAAGCTGAGCACCGGGTTATTTAAGTCAAACACCACGGAGCGACCGTTGCATGTCAGGACGCTATCACCTTTATTTTAAACAAATAAGGACCTTGTTCTACTGTCACTTCTAGTTCATGCCAAATTTTCCAAGTCACATTATCTAGCACCATTGCTTGCTATAGTTTTGAACAACCTGCGAACATTGCACTGGTTTACATTTTTCTTAAATTTTTTTGTTTCACTTTGCACTTGTCACTTTATGTGCTATTTTTGTTTGCCACTTTATTTGAGTCACTTAGTTTTTTATGTTAGGTGACACCATTGATCTCTGCACATGTTTTCAGTTATGGATGGAGTATTTATTTAATGACATTATTTATGGTGAATGATCTTTTAGCAAGATATTTACACATTGATTTGTCTTTACTGGTTTTAGCATTGCCAATATATTTTGATGAGTGTGATGTTTTATGGAGGATTGCCAACACTTTAATGCTATTTACACCACTTTTTAGTTATTCACCATCACTTTAAGTCCCCTAACAGGGGCGTTTTGGATTGGTTGCAAAGCATATATAATAAAGCAGCCCTCAAATTTTCCACTCGCCTACTGGAAAACTAGGGCTGGTGAGCATGGCAGGTGGGGTTGAATGGGAGCTGTTCTCTGAGCGATCGCCCCCGGGGAAGATACAGGAGAGCAGTCGGCCGGATCATAAGAGAGCCGAGGAACATCACTGTAACAGCTTTCATTAGAATTGCAGAGTGTTCCCTGCACTCACTGTCACACACAGCCCCGCCTCCTGCCGTGGGTAGTTTGATAGACAGATCACCCATCCAATGCTGGGATGTATGACATGTATCAATGTACCGGGGGCCAAGAGGCGGGGCTGTATGTGACAGCAAGCGGCGGGAATGCTGACACTCGGCAATTCAAATGAAAGCTTCCTCTCCTCTCTCTTCCCCTGCACAGGTAGGCTGCATTGATGGACACAGGTAGGCTGCATTGATGGACACAGGTAGGCTGCATTGATGGACACAGGTAGGCTGCATTGTTGGGCACAGGTGAAGCGGCATTGATGGACACAGGTAGGCTGCATTTTTGGGCACAGGTGAAGCGGCATTGTTAGGCACAGGTGAAGTGGCATTGATGGACACAGGTAGGCTGCACTGTTGGGCAAAGGTGAAGCGGCATTGATGGACAGAGGTAGGTTGCATTTTTGGGCACAGGTAGGCTGCATTGTTCCGCACAGGTGAAGCTGCATTGATTAAATAAAGAGTTACTAGATCTACTGATTACCAACAATACAGACATAATCACGGATGTGGAAATACAGGGCAATTTAGGAAACAGCGATCACAGGTCAATTGGCTTCAGTATAAATCACACAAATAGGAAACAGAAGGGAACTACAAAGACACTGAATTTCAAAAGAGCCAACTCCCCTAAACTACGAACCTTGCTAGAAGGCATAAATTGGGATAAAATCTTATGAACAAAGAGAAGAGATGGGTTCGCTTTAAGAGCATATTAAATAAGGGCAATAGCCAGTGCATCCCATTGGGTAATAAATTTAAAAGAGCGAACAAAAGTCCTGGATAGCTTAACTCCAATGTAAAAATGCATATATAAGCAAAAGAGAACGCCTTCAAAAAATACAGGGTTGAGGGATCATCATCAGCATTCAGACTTTATAAAGAATATAATGAGAAATGTAAGGGTGCAATCAGGGTGGCTAAGATAGAACACGAAAGACACATAGCGGAGGAGAGCAAAAAAAATTCCAAGAAATTCTTTAAGTATGTAAACAGTGAAAAAGGGAGGACAGACCATATTGGCACCATAAAGAATGAGGAAGGACATCTGGTTACAAAGGATGGGGAGATGGCAAAGGTATTGAATTAATTTTTTTCCTCAGTCTTCACGAGGGAATCGGGGGCTTCAGTAACCAAAACTGCAGTGTTTGTCCTCGTGACACATCGCAGGAAGCACCCTCATGGGTAACAGGACAGAATTAAAATTAGACTTGGGAAACTTAACATTAATAAATCACCAGGACCGGATGGCTTGCACACGAGGGTACTTAGGGAACTCAGTCAAGTAATTGCCAGACCATTGTTCCTAATTTTTACTGACAGTCTACTGACTGGAATGATACCAGCTGTTTGGAGAAAAGCCAATGTAGCACCAATATTTAAAAATATCCCTGGGAATTACAGTCCAGTTAGCCTAATCTCAATAATATGCAAGCTCTTGGAGGGGATGATAAGGGACTATTCATGCGGAATCGTTCTTGCCAAACCAATCTATTAACCTTCTATGAGGAGGAGAGTTGCCAGCTAGATAAAGGAAGGCCTGTAGGTGTGGTGTATCTGGATTTTGCAAAAGCATTTGACACAGTCCCCATAAACGTTTACTGTACAAAATAAAGTTCATTGGCATGGACCATAGGGTGAGTACATGGATTGAAAACTGGCTACAAGGGCGAGTTCAGAGGGTGGTGATAAATGGGGAGTACTCGGAATGGTCAGAGGTGAGTAGTGGGGTCCCCCAGGGTTCTGTGCTGGGACCAATCCTATTTAATTTGTTCATAAACGACCTGGAGGATGGGGTAAACAGTTCAATCTCTGTATTTGCAGATGATACTAAGCTAAGCAGGGCAATAACTTCTCGGCAGGATGTGGAAACCTTGCAAAAAGATCTGAACAAATGGGGTGGGCAACTACATGGCAAATGAGGTTTAATGTAGAAAAATATAGAATAATGCATTTGGGTGGCAAAAATATGAATGCAATCTATACACTGGGGGGAGAACCTCTGGGGTAATCTAGGATGGAAAAGGACCTGGGGGTCCTAACAGATGATAGGCTCAGCAATGGCATGCAAACGGAATATTGGTATGCATTAAAAAAGGGATTAACTCCAGAGATAAAACGATAATTCTCCCGCTCTACAAGACTCTGGTCCGGCCACACCTGGAGTATGCTGTCCAGTTCTGGGCACCAGTCCTCAGGAAGGATGTACTGGAAATGGAACAAGTACAAAGAATGTCACTAAGGCTAATAAAGGGCCTGGAGGATATTCGTTATGAAGAAAGGTTGCGAGCACTGAACTTATTCTCTCTGGAGAAGAGACGCTTGAGAGGGGATATGATTTCTATTTACAAATACCATACTGGTGACCCCACAATAGGGATAAAACTTTTTTGCGGAAGAGAGTTTAACAAGACACGCGGCCACTCATTAAAATTAGAAGAAAAGAGGTTTAACCTTAAACTATGTAGAGAGTTCTTTACTGTAAGAGCGGCAAGGATGTGGAATTCCCTTCCACAGGCGGTGGTCTCAGCGGGGAGGCATCGATAGTTTCAAAAAACTATTAGATAAGCACCTGGTAATACTGACATAAAATCACACACATAGGGTGGGCTTCATGGACTTGTGTCTTTTTTCAACCTCACCTACTATGTAACTATGTAACTATGATGGACACAGGTAGGCTGCATTGTTGGGCACAAGTGAAGCGCTATGGATGGACACAGGTAGGCTGCATTGTTGGGCACAGGTGAGGCTGCATAAAGAGTACAGGTGAGGCTGCACTGATGGGCACTGATAAAGTTGTTGTTAATATTTATCTTTGTAACTTAATTCTGCATAAAACATTTAAGTGTCATTTCATGAGATCATTTATGAGGGCGTGTTTAGGGGCAGGGCTGGGTAGGGGTTGGGTGAGGCAACTGTTGGCGAGTAACCCTTAAATTGGTTGTAAACCCGTTTTAAAAAATCCTAAAAAAAAACCCTGCAAGACAAAGGCATACTGAGCTAGTATGCTATGCATACTAGCTCAGTATGCCTTTGTCTCAGGTAAGTCATTATGAATGACTTACCTGAGATCGAAGCCCCCGCAGCAGTCCTCGTTCACAGCTCCGGCTCCGGGGGTTACTTCCGGGTATCGCGGCTCCGGCACTGTGACTGGCCGGAGCCGCTATGACATCACTCCTGCATGTGCACACGGGAGCCGCCGGTAACGGCACAGTACAACTGAAGCAACGGCACTTACGTCTGCTTAAGTGCGCATGTGCCGATGACGTTGGCACATGCAAATACAGGGATATCTCCTAAACTGTGCATGTTTAGGAGATATCCAGTGTAGCTACAGGTAAGCCTAATTATAGGCTTGCCTGTAGTATAAAGTGGTTGTAAAGGGTTTACAACCACTTTAAGGCCTGGCTAGTAGCTCAGGATTTGAAATGTTGAGCCCTGTAATAAAGCACATACATCTGTAGTGTTTACTTGTCTATCTCCAAAGCTCTAAGTGTCGTTTCTTTCTGGTGCATCACACATTTTCCATCGGATTTTCCGACACACAAAGTTTGAGAGCAGGATATAAAATTTTCCGACAACAAAATCCGTTGTCGGAAATTCCGATCGTGTGTACACAAATCCGACGGACAAAGTGCCACGCATTCTCAGAATAAATAAAGAGATGAAAGCTATTGGCCACTGCCCCGTTTATAGTCCCGACGTACGTGTTTTACGTCACCGCGTTTAGAACGATCGGATTTTCCGACAACTTTGTGTGACCGTGTGTATGCAAGACAAGTTTGAGCCAACATCCGTCGGAAAAAATCCTAGGATTTTGTTGTCGGAATGTCCGAACAAAGTCCGACCGTGTGTACGGGGCATAAGACCTTTCACTGGTGGGAATTTATGCTATCCCCCTCCCTTGGGTCCTGTATGGGGCCCCTTGGAGGTTTGTTTGCCGGAGATTTCCGCTCCTACACCATTTTCCATCTTGCACCCTTTGCACTTCTAACTACATTGGGAAAGATCATGAACACTTGTTGAGCCGATCCTTTGGGGATCCTTTAGGGATGGTCCATTCAACCATACTCAGCTGCACCCCCTGAACCTCTGAGGAAGCCTCCAGAGCGAAATGCGTCGGAATGAGGCACCCCAACCCCCTCCTTGATATATGTGACATTATACTCATTTTCAACATTATGGTTATATAGGGGAGGGCCTCTCAACTAGGGTTGCAATATTGAATATGGCTTGCAGAATCTTTTCATGTTTTTAAGGGATGAATACCCCAAAAAAATCTTTTAATGAATTTGTAATAAAGAAATCTTTTTTAAGAATGCAAGTGTATTGGTAAATCTTTCTGATAAAATGTTTCAACACCCTTTAAAGTTCCAGTTTCTTTGGTTTCTTTCCTTCAAACGTGTTTTCTGAGAAGTTTTCCCAACATATATGAGATACATTTGTGAAGGGGAGGAGAGCTCAGCACACAGCTTGTAAATTCAGAACACAGCTCTGTGTCCTTCCTTCGTTCCTGTGCAGTGTGTGGAGGGGGGTGATGTTTTCCCTTTCCTCCAATAAGCAGTCATACATTGTACACAAGCTGTAACTGCAGCTCTCCACCCCCTCCTCTCTGTTCCTGATAGATGGAGAAGGACTTTGGCACAATTGTGAACTTTTGAAGGGATGTAGAGAAGAGAAGACTGCAGATAAACAAGTAAAACTTAGGAAGATTTGTTTGATCTCTGTGTATCTTCTGAGGCTATTCACTCCACTGGCTATATGAGAAGGTTAACAACCACTTTAAAAGGACAACTTTTACCAAAGGTATAGTTGTCCTATAAATGAGCTCTTTGTGAGCATTGAGAAATATTATTCCATACAATCCAATCTTCATTCTTTATTTATTCGGCTTTAATAGGTTCCCGAAACGTCTATGTATTTGATCATACATCCCTTTTACACGAATCTGCAGTTCTGTGCTTCTTGCAGACCATATAAAGAGCTTGCTCTCAGCGATCAGTCTACAGGCTGGGTACTCGCCGTTAACAGAAACAACTTGACATCGAGGCTGAAGACAGTGCAATCATATTATTATCTTGGAGGCTCTTGGCAGTAACCATGTCATGCATGCAAGCGGTCAAGCAAGAACTCCAGGCATCAAAGTGATTGTTTCCCCCTTCCCCTCCCCCTTGACAATGTACAGCCATGGCCAAAAGTTTTGAGAATGACACAAATATTTATTTCCACAAAGTTTGCTGCTTCAGTGTTTTTAGATCTTTTTGTCAGATGTTACTATGGTATACTGAAGTATAATTAAAAGCATTTCATGAGTGTCAAAGGCTTTTATTGACAATTACATAAGGTTTATGCAAAGAGTCAACATTTGTGGTGTTGACCCTTCTTTTTCAAGACCTCTGCAATTCACCATGGCAGGCTGTCAATCAACTTCTGGGCCACATCCTGACTGATGCAGCCCATTCTTGCCTAATCAATGATTATAGTTTGTCAGAATTTGTGAATTTGGGGGGGGGGGGGGTTGTTCACCTGCCTTTTGAGGATTGACCACAAGTTCTCAATGGGATTAAGGTCTGGGGAGTTTCCTGGCCATGGCCCCAAAATCTCAATGTTTTGTTCTCCAAGCTACTTAGTTATCACTTTTGCCTTATGGCAAGGTGCTCCATCATGCTAGAACAGGCATTGCTCTTCACCAAACTGTTCTTGGATGGTTGGGAGAAGTTGTTCTCAGAGGATGTATTTGTACCATACTTTACTCATGGCTGTGTTCTTATGCAAAATTGTGCGTGAGCCCACTCCCTTGGCTGAGAAGCAACCCCACACATGAACGGTCTCAGGATGATTTACTGTTGACAACACAGGACTGATGGTAGCGCTCACCTTTTCTTCTCCGGACAAGGTTTTTTCCGGATGTCCCAAACAATTGCTTTAAGAGCAATAGTGCCCGCAGCGCATTGCCAGGGATGATGCACATGCCAGGAGGTCCGCCAGCCACCTGCGATTGCTCCACAGAGAGCCGGAACGAGGATCTGTCAATGTAAACAAACAGATCCCCATTCTGACAGGGGAGTAGAGAGAGATCGTCTGTTCCTAGTGATCAGGAACAGTGATCTCTCTCCTCCTCCAGTCAGTCCACTCCCCCCACAATTAGAAACACCTCATTTTTATAGCACTGATCACTGTATAAATGTCATTGGTCCCAAAAAAGTGTCAAAAGTGTCCGATCTGTCTGCCGCAATGTCACAGTATCACTAAAAATGGCAGATTGCCGCCATAACTAGCAGTGGCATCTCCAGCTTTCATATTTAGGGGGGGCACATGGGGGGACAGGGACAAAAGTAGGGGGGCAACTATAAAATGCAATTTATATATATATATATATATATATATATCTTGGGGCCTGCAGTGAGCTCCCTTCCTACTGTATTAGGCTCCCCCCGGGGTGGCAGAAAACAAGAGATATATGTCACCAGCATACCAAGAAAATATATGGGTCCAAAGCAGTGGGAGAACTATCAGGGTTGCAAAGGTTGTCTTGCGTCTGGGCCCTGGTGTTCTGTCACTGTGGGGTTCCCCAGCCTCCTTTTGCTGTCCTGCCCCTGCTATTGACAGCGCTGGTCTGGCATCTCTTGGAATTTACAGGCTGGTTCTCCTGTCCTAAGGGAGAAATCAGTGTGTTTTTTCAGTAACTGAGAGTCCTGGTGGAGTCCTTTCTGCAACTCGCCGGGGAAGGAGCAGATCGGGCGGCCGTGGTTGTGTAAGCGCTCGCATTATGCAGTGTCAGCAAGCAGAGGGAGGGGGGAGGAATAACCCGCAGGAGCTGACTGGGGACGCTCTCCCTCTTAGATATTGCCTTTTTGTAAAAAAACAAAACAAAAACTTTTTGTGCAAACTAATCAATATACGCTTATTGAGATTTTTTTTTTTTTTTTTTTAATCAAAAAAATGTAGAAGAATACATATCGGCCTAAACTGATGAAGACATTTTTTTATTTTATTTATTATAGCAAAAAGTAAAAAATATCATTTTTTTCTTCAAAATTGTCGGTCTTTTTTTTTTTTGTTTATAGCGCAAAAAATAAAAACCGCAGAGGTGATCAAATACCACCAAAATAAATCTCTATTTGTGGTAAAAAAAAAAAAGCACATAAATTTTGTTTGTGTACAACGTCGCACGACCGCGCAATTGGCAGTTAATGTGACGCAGTGCCGTATCGCAAAAAAATGGCCTGGTCATTAAGGGGGCAAATCCTTCCGGGGCTGAAGTGGTTAAATAAAAGAATACCTTTAGTATCACTTCCACAAAAAATTGAATTCCCTCTGCACCCTCCTTTAGGGTTCATTTACACCAGAGTGGGGTGCATTTGTGAGTGTATTCCAAATGCATGGCAACAAAAAAAATAATGGTTCCCTATGAATCCAGTTTACACCAGCACATTGTGTTGCGTTGCATTTGCCCAGAGCTGACAAAAAGTACGGCATGCACTACTTTTTTTTCAGCGCAACGCATTTAAATGCATGCAAACGTGCATGAACACAGCACACTGCAAGGCGCAGAAAAAAAACGCATTGCATGTAAAATGCATGCCAATGCTTACAAAAAAAACACAACGCGCATTCGTTAAGGGATGCGTTGTGGTGTGAATGAGCCCTCAAGGAGAAATATTGCTACGATGCACTAAGCACTTTATGGGTAGCAAATAAAAACTAGGAAATAGAAGTACCTACATTGAGTACTGCTCTGATTGGCTAGTACGAGCCGGTATAAGATGTTCGTTAAGGGATGGAAAAAATGATGCAATGTAAAGATGGACCAAGTGACCCAGGAGCAAGGGACCTAATGCTGGCCATACAACCTTCTTTAGATTTACTAAACCTAGTAATAGGAGGACACACCTAAACAGCCCATTCCATTTGTTTTAAATCAGGCAGGCCCTTGCACTACATAGTTGATAGAAGGTCTAAAGTAGATTCTACAATCAGATTGTATAGTGTATGGATATGCTTACATTGGTCACACATTCCAAAGGCTGGTTATGGTCCCCGTTTAAAAACAAATCGATGTACATGACATATACAGTGCCTTGCAAAAGTATTCACCCCCTTGGCGTTTTACCTATTTTGTTACATTACAGCCTTTAGTTCAATGTTTTTTTTAATCTGAATTATATGTGATGGATCAGAACACAATAGTCTAAGTTGGTGAAGTAAAATTAGAAAAATATATACATAAAACTATTTTTCAGAAATAAAAAACTGAGAATTGGCATATGCGTATGTATTCACCCCCTTTGTTATGAAGCCCATAAAAAGCTCTGGTGCAACCAATTACCTTCAGAAGTCACATAATTAGTGAAATGATATCCACCTGTGTGCAATCTAAGTGTCACATGATCTGTCATTACATATACACACCTTTTTGAAAGGCCCCAGAGGCTGCAACACCTAAGCAAGAGGCACCACTAACCAAACACTGCCATGAAGACCAAGGAACTCTCCAAACAAGTAAGGGACAATGTTGTTGAGAAGTACAAGTCAGGGTTAGGTTATAAAAAAATATCCAAATCTTTGATGACCCCTAGGAGCACCATCAAATCTATTATAACCACATGGAAAGAACATGGCACAACAGCAAACCTGCCAAGAGACGGCCGCACACCAAAACTCACAGCAAGGAGGGCATTAATCAGAGAGGCAGCACAGAGACCTAAGGTAACCCTGGAGGAGCTGCAGAGTTCCACAGCAGAGACTGGAGTATCTGTACATAGGACAACAATAAGCCGTATGCTCCATAGAGTTGGGCTTTATGGCAGAGTGGCCAGAAGAAAGCCATTACTTTTAGCAAAAAAACAAAATGGCAGATTTTGAGTTTGTGAAAAGGCATGTGGGGGACTCCCAAAATGTATGGAGGAAGGTGCTCTGGTCTGATGAGACTAAAATTTAACTTTTTGGCCATCAAAGAAAACGCTATGTCTGGTGCAAACCCAACACATCACATCACCCAAAGAACACCATCCCCACAGTGAAACATGGTGGTGGCAGCAGCATGCTGTGGGGTTGTTTTTCAGCAGTCTGGACTGGGAAACTGGTCAGAGTTAAGGGAAAGATGGATGGTGCTAAATACAGGGATATTCTTGAGCAAAACCTGTACCACTCTGTGTATGATTTGAGGCTAGGATGGAGGTTCACCTTCCAGCAGGACAATGACCCCAAACACACTGCTAAAGCAACACTTGAGTGGTTTAAGGGGAAACATGTAAATGTGTTGGAATGGCCTAATCAAAGCCCAGACCTCAATCCAATAGAAAATCTGTGGTCAGACTTAAAGATTGCTCTTCACAAGCGCAAACCATCCAACTTGAAGAAGCTGGAGCAGTTTTGCAAGGTGGAATGGGCAAAAATCCCAGTGGTAAGATGTGGCAAGCTCAGAGAGACTTATCCAAAGCGACTTGCAGCTGTGATAGCCAAAAAAGGTGGCTCTACAAAGTATTGACTTTAGGGGGGTGAATAGTTATGCACACTGACTTTTTCTGTTATTTTGTCCTATTTGTTGTTTGCTTCACAATAAAAAAAAAAAAAACATCTTCAAAGTTGTGGGCATGTTCTGTAAATTAAATGATGCAAATCCTCAAACAATCCATGTTAATTCTAGGTTGTGAGGCAACAAAACACGAAAAATGCCAAGCGGGGGTGAATACTTTTGCAAGGCACCGTACCCTTTCTGTCCTTAAAAAGCGAAAAACAAAATTCTAATCTTTTGTAATCAACAGCATCAAAATGGAGCCAGGAAAAGAAGAGTTAAAATCCTTTGATTGTTTTTTTCAATTCCACTTAAAACTATTTTTCCGTAGCATGCAGGTCTGGCATCTTAGTGTCAGGCAATGAAATGAAACGTAATTGTTCCGATTTATTGCACCGTCTGCTATTGTGATGAGTGATCCTCTTGACAAATAGTTAATCTCCATCTATCTAAAGGGCACGAGGTTCTCTGACATCACAAGCAGAAGGGGCCCTGAAGGAAGAATATGGGTGGGTGGGACCAGCCATCATCACCTACAATAAAAAGGCGATGGGATGCTGCAGCCAGCCAGCAACATCTTACCAGCAGCAGCATCCAGGCTCTGAAGGATCACTGCAACAGGTGAGCCATGTATGAACAGCAGGGGGCAATAGACTGCTCACGATTTGACAGCTGAGTATTGATTAGGCTCGGGTGACACTATCTTCGCATGTGGCTCCCAGCAGGGGTCCGGTGCGTCCCCATTTACCATTTCAGGTCCGATTTCAGACCAAGTTTTTGGCTGAATTCGGACCTGAAATGGAACAAAAGACGCACAGGACTCCCGTGCAAACTCGCACCGAAGCCGCAGCGGAGATTTGTGAATCAGCTCCATAGAGAGACATCAAAATCTCCTGCTATTGTGAGTTGGATGCAGGGGAAACCCACATCCAATTCGCAATAGTGTAAACCCAGCCTAAAGGGGATGACTCTGAAATGGTGATAGATTATTGCAAATACTATTTCATTTTGTACATTTACATTTTTTTTTAATGTCTAATGCGTCACTCATTGCTACTTAACACCACAAAGTCTAAAGCCATATGCAGCAGCTAGAGGAGTCTCCTTTGTCCTGCTGCAATTTCCATGCAGTAAAATAAAAAAGGAAAAAAAAAATTAAAAATGTGCATAAATGAACGCGTGTAACAGAGGGGCAGAAGCCTCTTTGACTGCCAATCTCAGCAGATTTATTAAGCCATCAGGTGTTTCCAGCACCCCCATTTGTCAGTTTTGGGTCGAATGACTTTTTCTATATAAGACACCTGACCAATAAAGGGCTACTGGATACCAGTCTTGGAATTGTAAGGAACCTTTTTGATACTGGGATTTTTGATCCTAAAAGGGAACTTTAGTGTTTATAATTTTTATTTATATAAATATTATATTATATTTATAATAATGTATATAATGTTATAATAAATAAAAAAAATGTATTTTTTAATAAATATGTATGCATCTATGTAAAAGAGATGAGCTTTAAGAGTATCTAAATGCAAGAAAAAAAAAGTAATACACAGAATACTTAATTTATCTCAAAGGGAAATTGTTAAATATACTGCAGCTTACCTGTCCTTAGATGTGATGGCTGCATTCGTTTTCTTTTTTCTTTGCTTAGCCTTGTGTTCCTGGTAGCACACTTCCTGCCCCTGGGTTACAGGGCTCACTCACTATCTATGGATCAGCATTATCACCCTAGGGCAGGTAGTGTGTTAGGACTTCAGAAAACATCCCTTATCTCCTCATTTTGCTTACATAAGGGGGAGGTGTTCTGTAGCCCACGGATGAGCACTAGACAAGACTGCAGAGGGCACAAATGATAGAACAGAACTGGATTTCTGACATGATCAGCAGATTTTCTTTTTTTTTAATATCATAAACAAACATCACAACCCACTTTTATTGGTATATTTAACAGACCTAAAAAAAAGCAACTAAGAAAAAAATAACTGTTATGGTTTTTATACACTTTTAATCCCACCTCCTACAGTAACAGCATTTTGGTTCTAGATATAGTAGAGAAGGGTTAGAACTTCTGCTTGTTTGTATTGCTGATTGTTAGGGAGATTTCCCTTCACTTCCTGTCCTGGTGACAAAGGGGTCAGAAGAACAGGAAGTAATAGGAATAGTTTTATTAGTTTAGATCAGTGTAACAACAACTTTAGTGGGGTGCACAACAAACGGCTGTAGTACTTGTATGTTGCTGTAGATGGCGACAGACATATTAAACTTTATAGGTTCCATTTAAAAAGCTAACACGCCATGATAAGTAAACTAATATTTAAAAAGTGGGAATTATTTTTAGCTAAGATTGAAAATTGCAGTCATATGGCTATAATAAATCACCCTATTCTTGTGTTAAAAGCTTTGTGAATTGAACCTTTGGTTTCGTAACAGATAAAAATCTCCAGTGGAGGAACAGGCAGCCATAAAAGCCTGGCTGAGGTTCTAACCCTTCTCCATTCTATCAAGAAATTTGCTCTGAGTTGGGCGTTATTGCAAATCATCTTTTTTAAGTGTTTGCATGTTACATATACAATCTCTGCTTCCTACTCTGGTTGAGTATGATGACCCTTCTCTCCCACTGCAAGTCTACCTAAAAGGTTCTGTCCAATTTAAACCAATAGACTGCCTAAAGGGTCTAATGAGCACCTTCCTTCCCGGTCTTGCTTATTGCCTGCCTCAGTCTGCCTTCCTATTAGCAGAGATTGGGGTCATTGTCTAAAGGGAAGGCACAGAGGACATCGGTGGCAGTCCTGGGGTGTTACTACTTGCACCTCAGTTTTGGGTACCTTAAAGATCACTGTATTTACAGGTTTTAACAGGTTTACTCATTCTTGTGTTACAGAAATGGACAAGAAGGTTTGTGTTAGTATTCTGCTAGCCATGCTTGCCATAGCAGTCTTGTGCAGGCCAATGACAGAGCTAGAATCAGCAAGACACGGAGCTCAAAGGAAGAACTCCATTTCTGAAGTCAGTAGACGGGACCTCCTAGCATCCCTGACCCATGAACAGAAGCAGCTGATCATGTCGCAGCTTCTCCCCGAGCTACTTTCAGGTAATGTGCAGCAATAAAGTAATATAGAGCATAAACCACGGCTCAGAATTTACAGGGGTGTACAGTATATGGTTCCAGTGCAAGAGGATTAAGATTTCCCGATGCAAGGCTTGCTTTATTTAAAGTGTATATAAAAACAAAAATTTTATATATTGCCCTCTGATCCTCCTGTATTGAATTGTATTGTAACTGTATTGTTTGCCCTCATGTTGTAAAGTGCTATGCAAACTGTTGGCGCTATATAAATCCTGTATAATAATATAATAAAATTAAAGCTATTTCCTATTATAGTCAGTGCCATTTAATGGTTATAATGTACTATGGCCACTAGATGGTGCTATCATAGGAAATAAGTAAGTTCTTCGGCACCATTTAGGGGCCATAATGCAGTACTTTCTGCATTCACACATTTAAATTGCAGAAAATACATCCATGCTGTTTTTTAAATACAACTCTCCTAACACCTAACGTGCAATCCTTAATCTGACACTTTACTTTAACCCTTTAACACCCCTATAACTGAATCCTTACCTTAACCGGTTCAATACAGGGCAATTTCACCCCCTTCCTTCCCAGGCCAATTTTTAGTTTTCAGCGCTGTCGCACTTTAAACGTCAATTGCGCGGTCGTGCAACGTTGTACCCAAAAAAAATTGACGTCCTTTTTTCCCCACAAATAGAGCTTTCTTTTGGTGGTATTTGATCGCCTCTGCGGTTTTTATTTTTTGCGCTATAAACAAAAGAAGAGCGACAATTTTGAAAAAAACACAATATTTTTTACTTTTTGCTATAATAAATATCCCAATTTTTTTTAAAAAAAACTAATTTTTTCCTCAGTTTTGGCCGATACGTATTCTTCTACATATTTTTGGTAAAAAAAAAACGCAATAAGCGTATATTGATTGGTTTGCGCAAAAGTTATAGCGTCTACAAAATACGGGATAGATTTATGGCGTTTTTAGGCGGACATCGCGGCCGCCGGGCACACGCACCGGGTCCCGAGGAACGCGGCGGGCGCGCGCGCGCCCCCTAGGCGGCCGGGAATCCCAGGGCGTCATATGACGCCCACCCAGGATGGGAGATCCCATCCCAGGACGTCATATGACTATGGGCGGGTATTGAAGTGGTTAAAGTGTTACTAAACCCAGGACCCTGCATTCACTATATCTGGTCTCTCACAGTACACAGAACATGGAAATGCAATTATTTTAGTAAATATAAACTGCTAAATACATTTTATCATTTCCATCAGTGTCTGGTAAAGCTTGCAGGAGGAGTTTTCATTCTACTCTGACTGTCCTATAAGGCTCTGTATGGACAGTGCTGATTGGCCCTGTGATGATCACATGCATCCTCCCAAGAAAAAAAAAACTAAGCAATACACACCAAACTGAGCCTGTGCAGATTGCCGCCAAGGCTCTGTACTATCAGAAGATTAATTGGGGACAGTGAAAGAAGGGAAGGATCAGAGAAGACAGGATCAAACAGCCTTTTTACACAAGGCGGAGGATAAGGCCCCTTTCACACGGATGGATAGAATGGTGCTTTTAGCTGCGGATTTTCTAGTTTTCTACCGCAGCTAAAAGCACACAATGGCCTCATTCACACACCGCGTTTAGCTGCGATTTTGTTACATGCGGTTCCGTGCGGATAGAAAAAATAGGATTGACTGCGTCCAGGAGCGATTTAGCGCAGCTATCTGCACATAACTGCAGGTAATCACAGTGTACTATTTCTCCTGCTGATAGCAGCGGCAACAAGGAAAGAAAAGCAACAGGAAGCACATCAGAAATGGCAAGAATGTTCCAAACGCAGCTAAACGCAGCCGCATGTAAACGCAGGTAATCTCACTGTACAAATGCAGCTGATCGCAGTGTCTGGAGTCTTGAATTTCACAGAACATAATACATGCTTTTAACTGCGGCAGAAAAGCCATCCGTGTGAAAGGCGCCTTACCCCCGTTAGGTCCCACAGTGAGTATAACAAGCATGCTTTACTGCATATACAGACTGATTTTACTGTTATGAGTTTAGTAACACTAACACCCCCCCCTTAAATGTCTCTGATTCAGATATTTACAGCCTTCTTGGCAGTGGGGGCTGGTGCTCAATATTTTGGGTCCAGAATATAAATTCGCTATTGTCACACAAGTGGATGGGCTCGGGGCCCACCCTTTTTTTAAGCCAATTAGAGCCTCAGGCTCTAATCATGTGCTTAAAAAAAATCCCAATTCAAATCCATGCGTCCGGCCCCCTGCATGTAGATTAGGGGCCGGGCGCATGGATTAGGGGGGGCGGCGCCCCTGCTCCCCGTATGAACGGGCCGCCACTGCTTCTCTGTGAATGTTCACATGTCTATAGGCCTCTTGTTATCATGGCAGGCCACCCTGTGCTTGACATCTTTACCCCATACCCGCAGCACTCTCTTTGGGAATTCAGGCAGCTGTTGGTGTTGTGGTTGCCTGATTATAATAGTCGACAGTGGAGATAACTGCATTCACTCCATTAAAATAGTGGTCAATACAACTAAAAACCTCTGGTGGGCCATGGTTTCCAGCAGCTGCATTGGATAACATGAGTAGTTACCGAAGCTGGAGATTTTCTAGGTATTTCAAGCATTCTGTGACTGAGTTGAATTTTAGATCTTTGTTTACTACCTGCTGGCCCCCTACCACAGCTCGGCTCTTTGCTTTGTGCCCTGAGTTCAGCTTTAAATACACTTTGATATGATACAGAATGTATGTTTCTGCTCGATGACTTGTGTGCTGCTCAGACCCTGAAACCAGCAAACATAACATTTGCACCACCACGCTTCACAGTTAGTATGAGGTTCTCCTAAATTGCTGTATTCAGTTTGTGACAAACATGGTTAGTGTTGCCAAACAAATTTATCTTTGATTCATCAATCCACAGCGCACTGTTCCAGAAGGCCTGAAGGCTTTTTCATGATACCCTTCCAATGCAGGTTGAATTGGGGCAATCTTTGATTGTAGATACATGTACTTTGATACAAACTGTTGCGAGAGTCAATTTTGGGGTCTTTCGAAACGTATTTTAGCATCAGTCAGCTCTTGAGCAGAAGAGTCTTGGACAATTTAGAAATCCCTTGCCAGACTCCTAGGCATCCATAACTTTCTTTCCGGGGGTCTTGGAGAGCTCTATTGATCTTGACATGGTGACACTCCACACGTCAATAGCTAAGAGAACATAGGACCTTAGATATCTGAGGTTTAAATTGCACAGGTTCCACCTGCATACTCCCTACAAAGGATCTAATCATTGGCACCTAATCTGGAGCACCAGATTTTAATTTGTATTAAGAGTTATACTTCCTTTTTCCGCGTAACAAGTCTGCATTTTTATTTGATGAGAATGAATCCACCATGTCAAGTTTATGTCATTAGTTCAAGTGTATCCACATTGACACCTTTATCTGTAGGCACTATTTAAAAAAAGGTCTAATATTTTCCAGTTCAAATATGTTAAAAGTGTCAACAATTTTCATGGGGTGTCCATCATTTTTAATATGACTGTATAAATCTGTACCCTATATTTTTTTCTCCCATAATTTCTCACCCTAACCCTTTATTCTCCCACCGCAGAACTCTCCAATGCTGAGGACCATCTTCACCCCATGCGTGACCGGGACTATGCCGGATGGATGGATTTTGGCCGCAGAAGTTCAGAAGTCACAGAATCTTAAATCCTTTCCTTTACCATCTCTGCCTATTTTACTGCTGTGAACGTCCCAATGGGGATTAATGATGCTAATAAATTATTGGTCTGATAAATATTCTGCACTTTGTTTTTGATGCAATTAGGCCTCATGTACACTGCTGCTGCTAAACGGACGTTTAGGAGTAGCTGGGCATTTTTTTCAACTGCTCCTGAACTCCCCTCTGTTATCTTATCAGTACATACATACATACACAGGGTCGTTTATAGGCAGTTGAGTTTAGAGGCTTTTTTTGGAATGCAACAAAATGGGTTCAAAAGCTGAGTTTAGAGGAATGTCAAGTGCCAAACGCTTCTAAACACGGTAACTCGCTTTTAGTTTACAGGCGTTTTTCATTTTTGGCTATTTTGCAAGAAAAAAAAAAAAACGTTTTTTTTTTTAAATGCTTCTAAACGCAAACGCGGCAAAACGGATGTTTTAAACATGGGTTACTATCTGTTAGAGCTGCACGATTATGGCCAAAAGGAAAATCACAATTTTTTTTGCTTAGAATAAAAAAGATTACGATTCTCTCACGATTCTCCCGACGTAAAATCTTTCACATTATACAAAAAAAATTGGGCTAACTTTACTGGTTTAGTTTTTTTTTTTAATTCATTAAAGTAATTTTTTCCAAAAAAATGGAATTTGAAAGACCGCTGCGCAAATACAGTGTGACATAAAATATTGTAACAACCACCATTTTATTCTCTAGGGTCTCTACTAAAAAAATATATATAATGTTTGGGGGTTCTAAGTAATTTTTTAGCAAAAAAAAAAGAAAAAGATTTTAACTTGAAACTAACAAATGTCAGAAAAAGGTTTAGTGTTTAAGTGGTTAAACTTTCCTCATTTACACACAAAGTCTATTCCTTTGACAAATTGTTACGATGTTTATACTTAAGTTCCACTGCTAAAGAATGTTGTGATTCTTGGCAGACTGCCTGTTTTTTTTCTTCCTTTCTTTTGATGGCTGTGGCTTCAGAAGAGCAGAAAATTCTTTGCATAGAAAGAATCATGAAACACTTCTGTCCAGATCGCAACAGGAGAAAATTGCGATAACGATTCTTGACTATTAATCGTGCACCTCTACTATCTGTCAAGTTAAATCGTTCAGGAGAGGTTGTAAAAAAGTCCCGTGTACATGAAGCCTTAGAATGTTGATGTGTGGAGAAAAGGCTGATTATCAGCAAATATCAATAAATAATAATAAAATCTATTTACATGGTAATATATGTTCCAAACAGAACAAAGAGAGAAAGAACTGTTATAAGAAAACCAAACTCTAGCCAAAGCTTTTATTGCTGTGTCCCCATTGGTGGGTTTTCCATCCAGCGGCGTACCTAGCATATCTTCCACATGAGGCAGATCATTTTGTAACACACACATAAAAAATAAATTAAGCACCTCACTCAATTGTGGGTGTGGCCAAATTGCAGTGGGAGGGGCTTAAAGGGACATTCTCTGGATTGTACAATGCACAAAGTGAAGGGCTCAGCAGAGGCGTAACTAGAATCTTCAGGGCCCCGGTGCAAGAAACCATGAAGGGCCCCCACCAGTGGCGTTGCTAGGTCTACAAAAGATCTCGGGCTAGAGCCCATAGCAGCTAAGTAAGGAAAGTCATACGCTTTGGCGGGCATACACATGTATATAATATATATGTGTATGTATGTATGTATGTATGTATGTGTATATATTATATACATCGTTACATATCTGAATGCAGATCCCCCACTTACATCAGGGTCCCCAGAGAGCCCCCCCCCTTACATCAGGGTCCTTAGAGAGCCTCCCTCCTTACATAAGGGTCCCCAGGGATCCCCCCCCCTTACATCAGGGTACCCAGAGAGCCCCTCCTTACATCAGGGTCCCCAGAGAGCCTTCCCTTACATCAGGGTCCTTAGAGAGCCTCCCCCTATATTATGGTCCCCAGAGATTCTCCCCTTACATCAGGGTCCCCAGAGAGCCTCCCCTTACATCAGGGTCCCCAGAGAACCCCCCTTACATCAGTGTCCCCAGGGAGCCCTCCTTACATCAGGGTTGCCAGAGAGCCCCCCCTACATTAGGGTCCCTAGAGAGCCTCCCCTTACATCAGGGTCCCCAAAGAGTCTCCCCTTACATCAGGGTCCTTAGAGAGCCTCCCCCTATATTAGGGTCCCCAGAGAGCCTCCCTCCTTACATCAGGGTACCCAGAGAGCCCCACTTACATCAGGGTTCCTAGAGAGCCCCCCTACATTAGGGTCCCTAGAGAGCCTCCCCTTACATCAGGGTCCCAAGAGAGCCTCCCTACTTATATTAGGGTCCTCAGAGCCCCCCTCATTACATCAGGGTCCCCAGAGAGCTCCCCTTAACATCAAGGTCCCCAGAGAGCCCCTCCTTACATCAGGGTCTCCAGAGAGCCTCCCCCTACATAAGGGTCCCTAGAAAGCTTACCCTTGCATAAGGGTCCCCAGAGAGCCTCCCCCTACATTAGGGTCCCCAGAGAGCCTCCCCTTACATCAGGGTCCCCAGAGAGCCTCCCCTTACATCAGGGTCCCCAGAGAACCCCCCTTACATCAGTGTCCCCAGGGAGCCCTCCTTACATCAGGGTTGCCAGAGAGCCCCCCCTACATTAGGGTCCCTAGAGAGCCTCCCCTTACATCAGGGTCCCCAGAGAGTCTCCCCTTACATCAGGGTCCTTAGAGAGCCTCCCCCTATATTATGGTCCCCAGAGAGCCTCCCTCCTTACATCAGGGTCCCCAGAGAGCCTCCCTCCTTACATCAGGGTCCCCAGAGAGCCTCCCCTTACATCAGGGTCCCCAGAGAACCCCCCCTTACATCAGTGTCCCCAGGGAGCCCTCCTTACATCAGGGTTGCCAGAGAGCCCCCCCTACATTAGGGTCCCTAGAGAGCCTCCCCTTACATCAGGGTCCCCGGAGAGTCTCCCCTTACATCAGGGTCCTTAGAGAGCCTCCCCCTATATTAGGGTCCCCAGAGAGCCTCCCTCCTTACATCAGGTTACCCAGAGAGCCCCACTTACATCAGGGTCCCCAGAGAGCCTCCCTTACATCGGGGTCCCCAGAGAGCCCCCCTACATCAAGGTCCCCAGAGAGTCCCCTCCTTACGTCAGGGTCCCCAGAGACCCCTTTCCTTACATCAGGGTCCCCAGAGACCCCTTTCCTTACATCAGGGTCCCCAGAGAGCCCCCCTAACATCAGGGTCCCCAGAGACGTAAGCTAGAAAGTGGGGGTGGTGCTGCGCTAATCCTGGTAACTAAACAAATGCATGAGTGCAACCGTGCTACAATGTTGATGAGTCAGAGGCTAGTCGCCTAACGTAAACGTGGGGTGCCAATAATCATCAAACACCATTGTAAGAGAATAAAAATATAAATATAATCCGCCCAGTGTGAAAAGTGACTAAATTGGGTAAAAGTGTCCGGACTATGAAAATTGCAATAATAGCATCAACATAAGCAGTTAAAAGGCATGCAGAGTCGGAGCCTCCCCCTTACATCAGGGTCCCCAGAGAGCCTCCCCCTTACATCAGGGTCTCCAGAGAGCCTCCCCCTTACATCAGGGTCTCCAGAGAGCCTCCCCCTTACATCAGGGTCCCCAGAGAGCCTCCCCCTTACATTAGTGTCCTCAGAGGGCCCCTTCCTTACAATGTCCCCAGAAAGCCCCCCCCTACATCAGGGTCCCCAGAGAACCCCCCTTACATCAGGTCCCCAGGGAGCCCTACTTACATCAGGGTCCCCAGAGAACCCTCCTTACATCAGGGTCCCCAGGGAGCCCTGCTTACATCAGGGTCCCCAGAGAACCCCCCTTACATCAGGGTCCCCAGGGAGCCCTCCTTATATCAGGGTCCCCAGGGAGTCCCCCCTACATTAGGGTCTCTAGAGAGCCTCCCTCCTTACATCAGGGTCCCCAGGGATCCCCCCTTACATCAGGGTACCAAGAGAGCCCCCCCAAGACATCAGGGTACCCAGAGAGCCCCCCCAAGACATCAGGGTCCCCAGAGAGCCCCCCCAAGACATCAGGGTACCCAGAGAGCCCCCCCAAGACATCAGGGTCCCCAGAGAGCCCCTTCTTACATTAATGTCCCCAGAAAGCCCCCCCCCTTACATCAGGGTCCCCAGACTGATGCCCCCCCCCTCCTTCAAGAGGTTCCCCATGTACCTGGCTGGTGGAGGTGGGAGGCGGCGATCAGCAGCTCTATGGTGTCCACAGGCAGGGAATCTCCATGTGGCTTGTAGTTCTTCTCCTGAATGTATACAGTGGAGAGGGGAGGGGCCTCTGACCCGGGCATGTATCAGCAGCACAAGCAGAGCCGACTCACTGAAAGTTAAACTGATACCTGCCCGGGCCCAGGGGCGTAACTACCACCATAGCGACCCATGCGGGCGCTATGGGGCCTGCAGCCAAGTGGGGCCCAGTGAGGATGAGAGCACCGCCGACACAGTCTCCCAGCCAGGTGAAGAGAGAGGAGAGGAAGAGGCAAGCTGTGACCTGTGCCCAATGCAGCGTTGCCTGTGCCCAATACAGCCTGGTCTGCCTGTGCCCCATACAGCCTCACCTGTGCAGAGGAAGAGGCAAGCCACCCGGATAAGCCAAGAGCTGAATTGCCCGATGTAATAGCTTTCATTAGAACTTCCAGTGTTCCCGGGGCTCACGTCACATAGCTCCACCTCTTGGCCCGGCGCCTTTGATAGACAGAACGCAATCCAATGCGGGACATGTGACGTCATCAAAGGCGTCAGGCCAAGAGGTGGGGCTATGTGACGATAAGCCCCGGGAAGACAGGAAATTCAAATGAAAGCTATTACAGCGGGCAATCCCGCTCTCTGCTGATCCGGGTGGCTTGCCTCTTCCTCTGCACAGGTGAGGCTGTATGGGGCACAGGCAACGCTGTATTGGGCACAGGTCACGCTGTATGGGGCACAGGTCACGCTGTATGGGGCACAGGTCACGCTGTATGGGGCACAGGTCACGCTGTATGGGGCACGGGTCACGCTGTATGGGGCACAGGTCACACTGTATGGGGCACAGGTCACACTGTATGGGGCACAGGTCACGCTGCATTGGGCACAGGTCATGCTGTATGGGGCACAGGTCACGCTGCATTGGGCACAGGTCACGCTGCATTGGGCACAGGTCACGCTGCATTGTGCACAGGTCACACTGCATTGGGCACAGGTCACGCTATATGTGGCACAGGTCACGCTGCATTGACACTAGGGCAGCTGTGGGGGGGGGGGGCTGTTTGCAGGGGGGCCCCATACAACATTTTGCTATGGGGCCCTGCTATTTCTAGTTATGCCCCTCCCCTCTTCTCTCCACTGTTTACACTGACACTGGGAAGAGAGAACTACAAGCTGCAGGGAGATCCCACCGCCCACAAGAACAATAGAGCTGCCGATTGCTGCCTCCCACTGCATTCCAAACGGCAAGCCAAGGGTGCAGGGAGAAATGCCAGGTCTTGGGCCCCCCCACAGCGGCAGAATGGCAGGGCCCAGTCGCAAGTGCGACTGCAGCGACCCCTATAGTTCCGCCACTGGGCTCAGGACTGCATAATGCACAGAACACATACAAAATGTACTTTCTGCTGTCAGTACACATCCCCACCCCAAGCACTTATCCTCCGCCAGGACAGATTTTTTTTTTTCTCCACAGCCCTGAATTCACTCTCCTGGCCCACCACCCCAGCTTTACCCCTTCAATACAGACATTCCCCAGTACACATGCCCCCTCCTTCCAACCAAACCCTTAAGTACGGGCCTCCTCGCTAAGGCTGGGTTCATATTATTGTGAATTAGACATGGATTTCCCTGCATCCAATTCGCATGTCAGGAGCCTATGACCGGTTCACACAGCTCTAGGTTGGCTGTGGAGCGAATTGCACAGAAGTCCTGTGCGTCTTCTGGTTCCTTTCAGGTCCGAATTCAGCAAAAAAATTCGGACCAAAATTGGACCTGAAACGGTGAACAGGGACGCACCGGACCCCTGCTGTGAGCCACTCAGTACATAGGTGTGAACCCAGCCTCAAACACATCCCCTTCAGTAAAAGACACCCACCAGCATAGATACCCCCCCATACCGACTCACTTCAGTACAGCCTTGCCTCAGCATAGACACCCCCCCCAGTGCAGACTCCCACCACTACAGACTCATCTCAACACAGATTCCCCAGTAAAGACACAGCTCACTACAGTCTCCTCCCCAGTACAGATGCCCCCCCAGGACAGACAACCCCAGTTCAGACCACCCCAATACAGATGAACCTCGGTACAGACACACCTCAATACAGACCTCAGTACAGACCCCCACTACACTAGTGTCATCTCCAATTCAGACCCCCTTCCCAATACAGAAACGTCTTAGTACAGGACCCCCTCTTCCCTCCCAGTACAGACACACCTTCCCAGTACAGTCTCCCCCAGTACAAACACACCAGTACAGAAACCCCCAATACAGATTATCCCCTCCAGCAATCTTTTAGTACAGATTCAGGTACCGTGTTTCCCCAAAAATAAGCCCAGGTCTTATATTAATTTTGGCAACAAAAGACCCAGTAAGGCTTATTTTCGGGGTAGGTCTTAACACATTCTCTCTCTCTCCCTGCCTGCCAGGATAACCCATTTTAACAAACTTAAAATGCCCAAATCCTTTCTTTTACGGTAGCACACAATACAGAATATGTGTACCCTGCAATCTAACAGTGCCAAACACCTCAGCTCTCCTCCACCTCTCCTAGCCGCCAGCGAGGGACCCCAGCCCCCCCTCCCTCTGTAATGATCGAAGCAGGGAAGAGAGCACACCAGCCAGCATGTGAAGAAAAAAAATCTGTAAATACCATGTGGAGACAGGAGTATCCATGCTGCATACCGCACACAGTATAACATGTTGATTCCAGAGGCTCTGCACCGTACCTTCAGTGACCTTCCAAAGCTCTGCGAAGGGAGGGGGTCCGAGATTCCCCGCAGACAGGCGGGAGAAGAGGAGACCGGTGGGGAGAACAGCTGAGCGCCGCTCTGTATCAAAGGCACCTGACGCCACTAGAGACACACACAACACACCTCCGTAACAGGATTATACAGCGTTTCCTCGAAAAGCACACAATCACCTCGAACTATGGCTTATTTTCGGGGTAGGGCTTATATTGCAGCCCTCCAGGAAAATAGCGCTAGGTCTTATTTAAGGGGTAGGTCTTATTTTCGGGGAAACACGGTAGTTAGGGAAGTCCTCCCCCCTCAGCTGCGTCACGTGACCATAGCAGAGGAGGAGCCTCACCTGGGCTCTGAAATACCACTGTCAGACAGAAGGTGGTGCTGCTGTACTTCTGATACTAGCACCACAAAAAAGTGTTGGAAACACTGACTGTTCTTTCAAATAGAAAGGACTTCGGGATAAATCTGCCAAATGGGGGCACAGGAAGCAATAACATTTGGCAGATTCTAACCCTTTACCCTTCTATGCAAAAATAGCTTGAGTTAGAATGTAAAGCTGAAGCTTATATTTTGCCTTCCCTGGTTCCACCCCCTGTCCCTCATCAACACACTAATCCAATGTTTTCATGACATGTCTTATTATAGACTATCTGTGCAATGTTGTAGATGCTGGGTGCAGGGTGCTGTAAATAACTTCCTGGAAACATTACAGCACCCTGCCTCAGTTTGCCTCTCAAGAGCATCTTCTTTTTTTTTTAGTTGGGAAATCCGACTTTATTAAGCTTTAATTGACAGATGCATAATAAGCATTAACCGTGTACATATATTAGAAAGTAGGTATACACCTTGCACATTGAAATTATTACATTCAGTTTTCTTAATAGTTATACAGTTTGAGAGAGAACTATTAATAAGCATGGTACCACACTCCTAGACCCCACTTAGTTATATTTCTTTTCTTTTATTTCGCGGCCCTTACCTCTCCCTCCCCACCACCAATTCTTATACACTGTTTTATGTAACTGTGCAGCGTTGAGCCTTTAAGTACAGGTCTCTCCGTCTTCCAGCCATCTATCCCATACCTTTGAATATTTTTGTTGGCATCCTCTATGTATGTATATCAGCTTTTTGTATGGTAGTACATTGTTTACATCTCTTTTCCAGGACGACACTGTAGGGGGCAGAGACTGCATCCAGGTTTTAGCTATGGCTTTCCTGGCTGTAAATAGGGTTTCATATATAAAGGTAGCCTGAAACTTATCTATATCTGTATCAGGTAGCAGCCCCAGTACACACAGTTTTGGGTCTGATACCACTGGGGAACCCATTGTATCATGTAAGAATTTTATCACTTGTTCCCAATTATCCTGTAAACATGGGCATTCCCATATCAAATGGTAAAAAGTTCCCGGTCCATGTGTACACATAAGGCATGCCGAGCTCTGTGATGGTTGGAATTTAGCTATCCTTTTGGGTGTCAAGTATGCTTGGTGAACAATGTAGAGCTGTGTCAATCTGTCTGAGAGTTTTGGCGATGACTGTTTAACGTTCTCTAAAATTTCGTCCCAGTCCGTGTCACTGATGTCCCCCACATTCTTTTCCCAACCTGATTTGGCCTTTTGGATTACTGCTGCTATTCTGGGGAGTCGAATAGTATAATACAGATTTGAAATCAGCTTTTGAGGTTCAGTACCCATGATTGTCTCCAGGACCTGCGGGTGAGCAATAATATTAGCAGTGTCTCTAAGTTGGAAGCGCAGAGCATGGCGAAGTTGCAAGTATTTGAATAACAGGTGGTGCGGTATTGAGTATTCGTTTTTAAGGGATTGGAACGTCTTGAGCCGTGAGTCAGTCATAACCTGGTGAAGATATATTATTCCATACCTAGCCCATATATGCGGATCTGGGAGATTTTTGAGCTCTGGCAAGTGGTTGTTGAGCCAGAGGGGGGTGTGGGAGTGGATATGCCCTATTTTAAGCCTCTTTAAGGTTATTCCCCATATTTTCCGGTGGTGTGTTAGCATGCCCTCATTATATCGGGTGGGTCATGTGTTCGTTAGTCCCCCTCGGAAAATAGTTTGCAGCGGGGTTGACAGTGGGCTTCTAGGGTCATTGCATATCAACATTTGGTATCGCTGCATTTCTTCCTTGTTAAAGTAATACATGTGTGATAGTTGGGCGGCTATGTAATATTCCTGTAAATCTGGTAGTGCCATCCCCCCCATGGAGGTGGGGTTTTTAAGGATGTGCCATGCTAATTTATGTCTTCCGTGTCCCCATACAAACGAGTTAAGAATAGCCTCCATCTTTTTAAAGAACTTGGGGGGAATGTATAGTGGTGCGTGCCAGACCATGTATAGAATTTTAGGGAGTAGGATCATTTTGATGATGTTTATTCTGCCTGTTACCCCTAGGGGCAATCTGGACCAGGCCTGGGTTTTGGTTTTTATCAGTTGAAACAGTGGCTCTACATTATTGGTGATGTAGTCTCCCAAATCCCGAGTAACCACTACCCCCAAATATTTGATAGTGTCTACTCTGGCTAAGGGTAATTCTGGGTATGTGACCGACGGAGGGAAATGGTCTATGGGGAGAATTTGGGATTTATCCCAATTTATGCGCAGTCCCGAGAAACTGCCCATTTGTTCTATTATCCTTAACGCTGCCTGCAGCGATGGACCTTGATCTGCCAAGTATAAAATGGTGTCATCCGCGTATAATCCTATTTTTTCCGTGTAGTTGTCGACGCGCAGGCCCACTATTTCAGTTTCCGCTCGAATAGCAATTGCCAATGGCTCAGCCGCCAGGGCATATAGAAGAGGGGAGAGGGGGCACCCCTGCCGAGTACCCCTCTCTAGGGGGAATTGTTTAGATAGACAGCCGTTTACGAATACTCTCGCTTTTGGTGTTTGGTACAGAATCTGCACCCATTTAATAAAGTTTTGTCCGAAACCGAATTCCCTCAAACATTCCCATAAAAAGCGCCACTCTACTGAGTCGAAGGCCTTGGCTGTATCCAAGGCTACTACTACTCTAGTTCCGTGATTGTCATGTTTTGCTTGGATATTCATGAATAGCCTCCTAACATTCATGGCCGTATTTTTCCCTGGCATAAAGCCAGTTTGGTCAGGGTGTATTAGTGATAAAATAGCCTTGTTAAGGCGCGATGCAAGTATTTTGGCTAATATTTTAATATCCACTTGCAGTAGGGATATGGGTCGGTACGATTCTGGGTACCGGGGGTCTTTTCCTGCTTTGGGTAGTACTATTATTTGTGCTTCCTGCATAGAGGAGGGGAGTGTCCCTTTATCAAAGATATTCTGATATAGCTGTTTAAGTTTTGGAATAATTACCTCCGAGAAGGTGTCATAGAATTCTAGGGGCAGACCATCCAGTCCTGGTGCCTTTGATTTGGACATTTGGGATATAGCTTCTGCGATGTCATCTTGTGTTATTGGGGCTTCGAGCATCTCGATTTGTTCTAAATTAAGTTTGGGGAACTGTATTGTATGTAGATAGTTTTTAATTTCTTGTTGGGAGTATGTGCTCGGTGATTTGTACAATTCACTATAGAATGCCTGAAATCTGGCCGCTATCTGTGGGGGGTCAGTGACTATGTCTCCCTGAGGTGTAGTCAGGGAGACCACCACCGGAGGTTTGTCATTCAAATGCGCTAAGTACGCTAGCATTTTCCCTGCCTGTTCACCATGTTCAAACACTCGCTGTTTGCAGAAGAATACGTGCTGTCTGGCTTTCTCTATGTGTATCTGGTTTACCACCCTGGCTTGTAGGTTTACTTTTTGAAGATTGTCAGGGTTGGGGTCTGAGGCATATACATTTTCTAGTTCTGTAAGTGTGTCGGTCGTCATCTTTAGTAAGGTTTTGGACGATAGTTTAAATCTGTTTATGCTGGATGTTAGCACCCTACGTGCCTGAACTTTAAATGCGTCCCATTCCATACCCGGTGTATCTACTTTGCACGTGTTGCGCAGCATGTACTGCAGTTCTCTCGTTAAGGCCTCAAGGTCTGGCATAACCGTGAGCCAGAATGGATTAAGTCGCCATATAGGAGAGGGAGCTGCCTTTAACATGGAAACTGTTATCCAGCATGGCGAGTGATCCGATAGGGCTCTGGGTGCTATGCCTGCTCCAGTGACTCTAGGGAGTAGGGTATTTGTCACCAATACATAGTCTATCCTCGACATTGTACGGTGGCTAGCAGAGTGACATGTGTATGCTCTCGTGGACGGATTTTGCCGCCTCCATACATCCGTTAGGGCAAACTCCGTCAACAAGCGGCTCAGTCTGGTGTGTTGTGTTGAGCCACTGGGGGCTCCACCCTGATCTGGTTTATCAAGTGCCGGGTTCATGGTCATGTTGAAGTCCCCCATCCAGACAGCCGGTACCGTCGGGTACTTGGCTAAATATGCCAATCCCTTCATGATCACCTCTGTCGTGAATGGGGGAGGAACATAGCTTGCCATGACCAGGACCGGATTTCCCCCTATCAGGGCGTTCAGAAACAGAAATCTTCCCTGCTGGTCCGACTCCAGCTCTATTAACTCAAATGGGACGTTTTTAGCTATAATAAGGGATACTCCCCTGGATTGGTTTGTGTGCGTACTATGATAAATCCATCCCACCCACGGTTTTTTTAAAGCCGCCTGCAGGTGGCCGGTGACATGCGTCTCCTGTAAAGCTATAATGTCAGCTTTCTGTGATTTTAGGAACGTGAGTGCTGCGGTTCGCTTAACCTTGTCCCTCAGGCCCCTCACGTTCCATGTTAGGAATTTAATGTTTGTCATCTTTGTCTAGTGAATATTTCGCCTTTGCGGACCAGCAGAACAAGACCAAGCCATCATAATTACTGACACAATTCCTGATCCTGTTTCTGTGCAGTGTGACCCATTTACCTACATTTACAATATACATATCTGTACATTTATGTGCTACAACACAGCCATTTTCCCCGAAACTTTGGAACCAGTGGTTAACCCATCCCTTCCCTCCCAGCTGCACACCTCCCCAACATGGTGTGAGCATGTAATCCCGAACAATCAACATGAGAATAAACATCCAGCTTGTCTGGCTAGCTGGAGGCACTAAACTTAGCATGAATGGTAGCTGTATATCATGTTGAGTAACCATTTGTTTGGGGGCGAAAAATTCACTGTCAATCGTGGAGCAAAACGTGAAAAATAGGAACGATACCATCACAGATCTCCCTAAATGGGAGCTCCCTTAAAGGTCATACTTGAGTTTATGACAGGATATGTTCAAGTCTCCAATCTGTGTTTTCCTGTGTGAGCCTCTCCATGACAGTGATTATAAAACTGTTATAGTTGCCAGTCAGGATGCAGCTTAGGGACAACTCAAAAAGTATTGTGCTTAACCCTTAGTGGTATTCATGACAAAAGTCACGTAGCTTTATCTGCGTTCTAGCAGTGAGGGACGAGGGGAGCCAGTAGTCCAACTATGCAACAGAACCAAGTAACTAGGCTACCTCTCTCTGACCCTCGTCAAGGTGGCAGATTATATGGTTTAAATCAGAGCATCTTGGGTCAAACTGTGACGCTAACAACTTTAAGTAAAACAGACGAGTTTGTGTCACTACGGGACATAGAGTGTACTCACTGAAGTAGGCTTTTTTACAGGGTTGCTACGCTGGACGTCCTCTTTGATCCAGCCATGCTGCAGCTGCCGTCGGATCCTCAAAGAAATGAGCACGGCCATCCTCCTCCACCCGCAGCCTGGCGGGGAATAGCATGGCATATTTTAAATGCTGTGCTCTCAGTCGGCGCTTTACCTCCTGGAAGTGAGCTCTCTTCTTCTGTACCTCGTTGGAGAAATCCGGAAACACCGCTATGTGGCCGTTCCCCCGCTGTATATTCCCTTTCTCTCTGGTGAGGCGCAGCACTTTGTCGCGGTCACGAAAATTTAGAAATTTTGCGATGAAGGTACGTGGGGGTGCACCAGGCGGGGGGGGTCTCCCTGGGATGCGGTGCGCCCTCTCCACCGCAAACATCACTGAGAATGCTTCTCTGCCGTAGCTCTGGATAAGGAGATTTTCTAGGAATGTTGCAGGATCTGTGCCCTCTTCCCTCTCGGGAATTCCTATAAATCTGAGGTTGCACCTCCTCAAGCGGTTTTCCATCTCATCCTGGTGGGAGTGCAGCTGTTGAATCTGTCTCTGCATCTCTTCCGAAGCATGTCTCAGGGGGTGGAGGGTGTCTTCCACCTCCCCTATTCGATTTTCTGCCTCTGTGACTCTAATGCCGCGTACACACGGTCGGACTTTTCGTCTACAAAAGTCAGACAGCCTGTCCGACAGACTTCCGGCAGACTTTCGGCGGACTTTCGACGGACTTGCGGCGGACTTTCTAACGAACAGACTTGCCTACACACGATCACACAAAAGTCCGTCGAATTCTTACGTGATGACGTACACCGGACTAAAATAAGGAAGTTCATAGCCAGTAGCCAATAGGTGCCCTAGCGTGGCTTTTTGTCCGTCGGACTAGCACACAGACGAGCGGATTTCGGGGTCCGTCGTAGTTACGAAGTAAAGATTTGAAGCATGTTTCAAATCTAAAGTACGTCGGATTTGAGGCTAAAAAAGTATGTTGAAAGTCCGGAGAAGCCCACACACGATCGGATTACCAGCCAGCTTTAGTCCGTCAGCGTCCGTTGGACTTTTGTAGACGAAAAGTCCGACCGTGTGTACGCGGCATATCTCTCACCTTAGAGAGGTCCTGTCTCAGCAAGGAAATGTCTGTTTTAACGTCGTCGATTTTCGCGGTCAGCGTGCCTTGCAGAGCCGCTATAGCGTCCAGTACCTTAGCCGTTCCAGTCTCCTGGGGATCCGACTCCGGACACGTGTCGGCGCCATCTTGAGGCTGCGCGTCCTTCTCATGCCGGCGGTATTGTGCCAGCTTATCCGCTGCCCCTGTCGTTTTTTTCGGCGGAGACATGTTCTTTTGGAGCCTGGTATGATGTGGACCAGACCTGGAACTTCCCTTCATCGGATTCTCGGACAGGATGCCTTGCAGGAGTATTGAGACCGGGAGCTCGTTCTACCCACGTCTTACTCCATGGCTTGCCAGGCCACGCCCCCTCAAGAGCATCTTCTAATGCATGCTGTGAGAAGCTTACAGTGTACAGTGAAGTCAGAGTAAGTGTCCCTATAACCCCTCCTTCCAAATGTGGCTGATTTACTGGAGATCATGTCCACTTTGCAAGGGGATTTTTTCTTATTCTACTTCAGCACTTACAGTGTGGCATTGGGGCTCATTGGGGGGACAAAATGGTAAATTAAACTTCAATCCTTAACACCTCTCAATGGCTTTTCTAAAAATACACATGTAAAAGGCAGTCTATGGCAATGTAATATTTCACTGTAGGTAGACACTGGTGAATTGAATCACCTGCTATGTACATTTTTATATCTCTCAGGGAAATCTGGTGAAATGTATGCATTCAACTACCTACAAGGCGATATTACTCTTCCTACTGGATCTGACTCCTCTTTATTTAGTGAGTGCCTCAGGGTTATACAAGGCCTGCTGGCTCATTGCCGTCTCTACCATAGGGAAAGTCTAATGTATAAAAATGTCATGACTAAAGAGTCTCTCACAACTACAAGTCATGTTCATATCCACCAGTTCAAACTTGGCTAGTGATATAGTAATCAGAAAGAAAAGAAGTTGCACGAAAAAACAGATATACTGTATATACTCGAGTAAAAGGCGACCCGACTATAAGCCGAGGCACCTAATTTCACCACAAAAAACTGGGAAAATGTATTGACTTGAGTATAAGCCTAGGGTGGGAAAATGCAGCAGCTACTGGGTAAATAATGCCCATCTGCAGCCTCACTGTGCCCATTTGCAGCCTCATTGTGCCCATCTGCAGCCGTACCTTTGATTACTAAAACAGTGGGAGTCTCCCGCTGTGTTGTGCAGTCTGTTTGGCGGCCGTCCATTGCAACAAAGCCCCGCCTACTCCTCGTCCGTGATAGACGGAACACTGATAGTTTCCCAGCATTGTATCAGTGTTCCTCTATCACGGACGAGGGGGAGGCGGGGCTTTGTTACAATGGACGGCCGGCGAACAGACTGCACAACACAGCGACGGAGACACCCACTGTTTTAGTTATCAAAGGTACGGCTCACATAAGCCGAGGGGGGGGGGGGGGGGGTTCAGCCTAACAAATGGGCTGAAAAACTCGGCTTATACGGTAATTATTTTTATATATTAAAAAAGGTATGGGATTTTTTCAGAAAAAAAATCAAAATAGATCAAAATAGATGTACACACATTTGTGAGAACTGGAGAGTGTAAAATCTGGTGCAGCTGTGCATAGAAACCAATCAGCTTCCATTTTTTTTTTGTCAAAGTTTAATTGAACAAGCTGAAGTTAAAAGCTCATTGGCTACCATGCACAGCTGCATCAGATTTTGCACTCTCCAGTTTTCATAAATCAACCCCAAAAGAGTACTATGGTAAGGCGATCCTCCTGGCACACTTGTAAGGCCTTTTCATACGAATGTTCCATCCACATTCAATCCGATCTGATTCCATCCAGCGGATTGGATGGTAGTTGGGTGTAAACGGACAGGCGGTCCATTTACATCTAGCCACCTATGCAGGAGAGCAGTCTGTGTCTGTGTCCGCTCTGCAGAAGTGAAGCCGACACGGACCTGTGATCCGGCTGCTCAGCGGGGATCAGTGAAGAGATCCCCTGCTAAGGAAGCGGATTGCTGCCGCAGTCTGCCCCATGTAAAAAGGGTCTTATGGTCTCTCTTCTGATAGGCTTTGGTCAAATAACCTGTTCCTATAATCAAAGGGCTCTGCAATCCATTAATGTCATCTCAGAAGATCATAAACTGCTAAAATTAGGCAGCCCCTACTTAAGATTAGCTAAGCCCTGCCCATTTACCAATGCGATGGGATTTGAGACAACCAATTATGAAAAGCAGAATGGTTCCTTGTCTTCAGACATCCTCACTACACTATATAAAAACTCCTGCAGTGGCTGCCTCCTTCTAGCAGTTTGTGATCTCCACTGATTACATAGGTGCAGTACAGACTGCATAATTTATGTCTCTTAGCAAAACTGAACCAAACTGGTATGTTGATTAGATACCTCCCCTGTTCTCACCCATTGTGTTTATGCAGTTCAGCATAGAGGACAAGTTGAAAAAAGGAAAAGGTCTTGGTTATATTTGCAAGGATGCTTAGTGTCCCTACATCACTAAGTAGCTATTGTGTTTTAAAAAGTACAGTTATCCTTTATAGTGGAATAAATCCAGTTTTGTGAGAGTGGCAACCTTAAGTATTATGAAGGAAGGCATGAAAACTTGGAGGGACATTCTGTGGGAGATACAAGAAACCAGAGGATGATTGAACTCACCGGTGTGAGTAACTTTTTGGCAGGCCTGACCTATAAATGGACATCCGTGGTATAGTGTGGATTTTTAAGATCTGTGGTTCTCCGAGATTCACTGGCTCAGCAGTAAAATGTCCCTGTAAATGCTATTAAAATATGGCACTTAACCACCTTTACAAGTCATCTGTTTATTGAACAGATAGGCAATCAGTCAAGAGTATTTCCATCATCATGAAATATACATCTCAGAACATAAAGCACATTACCATTCGCTAACAGGGTCACCATTGCAATACATTTTGTCAAAGATTGAGAGTGCACAAGTCATTTTATAAAAAAAAAAAAAAGTAATTTTAAAAAACAAAGGCCTGAACAGATGATTTTTCTTTCCTTTTAAAAGACCAATATCACTAAAATTCAAGATGTTCCATGTGAGAAGGCAATTTTTGTATTATATACGACGCCTTCAATATAATACAGCCCGTGCTTGTCATGTAGAAGGGTGTTTTGTCAGAATGTTCTTTCTGAAGTGTTCACTCTACACACTCTATGAAGTGTTCCTTCTGCAGTGTGCATAGTGACATACATATGTAGCAAAGGTAAGGACACCCCTGGCTTCTTCATCCAAATGTAAACACAGTGTCACCCTAACTTTTCCAAAATTTGCAAGTGGATAACAAAAACGGTCAGATTTAAAATGTCTGTGTTAGGCATTCATTGTCCCATGTATCACATTACAGTCCAGCGAAGGCCTCATTAACACTTGTGAATGGGGCCATATGCGATTACATGCGGGAACCCCAGCAAGGATTCTTGGAAAATTGTTGCAGAAGGAAGCCCCACTGAAGCAACATGAGACTGACGGCTCCAACAGGTAATCGTAGCTGCTTACATGGAGCGATTACCTGCAAATGAGTGGCCTTGGGCCCAGGCAGTCTGCACCCATTTACAGGTAATCGCTGCTTTACACTCAACTAATAACATTGCAGTTCACAGCATACATACAGTACAATACACTGGGGTTGATTTACTAAAACTAGAGAGTACAAAATCTGGCACAGCTGTGCATAGTAGCCAATCCAATTTCAAGCTTTGTTGTGAAAGCTGAAGTTAGAAGCTGATACCTTGCACAGCTGCACCAGATTTTGCACTTTCCAGTTTTAGTAAATCTCCTCCGATGTCTCAGAATTGTGACAGGACATAAAACCTGAAATACAGCCGTACAGCATAAAAATATATTCTCTGTAAATCAGTAGTATTCAGCTCACCAGCAGAGGACAGTAAAAAAAAAAACATTTAGATGACTGTAATAAACTGTTCATCAGCAGGTGGCAGTAGTGAGTATGAATGAAATGTTCATTAGATTCCCTTTCATCATTTCAAGTAGTTTTGAACATTTCAGAATGTAGAAATAGAATTGTACATTGAAGTATGGCTTCTGTCCTTTTGCAAGCAAGATAATGGACATACAAATAAACTATAATTCTCTGGACACATTACCACAGTTATACATTTCAAGATTTGAGCATGTGAGTGTTAGCCAATGTGTCTGTCTTACACTATTACTGCATATGATTTGGCCAGGCAAATGCCAGTATTATGGTCTACACCTGCTTTTAGATCAGTGGTTCTCAACTCCAGTCCTCAGGACCCACTAACAGGCCAGATTTTAAGTATTACCTTGGAGAGATGCAGACTAGAATACTGCAATCACTGAGCAGCAAATGATATCACCTGTCATGTATTTCAGTTATCTTGCAAACCTGGCCTGTTGGTGGGTCCTGAGAACAGGAGTTGAGAACCACTGGTATAGATATTGTGGCATAATGGTAGGTGGTTGAGGGACACTATGGGGTTAATTTGCTAAAACTGGAGAGTGCAAAATCTAGTGCAGCTCTGCAAAAAAACAATCAGCTTCTAGGATTTTTGTCAAAGCATAATTGAACAAGCTGAAGTTAGAAGCTGATTGGCTACCATGCACAACTGCATCAGATTCTGCACTCTCCCATTTTAGTAAATTAGCCCCAATGTGTCACCTTGCATGCCGTCATATGTGGGAAAGGTGAAATCAGGTCACCCTGGCAGTGTGTGATCCACACCGGGCTTTGCTTCCCCAATAGGGAACAGCAGCAGGTGAGATAAATAAGGAAGAGCAAGATGGTGCTCTGGCCTGGGACTCAGGAAGCTACCCGAGATAAATCTACATGTAAAAATCGCTCTGTATGAGTAGTGATGGGCTCGGGCGTGTTCGGACCAAACCCTCCAGGAAGCTGTCACTGCACACCACCAATCATAGGCAATGAGGCATTTCCCGACCGGCTGCACATACACACGCAGCCTATGAGTGGCGGTTAGAGATGGGCTCGGGCGTATACGGAAAATCCCATGTGCCCGATTAGCGTTGGCTTTCGATTGCGCCCGAGCCCATCTCTGTTGGCGGTGTGCAGTGCCGGTTTCCTGGCAAGTTCGACCTGAACATGCCCGAGCCCATTCTTATGTATGAGAATAGAAAAGTTTTGCAAAATGCTTGTTTTTTTTGTTGGTGACTGGGAGAAGCCCTTCTCCTACGAAAGAGGAATCTGTACAGTTCAGTTAGTGCCTGGATGGCAAGGATTTATTTTCTGTTTTGTGTCTCCCCTTTTAAATAAAACGGACTACAAGTCAGAATTTTAAGAAAAGACTTGCCCCGTTTGGACTGCCTTTTTCCCAGGGAAGGTGATCCCCACATGAACTAACCCCAACAATATGCATAGGTCAATGAAAAGCAGTGCCATCAATAAACAGAGCACCACAGGTACTGCATTTACCTATACAAACTTGCAAGAGCGGGATCTTCAGCATGGGATCCCCTATCTCAAACACCCCATACCAGACATGTGAGCAGTAGCAGAAATAGTCCTGCCAATCATAAACAAAACCCTACAACAAATTTGTACCATCTGATGAACATGTTAGACAAGTATATCATCTTACAGAGATAACCCTGAAGTAGATAGAACTATGCACTTATGCATAGGACAGAACATATATTTGCACAGATTTTCTGAAGTTTGCCTTTTTTAGATCAATGAAATTTCCACAGAGTGCATTTACTTTACATTTAGTAACTGACACCTGTTCATAACACAAAGATTTACAAATCTAAACCTTCCTGTGCACCGTAATGCAACATACTAAAAAAAGTATCTAAACCCAAAAAACTAAATTGTAATATATTGCAGCTTAGATGCAGTGGCTGCATTTGTTTTCTTTCCCTTTATTTTGACCTGGTAATCCAGCGAATAAAGCTGGTCATACAATATACAATTTTCTTGTACGCTTTCCTTTAGATTTACCAAAAACATAGGCCGACCCGAATATAAGCCGAGGCACCTAATTTTACCACAAAAACTGGGAAAACGTATTGACTCGAGTATAAGCCTAGGGTGGGAAATGCAGCAGCTACTGGGTAAACAATGCTCATCTGCTGCCTCACTGTGCCCACCTGTATCAGTGCCCATCTGCAGCCTCACTGTGATTACTAAAACAGTGGGTGTCTCCCGCTGTGTCAAGCAGTCGGTTCCTCGGCCGTCCATCGTAACAAAGCCCCGCCTCCTCCTCGTCCGTGATAGACGCAACACTGGTACAGTTTCTCAGCATTGTATCAGTGTTCCGTCTATCACAGTCGAGGAGGCGGCGGGGCTTTGTTACAATGGACGGCCGGCGAACAGACTGCACAACACAGCGGGAGACACCCACTGTTTTAGTTATCAAAGGTACGGCTGCAGATGGGCACCCTCACGAGTATAAGCAAAGAGGGGGTTTTTCAGCCTAAAAAATGTGCTGAAAAACTTGGCTTATACTCGAGTATATACGGTAATAGGAGGTCAAATCTAAACACTTTCAATTTGTATGCAATCAGGCAGACCCTTACACTACATAGTTGAAGGTAAATTTTAAGGAAATTGAACAAGAAAATTGTATAATGTATGGGCAGCTTAACACTTCCTATCCCTGGGTGGCTACACTCACTGATCCACTGTATCTATGGAGGAAGCCATAGTTGTCAACTTTAAATATGTCTGCCTTTGTTCATCTTCATTACATGGGAGCTGATGGGATTGGTAGTTTATAAAAGCAAGGTGAGAACACTGCATCTCGGATAAGAAAAGGAAAACTAATGCAGACACCGCATCTACAGACTTGTAAGCTATAATATATTTCATTTTTGTTTTTAAAGCGGTAGTAAACAGATTCATTAAAATAAAAATAAGTGGGCCTCAAGCGTTTTAAGCCATAATATGCTAGTATGCACTGCATACTAGAACATCATGACAGACTTGCCTTTAAGCTAAGCCCTCCAGCGCAGCTCTGTCACTGCTGTTGGCGCTTCCATCTTAACCTGGTCTTCCTTCCGGGTTCATAAGCTCTGGCTGTTTGAGTGGCCGGGCAGCGATGACATCATTCCCGCGCATGCACACGGGAGTCACAACTGCAGAACTACGCTCTTGATTGACAGCACACTCTGTGTGCAGTCAACTCAGAGCGCAGTACGCATGCGTCGGTGACGTCTCCGGCTGCTTCAAGCGCGAATATCTTCCTAACGGTACAAGTTTAGATATTTACTGTACCTAGAGCTAAGCCTTATTATAGGCTTACCTGTAGGTACAAGTTAAAAAACAGCATTTACTACCACTTTAAGTTTAGTTACCCTTTAGGCTTAAGGTACACATATACAAAAGCTGGAAAGAACAATCAGAACCTGAAGCAATAATTTTTCAATCCAGCATGCCCATCCAGTGGGCACACTGAGAAATCCGTGAGCTGACGGTTTTTCTCTGTTTAGTCAGAAGAGAACAGTGGGAACCTTCCAGTTTTCTAACCCATTTGGCCAAAGTTCCACTGGCCAGCACTTGTCTGCTGCAACAAGGTTGTGTTCATCTTGTTACCCTAATATTGATAGGGGAGCATGAATATTCTAACGCTTGATACACTGTATAGTGACCATACAAGAGGTCTCTCTTGTAACATGGATGGAATGGGGTCAAATGAATAGCTGCTTCCTAATGAACCATCTGACAACAAAGTGTTTGTATGTTTTTCAGCATGCAAGTAATGGTATTAAAATGTCTGTGATCATCATATTCCAGGAATCCTCATCTTCTGTACATGTCCTGGGAAAGTACACTCAGTGCAAAGTTTTGCAAGTTTTGATGCTGCCTTGTTGGGCATTTGGACAATGTGAATTTAGCTTGGGGGATTTTTGTCCTCTGTTGTCCTCTGGAAAGAGGCACTACCCCTTTCCGCCACCCGATTCAAGCCAAGCCTCTGCAACTGTCCCACCAAGTTCAGGCTGAAGGTGTTTTTCTGGGTCGGTGCAGAGTCTGATGTCTTTGTAACTGTAGCACCATCCACTAGTGATCTTCCAAAACCCAGACGCATCAAAGTCCTACCCCAACTCAAAGGTAAGAAAGAATGGCGTGCAACTGGAACAGGAGGTCCAATTTCATTTTCTGTTGAGGTTGCCTTGCTGGGCTCAGCAGTGGCAGATATACCATGCTCCTGAAGCAGGGTAACTAGTCCCATGGGAGTGTTGCGTCCAGAGCTGGTCTGGTCATGGCTTGCTGCGGTAGAGGTTACCGTTTGGTCCTTTTGAGTATCTAGATTGAGGGAACTTATGCTGTCATAGCTTCCACATGCAGAAAGGACTGTATTACGAAGACTGAGGAAAAGGAAAAAAGCAAAAACAGATGTTAATGCACCAATAAATTAAGTCTTCTAAAACAATGGGGCTTCTCACAGATGTTTCCCTTTGGAAAAACAGATGAGAAATATGTCTGCTATAAAAACAGTATTGGTCCCTTCTTTCTCATTCTACACTAGATCAGGTTATTGTTAATTTGATCATAATAGCAATGCTGCCTATATTTATGAAGGCTTTTTGTATAAAAACTAAAGCAAAAATTGAGAGGTTACCCCTTTTCTCTTAGGTTAGTAAAACTAAAGCTAGCATTTAGTTTTTCTCTTATTAAGTTATTCTACATGTAATACCATTTTGGTTAAAAGACTTAAAGTAGAACTAAAGACAAACCCCCTTTTTTTTCATTTTGTATAGAGTATGGAAGGGTTTTATTTTTGCCATCTTTGTCCCATTAGGGGGATTTACCTTCACTTCCTGTCCCATAGCCAAACAGGAAGTGATAGGACATCCCTGAAAATTAAGGGACTTTCTTGGGGACCCCCAGGTCACCAGAACTAGTGTCCCCATTGGAAGATTTCCCCTCTATTACCTTTTTGGGGACAACTGAAAATTTGGGATTTTCTTTTACTTTTAATGATAATGGTAAACAGGACAAGTTAAGAGGGTGAATTTCCCTAACGGGAGCACAGACCGCAATAAAAAAAAACAAAAAAACTTAATAGGTGTTCTAATCCCTCTCCCCCCAAAACAAAAACAAAAAAGTTTTCCCTTTAGTTATACTTTACGAGTCAGATAGTAATACTATGGTCCTGATTAATCAAACTTCAATAGCGCTTAGTCGGTGCTAAATGACAAAGTAAATCTGTCACTTTGTCCATTCAGGGCAAGTGAATCTTACCTTCTCTGTGTTCCCCTGTTCACCTATTGGAACCCAGAATGGAAAGCCTTGTGTAAGAGGTCAGTGTTGGTCCGACCATGTCACAGCTTTGAAAAGGTGAATAATCTGCCTCCATGTAGCTGCAGAAGCACTAAGCACTGCAGTGGCAGGTATGGGAGAAGATCACATGCTCCCCTTATACCCAGAAGCACTGGGCCTTTTACTTTTTTCAAGGGCTCTAGCAGAAAAACTAATCAGCGGAGAAGCAGCTAGATCAAGCAGGGTTTTAGTTCCTAAATACCTGCTAAACATGCATCCTAGAATAAAATCTATTGAATACTGACAGAGCATAAGCACTAAAAGGCAGATACTGTATGCCAATGGCGCAGTCAGAAACACTGATTTATTCACTGGTCTACACAATGTTTTAGTATGTAAAGTTTCACGAGTTTTTATAGAAGTAGGTTTATTTTCTTCTCAATCATCTCATATCTGCGCATACCGGGATTTTTACAGAGCTGAAGCAGGGATCAGAAGCATTTTATTTTAGTATAGGACCTGGAAGGTGCTTAGAACAGGCTGGGGTAGATTTGTTTGTCCCTCCTCGGACCTGACAGGTTTACTTATATAGTTCAATCATTGCTACAAAGCATGCGCACACACAACAGTGTAACAGCTCCTGCCATTACAGAGAGTTAGAGGGAGCATGTTATAACTGAATTTTTTTCATGAAAGGTATTTGTGACAATAACTAAAAATGCAGCTCTAACTAATAATAATGGCAGATCCTTTTTTTGGACAGAGTAGGATAGGAACCCTTGCCTTCTGTGTCCCCACTAGGTAGATTCACCTTAGTCCTGGTGACCAAAGTTATGGAAAATACCAATTTTTTTTAACGGTCACCAGAAAAGAGAAGGCTAAATCTTCCAATGAGGACACTTGCACCTCCATTTTTTTATATTATACTTTTACCTAATTCATTGTGAGACCGGTGAATGAATGGCAAGACTTTCTTAAATAGAACAATAGGTTAATGAAGACGGGTCGTTGAGTTAGCACATGCAAGAACCCATGGAAGTGGTTAGGCATTAGAGAGAGAGATAGACTTTTTGTCACTATCAGGGCTCAGGGGAATCGCACAGGCCTGTGACTTCAATGACACAAAGACATCTAGTCCAATTCTCTTTAGTATGTAAAATAAGTAAAATATTTTTTTGTTTGTTAGCGTTTTAGGCTGGGTTCACAGTATGATCGCATGTGGCTTACAGCGGGGGGTGTAGTGCATCCCTGTTCTCTGTTTCAGGGACAAGTCAGGCCAGAATTTTTGCCTGAATTCAGACCTGAAAACGGAGCCAAGGAACCATAGGACCCCTGTGCAATTTGCTCCGCTGCCGCCACGGAGATGTGTGAACCGGCTCCATTCCGAGCCAGTCACAGTCTCCTGTCACGTGAATTGGATGACCGTGGTAGAGCCACACTGATTACTTTAACTGAGTACACTGCTTGGCTCTTCAAATACAATAAAAAAAAAAAAAAACGGGCAAAGAGATAATCAGTTATTATTTACCTTGTACTTGTATGCCTATACATAGTTCTCTAGTATTTACTGTGGCCAATATAAAACTTTACACAGTTGTCAGCAAGCCATGTTGTCTCAATCAGCATCCTGATATTGTTGACATATTATCCTTTCTATCCTATTTGTTTGTTACTGCATGTCCCAGCTGACAGGCAACAATCAACATGATCAATATGTCTTTCAAGAAGAGACTTGCATCAGTTTTGATAGATAACATATCTGCTAGCAGCAGAAATCCCCATGTGGGTGGGAATCTCTTTGGAAAAAAAGAGAATGGACCAGAAGTCATCTATTTATAAAGTCACATTTGGCAAATCTGGTGCAATATTCGAACCCTGATAATAGGTATTAGATGTTTGCAGTAACCTAAGGACAACTCAGTGACCAAAGACCTCACCAGCTAAAAGAGCATGCCTGCCATTCCTGGATATAAGCCTGAATTTAAATGGGCAATCATTTGTGGGCTAAGGCTTAAGGTTTGCTATATCAGTTTTCTATAAAACTGTAGGGTTATCAAGGCACACAATGGCCCATCCAAGTGTCAAAGAACTCACAAACAGTTCCTAAATATTATATTGTTAGTTCTACAAGGATAAACTCTGTAAAATTAAACAGGAAATAATACAAATTATCAATATACTGTTCAGGAATCAGGCATAAAAAAAACCTGATAGTGAATTATAAATGGACAGAACACTTCTTCTAACAAAACAAATTACATTCCAATTATTAAAATATTAGTTTGCACTTTTCTGTGTTCTTCATTTCCAATATACTTAAAATGGACTTTGAAATATAGATATATGATAACAGACAAGCCACCTAGACAGCAGCTACCTGATGAACAAGCAAACTTGTAACATACAGACTGTACACTAGGTGGCAGTATAACCTTTCTCTTTAAGGCATCTATATTGCCGATTAGAGCTGCACACTGCCAAGAATCATTGTTTCTCTGTGGCGGTGATCAGAGGTGTGCGTGCGACAAGTGGCAGCCAGGAATCCTGTACAAATCAATGGTAAGCTGGAAAGCGCCACAGCTGTGCGCATAATTTGAGTGGGTACATGCGATTAAGGACAGATAAGGTGCAAACTGGTGGCTCTAGGTGCAAACTTAGGTCTGCATTCAAGGCTTCTCATCGGTCTCTAATCATATGTACCTAATTGTTTGTGTCATTACATGCATCCAGCCGCAACGTTTGTTAGCTGGTTATTGATCTGTACAAGTTTTATGAACTCAGCTGATCAAACGCCCCTGTGATCACCAGTGCAGGCAAACCCTGATTCTTGGCGGTGTACAGCCCTAATCGACCATGTGAATGATGCTTCAATTCAGAATCCAGTGACTAATGGATACTACTCCTGTCTTCAGTGGTCACTGAGTGTCCTATAAGAAACGTGAAGGTCACTGCTGGCTACCTGTGGCCTTGTTGTGGAGTCTGACCCTGCGCTCAGACGCCTCTCAGATAGTCAAACACTGGAAAAGGCTCTTCCACCAGGACTTGAAGTGCCTAGAACCATGAGGATGGAAAATGGACACGTGAGTAAGCAGGAGGCAAAAGTGCATGTGGCGGAGTGGAGAGATGAAAAAGTGCAACCCGTGAACCACAAGGAAAGCAGTTAAAGCATACAGTATCTTAAACATAAAGAGAAATTAAATATATTGCAGCTTACAAGTTTTGTTTCTTTATTTTCACCTGGCAATCCTGTCAATAACACACTTCCTTCCTAGGGTGGCTATGCTAACTCTTCTATTGTATCTATGGAGGGAACCATGGTTGTTACACAGGCAGGACTCCAAACACATCTGCCTTTGTTCATCTTGTGGGGGAGAGAAACTGATTTTGTTTGCGGTTCGTCCCACAGACAGTGACATGGCATATCTGGCAAGATCAACAGGTATTTTCTGTATTCGCTGAAAATGTTCTTAGCCGGAAAAAAGAAACCTATTGCAGCCATCACCTCTAAGAATTGGTAAGCTGCATTATATTACATTTTTGCTCCTGGGGTTGGTTATCCTTTAATTTATCAATGACATCTCAGCCCCACAGCATTGATTTGATGGAATTTTCTTGGTCCACCCTCTCTTTTTTTTTTGCCTCTCTGGAACCCCAACAAAAAGCACTTCTACTACGACTCCCTGCTGATTTCTAGGAAATATAGACCTAGGCTTGCAATATAGCAATTCAGCCATTTGCCGGACCATTGGGTGTAACCTGGAGAGGCGGTAGACTGGTAAGAATTGGTAGGAACTCCTCCCCGATGCCTGGCATATATTTTTTTCTATGTGGTCACATGATCGCAAAGCTCCACCTCTGTGCAGCTGGTGGAAAGCTCTTGCCTGCTGACTGACAGCAGTGGACCCCAGCGGTTGAAGTCCCAACTTTATGCAATTCAGCTTTGTTGTTGGCCTTCTACATTACAGAGGAGCTCATGTACAGTTGGTTTATAGTTTAACCTTTCAATCTACTGTAATAAATAGCAAGATTAATCAAATACCATATCAGAAGTCGTACTAATATGGCTATAAACTTGGACAGATGATGGTGAAAAAAACATAAGCAGAAGTAATTTATTGGCGTATAACACTCACTTTTTCACCATGAAAATCGTGTGCAAATAGCGTGTGCGTGTTATATGCCAATACCTCAATTTTAGCTGCCTCGGAGGGGACAGGACGAAAATCTCCTGTTTACTTGGCAGCCTCTGTAATAGGCAGTCCCGTCTCCTGGCCGCCATTGGACCACTGTTCTATCATAGGAGATTCTCACTGTATGTAACCTATCAGTGCTCGTCCCGCTCCCCTCCCTGTCCCCTCTAGGCTGTAGGTGGGCATCGATCAGGCTGCATTGAAGGCAATGGTGAGGCTGCTGCATTAAAGGCAATGGTGAGGCTGCTGCATTGATGGCAATGGTGAGGCTGCTGCATTGATGGCAATGGTGAGGCTGCTGCATTGATGGCAATGGTGAGGCTGCTGCATTGATGGCAATGGTGAGGCTGCTGCATTGATGGCAATGGTGAGGCTGCTGCATTGATGGCAATGGTGAGGCTGCTGCATTGATGGCAATGGTGAGGCTGCTGCATTGAAGGCAATGGTGAGGCTGCTGCATTGAAGGCAATGGTGAGGCTGCTGCATTGAAGGCAATGGTGAGGCTGCTGCATTGAAGGCAATGGTGAGGCTGCTGCATTGAAGGCAATGGTGAGGCTGCTGCATTGAAGGCAATGGTGAGGCTGCTGCATTGAAGGCAATGGTGAGGCTGCTGCATTGAAGGCAATGGTGAGGCTGCTGCATTGATGGCAATGGTGAGGCTGCTGCATTGATGGCAATGGTGAGGCTGCTGCATTGATGGCAATGGTGAGGCTGCTGCATTGATGTAGACTGATGAGGTTGCATTAATGGTACTTGTGAGGCTGCAGATGGGCATTGATCAGGCTGCATTGATGGCAATGGTGAGGCTGCAGATGGGCAATGACCCTTATTTTGCTTCAAAGTTCCTTATTTAAAATGTAAGTTTTTTTTCCTGAAACTTCCCTTTTAAAATGAATGTGCGTGTTATACGCCGATAAATATGGTATTTGCAAAAATGTCAACAGGGCCAATTGATTTTTTTTTTTTTAGCTAGAGTCAAACAGCAGGAATAGAAGTGACAGCTACAGAGGGAGGGAGGTAGAGTAATCGAGAGCAGAGCAGGGCTGTCTGCCAGGTTCTTATAGTATTATGAAATAGGAAAGGTGACCAACTCCACCCAAAACTGACAGCAGGTAGATTGATCACATTTGCATTGCACATTAAAAGAAAAAAAAAATATTGGTGATGATAACCTAAATCTGAATATAAATGATAGTTAATTACTTTAATACTGTTTCTTAATAATAAAGGCAATATATTTGAAGAATAAGAGTGCCTTTGTGCTAACAATGAACTATAACTGGTCTAGTTTCAGGTGCTAAAAGATCTATAGTCCAGAAATGCACAGCAGTAGCTGTCAGCTGTATATAGACGGAAGGTGTTATTTTCATACAAAGACATCCCTGGAAATCCTCTTATGCCGCGTACACACGAGCGGACTTTCTATCCTACTTGGTCCGGCACACTTTCCGACGGACTTTGTCCGCCAGGTGCGCCGGACTTTAAAACGGACGGACTTGCCCACACACGCCGGGACTTTCCGGCGGGCTAAGTCCGCCCGTCTTTCCGACGGACTTTCGCCGGAGTTCCGGCGGACTTTCAGAATGAACGGACTTGCCCACACACGGACAAGTCCGTTCATTTTGAACGTGACTCAGGTGCGACGGGACTAGAAAAGGATGTCAATCTTGCCGCTTTTATCGGCGAGATTGACACCTTGCTAGCCCCGTCGCGGGGCATACCAGGCCCTTAGGTCTGGTATGGATTATAAAGGGGAACCCCGCTACGCCGAAAAAACGGCGTGGGGTCCCCCTAAAATCCATACCAGACCCCGATCCGAGCACGCAGCCTGGCCGGTCAGGAAAGGGGGTGGGGACGAGCGAGCGCCCCCCCCCCTCCTGAACCGTACCAGGCCGCATGCCCTCAACATGGGGGGTGGGTGCTTTGGGGGAGGGGGGCGCCCTGCGCCCCCCCCCCCGAAGCACCTTGTCCCCATGTTGATGAGGACAAGGGCCTCTTCCCGACAACCCTGGCCGTTGGTTGTCGGGGTCTGCGGGCGGGGGCTTATCGGAATCTGGGAGCCCCCTTTAATAAGGGGGCCCCCAGATCCCGGCCCCCCACCCTATGTAAATGAGTATGGGGTACATGGTACCCCTACCCATTTACCTAGGAAAAAAGTGTAAGTAATAAAACACACTACACAGGTTTTTAAAATATTTTATTAAACAGCTCCGGGGGGGGGGAATCTTCCTCCGGCTTCGGGGGTCTTCTTCCGGCTTCGGGGGTCCCTCCGCTTCATCTTCTCCCGGCGTCCGGTTGGTTCTTCTCCGCTCTCCGGCCTCTTCTCCCGGTGTCGCAGGTCTTCGGCCGGCCCCTCCGCTCTCTTCATGTAGCTCTATTGCGAGCGGAGGTCCGGACTTCTGGGCTTCTTGGCTTCTCTTCCCCCAGATGTTGACACGACGCTCTCTCCGGCTGGACTGGTCTCTGAGGGCTGCGTTGTGACTTATATAGGCGGAGACCCCGCCCCCATATGATGTCACAGTCCCTGGGCGCCCCCCTCCCCCAAAGCACCCACCCCCCATGTTGAGGGCATGCGGCCTGGTACGGTTCAGGAGGGGGGGGGGCGCTCGCTCGTCCCCACCCCCTTTCCTGACCGGCCAGGCTGCGTGCTCGGATCGGGGTCTGGTATGGATTTTAGGGGGACCCCACGCCGTTTTTTCGGCGTAGCGGGGTTCCCCTTTATAATCCATACCAGACCTAAGGGCCTGGTATGCCCCGCGCTCGCCGCAATAGGAAGATTTGTTTTTCCTATTGCAGCGAGCGCGAGATGCAATACCATCCCCTCGTGTCGTATTTGGTCTGTCGGACCAGCCTACACACGAGCGGGCTTTCCGTCGGACCAGCACACACACGAGCGGACTTTCCGCCCGAAACTGAGTCCGACGGAAAGATTTAAAACATGTTTCAAATCTAGGTCCGGCGGGCTTTTGGGAAGAAGTCCGCCGGAAAAGTCCGCCGCCGCCCACACACGGGCGGATTGTCCGGCACACTCTGGTCCGCCGGACCAAGTATGCCGGAAAGTCCGACCGTGTGTACGCGGCATTACTGTGATTGCTTCTTGCTCATCTCTGCAGGAGATCGGAAAGCCATGAGAGTGAAGATCTAGAAGGATGTTGGGAATGCCTTCTCTAACTTGCCCACTTGACAGACTAAACCCAAAACCAAAAATGTAATGTACTGCAGGTTACCAGTCCTCAGAAGGGCTGACTGCATTAGTTTTCATTTTTTTTAAAGTTAGCATATTTCAGAAAGTACAGAAAATACCCATTGATCTTACCAGAAATTCAATGTCCTTGTCACTTCAAGTGAATTGAACGCAAAAAAAACAATCTTCTCTGCTTCTCAATCAGCCTTCTTTCCGCCCCCACCCCAGGTGAACAGAAGTCCTATATGTAGTCCAAAGCAGAAGAGTGGCCTAGTGGGAAAACCATGGATCCCTACACAGATATGAGGAATTGAAAAGGTGATTGTAGCCACCCTGGGCCAAGAAGTGTGATATTTGCAGGGGCACCGGGTAAAAAAAAAAAAAGGGGGGGGGGGAGCCAGAAAAAATGCAGCCACCATATCTAAGGACTGGTAAGCTGCAATATATTACATTTTTGTTCCTAGGTTTAGATGAACCTGAGACCTGCAAATGGCTTCATCAGCTATTTGACAGAAAAGTTAAAAACACTGGGGGATCACAACAGAGCACAGCAAAGCAGAGGGCAGGGCAAATGAAGGATCACAGCATCCAAGGGTACAGCAGGGCAAAGAAAAAGGGAGTGATATTTGCAAACCAAAAAAAGCTTGACTAGGATACAGTGCTAACCCCACCCCCAACCCCTCTATCAATAAGGTGATGTGGATGGAGTCAACTTGTGAGTTGTTCTAGAAGTCAGCTATTAAATAGACATGTAAACAAGGAATGAATGCATAACAGTGTCACCAAGCTAAAACAAGCAGACATAAATACATAATATAACATGAGGGAGGAAACCTACCTGGAAGTGACCATTGTAATGTCCTGTAGAGAGTGCGGGGTGCGACATGTGGTTATGGTGAACGTAGATGGTGTCTGGGGGAGGTTGTTATTGGAACTGAACACTGAAACACACAAGGAAGCTACTTATTACAGACATGGAATATGACAGACATGTGCCACAGAAGTTAGACAACAAATGGAGACACAGCAGATTGTGACATCTACAGATGAAAAGGTTGACTGGAGATTGCATAGAAATAACCACAATAACAGATTTTAAATATCCGTCCAAAAAACAAGTCACTTAAAAAAAAAAAAAAAGGCTTGCATATAAGTAATGACAGCTCTTCTTGCGTTTAAAGTGGTTCTAAAAAGGTAAAAGGTTTTTTACCTAAATGCATTCTCTGCATTAAGGTAAAAAAACTTTTAATAGTGGCTTCCCCCCCCGCCTCACCCAAAAATACTCACCTGAACCCAATCCCAGTCCAGCACTGTGCACGTCTGCAGCAGTAATTCTCCTCTCTCCTGGTTCTCACAGGCTTGGCTGAGAGCAGCGGGAGCCATTGGCTCCTGCTGCTGTCAATCAAATCCTCTGAGCAGAGAGGGGGGGGGGGGGGGGGGGGCGATCCGAGCCGGGCTGTGTGTCTGCATAGACAGAAACAGTCCGCCCCGGGATTGAGCCTATGGGGGAGCCAGAAGTGCCGGCAGGGGACCCAGAAAAAGGAGGATCCGGGCTGCTCTGTGCAAAACCACTGTACAGAACAGGTAAGTATAACATGTTTGTTGTTTTAAAAAAAAAAATGTCAAGCTTTACAATCACTTCAAAGAGGACTTAACCAATCAGGTACTCACTGCTATTCATATTCCTGTTTTTGGTAGGAGTGGAGGTCATCGTAGCTTGGAAGGAAATTGGCTCATCTTCCTCAAAGTCATTGAGGTTGTAGACATCCTCTACATCAATGTCCAGCTCCTGAAAGTCTTTGGTGAGAACACCTGGCCTGGGATCCAGGATGCCACCTAAATTTGGCTTTGCTAGCTGCTGCCAGTGCAGGAGGGTTGCTGAACCTGGAAAAGGAGGTAGAAGGTTACAATGGACATACATAAGATAGAGTGCCATGCCTACATTGTATCTGTCACACATCTTACAAGCTTGCCCAATTAGTGAATTAGTGGATGGTGCCAGCATACCATCATAGGAAAACAATAATCTCCTCCAGCACATTCTGCCTTGAGAAAGGCCTGATAGTGCCCAAAACAAAGGCAAATCCTAACAGTTATCAGGTAGTTGTGGGATAGGACATGATAATGCCATAGTAAGGCAAATGAGGAAAGTAGGAATAAGCAATATAGTTTGCTAAAATCTTTGCAATACAAAGTTCTCCTACAGGGGATTTTATTAAATTGGAGTATAACCAGACTGTCAAATGTGTGAACAGGATTGAAAAAATAACTAGTAAAATCATGGTGTGGATTACGAATAAGCAAAAGTATTTTGATATCACTATAGCATATGGAAAAAATAAAAAAACAAGATTTAGGTTTTTTTCTTTTAAAGTTAAAGTATAATTAAAGGCAAAACTTTTTTTTAGTTTTGGATGGAGTAGAGAGAAATTAGAACTCTTGTCAGGTTTTTATTGCTATCTGTGCCCCCATTAAGGAGATTCACTCTTGCTATTTGTCTTGTTTATCATTATCATTGAAGGTGAAAGAAAATCCCAAATTTTGGGGTGTCTCCAAAAAAGCAATATAGGGAAATCTTCCCAGGATACTAGTTCTGGTGACCTGGGAGTCCCCAATGAATTCCCTTAATTTGCAGAGATTTCCTTTTACTTCCTGTTTGGCTATGGGACAAGAAGTGAAGGAAAAAAATGGTACACCGATGGTGGAAAAAAAAAATCTGAGAGGAGTTATAACCTTCCCTTGTTCTATCCAAAATGTAAAAAAAAAAGTTTTGCTTATAGTTCTACAGTACTTTAAGTAGGATGCAAAAAAATAAATAAAAAGCAAGCATCTTTCTGTTCTATAGGGACCAAGCCATGTACTAACCTTCCAGTGGTTTAACAATTTGAAGCTTCTCAGGTAGGTAGCATCTTGATCCCATGGATAGACTAGAGCTGCCACTAGCCTCAGAAATGCCTGAATAATTGGTACCAGTGGAAAGGATGCTATCATTGGGTGTAAGGCATCCACTGGAGACCTCTCCAACTCGTTGCAACTTGTGTTCCCTCTCCATAAACAGATCTGAAGAATCAGATTCTTGTTGAGCGCTAAGTCTCTGAAGTGCAGCGGCCAGGTCTTGTCCTCCAGGTGTACCAGGTGTTCCCAACTTTTTCTCTCCAGCACTGCATGTGACAAATAAACATTTCAGCAAAGATGAAAACAATTACATGGTATTATACAATGTTCCAGTTGGGCTGCAAAACACTGCATGAATGTTTTGGACCTGAAACTTACACAGAAGATTCATTCCCTTCTCCTGGAAGCAGAGTCTCCTCCTCCAGTTGCGCCATGCTGGAATTCTCTGATTCACAGAAGCTCATTGGAGGAGTGCCCACACGGCTTGGAGCAGCAGATGGCCGCTGAGAAGGACCACGGGACCTTACCACTAGGTTGGCAGCTTTCACGGTCTCAAAAACTCGCTTGTAGCTCCTGTGTGAGGTGCAGCAAATACATAATGTATCAGACTTCCAAAAAAATATTGTCATAACCAAACAAACCTACCCTACCTTTTTAACCTACCCTAATAAATCTAGAACAGGATCTAACTGCTATACCTCTACTTTAATTTCCGCTATTCCTTTTTTTAACAGCTCTAGCCTGACCTTTTATAAGATGGATAAGGTTGATGCAGCTATCTACCTGCAGACAGCACAATCCCAGAGGAAACTTGTTTTAGTAGGACAATCCAAAATGCGAGGACTTAAAGCGGTTTTAACCTAAAAATAAAAAAAAATATTGATCCTGTTCCGTTAAAGCATGTTAATACAGCACAGTGTTTGTGCTGTGTCATTGGGCCCCCTGTATCACCTGAAATACCTGTCTGATCCTGCCTGGCTATACCCCCCCCCCTTTGTAAACTGACCAGATTACGTGCCTCTGTCATCCGCAGCTCTCCTGTCCTTACTGTGCACTCTCCACCCTCCCCTCCCTGCCTGTCTGCTCCTGTGTCAGTGCCCGCCCCCTCCCTTCCTGCTGCTGAAGTTTCCATTAAACGTTATACCATCCTTACTTTAATACTCCTATGTGCCCCTATGTGTGTGTTTTATAAAAAAATAAGCTGTTCTTTACCAGTTTTCAGAGCAACAATCAGCAATCATGTGACCCGCCGCCTCTCTCCTCCTCCGCTCCCGACCGACGTTAGCAGGGAATCCTCCGCTCTAGCTGTCAGACGGGGAGAGGAGAGAGCCGGCGGGTCACGTGATCTCCGCTCTGAAAACTAGTAATAAACAGCTTATTTTTATGAAAGACACAGGGGCACATAGGAGTATTAAGCAGTCGGGATGATATAAAGTGCATTAAGTGGCTTAACAACCACTTTAAAGGTGACATGTGTATGCCCAAATATGGACATATTTTGGTTAATTAGAGATGGGGCTTCGGCTGCATCTATCCAGATTCTGGAAGCGAGCAACTGAAAAGGTGTCGATTAGTATTCTGTAACTTACTTTAGTTCTGAAGATGCATCAATCCCTTTTCTCATTGTTCCTTCAATCTCTGCTGCTAAGGAATCCTGTGGATAGAAAAGACACAATGAGGCTACAATGCTATAGACACGGCTCCACAGGAACATGATGCATCAATGGTCCATAACCCCACTGAGTGGGTCTTGCTCAATCTCTGCTACTTACCAAAGGGAAAATGTTCAGTGTGCTGTATCTGCCGATACTGCTGTTGGGGAGGCTTCGGTTCCTTTGGTTCTTCAGCTCCTCCTGTGCCTCATGCAGCATCTCCTCACTTTCCCTGTGCTTTTCCAGAAGGTCTTGAAGCTAAAGAGGTCCACAAAATTAAGCTGACCACCAAGTTTGATAATTATTCACAAGAGCCCCACTCAAACAAAATTCCTTATGATAGTGATACATGATCCAGTAATTTTACGGCAAAGCAACTAATCACTTCTTAAAATTATTATTGGGCTATGTATGGTTTAGGACAGGTACAATAATAAGCATTTTTAAGGTTTAAAAATAATTGCAATTGTAAACAAAGTTTTTCTAACAAGGCAATATGATGGAAGATGGGCAGATATTTCAGTACCTGGTACACTAGTGAGACATTCACCCGTCTATAGCATTCATGGCTCTACAGTTACAATGCCTAGAGTAGTATAGATTGGTCACATCATTCAACTCCTACTTCACATGTAACTTTCTTTACTGCATAAAGGACATTGAACCAAAATGTGGGCATAAACCATTGACTACTGAAGAGTGACTTTATTTAGACCAGTGTTGGTCAACAAACTAGATACAGTGGTCTCAACTGTTGCCACTAACATGTCCAAAGAACCCCGTATAGGATTTAGAAGAGGTAATTCTACAGAAAGCCATTTGGGCTGCAGTTATACTAGAATAGATGGTCAGAGACTTTGGGCATGCTGCAGGAGACATTCAGAGACTGGGGCTTGCTATATAAACAGCTAGTGATCGCTGCTATTACAGCCCCTTAAAAACAAATGCTCCCTCTCCAACTAACTTCTGAAGCCCAAGTGGTGGGCAATAATTACCCAAGGCACTGGGGATTTAGATTAGGGTCTCAGCTAATGCATATCAGAAATGGGGAGTTTCAGGAACAGGATTTAATCCACTGCCGAAATTGTAAGCCTCTTAAAGTGATCCACATGTGCCAGGTTTTCATCCTACCTCAGTTTTCAGAAAGCATTCCCTTTCCTTTACAGCAGCTAGGTGTTGGTGAAGTTCTTCATTCTCTGCGGAGTTCTAAGAAAAAAGTGATATAGAGCAGAAATTACAATAGTCTGTGACTTTTCTGTCTTAAAAATCTGTACAGTTAAGGCAACGTTTTTTTTACATTAGAAATAAACACTCACGGTGCGACACTTCTGCTGCAGGTGAACAATCTGGGCAAGAAGCTGGCTGATCTCTTCTTGCTGCCGGGCTGCATCTTCTCCCCTGCGTGCCAATTCCTCTGCCAGCAGTGCCACCTGCTTACTGACCTCCGCTAAAAGAAATACCACAATACATATTTATAAAAAGACAGGTTGGACTAATTTCACCACAAGCCATGCAGGCAATATAATTTCAGAAAAATAACCCATTCAGTTAACAATAATTAAAAAAATAAACACAGAGGGGAATTTATCAAAGCTGAAGCAGCTGTGCATGGCAACCAATCAGCTTCTATATTTCATTTTCAAAGCTTAACCACTTCAGGACCAACCCTTTTTCTGACACTTGTTGTTTACAAGTTAAAATCAGTATTTTTTGCTAGAAAATTACTTCGAACCCCCAGACATTATATATAATTTTTTTAAGCAAAGACCCTAGAGAATAACATGGCAGTCACTGCAATATTTTATATCATAATTTCTGTGAATTGTGCTGAATATTTTTAGGATAGGAGTTGCTGCCCGCATTCCTAATCAAACCAACTGCAAAATAATTCCTCTAATGGGACTTTATAGGGGCAGTAACTCCTTAATGACCAAACAATGTTGAAAAAATATTCTTTTTTTTTTTGAAAAGTTAAAAAGCTGCTGCTTTTTAACTTTTCAAATAAAATATGATTATTTTTTCAACATTGTTTGATCATTAAGGAGTTACTGCCCCTATAAAGTCCCATTAGAGGAATTCTTTTGCAGTTTATTTTATATCATACAGTATTTGCACAGTGGTCTTTCAAACACAATTTGTTTGGAAAAACCTAAACCATAAAGTTAGCCCAATTTAGCCCTGTCACGGCCTCTGCAGCTTACACATGTATTTGCAAATGTGTGCAAACGAAACCCCTGTTTTTAACATAAACTGCTGGGCAGGACAATTTGGTTTGTTGCAGGCTGGCTGGAAAGTTGAGCTGGGAATTTTTCTTTGTTGTTGTTTGACAAAGCTGCTCCAGACTGTCTACTGCAGTTTTGATAAATTCCCCCAACTGTTTTTAGTGGGATCCACAGGGCTATAGGACTCAAACATGTAGAAAATGTAAAAACAAAAAATAGCTCAGTGTGGCCATTCTCTTCAGCTTGCCATATCAGTTAAAACTGAAATCCCTGTAGGTGCGTTATTTCCAGTGTGTCATGCACAGGTTCGCTTTAAAGTATTCCAGCCAAACCTTTTGTTTTCAGTTCTGCATGGCATAGTGAAGGGTCAGACCCTTGTTGTTTTATTGCTTTCTGGGTCATTTTTAAAAAGATTTCCTCTTACATCCTGTTCATTTTTTGTCTTTAGCAAGAAAAAAAAAGGAGAAAAATCACTCCTTCGTGTACCGGCAGCAATAAAAACCTAACAGAGGTTTTAACTTTTCTCCATTGTAGTAACAACTAAAAAAAAGAAAGTTGTGGCTCAAGTTTCATTTTGAATCAGGTTGGAAACAAATTCCTATGATTGTCTCAGAAGATCAAAGAATTTGGATATTAACTCACAGAACTGTTCTACGCAGTCCAGCATTAGTGAACTCTCCTGGTCTTCATAGTCATTAGTTCTATCAAGGATGTGGCTGGCCTGTCAATAAAAAGGTAGACAACTATAAGTGGACTACAGCTTAGACCAGGGGTCTCCAAACTTTTCAAACAAAGGGCCAGTTTACTGTTCTTCAGACTTCCGGGGGGGGGGGGCGATTGTGGCCAGAAGAGGTAGAAAATGTCTAGGGCCTAGCATCAGTGAGAATAAACATGGCCTTGGGGTTGGTGGTCAGTAGGAGGTATAGTACCCCATCATTAGTATCAGTGAAAGGAATAATACCCCACTGTTGGTGTCAATGAAAGGTGTAGTGCCCCATCATTGATATTAGTGGGAGGAATAATGCCCCATCATTAGTGTCAGTGGCAGGATACAGTATATGCCCCACTGTCGGTGTCAGTAGGTGGAATAATGCTTCATATCATTGGGAGGAAGAGTGCCCCAAGGGCTGCATAAAGGCTATTAAAGGGCCGCAGTTTGGAGTCCACTGGCTTAGACTATACGTATTTATGGTGCTTAAACTGAGCTTACCTCATTACGCATCTTCTGGTTGTCTTCCTCCAGGATTTTGAGCTTCTGTTGGAGGGCATCTAGATGGACATCTTGCTCAAGACAGAACGAGGAGTGATTTCTAGGCAGCCTACCAGGAAAAAATAAAATACATAGTCATTTTACTATGCTTCCCTCACTAGATGCAACACAACCTATGCCTGCCTAACAGGACATTTTAGACAAATCAAAAGAAAACCAAGCGTTCTTCTTATATTGTGTTTAGTTAATCTTGCCTAGTGTCTTCTTATGCTACCACCTGCCTAAGAGGGCAGCACATAATCTTGGAGTTAACTATATATAATTGGCCAAAACAACTTAGAAAGGGCCTCATACCAGTTCCAGATTGGTGACCTCAAAGACAGTGAAGCTGAATAGATTCACCTTTGGTGAAGCCTTCTGGGTCTATACAAGAAATGTTGTCATATTACAGTCTCTCATTGGCAGAACGGGCACAAACAGGTACAAGATTCACCCATGTATATTATGGCAATGGTTAAAGGGTCAGTTCCCTCAAAATCAATATTTCAGTTTTTGATAGATGCCGGAAAATAAACCCGTCTGAAAGTTTATTATATATCTCTCAGGGACTTTATTGGTGGGATCTTTGTACTGGGTTTCTGAGTCTGCACTTAATTCTCATGCCCTAAATAATCAGGAATGTAGGTCCATGTGTGAATGATCTAACATTCTAGACTACAATACTAAGGATGTGTTAAAATCCTGTACAAAAAATACTAACGGCGTTGCAATGGCAGATGTGGACTCGCTGTCCAAGTTGCTGGTGTACAGATGGAGAAGGTCTTCCCGCATGGAGACTTCATGTCGAAGCTGATAAACCTAAGAATCCAATAAAGTAAAAAAATAAAAAGTTACACACTCTGAATGTTGAACAAGTTTTTAATACTACCTTTAAACCCCAGCATATGTCCCATCATTACCTCCTCTTTAGCAGCCTCCAGCTTTTCCTCCAGATACTCGTTCCGTGCCGTCAGTTCTCGATTCTGCTTTAAAAGGGACTGGCCAATACGAGCAGCTAGCTCAAGGTCTCTTTCTTTCTGAGGATGGCAATAATATGCAACATAAGTACACAAGTCCCAGTGAAAAAAAAATTACACTTGTACATACACATGCATACAAACATATACACACAGCATCGGTGCAAACAGCAATGATATTTGATTTCACATTTTATTAGTTTCAGCGATACCTGCTCTTAGTTTGGTATGTACGGTTTCTAATAAATAAAAGTTATCCTGTGTAGCGATCTCTGGCTCTGTGTGTTCCTCTTTGGTGCCAATGATGAGTGGTGGTTTCAGCTTACATTTGGCTTGTGGTTAATTGAGGACTGGCGGCAGTCTACACCCCAAAAGGCATGAAACAGAAGGGTCAGTAAAAGGCCTGCCGCACCCCCTAGAATCAAGATCTTTTTCCTAAGCTACATCAGTTTACGGCATGCGCCAAAAAGGTATTATTGCCATAGTAGCACCTGTTTTGCTCAAATGATTACTAAACTCTTCTGGCTCTATAATTTGCAGGATGGGTGTGTTAAATAAACCCGTTGCTTTTACTTGAATTAACAAAGCAACAGTAGAGCTTTGAATTGTATATTCAGACCTTATCCAAATTTAGCCCCAAATCTCCCTCTGCCCCTCTAGACCATGGCCCAGCATTATCTTTGTCTTTTACCTTTGTTCCTGTAGCAAGAAACAACTTTTTTACTACTCCCTGTGACATCATCACTGGGCTTCTAAAACTCTTTCAGGAGCAGCTGCTGGTATCTCTCTATCAATGTAGGCATGTCCCCAGAACTATATATGCCAATAGCCCTTTCCCTCCAGCACAGTGTGGTGTGGTGTGGGGGGCTCTTGGTAGAAAAGGCAGCACCAGTGTTTTGCTGGTTGCTGGGGAAGAAATCAATGTATGCATGTGAGGGGGAACAGAGAGGGGCGAGGGACAGGCAGAGTTTTGTAGTCCAGCAGGCAGATTTCAGTGCAGCAAAAGTACAGTGCTGGGTTTGTCAACACAGGAAGTTAGGTGTACACTGGATTTTTGGCAGATCACTGGGTAATTTTTTTTTGTATTTGCAACATTTTTGAAAAAGATAAAACATGTGAGAATGTGCAGGTATTGAAAGTATGGACTGAATATGTGTTTAGTGTTATTTTGCCTTGGTATAGATCTTAAATTAATTTAAAAATGTTAACATTGGGTAACAGGATACTGATGTAACTAATAGTGTGTACATACCTCCTCTAGCAGACTGGTCACAGCATCTATGTCCCGATAGGTCTTGGTGATTCTGCCAACTCGCTCGGAACACAGGACTGTAAGACACAAAAACACAGTTGTTAGGGAACACTCCCACCACAATGCAGTGCGTTGCAGAACATGCATTTTCGAGCAATAAAGCAAAATTGTGATAGGCAGCCTATCAAACCTTGCAACCTAATGAAAAAGTAGGTGCAGTCTGCATTTTTCGCAGAACGTCTTTTGGATGTGCATTGGTGTACCATTAATTAATGGCAATTAACGGCACTGCAGCTCATCAATGCACCTAGCACAGTTACCACAGTTCACAGGGGTTGTTGGTGACGGGATTTTCACTGAGTCGGTCCTCTGCACTGTATTGTAAAAGGGACTGCACTGTAAAGGGGCACTGTAATCATTACAGTGCCCCTTTACAGTGCAGTCCTCTTTGTATCACATTGCCCCTAGCAATCACAGTGCCCATTGCAGTCACCCCCCCCCCTTTTCTCTCTAATCACAGTGCCCCCTTTTACTCTCTGCCTCCCCTGCACAGTCCTACCTTCGGAAGGATTCAGCTAGTGTGTCCTCTCCAGGGTCTCCCAGCCCACCGACGATGTGATCCTATTAACAGGGCAGGAGAAGCTGCAGATCTGGATAATATTAACAAGCGGATGATTTCCCACCTGTGTATATGAAAAGATCCCTGCTCTCTGTGCAGGTCCCCTGCTCTGCTTATAGGATGACATTGTTGGTAGGGCGGGAGAGGAGACACAGGCATGGCCGCATAGCAGGAGGTAAGTGGCGATCGTGGTCTGTGTTAGTGGCTTACCTCCCGCCGTGCAGCCCGGTCATCAACAGGCCACGGAATGGTACCGGTCTGCAGCCCAGGGGTTGGGGACCCCTGCATTACACAGGCCATAAGGCCAGTCTGGGCCTATGTGGAGCCCAAGCTGTTAGAAACCAACTCAAACCCATCTTTAAAAAGTCTTTGTTGTGATCTTTGAGGATCATTGAAAGGGAATAAGTTCACAATAAAGCAGCTAGAGAGGTCAGGGACGGCTTGTTTTAAAGCGCTTTTACATATTAATAATCTGCAATTCTTTTATTGTCCATATTCTGCTAAATTATAGACTTTAAAGAGCTATACAAATTTAGAATCCTTATTATTCTTATTACTTATTTGTTATTATTCCTAATTATTCTAAAGTTTAAAAATAACAACAAATGATAAAAAAGCCAAAAAAATTTAAATTGTGTAAAGGGCAAGTGGATCTAATTTATATGGGCTCAGTGCGGCTACCAGAAGCTAAAGAGTACTGTTGAAGCTATTTTGTACATGTGAAAATTCAAATATTTGTATAACTATAGCAGTAGAAAAAAAAATAACATTAAAAAAAACATTTTTTTAAAATGATTGTGTAAAGCTGACATTCACCCAGATTATATCATTTTATCAGAACTTTGTGCCTCCAGTCACATTGAAAAGCTTCACCCCTCCGATTGGTCTTTCCCTTATGCAGGCCCTACCATATCCTCTACAAAGGGTGAATGAACAGTGCCAGTTGATGAAGACATTAATTGAAAATAATTGGGTTTTGCTGATCGTAAACAGTGGGCTGACTGCTGGGTCCAGACCGTGGAAAGGTTACGCATGCTGAGAGATGAGGTCTATGACTATTTAGCCCGAATACCAAAGTTTTAACTCAAAAGCTTTTGGCACAAAAAATTTTCGTGTTATGGAAACAAAATAGTGATTATTGGACTACTGTTTCACTAGGAGGACCATCACTGGAACGTTTTGCCTGTCCTGATTCCTGTGTGTATGTGTTCTATATATTATTATATATTACACACACGTTTGCACACCCCTTGTACATGTCCACTTGGAACTTAAGGTGCAAATTTGCAAAATTCTCTGAACTCAGATCTCCCCTGGAGCCATTGAAAGCCTGTTTACAACCAGCAGCACTCATCAATCAGGAAGGCGATAACTGTAATCTTCCACTCAGGTGTACAATTGCTTTGTCTGGGGACGTGACTTAGGCATACAGCGAAGAAATGATTATATGCCACATATTGCAGGGCAGACTAGTGAGTGAAGCGCTATGTTATACACAGATTGGCAGTTGTCCCATATTTATATTTCGTTGAAGGACTTTGAAGCCTGTAACCCTGGTCAGATTGGTATGGGTTGCAGATTAAGCTACATGCACACCATTGTATTTATCTGTGGTTTTCTTTTTGGGCAATAGGTTCCCAGGAGTGGTGGCTTGTCAACGTGGAAAGCTCAACACACATTTACATAACCTCTATGTATACAAACACATAATCATAGGTGATAACATATACATGCGAGATTATTATTATGGTGCCATATTAATATTATGGTATCATGTGATAACATACAATATATATTTAGGATATTACTGTATCTTGCAATAATTCACTTAGAACTGGGCACACTGATCATCCCAGACCACCAATAGAGAAAGCCCCAGAGATACTGCTATCAGCTGTGTACACAGACCACCAGTCAGCATGGGAAGAGATGAACAGCTGTTGCATCTCATGACACCCCAGATATCCACCTTCAACAACAACAAACTAAACCACATCTTTCAACTTTCTAAGCTGGGACAGAGGGACACTATTTTTGCATATTGTATTCAAGCAAAGGACACAGATTGGTTGAATGCAACAGTTTTATATTCAGCTGGCAAAACAGACAGTTCTTTTAAGTCCTGAAGCAATTGACCAAACTCTTCCTCCTAATCTGATAAACATACCAAGACGCATCAGTGACAAATGGATATTTCCCAGCATGCTGGAAATCTATGTGACTATGTGCTCTGCATATCCTAAAGCAGCCATTCCCCAAGATTCTGTGGAACCCCAGGGTTCTTCCAAAGGTTGCTAGGGGTCCTTGAGCTGTGGCTGATTGACCTCTCATTTGATAGTGTCTACATATTTTCAGGGCCAACGTCACTTGGCAGAGCCAGTAGCATCACCAGCGATCTTTTTAGCTGTCTGTAAGAGTTGCATTCTTTCCACTGACCACCAATGTAAGGAGCATTCTTCACACTGACCACCAATGCAAGGAGGATTCTTCCCACTGGCCACCAATGTAAGGAGGATTCTTCCCACTGGCCACCAATGCAAGGAGGATTCTTCCCACTGATCACCAATGCAAGGAGGATTCTTCCCACCGGCCACCAATGTAAGGAGGATACTTCCTAGTGGTCACCAATGCAAGGAGCATTCTTCCCACTTGCCACCAATGTAAGGAGGATTCTTCCCACTTGCCACCAATGTAAGGAGGATTCTTCCCACTTGCCACCAATGTAAGGGAGGATTCTTCCCACTTGCCACCAATGTAAGGAGGATTCTTCCCACTTGTCACCAATGTAAGGAGGATTCTTCCCACTTGCCACCAATGTAAGGAGGATTCTTCCCACTTGCCACCAATGTAAGGAGGATACTTCCCACTTGCCACCAATGTAAGGAGGATTCTTCCCACTTGCCACCAATGTAAGGAGGATACTTCCCACTTGCCACCAATGTAAGGAAGATTCTTCCCACTTGCCACCAATGTAAGGAAGATTCTTCCCACTTGCCACCAATGTAAGGAGGATTCTTCCCACTGGCCACCAATGTAAGGAGGATTCTTCCCACTGGCCACCAATGTAAGAAGGATACTTCCCACTGACCACCAATGTAAGGGTCATTTTGACCACCAATGTAAGGGTCATTTTTCCCACTGACCACCAATGTCAGGGACCATTCTTTCCACCGACCACCGATGTGAGGGACATTTTTCCCACTAACCACCAATGTTAAGGACATTCTTTCCACTAACCTCCAATGTAAGGGTAATTTTCCCCCACTGAGCACCATTGTAAGGCACATTCTTTCCACTGACCACCAATGTAAGGGAAATTCTTTCCACTGACCACCAATGTAAGGATCATTTTTCCCACTCAACACCAATGTAAGGGTTAGTTTTCTCACTCACCACCAATGTAAGGGTTAGTTTTCCCACTGACCACCAATGTAAGGGTTAGTTTTCCCACTGACCACCAATGTAAGGGTTAGTTTTCCCACTGACCACCAATGTAAGGGTTAGTTTTCCCACTGACCACCAATGTAAGGGTTAGTTTTCCCACTGACCACCAATGTAAGGGTTAGTTTTCCCACTGACTACCAATGTAAAACACATTGTTCCTACTGACGACCAATTTAAGTAGTAATCTTCCTAATGACCACCAATGTAAGGGTAATTTTTTTCACTGTTTATCAGGGGTTCCCCTAGACCTGAAAATGGTTGCAAGGGTTCTTCTGGGGTAACAAGAGAAAGGCAGCCTTATTATGCTAGCAATGCTTGTTTCAGTTATACCTCTATCCCAAATGAAATACTATATGACCAGACCTAAACTCTAGTACATCACTAATTGCTATTCATGGCTGTATACACATATCGATAAGCAACTAATAACAGATTTGACTGTTTCAAACTATCCTTTGGTGCAAATAGAAAAAAAAGTTGAATTTTATACTATTCTCAATTAAAGCAATTTCCAAAAAAAAGAAAAAGAAAAAAAAAGGATTCACAAACAATCGCTAAATGTAACAGATGAATAGGTACGTGCATGGCTTGCCTTGTTGTTGTGGGATAGCCGTGATGGAAAGGTGTACATATTGCTGGCTAATATTTACAATGGGCGTTTCTGGCTCTCAGTGTCGGGAAAGACTTGTTTTGACTGTTGTATGTATAAGACTGTTGTATGTGACACATTACTACTGTTAGAGCTAGCTGAAAATGTAGATTATATGATCATTCTACGGCCATATCCCCACTGCCCAGTTACATGCTACACAAACAACAAATCAATGTTTACCTTCTTCCAGCTCATCTGCCATGAAGTCAGTGTCAATTTCAAAAATGTGGTTCCCGTTGCATTCATTTTCATTGGCCAGGTTGCAAGAGTTTGCCCAGAACTCCATGGCTGCTGGAAGTTGAGTGGTGATTGCTTCTTCGCCCCTAAATCAATCAATGGGGAACATGGACCTCTAAGAGAATGATGCTGGGAGAGTGTCTGAACATGCAGCACCCAGAACGTAGCCTGACCATATCCTGATGAGCCCAGTGTGCAGGCATCAGAGGACAGATAGAGGATGGCAGTGAGGAGGCACTGAGGGACACCATGTAAAGTACACTGTCCTGATTGTCTACTAGCTAAGCTCCCTCTAACTCTGCTTTATAGCCTTGTGGCTCTGTGTATACACCTGGCTGGGTAGGGCTTACTCCAGTAACACGAGGGAGGGGATAAGCAGCAAAACAAAACACAGTCCTCTCTGCATTAAAATGCAAGTCCCTTTTCAGATGGTAACCGGAAATACATACCCCCCTTCCCTGCTCTGACTGGTATGGGTGGTCCTCTGCACCGAGTTTGCAAAACAAAATATATCATCCCTTCCTCCCCCCCTTTCAAAAGGAAGTGGTATGTCCCAAGCTGTGACAATCCATTACTGCACCTGCTCTTATCAGAGTCATAAAACATTGGAACTTAAAAACAAAGCACGCCATCACACGTACACACAGGTCGGTGTCACATACTAGAATGACTGGAAACCTTACAGCCCACGCATGAGGTGTCTGCACACAAGATTGGATTCATTGTTTATTTGGATGAAGGCTGACACAAGGATCCCTTGTTTTGTAGATTTTCTAATGTGGATGTGCTGAAAAATCTATCAAAATGTATAGAAATTCATCCAATGCAACAACTTTCCATCAGCTAAATACCTTCCCGGTGTATCAAAATAAAAGGTGTGCAAAATGTTATGGCTCATTTACAATTGTGGTTGTAAAAAATAGGGCTTAAACTGTTTTATTTTTTATTTTTATACCCCCCCCCCCAACCACTTAATCTTAGGAAGATTTACCCCCCCCCCCCCCCCCTTTATGATCAGGCCATTTTATGCAATACGGCATTGCGTTATTTAAATAATAGAAACTTAAAATATAAATTTATGTAATTTTTTCCCCACAAATAGAGCTTTCTTTTGGTGGTATTTGATCACCTCTGTGTTTATAAACAAAAAAAGACTGACAATTTTGAAAAAAAAAAAACCAAAACAATATTTTTTACTTTCTGCTATAAAACACATCCAATAAAAAAAAATTAGGAAAAAAATCTAATTTCTTCACCAATTTAGGCCAATATGTATTCTGCTACAAATTTTTAGTAAGAAAAAATCGCAATAAGCGTATATTGGTTGGTTTGCGCAAAAGTTATTGTATTTGACTCTAGAGGTGGACAATCTGACACTTTGTGGGAACCAGTGACACGAATACAGCGATCAGTGCTAAAAACCTGCACTGCCACTGTACTAATGACACTGGCAGGGAAGGGGTTAAACATCCAGGGCGATCAAAGTGTTTAATGTGTGCCTAAGCAGTGTTTTTGTACACACAGTGTGCTGCTTTCACCACGGGATGTGCTGGATTTTATTTCCTGCTTTGCAAGGAAACAAAATCCACCACATCCCTGCTGAATGGACAGAGCTCTGTATTGTTTACATATGCAGAGCTCCGTCCAGTGAGTCTCCTCGCCAATTAGTGGGTGACAAAGGGTCACCCATTGGCCCGCACCTGCTGATCGACTTCTGATGTGACTAATCATAGCAGAAGCGGCACGCACCCCCTACCAGGAAGTGCAGAATCATGCATATAGATATATATATAGACACGCGATTCTGCACAGAGAGGCTGCCCTGTAGTAGTAAAGCTACTATAGGAAGGTCAGCAACTGGTTAAGCTGCAAAACTAAGCCAGATGAGGTTGTACACATGTCAAAAGTGATCCCACCTGTTGCATTCATTGAGCAGTACTGTTGCCAAACACGACCCATTGAATGGGGTCACACCCCAATTACATTGTTGCAAAGAGATGGTGTGGCACTTACAGGATTAAAACAGGTGGCGAGGAGATAATATATTGTCCCAGACATCTCTGAAAAGCAATCCACTGTGGAAAGCTTTTCAGACACTTGCATGCTTTGCATTTTGTCTTTTTGAGCAACAAATAAGATAAAAATGAATAGCTAATTAAAAAGATAAAAGAACAAAACTAGCTTTTGCTACAATATTCACCTTTAATCTAGAGATCCCCATCCCTGCAGTACTTTTTCCTGCCACTAGTCTGATTGGCACCATCATTCAACCCATTTCTTCTAAACCCAAGTCATCCTGGACCCATCCCAGCCTGTGACTGGACAGTGAAAGGATGAGCAGCTCAGAAATGAGATCATCTCTCTGTCACTCTGCTTTCTCCTCCAAGTTAGTTAGATAGTTACATAGTTAGTCAGGTTAAAAAAAAAAAAAAAAGAAAAAAAAAAAAAGACACAAGTCCATCTAGTTCAAAAAAAAAAAATACAATCCCATATACACAATCCTTCACTCACAGTTGATCCAGAGGAAGGCTAAAAACCCCAGTAGAGCATAATCCAGCTTGCTACAGCAGGGGAAAAATTCCTTCCTGATCCGCGAGAGGCAATTTTCCCTGGACCTATGTCAGTACCCAATTATATTCTGTATATTTAGGAAAGAATCCAGTCCTTTTTTAAAGCAATCTACTGAGCTGCCCAGAACCACCTCTGGAGGGCGTCTATTCCACATTTTCACAGCTTTTACTGTGAAGAAACCTTTCCATATTTGGAGATTGAATCTTTTTTTTCCTCTAGACGCAAACAGTGCCCCCGTGTCCTCTGTAATGACCTTAAAGAGAATAACTCAACAAGTTCACTATATGGACCACTTATGTATTTATACATGTTGATCATATCCCCCCTTAATCTCCTCTCCTCAAGAGAGAAAAGATTCAGTTCCTCTAATCTTTCCTCATAGCTGAGCTCCTCCATGCCTCTTATCAGTTTGGTTTCCCTTCTCTGCACTTTCTCCAGTTCCCTGATATCCTTTTTGAGAACTGGTGCCCAAAACTGAGCTGCATATTCCAGATGAGGTCTTACTAATGATTTGTACAGGGGAAAATGATATCTCTCTCTCTCTGGAGTCCATACCTCTCTTAATACAAGAAAGGACTTTGTTCGCTTTGGAAACCGCAGCTTGGCATTGCATGTTATTATTGAGCTTATGATCTACCAAAACCCCCAGATCCTTCTCCCCCAGTTGTACTCCCCCTAGTATATATGATGCATGCATATTCTTAGCCCCCAAGTGCATAACTTTACATTTCTCAACATTAAACCTCATTTGCCACTTAGTTGCCCAATTAAAACACATTAAGTCAGAAATGTTGCTTTTAATCCCAGATCTGATCACATTCTTATTTTTTAATACCTTTATAAATGATAACACAGTTCACCCCCCACTGGTAAGTATACTATCAGTATTCTTATTGTCAGCACATGAACCGATTGGCTCCTTGTACAGCTTCTTCATCTCACCCTCCAGCTTTGCTGTACAAAGAATACAAGAGACCGATACCAGATCACATTCGGATACTCACACTGCTTGCATCTAAAAAAAACACATTTAGGCCTCATGCACACTGGACGCTTTGGCCATTTCTCCTAGACGCCTTTCTTCCTGGCAGGGGCACTTTGGCAGAAAAAACGGTTGACACTTTTAAACACATGTAACATGTTCAGGCGCGTTAATTCATTTCAATGGCTGGAATAAATTCTGAAATGAATTAACGCTCAAGCGGTAAAGTGCATTTACGCTCGTAAATCATTTTTTCTGCCAAAACGCCACTGTTCGTGGATGCGCTGGCAGTGAGTTTTTCTTTCTGCCTCTAAACGCCTATGTGTGCACGGACACATAGGCTAACATGCAGGGCGTATAGAGGCAGACCCTAGACGCCCTTAAGAACCTTGCAAAACTGTCCAGTGGGCATGAGGCCTTCAGAATGTATTAACAATTACCAAACGGCATTAATGTGTGTCTTTAAAACCCACCTCTAGCCAAAGCTTCTAATGCCGCGTACACACGGGCGGACTTTTTGACCGGACTGGTCCGACGGACTTTCGACGGACTTTTGAACGAACGGACTTGCCTACACACGATCACAGCAAAGTCCGACGGATTCGTACGTGATGACGTACACCGGACTAAAATAAGGAAGTTCATAGCCAGTAGCCAATAGCTGCCCTAGCGTGGGTTTTCGTCCGTCGGACTAGCATACAGACGAGCGGACTTTTTCGACCAGACTCTAGTCCGTCGGAAAGATTTGAAGCATGTTTCAAATCTAAAGTCCGTCAGATTTTCGGCTGGAAAAGTCCGCTGAAGGTCCGATGAAGCCCACACACGATCGGATCGTCCGTCGGACCAGTCCGATAGAAAAGTCCGCTCGTGTGTACGCTGCATTACTGGTTTTGTGCAGGGCCAGTTATGATTATAGCTGACAAAGGTAGAATTTTTCCTCACTTCCTCCTGTGTATTCAGGACAGGAAGTGAAAGAAATATCAACATTGATTCATGCAATATATGTTAAACAATAATTCATTGCGCTAAATGTGCTAACAAATAATAATGAGCTTGTTGCTGCTATTCATGACAACAGTCAACATGTGTTTGTGATAGCAATCAATTAATGTGAAAATGAGTAAATATACCACATCGCAATCAAACCCAAATGCTAAAACCTAATACACAGTGCTAGTGCACAATAATAAAAATAAGTGAGCAATAATAAATGCAAATATTGATGAAAAAATGACTAAGCATGTGGCCAGTGAAAGTTCAATGCTGTGTAAATAAACAGAAAGTTCAATTTGCAGATATTCTTCACAGGTGCTGCTGTTGCTAAAAAAGTGCTGAAGTGCTCTAATATCCACACAGGTGATCCGTGCTTCACACCCCCCCTAAGTGGTTAGACTCACCAGATGAGATGGACCCCTCAGGCAGTACTGCGTTTGAGACAAACAGGCTTAACTGGTGAGCAGGGTGATGAGACGCCAAATCCAAGGTGTAATTCTTCCTGCGATGTTGTACTCAAACAGAAAGGGAGAGAGTCCACATTGTGCAGTATGTCTTGATTTATTCAGTAAAACACCTGTTTACAAAGTTCCATAGTAAAACAAAGGATACAACATCAAGAACAGCCCGTTCGTTGCAGGAAGCAGGCCGTTCGTTACAGGAGCACTGACACATTTCACCCCCCCCCACAGGGAGTTGAGGGGCGTCAAATGCGTCCAACGCTGACTCCGGCACCCCCGTGTGACATCACGTCCGATGAGCGGTGGTATGCAGGTGTAGTTGTGAGAGAACCCATGCTGCTTCCTGTAACGAACTTTCACTGGCCAAATGCTTGGTCATTTTTTCATCAATATATGCATTTATTATTGCGCACTTATTTTTATTATTGTGCACTAGCACTGTGCATTAGGTTTTAGCATTTGGGTTTGTTTGCGCTGTGGAATATTTATCAATTTGCACATGCAATAAGTTACCTGCACACATCACTTATCTGCCACTTTAATGGCTAATGCCCAATATGGAGCCTTATCATATATTCAGAACTAAAATATTCCCTGGAAAAGAAACAATGTGGCACAGGCTTGAGTCAGAACCAAGGCACAGCAGGAACTGATCCAATAAAATATTTAATAGGCAACATGTTTGAGTGGTAAATCCATAATGGTGGCACTCCATTACAACGAGTTGCTTGGTGCAAAACCAACCCCTTTAAGGCAAGGTGCTTCATGTAAAAAAATTCCAAATGTGTCTGAAGAAAGAAAATGTTAATGAGTCATCCTGCTACAGCCCCGAAAGTCCATTTTGGGGGACAGTGTGATTGAATAAGTTGTAAGAATACGAACACAGTTCCCCCCACTGGTACTGTCTTCATGCACCCCCACCTTCTCTCACCACCTTACCTACAACCCCCCCCCAAACACCCCTTCTCACAACTGTGCCTACACCTCCCCCTCTCACCATTGTGCCTACCAGTGGCGGCCCGTCCATTATTGGCGCTGCCCCCCTATCCATGCGTCCGGTCCCCTAATCTACACGCAGGGCACCGGACGCATTGATTCCAGAGGCTCCAATAGGCTTCAAAAAAGGGTGGGCTTGCTGCGCTCCAAGCCCACCCAGTTGTGTGAGAATAGCGAATTAATAGTCGCTATTCTCACACTGATCCTTCTCCCGGCCAATCAGGAAGCGGGTCTGAGACCCATCACCCAATTGGCTGAAAGAACAGGCGATCCTATTGGACGCCTAGGAGGAGGGGGGAGGAGACACACGGTGGAAGCCGCCTTGATGGGCCGCCCATAGGAGCGATGCCTGCCCGGAACCTAGATGGGGTAAGTGTGGGGCTGGATGACCGACCAACCACGAGACCCCCTCGGGGGGATGATTGTTTGCCGCCCCCCCAAAAAAAAAAATTAACCAGCCGCCACTGGTGCCTACACCTCCCCTGAACTCCCCCTCTTACCATGGTGCTACATCTCCCCTGAACAAACTCTCTACTCACAGTGCCTACACTCCCATGAACAACCCCTCTCGCTGGAGCCTGGAACAGTGGAGTGTGATGGTGGTCTTAAAACAGTGTAAAACTGTGTTTACTTATATATTCACTATACAACATTCTCCTCTTTTGAAGAAGCTGGCATGTGGTTCTGTAAGGGGTACATACCCCAGTATTGAATGTTAATGACTACTTTCAGTTATGGCCTAGCAGTTTCTGATTATTTCCCAAATTCCCACCTGTTCACTCCATGGGGTGTAGTTGATATTGCCTTGGCGAGTGCCAGAGTACTGCAGCCTCCCCACCTTGCGTTGGGTCATTGCAATGTTGTGACACACTATATTGCCATAATATTCAGGTCATGCATTTGAATTCCTTGAGGCCATCTTGTCTGCAACCAAGGAACGAGTTAAATATTTCTTAAGCTGTCTGGCCTAAGACAGGTGACCATGCATGCTTAGGACATGGATAGTGCAAATACTGGAGCAAGAAAAGATCAATAATCAAATTCCACATGGCAAGTGAGCAGAAGATAATTTGTCAATGCCAGGTTGGGCTGAAATATTGGAAGCTGACTGCAGTGGAGCAGGAGATGATTGGGTTGTCCCAAGGTTTGGAGTATGGAATACAGGTAGGCTGAGAGTTGTGCCAAGTTCCAGTGAAGTGGAGTTCCCTGCACATTTACCCAGAAACCAGAATGAAGCCCAACTCTGAGTAGAGCATTCCAGGGGAATGGGGCTCTCCGTCATTCAACCTAGAAGACTGAGGATGCAGTGTGAGTTCAGAGCATCATAGAGTCACCCCCTTTAAGCCATATAACCTTAATTTACCCATTTATACCTGTAAATAAATACATGATCCATCAAAACCTCATAATTACGCCCAATGTTTTCCTGCCAACTATCATTCTCATACAGCACGTAGCAGTAAGATGAATATTCACAGCTGACAAATCATTTCCTTCATCTCTCTCTCTGTATTTTAGAAAGCAACTTGAATGTATGCCCTTTCAGCAATCTGAGTTTTTCATTCAGCCTACTCATTGAACAAAAAAAAGAAAATCAGTTTATACTCAGCTTTACTTTAAAAAGCAAGTTATAAATTATTTAGTGCCATTATCAGTAATCAAGCTCAGATTTTTACATATGAATCTCTCCTCTTCCTCAGAACTCAAGCTGGGGGAGGATCAGCTGTTATTCTGAACTTCCTGGGAAGTGTCAGAGAGGCTGGGGAGGGGGGGTGGGAATTGGGGACAATGGCAGTGTTATGGGCAAAGACACTGGATTTATATGCAAATTGAAAAGCACCATGAACTCAACCTAACAAAGAGAAGACTAAAACTATTCACTGTGGATCCTACTTCAGTCAACACATACATAATAAATAAAGATGGGACGGTCTCAGTAATTGAGTAGAAGTCCATCCACAGTATGGTAGTAGCATGTTTTAACAAAAAAAAAGCTCAACTGAACCCTAAATCTGATGTCAGATGGGCGACGCTGCTGCTAAGCTTCCAGAACTCCATACCTTTCTGCCTGGGGTGGGGGCTGCTGTGGTCTGGGCTGTGGGTCAGGGCTTTTTCGAAAAGCCAGTGGTGAATGTGCCCCTGAAGTGGCAGTTCAGGGGTGCCGTATAGTCACGGTGTGAAAGCACTTGATTTTATGGCACCATGGTCACTTCACCACAACACACGTTTTTCGCACCTGCCTCTTGGGCCGGGCCTTTTGGTCAGGACCAGGGGAAATTTTTATGCCTGGCCGGAGGGCCGGCCATTGTATAGCACAATGGCCACTTTCACTCTCCCATCTCACTATCTTCCCCACTCTTTCTTTTACCCCTGTTTGTCACCTTTTTGTCTTTTTTTTTGGTTGTCTTGTATACACGTTTGTCACTGTGTGGCGAGTAGGGTTTGGGTCCTCGGGCCTACTCTGAAAGTCTTGGGAGGGGGTGGACATAGGCCTTTTGGCTTGGTTCGCCCTCTCCTTTGAGGGGTCTCTCTTCGGGAGAGCCCCACTGTACTTGGGTTGGTCTGCTTCGGCAGTCCTTCCAGTTGTGGGGGTCCGCCTGGTTTCGGCCGGATGGACCCTTTGTCTGAGTACCTCAGTCCCTGTCTGGAGCCTAACGCCCCGGGGGATCAGGGTAAGGTCCTTCCCTAGTGGAGGACTCTGTACACCCGTTGCACGTTTTTGTGTTTCACTCTCTATGTGTGGGCACTTTTTTTGGCACCGGGTGGAAGTTTTTGAGGTGTGTTTTGCACGCCACTGGCTTTTCGATAGAGACTCTGCTGCTAGAGACAAATCACCAGTAGCAAGATCGCTAAAGAGGCTGCCTGTCTGTCCCTATGGAATCGCTGACTTTGCAGCAAGATGTCGCTCTGTTGCTTGCCCAAATGCTGCTGAATCTTGATCGCTTGATCAGCTACAGAGGCGATTCCATCAAGACAACCAGCAGCCTCTTTCCAATACTGCCCATTGGCGATTTTCACAAATTGCCAGTGGTAGGATTGCTAGTGGCCGAGTCGCCCCTCTGACATCAGCCTACGGGCCATTTCAGACGGACATTTTTAGGCAGCAATTCCTCACTGCTACAAATCAAATCGTTAATGCCGATAAACAGAGATTTGTAAACAACAAATTAATCGCTATAGTTACTTACAATTTGTTGCTACTACATCATTAGGTTGATGTGCTCTACTACAAATCACTCTCGTTCAGCGATTTGCAACAAAGCCATAGAAGTGAATGGAAAGAAACCGTCGCTGGCGAGCTAGTTGGGGACATGAAGCGCTGCTCACACTTAATTGAGTGACCGAGCTACATACCTGTAACATTAGCAAGTTAGTAATGCCACGAAAATACTATTTCTTTAGCAACAAATCACAAAATAATAAAATAAAAGGAACCTTTGTATCTCTCTCAGTGCAAATTCTGTAGCAAACTGTATTCAAATCATGGGAGACAATCATTGATGGACAAGTGCTGCAGCTCTAATTTTTTGTTGTCTGTATGCTTCTTTGCTTGTTGACTGGCAGCATTGCCAATGGTCAATTTGCTCAAGACTCAAGGCGCAGAGTCTAAAGGAGCCACCTGGAATTCACCAGAGTACCCCACAAGAAGTGACAGACTTTGCAGCAGAATCAGGTTGCCGCCTTTGGTTGCCCTCAGCCTGGCATCTTTTCTGGCCAGTTTCAACCAAACCATACCTGAGGGCTGGGTATTGGATATATGGGGGTGGGAATGTCACGGGGAATATGGGGTGTTTTAAGCTTCAACATGTTAATATCAATTCCAAAAATATTTTATATCATTTAACAAAGGTTTAACAACACTGAAGAAATAACACTTTGCTACAATTTAAAAGTAGTGAGTGTACAGCTTGTATAACAGTGTAAGTTTGCTGTCAGCACTCATACGTCTATTTCCCAAAGAAAACCTCTTGATATGACGCTGAGCACGTGCACTCAACTTCTTTGGTCGACCATGGCGAGGCCTGTTCTGAGTGAAACCTGTCCTGTTAAACCACTGTATGGTCTTGACCACCATGCTGCAGCTCAGTTTCAGGGTCTTGGCAATCTTCTTATAGCCTAAGCCATCTTTATGTAGAGCAACAATTCTTTTTTTCAGATCCTCAGAGAGTTCTTTGCCATGAGGTGCCATGTTGTCTTCCAGTGACCAGTATGAGAGAGTGAGAGCGACAACACCAAATTTAACACACCTGCTCCCCATTCACACCTGAGACCTTGTAACACTAACGAGTCACATGACACCGGGGAGGGAAATAGGCTAATTTGGCCCAATTTGGACATTTTCACTTAGGGGTGTACTCACTTTTGTTGCCAGCGGTTTAGACATTAATGGCTGTGTGTTGAGTTGTTTTGAGGGAACAGCAAATTTACACTGTTATACAAGCTGTACACTCACTACTTTACATTGTAGCAAAGTGTCATTTCTTCAGTGTTACCACATGAAAAGATAGAATAAAATATTACCAAATTGTGAGGGGTGTACTCACTTTTGTGAGATACTGTAGCTGGTGATACTAGCATGAAGCTCCTTGGCTGGGAACTTTGTGCCTTTGTGACACGGTCTTCTCTAATCTCCCGCCTTTAAGTCACCATGTTAAATGTTCTCCCAATGGTGACAACAAGCAGCTGTGCAGATGCACATTGCACAGGTATGGTCCACTGTTGTCACTGGAATTAAACCAGCCCTATGAAATACCATGCAGCCATCACTGTACTGCATGTGGGCAGGACGTGGTTCTAAAGAAGCTGCAGGAGATCAGCACTGAGATGTAACAAAGGTTCAAAAAAGTATGTTTTTTACCAAGTAAAATGTAAAATGTGCAAGATCCACAGCATTGGCGGTCATTCAGTATTAACGGATTTGAACTAAAGACCCTACACTAATCTCCCCCTATGCAGTTTGCCAGCCCCTCCTATGCTGCTCCAACACATTATCATTATTGCCCCCACTGTTTTACAATGAGTGGGCTGGGTTATCCATTCTCATACCGTGGTTGGATCATGTGAGTCTCCTGGCCAGGATTGGCCAAAAATGTGCACATTTGCCTTAACACGACCCCTGGTAATTCATGGCTGAGGCGATACCAAGTCTCACCTCTAGTCCTAAGGATAATGTGTCTGTGAGGCTATCACTTGTGGCTCAGTATTGGGGTGTATTTTGTGGGTACAAAGATAGCAGACTGTGTGCACTGAATACCCCAGTATTCAGCAAAGTACTTTTTTCTCTTCAGAGTACCCACAGGCCCTATTTATCTAAAACGTAGAAAAAGTATAGGATGAAAGGCATGCCCTTATAAGCCATACCCATGAAGGTGCAAATTTTTTGGACACTCACCCATGTTTTTCGCTTTCTACACAGTTTGTGATCCACATCGGTCTTCTAAAACCCTTCAAGGTGTCCCAACTAAATATTTTGAAATGTTAATAATAGGTCAACCCAACATTTCAGATTCCTAATATGTGCCTGCTGTACCATGTACTTGTATGAAAAAGTTTCCTGTTCTCTTTGTATTGCTTCCTTTATGTGATATCCCTGGTTCCTGCCAGTCCCTCTGCTTTCCTAATAAAAACTGACCACACTAAGCATGAGAGCACAGTGTGGTCAGTTTTCTAGCTGTGCTGAGAATTTAGCCTACTCTCCTCCAATAGACTTCTGCTGACATGCTCCCCCTGCACAGCCATTAACTGGGAAGATCAGTGCACTGTTGTTTTTCCACCCCCACCTCTCTATGCAGCTGAAAACAGGGGTTATGCGATCACTTTTTTTATATGTATACACAAATGTTTTGCCTTTCATTTTTATTTTAAGCTCTATATATATATATATATATATATATATATATATATATATATATATATATATATATATATATATATATACTTTAAGTGCTATTGCTGCTAAATGACTCAGGGCCATTTTAACATGGACAACACCTAAAATGGGCCGAGATCTCATTGTGGCTCCCCATCAATGAACAAGAACACAAGTCTTGCTTACACTCTTTGCTCTACATAGCTGTCCCCTGTACTCAGAAATAAGATGAGGAATGGCTCATTAGGGAACTGTAGAATGGGTTCATTGGAATGTAGAACAGACAAGAATTGTCTAGTGCAGTTAAGTGCAGCCAGACAGATCTGTCGAGTGTCATTAGTGTGACAGCACTGTTTACCAGGCTGTGTGAGGAGAAGGAGAAGAGGTCTGCAGGCCTGGAGGTGAAGGACCAGACACAGATAAATGATGAGAGCGTGCTAAAAGAACAGATGCCCAGGACGATCCTCCACTTCCATCTGCGCTAAAAGCTCATCTCATCTCTGACCTCGTTTTATTAATAGAGCAGATTGGAACCATTGCATGTTCTAACTGTGTTTACTTATGTCGGTAATACAAGGCAGCTATTCTTTGGATACCACCAGTGCTTTATACCAAAGGGGGCACTTTATATATTTCACAAATTTGTACCTACCTTTAATAACATTAGGTATTTCTGTACAATACTATCCTAAAACAATTCTGCGAACCTTTAACTAGTTGTGTACCCCACATACAGTACATTAACCATGTCTCATCATTGCAGCTTTATAATTATCTGGAATCCTCCCCCTAGACAGCCAGAGTTATGCCTCGTACACTTGATAAGAATATCGGACGAACGATCGTGCATGCTAGTTTTATATCGAAAACCAGAAGAATACTAAAGTTACGAAAATTCTCATATGACAGAATACAACTTCAGAAGTGATGTAATGTATTGCATTGTACTGTAATGTATTCTTTAGTTTCCAAGCATGCCGGTCTTGGTCACACAATTTGTTTCATACAAATACTATATTAATTACACAAAAATCGTATTTTCTGGTATTGTATGAGAAACATTTTCGTGTTTGTCCCATCAGATAATTTTGCACGAACTGTGGTGATCGGAGCTGTGTACTAATCATCAGATTATGGGACAATCACTCCAAAAGCAGTATTTTTCATCCGATTTTCTCATCTTGTGTACTAGGGATAAAAAACTCACCCAATCAAAGGGCGCTAAAAAAAAAATAAATGAATAAAAATAAAAAAGCTGCAATCTTAAAAAACACTAAAATGAGAATCTTTGTTGCACATTATTCAAGTGCACTTATTTTTTTGGTGGGGGTGTGGGCTCAGATTACACACCATGTTAGAAGGAACCTGTACTTTTCTGGGTAAAGGAAAAAGCTCTCTGTTTACCAGGCCTGAAGAGGAGCTTGTACTTCTATTACATAGTGCTGTACATCAGGGGTCCCCAACCCCTGGGCTGCGGACCGGTATCGGTCTGTGGCCTGTTAAGCAGGCCACCGTCACACAGCAGGTGGTGAGTCCTGTCACGAACCGCGGGCCATTTAGCAGCCTGTGTCTATTTTCTCATGCCTCCTGACTGGCCGCCGGTGTCAGCCTATTAGCAAGGCAGGGGGCGGGAGCAGCTGCAGATCGGGACAGAGAGCGGGAGACACGCTTGTTAATATAAGTTTGGCAGCTCCCAATCTCTGTCCCGAACTGCAGCTTCTCCTGCCTTGCTAATAGGCCGACACCGGCGGCTGGTCAGCTAACAGGCTGACACCGGCGGCCAGTCAGGAGACATGGGAGAATAGACACAGGCTACTGCCTCTGCCCTTCCAAAGGTAAGACACTGTAGGGGAGGCAGAGATTAAAAGGGGCACTGTGGAGGGGCATGACTAAAAGGGGGAGGGGGGGCATGACTGCAGGGAGGACTGTGATGGGGGGGGGCATGACTGCAGGGAGGACTGTGATGGGGGGGCATGACTGCAGGAAGGACTGTGATTGGGGGGGGGGCATGACTGCAGGAAGGACTGTGATGAGGGGGCATTATTGCAGGGAGGACTGTGATGGGGGGGCGGCCAGTCATGCCTCCTGACTGGCCGCCGGTGTCAGCCTATTAGCAAGGCAGGGGGCGGGAGCAGCTGCAGATCGGGACAGAGAGCGGGAGACCCGCTTGTTAATATAAGTTTGGCAGCTCCCAATCTCTGTCCCGAACTGCAGCTTCTCCTGCCTTGCTAATAGGCCGACACCGGCGGCTGGTCAGCTAACAGGCTGACACCGGCGGCCAGTCAGGAGACATGGGAGAATAGACACAGGCTACTGCCTCTGCCCTTCCAAAGGTAAGACACTGTAGGGGAGGCAGAGATTAAAAGGGGCACTGTGGAGGGGCATGACTAAAAGGGGGAGGGGGGGCATGACTGCAGGGAGGACTGTGATGGGGGGCATGACTGCAGGAAGGACTGTGATGGGGGGGGGCATGACTGCAGGAAGGACTGTGATGAGGGGGCATTATTGCAGGGAGGACTGTGATGGGGGGGCGCATGACTGCAGGGAAGACAATGATGGAGGCCATGAGGTACCATATTAAATGCCTTAGCGAAATCCAGATGCACCTTCCATATGTATCCCCTACCCTGCTGGTCCATGGGGGCCTCCAAGAGCAACCCGATAAATGCAGGTATTGTGAAGCACGTTACTTTTTACCCTGCCGTCACACAACACAGTGCACTACAAATGAACATTCAATCGCCAAGCCCAAGAGCGATTACATGGGCAGAGGTGGGGTCTTTAGCCCAATGAATGCTTTAACACTTTTATGGTCAGAACTGACACATTGATTCTGTGGAAATTCCAGACAGCAAATGCAGGAGTAGAGAAGTGTGCGAAGTACATAAAAATCAGGCTTGCCCTGAATGGGAAATGTGCAAGTTTGCTTTACAGCAAACCTATCACATTATATACTGTATATGGCCATAATATTACATACCACAGGTTGCCTACATGTACCTTTAGTGGAACTATGGTCTAAAACCAAAACAAATATACAATGCAGCATGACAAGTTAAGTGATGTAGTGTTAATGGTTTCACTAGTTTTCTTAGAAAGGTCAAACATGTAGCTTTGATCTGTGCACTGGCAAGGCTCCTTCCTTTCTTTCTGTATTTAGAGGACACCGCTGAGGCTGGGTCATTGGAGCGTTGCCACACTTGTGATGGTTGTGTTCCCTAAAACTACAGAATGATGCAGTGATGTCACAATAGGCTGTGCTTTCATTCTAGTTATTTCTAATACGCAAACTCCTAGCTTGCCAATCATCAGACCAAACATAGCCCACTCATCAGAACATTAAAAACTATGTCTAGCCCCACCCATCACTACCCATAAGACTATGTGTCATGACGAAAGCTGGACATATATTATACAATTTTCTTGTTCAATTTCCTTTAGATTAGAAGAGCTTGCATGATTGCATACAAATTGAAAGTGTTTAGGTTTGACCTCATATTATATGGTTCTGGCAAATCTAAAGGAAAATTGTACAAGAAAATGGCAGGGCTCGACAAACCCCGGGCGCCAGGTCGCATTTGCGACTAGAATTAGCGACATGGCGCCTGGGGCGGCACAGCTGGGGGTTATCCCGTCTCTGTGCGGACTCCGACCCCCCCCCCCGTGCGATCGTGGGCCGCGCCGGCCGGTAATCGAGGCCGGGGCTTTGCGGCCTTCTTCGGTCCTTCTGTAGTACTTCTGGAATCTGGCGCCATCTTGTGGTGGCCGTTGGTATTACAACCAGCAATGCTAATGCAATGCTAATGCGAAATACCTGCCTGTTTTCACTGCCCGCCCATCTCCTTCCCAAAGTGGAGAAGAGAAGGAAGTGAATGTGGGGATAGCCTTTTTTTTTTTTGTAATAGTTTTTATATAAATAAAAAAAATAAAAGCTGTTTATTTTTTTTCTAATTAAAATTAATTTATTTGTCATCTCCCTGCTTGGCCCCTTTCACACGGGCTGTCTGATAAGGTTCGCCTGTCTGTTTTTCAGGCGGACCTGATCGGACCCTTAGAGCCCTTTCACACCGAGCTGCGGGGGGCGTCGGCGGTAAAGCGGCGCTATTTTTAGTGCTGCTTTACCGTCGTTTAAGTGACGCTATTCGGGCCTCTAGCGGGGCGGTCTTTCTGTGTAAATTTAAGATTAGTTATTTTTTATATTGAAAATAAAGCTTTGTCGGTCGTTTAAAAAAAAAACCTGGCTCCTAACTTTTTTAGCTGGCTCCTAGATTCCAAGCAAATTTGTCAAGCCCTGAGAAAATGGTATAATGTATGGCCAACTTTAAGAATCTGTTCCCACTGTGGGGTGGAGTGGCAGGCCCGAACCTGGTGAAGCCATTGGGCGGATGGTAGTGAAAGCCACAGAGTGGATACAGAGGTCTTGGCTGGCAGCTTCCTTAGTGGTGGTGAAAGCCCTGAAATAGGCTGAGGTGCAGAATCTAAGATAGCACCCGTCTTCACCCAAGCTCCCAGTGGATAAGAAGTTGCGCTGCAGGCAGTATCTAGGTTGCGGTCCCCCGGCTCACCCAAGTAGGCCACAACTAAGAGCAGATGGTCTCTCTTGCAACTCTGGGGCACTGGACTTTAACGGCAGCAGGATATGTTGTGGTATAAGTCAGGCGGCACTCCGACTTCCACTTAGCCTATGGACTGCTTGGTGCACCAAGGCCACAGAATGGATACAGAGGATTTGGCTAAAGACAAAAAAAATGCACACTTCACAACTGTACTGTTCATCAAACAGTATATGGAGGTTCAGAAAAAAAAAATGTTTCTTTAAAAACAAGAAAGTCTTACAGATGCTGGATAAGGAATATGCCCAATTTAGTACAAATGGCAGGGAAAAACCACTGGGGCCAATGAAGACCACGGACATCAATCGGGAAACAACAATCCTGGAAGATCTGTTCTGCATAGAGGGTTGGCTGGCTGCTCACTTGGGTGAAAAGGGCCAAGGCACAGAATTTAAGATACCAGCAGGTCTTCATCAGGCTCTCAGTGGTGCAGATATTGCGCTGAAAATTGTGTCTTTTTGCTGCATCACTGCTGTGGAATTTTATTGAGTAATTGTTACATCCTGTTACAACATGGTAGAGCTGTGCGATTAATCGTTGAGAATTGTTATCGCGATTTTTTCCCCCTTGCGATTTTGACAAAGTATTTCCCAATTCTTTCAATGCTGAGAATTCTCTCTCCACTGCTGAAGCCGACAGCCGTCAAAACGCGCAGTCTGCCAAGTATCACAACATTCTTTAGCAGTGGAACCAAGTATAAACATTGTAATGATTTGTCCTTTCGGTGTGTAAGGCATAATTCCCACGAGGTGGATCCGCTGCCTCGGAGTCCGCCTCTGCCTGCCAGCTCAGCAGGAGATCTCTCCGTTGATCTCCGCTGAGCCAGCGGATGACAGGTCCCTCTCCGCTGCTGCCTATGGAGAGATCGTACAAAAACGGACAGCATGTCCGTTTTCATCAGATCTCACTCGATCCGATAGCGATGGATGCGAAAACTGACAGGCGGACCTCAACGGTCCGACCGTCTGAAAGGGGCCCAAATGAGGAAAGTTTAACCACTTAAACACTGAACCTTTTTCTGACATTTGTTGGTTTTAAAAATCATTTTTTAGTTAAAATCATTTTTTTTGCTAGAAAATTACTTAGAAACCCCAATTTATATATATATAGATATATATATCTATATATATATATATATAGATATATATATATATATATCTATATATATATATAGATATAGATAGTAGAGACCCTAGAGAATAAAATGGTGGTTGTTGCAATTTTTTTATGTCACAATATTTGCGCAGCAGTCTTTCAAATGCAAATTTTTTTGTAAAAAAATGACACTTTAATGAATTAAAAAAAAAAACTAACCAGTAAAGTTAGCCCAATTTTTTTTGTATAATGTGAAAGATTTTATGCCGCGAGAACCGTGATCTTTATTCTAAGCAAAAAAATTGTGATTCTCATTTTGGCCAGAATCATGCAGCTCTACAACATGGTTATAAATACTGACAGACAATCCAATAAAGATTGCTTTTATGTGCATTTATCTTGTTTATGTTTTCATACCAAGACTGTGTTCAGTGCACCGACCAACAGTGTACACGCCTCATTCAAAGTCCCAGACCCTCTCCTTTTTGCTAATGAACAGAGATGGAGGCAGCGGCGGCCTGTGCATTGTGGACGCACGGGCGCCGCCTCCCTATCCCTATTGCCACCTCCCTATCCATGCGCCCGGCCCCTTTCAGGACACCGGATGCATGGACTCCTATGGTGGGGGCAGGAGGCTCTAATAGGCTTCAAAAAAGGGTGGGCTCGGGGCGCAGAGAGTACACCCTGATCTCACCCAATTGTGTGATCATAGCGAATGAATATTCGCTATTTTCACACCGAATTGCCTCCCCGCCAATCAGGAGGCAGGTCAGTGAGACCTGTTTCCTGATTGGCCAAAGCGCCAGGCGTCCCTACTGAATGCTCAGCACTTTGGCGGAAGTGGGACAGAGCGGAGGAAGCTCACTGGAGAAGAGGTCACCTTACCAAGGTAAGTGCCTCCTGCATGGTGGTGTCCCACGATCCATCCGCGCGGTGGGGAATGGTGTGTGAGCGGGCTGGTGTGTCACGTGATCCACAATCCATCCGTGGGGGGGTGGTCTTAGCTCGGTGTCCCGCGATCCATCCGCGGGGGCCGGGGGGGGTATTGTGGTGTGAGCGGGGTGGCAGCATGTGATGGGCACAGTGGCAGCGTTTGATGGGCACCGTGGCTGCGTTTGATGGGCACCGTGGCTGCGTTTGATGGGCACCGTGGCAGCAATTGATGATTTTTTTTCAAAAATTTTTTGCGCCCCCCCCAAAAATTTTGAGCACCAGCCACCACTGGGTGGAGGCACATGTCTATGTGGGTCTCATTCAAAGTCCCAAACTTTTTCTATAGTATCCACGTTGCAGTTCTCTGGCTCACCTGACCAGGGTGCAATCGAGAGCAGATGGGACTCCTTTGCAGCACTAGGGCACTGCACTTACACAACAGTGGGTACACAGAGAGACAAATGAGAGTAGCGCAGCCACATAGGCCTTAACGTCTTGTCCAGTTCACCTCAGAGATCTATGGTCTGTTGTGGAGCCTATTAATGGAATGGGGCTTTTATATGTGCCCAGAGTTCTATATGAACCCCTTAAGCCACACTGCTGGGGCTTTTGTTTCTTTTCAATAAAAAAACAAATCTTGATTTGTGCTAGACAAATACAAACTGTATGTAAAAATAACTGAGCCCTAAGGCATAGATTCTTTAAGTATAGATAAGTGCGGCACACATACCATAATCTCTACAGATAACCACACTGGAAAGAGCTTTTCTAGACTAATAATCTTCTTAAGAATCCCTAGCAACTTCAGACCTGAGAATCTCCTGATCCTCTCTTCATTATATTGTACTAATGAACACATCTGACCTGTCTGTGTTCACAAGAACCACAGCCTAGCTATTTATTTCATTGACAATCCGTTATTAACAAAAGAAGAAGCCTTTTTGGCAATTCAGCGACAAACTAAAAATGTACTGTATTAATTCAGCTACCTGCCCATACAAAGCCTTAGTATAGTGGTTCCCAAGCTCAGTCCTCAAGTACCTCCAGCAGGCCATGTGTTCAGGATTTCCATCTTGAACACGTGCTTTAAATCAATGTCAATGACTTGGTATTTAAGGCAGCTATTTATCTCTGGCCTGTTCCGGGTACTTGAGGACTGTGGTTGAGAACCATTGGCTTAGTGACGACTAGCCCTACAGTCTTGGAGAACTGAGCTCAATTACCATCAGGGACAATATGTGAATACTATAGAATTTGCTAAGCTGTGGAGGGTGGTGGGACTGCGCACTCCCAGGTCACAAAATCTTAAAGGCTATGTCACACAAGTGATTTTCACCAACAATAGGTTTACTAAGAGACTGCTCACCTGTTTCTACTCAGTCGTCATTTTGGCCAAATATTACCCCCTTCCTGCCCTCAGGGAGATTAGTCAGCTTTTCAGGCGAGTGATAGAGCACTTCTATAGAGATAAGTGGTATGCTTCCGTGGGTGATTAACCCATGTGAAAAAGAGTGCTGTGGAGCAATTTATAAACTTTTCAGCTCTGTGCTCATTGCTTATTGCGACCTTATACTTTTTAGAGATTCTCCACATGATAGGCTGATTTCCCTATTTATAGTCAGTTTTAGGTATTCTCAACCAGAACACAATCTGCATGGAGTGTGCATGTTCTCCCAGTGCTACTATGGCTTTGCGCTCCGGTTTCTTCCCATACTCTAAAGACTTGCTGGTAGGTTAATTGGCTCCTGTCTAAATTGCCCCTACTATGTGTATGTATGAATGTGAGTTAGGGACCTTAGATTGCAAGCTCCTTGAGGTCAGGGACTGATGTGAATGTATAAAACATGTAAAGCATAAATTGTTAGTGATATAAAAACACCTATAATAAATAAATATAATGTTCATCTACATAAGCATACCACACAGCAAGGACAGTACAGTAACTGGACAAAAAAAAAAAATATACAGGGACCTTAGTTTAACCCTTTGGCAAGGCACCGCCTGCCTTTTTAAAGCGGGGTTCCACCCAAATTTTGAACAATATCTGTATGTATTCTCTTCCTTGCCTAGATGCTGACATGCCGTTTAAAAAAATTTAAATCACCGTAATTACCTTTTATTTTTCTATTCTTCTTAGCACTTCCTGGTTCTCCTCCCATGGGAGTAGGCGTGTTTCTAGCCTCTCCCAGACTCCTGGGAGCTAGTCTCAGGCTTCCCAGGATGCCACTGAGCATGTGCGGGAACGAGCGGTGAATGTTGGGAGCACAGCATTCACCACATCCAGGAAATAAATGCTTGTGGGCTTCAAATGCCCAATGAAGATGGAAACCGCCTGCAGTGAATAATATAAGTTATTCTTTCCGACGAAATCTGACACAGGCGGACATATTACACACAATATGTGAGTATGTAATGCTGAGAAGAAAAGTTTGTGAATGAACTCAAAAAAAAAAAAAAAAAAAACGATAGATAGGTGGACCCCCGCTTTAAGAATTTTTAGATGCCACGAGGCGGGGCCTATGATCATGTGACTGCCGTGATTGCCTGTCACGGTGGTCACACAATCAGGAGCTTTCCGTTAGCCGTTGGTAACTGGCAGCTGGTTTTACAATGTACGCATATATACGGCTGCTCTGCACCAAGGCCCACCCACCGAGAGGTCGCATATTTACGTGCTGTCGGCGCTAACAGGTTAAAATAAGTGGAGTACTGAAGTCTGTAAAAACCATTTCCTTGTACACCACCTGTGGGAGTAGTTTACCACAATAGACCAGCTAAGGCAAGCTGAAAAAGATGCGAATTTCTTTCCTGCAACCACAGGTTGCAGGAAATAAAATTGCTCGATTTCCATCAACACACACAGTGTTGATGGGGGGGGGGGGGAGATCCCTCCAGCAGCGCTGTTGTATTCTGCCGGTGGGGAGCCTTCCCTGCCAGCAGAACACAATGATTACTGCTGGCGGCTATATATCCAGCAGTAATCTCATACAAAAAATCTGACAGACTGGTTGTTCTGAAATTGATTGATAGATTGACTTCAGTACAACCAGCCTGTCCAATCGAATCTCAGCCGATCCCTGCTGAACTGGCCAGGATTCTATCCATCTGTGGCCGACTTAACGGATATACTGAAAAAATGGTGGACTGGTCTATGCAAATTCTGAAAAGAAAGTACTGTATTTTTGTTTTTTAAAAAAAAAACACAGCTGTCAAACTGACAAATTTGCAAAACTTACTCTGGCCATACAGTAGTAGAATGGTGTTAAAAAATTTTCGTTTTTGAGCACTCATTCAATTTTCTAATGGTTACTGATGTCAAATTGACAATTGTTTTTGACTCTAGTCATGAGTGCGGCGAGCGAAGGGCCCAATTTGGACATTTTCAGTGTTGTATATAATAAAATATTTACAAAAATGTGAGGGGTGTACTCACTTTTGTTAAACACTGTGTGTGTATATATATATATATATACATATACACACACACACACACACACACACACACACACTGGGGTTGATTTACTAAAGGCAAATAGACTGTGCAATTGCTCCGAAGCTTAATAAATGAAGGGGAAGCTTTGCTGACTTCCATTATCCAATCATGTGCCAGCAAAAATACTCTTATTATTTTCCTTGCATGTGATTGGGTATTCTTTGCAAAGTGAAGCTTTACCTCATTTACTAAGCTCTGGAGCAAGTGCACAGTCTAGTTGACTTTAGTAAATCAACCCCACTGTGTGCACAATTATTAGGCAAGTAAGTATTTTGGCCAAATCATTTTTATGCATATTGTCCAACTCCAAGCTGTATAAACTTTTATGCTTATTGGATTTAAGCATATCAGGTAATGTGTATTTATTTAATGAGGGAGTGTGTGGTCTAAGAAGATCAACACCCTATTTTAAGGTGTGCATAATTATTAGGCAGCTTCTTTTCTTCAGGTAAAACGGGCCAAAAAAGAGATTTAACGGACTTTGAAAAATCAAAAATTGTAAAAAGTCTTTGAGAGCGATGCAGGACTCTTGAAATTGCTAAGATATTGGCACAAAATCACAGAAACATCAAACGTTTTGCTGCAAATAGTCAACAGGGTTGCAAGAAATGTGTAAATTAACTGCCGAAGATTTGAGACCAGGAACCCATTATCCTCCTTCGCTGTCATATTTCAGAACTGTAACCTACCTGGAGTGTCCAGAAGTACAAGGTGTTCAGTACTCAGAGACATGGCCAAGGTACAGAAGACCGAAACCCGACCACCACTGAACATAACACATAAGTTGAAACGTCAAGACTGGGCCAAGAAATATCTGAAGACAGATTTTTTCAAAGGTTTTATGGACAGATGAGAGTAATGCCCCGTACACACAATCAGACATTCCGACAACAAAATCCATGGATTTTTTCCAATGGATGTTGGCTCAAACTTGTCTTGCATACACACGGTCACACAAATCTTGTCGGACATTCCGAACGTCAAGAACGCGGTGACGTACAACACGTATGACAAGCCGAGAAAAATGAAGTTCAATAGCCAGTGCAGCTCTTCTGCTTGATTCTGAGCATGCGTGGAACTTTGTGTGTTGGAATTGTGTACACATGATCGGAATTTACGACAACGGATTTTGTTGTCGGAAAATTTGAGATCCAGATCTCAAATTTTGTGTGACGGAAATTCCGATGGAAAATGTCCAATGGAGCCTACACACAGTCGGAATTTCCGACAACAAGCTCCCAATGAACATTTTCCGTCGGAAAATCCGACCGTGTGTACGGGGCATGACTCTTCATGGACTAGATGGATGGGCCTGTGGCTGGATCAGTAATGGGCACAGAGCTCAACTTCGACTCAAATGCCAGCAGACTGGAGGTAGAGTACTGGGATGGTATTATGGTATTATTAAAGATGAGCCAGTTGGACCTTTTTGGGTTGAAGATAGACTCAAAATCAACTCCCAAACCAACTGCCAGTTTTTAGAAGGCACTTTCTTCTAGTAGTAGTACAGAAAAAAGTGTGCATCTTTCAAGAAGACATATTTATGCAGGACAATGCTCCATCGCATGCAACAATGTACTCCACTGTGTGGTTAGCCAGTAAAGGCCTTAAAAGATGAAATAATGACATGGCCCCTTCCTCACCTGACCTAAACCCTATTGAGAACTTGTGGACCCTTCTTACACGGGAGAACAAAAAGTTGATCATCAACAGATCAAGAAACTGACAGTTTCCATGAATGGAAGGCTTATGACTGTAATTGAAAAGAAGGGTGGCTATATTGGCCACTGGTTTTTTATTTTTTTTGAAATGTCAGAAATGTTTATTTGTAAATGTGATGGAAACATTTTGTTTTTCATGTAGTTGCATCATAATTCTGCACACTATTGGTTGCCCAATAATTGTGCACACATACATATTCTCCTAAGAAAGCCAAAACCTCACCTGTACTCTCTTAAATATTTAGGTTTATTAACATTTTGGATTGACCGAGAGCACTGTAGTTGTTCAATAATGAAATTAATCCTCAAGAATAGAACTTGCCTAACAATTGTGCACACAATGTATATATAGAACATATGTTTTTTTTTCTTTGGTATTGTTGTTTTGTATATTACACCCTAAAAAAATTCACTGGAAAAAAAAAATTTTTTTTTTGTCCTTAACCACTTGCCGCCCGCCCACCGTCAAATGACAGCTAGGCGGTGCGGCTCTTGTTCTGGGTGGACGTCATATGACACCCTCCCAGAATGCCCGCTTGGCCGCGCCGTGTTGCTAGGACACAACGCGGTCCCGATCTCTGTAAAGAGCCGCGGCTCTTTAACCATGTGACCGTCTGTGATTGGACACAACTCCAATCACAGCCGGTCACATGTAAACACGGAGATGCCGGTAATCGGCGCTCCTGTGAGGAGAGGAGAGCCGATCAGCGACATCTCCTCACAGAGGACATCTAGGGGTGTAATCAGGGCACTGATCCTCAGTGCCCTGATTACAATTAAGTGCCCACCACTGCCAGCAATCAGTGCCCACCTTTGTCCACAAGTGCCAACAATTAGTGCCCACAAGTGTCAGAAATCAGTGGCCATTAGTGAAGCCAATCAATGCTGTCCATTAATGCTCATCACTGCTGCCCATCAATGCCACCCACCAATGCCCATCAGTTCCGCCTATCTGTGCTCAATAGTGCCGCCTATCTGTGCCACCTATCAGTGCTCAGTGCCACCTATCGCTGCCCATAAGTGCGGCATATTAGTGCCACCTCATCAGTGCCCATAAGTGCCGCCTCATCAGTGCCGTCTCGTAAGCGCCCATCAGTGAAGGAGAAAGATTACTTCTTACAAAATTTACCGACAGACACTAAGAAAAACGTTTTTTTTCCCTCAAAATTTTCGGTCTTTTTTTTTTTTTTTTTTTATTTTAGGGAAAAATTAAAAACCCAGAAATGATTAAATACCACCAAAAGAAAGCTCCATTTGTGTGAAGAAAATTATAAAAAAATTTCACATGGTTACAGTGTAGCATGACCGCGCAATTGTCATTCAAAGTGTGACAGCGCCGAAAGCTGAAATGGGCAGGAAGGGGGTGTACAGTGCCCTGTATTGAGATGGTTAAAGTCCATGTACTCCTCCATGTACCACCTAAATGTGGTATATTTTGACACAGAAAACTGTTATCAATGGTGAAATGGAAAAAGGGGAAACTTTTGACAAATTGCTGCACAAAACCTCTACACACATTTTTATAAAGAAGATGAAAAAAATATATTAGGAATAGGTTTGCCAAAAAACTTTTCTATTGAACCCTTAAGAAATAATCCCCTTTTTTGTATAACCGAAATATGGAATATTTTTCCTCGAATGAATGGAACAGTGCATATGTTTTTCTTTGGTAAAGTTCATTCATTCAGAAAGCAAATGTTAGAAGCGAACTCAATTTTAAAATGCGAATGACATTTGTCAAGTCATCGGATGTACTAAGAATTTTCATACAAGTTTTTGAAGTGTATGGCCAGCGTTACAGTGTCAACCTGTGGTCAAAAACGTTGCTTTTGACTTAAACTGTCATCAGGTACATATCTGATGCTTGAGAGGAGATAATCGTTTGCCTTTTGGTAAATCCTTTGTATGAAAAAGGCTTAGGGAAAACACAAGGTCATAAAACAAGTAGAAAAACAAGTGAGGGCGAAGCTGCAACTGAAAGAATTCCCGCAATCCTTTGCCTTCTGCCTTGTGGCTACGAAAACCTGATCCATCTTTTGTCATTTAAAATGTGAGGGGCTGAGAGTGACTCTAGGCCAGCCCTAACTGCATGCCTGTCCCTCGTGAAGATTAAGGTCCTCCATTGATGACATGCCAGTAGTCACATCCACAAGCCACTTAGGAATCCAGACAAACATCTCATTTAGCACAGTAATATTAGAGAATCAGATTAAACGTCAGCACAGATTGGATGTAGCTCTCTATTGTAAACATTCTATAGGCTGACCCTCTGTGCTCCTCCACAGCGACCCACTTATCTTCTATTATTACATTTTTACTGTTTGGAGATCTAAACACAATCACCAATATGGGTATAGGACCATATATATATATATATATATATATATATATATATATATATATATATATATATATATATATATATATATATATATATATATATATATATGAGAGAATTTTTTTTTTTTTTTTCTATTGTTGAACTAGATGGACTTGTTTCTTTTTTCAACCAGACCAACTATGTAACTTTATAAGCTTTAACATATGAACTTAAAAGTTGGTTCCAATATTTTTAAATCTGCATGCTTTTATTAAAGGATGAGTTCATCCTTTAAAAAAATAATAATAGATTCACATCTTTTTGTAGGTAAAAAAATGTGCATTTATTTATTAGGAGCCTTTAAAGCATGGGTCATGGGTGCAATCTCAGGCTCCTGTAGGCTGTCAGTGTAAGCTGTCTGCTCATACATCATACAGGCAGGCAGTTACGGAATTACAGGAAGATTCAATGAACTACCTGAAGTGCTCATCAGCCCCCTGGTGGTTCATGAAGAATTACAAGCTGTCAACCGCAATGGTTGACAGCAGTTCTTCTCCCATTCACAGAACTCTGTGAATGAAAGATACAGCCGGGTGGGCGCTCAGAGCGTTTTTTTTTTTTAACAAATTGTGACAGCGAAGGTGCAGGGAGAAGATCCCCGGCCCCCCATTATAACAGAGGCCTCAGGGGTGGAGTTTGGAGGGGGTTGCCCATTTAGTTACATGTTACACCCCGGATATAGTATACAGTATAACATGTAATGAAAGCTGAACTTATCCTTTAGCCCTGGTTCACACTGTCACATTGCATGTGAGTCGCACAGGAATCACACCACAGTCCTATGCAAATCCAATGCAATTCTGCGCGGTGCAATTTGAGCCCATAATTGAATATGTATGAATACCCATGCGATCCGATTCAGGCAAATGTACTGCATTCCGCGACCTGCTTTTGGGGTGTCGTTACCTTTTTTATTGACAACCGCAGCAGATCGCATGAACACAGTTTGATTGCTATGCGGTGCGCAGAAATGCAGCAATTCCTGTGCATTTTCAGCATTGCATCAGTGTGAACTGGGGTTTAAAATATCTGCAAACCCATGAAGGTCCTTGTTCAGGCACTTCTTGTTATAGGATGAAAACAGTCTCCAAACTGTGCTCCTGTGTCACTCTGTCACCTGTGTCCTAATTGAGTTATGATGTTTGTATACAGTGTTGTTGTAACCATCATCCAGTTCATTGACTTTAATGTGGCCTTCCCTTTAGTCTTGCACAGTTATTCTGTACTGAAATAGCTTCCTCTGATTTCACTGCACACTGTGAGCCTCTTGCAGTGTGCATTGGAAGCTGCAGCAAGATATTGCCCGCCTCATTTCCTGGCTGGAGGATGTCCAACATCATCTAGCGCATTCCTCCCTAGCCTGTCTCTGGACCGTCCCCCTTTCATTCACTGGACTTCAGTTCTTCAATCATGAAGCCTCAGCATCACATGTGAGTGTTACATAGGGTGATCTGCATGCAAATACAGCCTGCCTAAGAATGCCCACTCCTCCAGACTGACAGACACCCATCAAGACATTTAGATATTGACAAAACTCCACCCAAGAGTCAGCCCACTACTTACATCAGGACTGAGGGCTCTTGAGAGGAGTGGCAGGGTCCGGTTATGTTTTCAGGAAGCTATGCACAGCACCCTGCTGGCGTCTCCCACCAGCCATGATCTGCCTGCATTGCATAGAGCAGCATAGAGACCAGTGATGACATCAATAGGTCTAAAATGTATAAAATGAAAAGGGTCTATTTAAAAATGTCATAAGAATGTTGAAGAGGAGGAAGTGATGAACAGGGAAGGAAAAATGATTAACCTTCAGCTTTACCGAGGAGTCTATTTAAAAACAGGTTAAAATGGTATGTGTGTATATAGAATATATATAGAAAATATATAAATAGATATCTGATCAGATACCATCTGTGAAGCATAGTTGATGGGTCGCTTCTCTCTACAGTCAACCAGTAAACAATAAGGGCCTTTCAATCACTCTTGGTCTGTGTAATTACAGTCGAGTCCTGGAAACAACTGAGGAACGAAGATAGGAACCCCTAAAGGCGGCTTCACACTGATCTGCTGCGGTTTGGCCACAGCGCAGTGTACCCACGGTTTTCACAAAATGCACCAAACCTGCCTTGTCTAATGGAAGTCTATGGCAAAGTGTGACTAACCCACACAAAAACTGTAAGTACACTGTGCTGCACCCACGCTGTGAAGAAACTGCAGTGGATCAGTGTGAAGCCTCCCTAAGTGGATGACATTTTATTTGCTAAAGCATTTTGTATTAAACAACAGCCATGTTTTTTTTTTCATAAAATCGTTTTTGCACATTTTTGTCATCTTTTTTGTTTCAGTACTGCAGATCTCCTCCACCTTCTTACAGCTACTTCAGTCTACATGCACCAGCTCCAGGATATATACAGCTTTGCTTGGACTAGCTTCCTGATAGTGACAAGAACCGATGGTGAGAACCGAGCGATCAAAGCCCACCGATTGCTCGATTCTCAGTGCTCTGTGAGCAGAGATCTGGTGACTGTCAGTCATCGGCTCTCTGTGTCCCCCCCCCCCCCTGCGCTGGAGGGGGTGGGAGTGGCTGGCTCAGGCTCTCGGCCGTTCGATGAGAGGCTGAGCCAGGTGCCGGTCCAGGGTTGTGGGCGGATCCCGACTTTATTGTCGCAACTTGAGCCTGGACCAGCTCTGTGACTTCATCCGACAGCGGGCTTTAGACTTCTGTCTGCTGAAAACGGGTCACAGGAGTGCAGAATGAATTGCACTCCTGTGATCTACAGTACAGAAGTACTGAAGCTTTGGCTGTACTTCTCCTTTAGGCTTTGATCAAAAATCTGTAAGCCAATTGGTTTCTGTGCAGAGCTGCACCAGAACAAAAATGTGCATGCCCCAGGGATGATGAACATTCTCCATTACTGTGTCACTGACAAGGAAATATCCAGTGTCCCCCACATCTGATATGCACATGCTTGTTCCAGGTCAGAGGCCCAGCAAGTAGTGAAGTCAAGGATGAAGACGACAACCTTGTAGGTTGCGTGTTCAAAAACAAGTCAGCATTGTCCATACCCAGGTCCGGGACAAGGTGCGGGCAGGAGGGGCACTGTAGCATCATGTGAGTTGGGGGATTTGTGCTGGGAAGGGGAAGAGGATTTGTGCTAGAAAAAGTGATATGGTAAAGGGGATTTGTGTTGGGAGGGGACATTTTTATGGGGGGGGGGTTTGTGCTAGTAAGGGGGATGGGTGGGATTTGGAGTGGGGTGGAGAGCATGTGTACTCAAAGAGGAAATTCGAAGGGTTGAGGATGTGTGCGAGGAGTGATTTTTTTTTGGGGGGGGGGGGGGTTGTGCTGGGGGGATTTGAGGAGAGGGTGTAAACATGCACATTGGTGCTCAATTGTTTTTTTTGTTTTTTTATGGGGGCGATTTTTGCCAACACTACTAATAATGCTCATACATCTTGGGGTGGGTGCAGCTTGACATGTTCACCCTGGGCTCTAGATGGCCTTGTTCCAGCACTGTCCTCACCTACAGTCCTATCATGACTAGTTCCTATTAAAGCAGAGCTATGGTCAATCAATAAAATTGTATATGTGAAATGAGCTGCCACAGATCTGGAATATTTTGTATATACCGGTCCTTAATGCAAAGAATTGCTAGAAAGGCACTTCCTTTGGCAAGGTGACAACAATCCTGCTCTTGAAGTGAAATCACTACAACACTGTCACCCTTGCCGCTGCTTAGCCCCACCCACAGCCCTTCAGATTGACAGCACATTGCTCTGTCTGCAGGCAATTAGGGAAATGTTGTAAAACCCATCTGTAACTTCCCAGCTGCTGTTACCACTAAAAAAATTAAAATTTTCCAGTAAAAAACTTTACTGCCACTGACCACCAATGCAGGGTGGGTGGGGTTCACTTTCACTGCCACTGACCACCAATGCAGGGAGGCATGGAGGGTTTAAGCCAGCCATAGATGGAACGATTTTCTTTGGTTGCATTAAAGAAATTCCTCCATCAACACTGACTGTTGATGGGGGAATCCCTCCAACAGAGCCATTGTTTTTCCAGCTCCCCACGCCTCCCTGCTAGGAAAACACAGTGATTACTGCCAGCGGTGATAATAGCAGTAATCGCATGTAAAATCCAACAGGCTGATTGTACCCAAGTTGATCGATCAACTTGGGTACAATCAGCCTGTCCATACATGGTCTGAATCTCGGCCGGTCGCTGCTGATCCGGCCGATATTCGAACAGTCTATGGTCAGCTTAACGTTCACTGTTACTGACCACCAATGGGTGTCAATGTTAATAGTACTGACACCAATCTGATGGGGTTTTATCGTATTCACTGACATCAATGCTGGGGGTTATCATTGTGACCGCTGACAACAATGCACAAATTTTTGAGTGTTGAGGTGCAAAAATGCGCTGCTATTGTGCGGCCCTCTGGAAGTGTCACAGGTCACATTTGAGGCCTCCTATAATTTTCCAGTTGACCATGCTACTTTAGCTGGACTACAAGCCCATTCCAGTCTACACAAAATTCCACTCCAGGTGACTAAATGGATGGGTGTGAAATAGCGGTTTCATGGCCTCAGTACCTTCTGAATTACTGACCCAAAACAAACATTCAGATCAGGAAAGTCACAGCAAAGTCAGAGCTCCTAATTTGCATACTTGCTCTTCTCAGTCAGTAACTCATGATATTTGTACAGGCATTGTTAAATATATTATGGGGCTTTGTAGGTACTATATTGGATTAGCATGACAGCCCTGCAACTAGCATTTTTGGAAGGAGAGGTTAGCCATGGTAGGCTCAATACCTCATTTATAAGGGATTGTCTTTGGAAACCTGCCATTGCAGAAAGCCAGCTCTCAGCAGGAATGCCGCCATAATCATTATCGCACTCAAGGTCTCTCAGCTTCAGAACATAAACACGCTGTCTAGACCGCACCCTATGGAGTAATGTGGACACTGGGTAACATGCCACACAATTCTAGTAATATATTATACAGGGGTAAATATACATTAAGGTACAAACATGAAGCTGAGTTATGATTAATTGCCTACCTTGTTCATTTACTTTCCCATATCAAAGCAGCACAGCAGAAAATGTTATTATGCAATAGATTTCTGTTTATGTCGTGACTTTTCATACCCACCCCACCTCCACTCAAACAGAATCGTATTTCTGGTACAGTAATACCAGCAAAAACATGTTTGCTAATAATATAGGCCTTTTTTTTTTAATGCATAGAAATGCATGTCCCCAAAACACAGTGGGGTTGATTTACTAAAACTGGAGAGTACAAAATCTGGTGCAGCTCTGCAGAGAAACCAATCCGCTTCCAGGTTTTATTGTCAAAGCTTAATTGAACAAGCTGAAGTTAGAAGCCGATTGGCTATCGTGCACAGCTGCACCGGATTTTGCACTCTCCAGACCGTGCACATCTGCACAGTGCATTGTTAAAAGTGAGGCATGTCCATTTATATGAGTTTTCTTTAATTTTGTATGCATTTTCAACTTGTGGGTGAGCTCATGGTAGATGGTCATCCTATAGTTACAAGGACCTCCCCTGGAAACCTGCCATCTGCTCAGCCACAATTCACCTGCCATGCATGGATGAGCCCAGGTGTGTTCGGATCCCTGCCTGAACTGACCTGAGCAACCCTGCCAGGAAGCGGTCACTGTACACAGCCAATGGTAGGTAGACAAGGCATTCCTTGTCCTGCAGCTGCATGCACACACACCCCTTGCTTGTAAAACATGCTTAAATTTGCAAAAAGAAAGATCAAGGCCGGTTCACACTGCTGTGACATTGCTTGTGATTTGCACCGCATTGCTGCGCAGATTACATGCGATGTCTGTGCGATGCAAATTCACCCATACAAACTGTATGAACTGAATTTGCATCGCATTCGTGCAGGACCCTTTTTTTGTCCGCACCAGAATTGGATCGCATGGGTGTGAACACCCATGCGATCAGATTCCTGTCCGAATTCACAGTTTGCACTGTGATCTGAGAACCGATCAAGGGGAGGGGGGGGGTCATTAACTTTGTATTGACCCTCCCAGTGGTTAGCATAGGGCAGGTGTGAACTGTCTGCAATTCAAGTGCAATGCGGAAACCCGCACTGGATTCGCAGGGTTTCCTGCATCGCATCAATGTGAACCGAGCCTGAATGCAAGAAAAAATGCATGACAGCGGAAAAAGATAGATAGATAGATAGATAGATAGATAGATAGATAGATAGATAGATAGATAGATAGATAGATAGATAGATAGATAGATAGATAGTGAACAGAGCCATAAGCAATTTAAAGAGACCCTGTCCCCATACCATTTATTTCAACAACAATCTTCACAGTATATATGTGCATTTGATGTATGTTTTATGCATGTCCTTTATCTGTAAAAGCCTCCCTGGTGTAGACAACCAAAAGCCCTGAGACTACTACTGGGGGACCACCATGTTGGGTGTGATGTAAAGCCTAGTACACACGGGCCAAATGTTGGGCGACATCGGCCGGTTCAAAAAACCGGCTAACATTCGGCCTGTGTTTATGGCAGCCGGTCTGAAAGAAGGCTTCTGTCGGATGAGCATGCTGGAAAACCAGCAGCAGACCGACTTGTGATTAGCGCTCTCAGCCAATGACTGAGAGCGCTGACCAGTTTTCTGGTGAGGGGGCCGTCCCCAGTTAGAACACAATATACCACAGCAGGGGAGATTGCGGTACTAACATTGAATTGTCTTTTTTCGTTCAACCTGCTGGGTTGAATATAAAAAAACTAGGTGTGTGTACTAGGCTTTAGAAGCCCCAACAGACTCATGTGACATTCTATAGTACTCCTCTTCCCACCTTCCCCAGCCGTGTAAGCTCGAGCTTTTAATTACTGTTCCATTGAACATTTTCCCCCACATCCTGTTCAGGTCACAATATTACTGGGACAGAAAGTTAAAAAAATATTCCTAAAGAGAATATCGACTGCAATAATTATTTTCAGAGGCTTCCCTTCATCAAAACCGTAAAAAAAAAATAATGAAAAAATAAAACTTGGGCTGAAGTTAAACTTTAAAGAAGAACCCTCAGCAAAATTGTCAAACTTTTATTTAATCCCCCAGGTGTCTAAGTGCATGTAACTGTCCTGTTTGGCTCTGTCCTGCCATTGCTAAGCAGCTTGGTCAGATAACTTACCCACCGCTATGTGACCACACTGCTAGCCGGAAGACAGAATTGTCAGTGGTGGTGCTGGAATAGCAGCAGGAGCTGCTTTGGAGACCAGCACTGCTATTCATAGCAGATCATTCAGTGCTACGGGGCCAAGTGACTTGTCTGAGGTGCCTTCTAAATACAAATTCCTGGCAGAAAGACCACACAGCCCCGCAGTGCTTATGAATTAACATGCAGTGCTGTCTGGGTTGTGTTATGGAATTGCTGGTGCCCTGTATGTTTACTAACAGCCAGAAGCTATATCACACAGCTTCGCTGCACTGATTGTTTATAAATTGGAAAATTTAAACTGTGTATGCCCAGCATAAATCTTGAGGCTTAACTTAAGGCAGACAAAAAAAAAAAAAACACTACAAAAGGGAACCGTGGATAGGAGGAGAAAGCAGATTAATACCATGATGGGCCCCCATTTCTCCCATTAACACAATGATGGGGCACTGATGCTGGGGCATTTTCTATCTTCACTGGCCACAGTCTGCCCCCTCCCCCTCAAAGCTTGAAGGGCAGTAAACTGGCCCTTTGCTTAGCCGAACCCCTAAAATGAGCTTTTATGGTTTACCATACCCCTATCACTTGACACCCAAAAATACTTTAGTCTTTTTACGCAACATATTTCACACAATACAGAATTTTCAGTTTAGGGAGCTGTTTGTCACTGGGGATACAATGAAAATCAATCAACAAGAAACTGGAAATATCACTTCCCAGGAATAAGGAAAGTTATTATTTAATCTCAGCTTTATCATGCAATATCTTATGCCTTTCATTATATATTCACCAATCTTCCATGTTTGCGCATTGACATGCTGTACAAAGTTCAGTGGTGCTTTGAAAAGGCAGCTATGGAGACCCTCCCTGGAGGCGATAAGGAACAAGGAGTGTTCACACACACGAGCTATAACCTTTTTATGACTTACTGCTGAACATAAACACCTGTACACGCTGTCCCCCATGAGCCTCGGGCATGCTGTGTGACAATAACACTGCCCCGTCCACCTGTCCATCTCCTGAAACCTTAGGCCGGCCATACTCGGCTCACATTTCTGATGAATGTGCTGCAATTTGAGCAATGGGTGGCTTTTAGGCCACATAAAAACTATCTTTTTAGATACAGTCATTGTTTGGGTATTAGGGCAGTCGCGGCTGTCATGGCAGATTGAATACAACACCTACACGCTGTTTAGGCTGGGTTCACACCGATGCGGTCTACTGCACTGCATGTCATTTGTACAGGAATTGCACCGGATTCCTGTACAACAGACATGCAAATTCAGTGCAGTGTGAATTATGCCATACATTATGCATGGCTTAATTCGCACTGGATCCGCACCAAAAAGGTGCAGGACCCATTTTTTTGTCCACACTGGAATCGGATTGCATAGGTGTTCAGAGCCACGCGTTTTGATTCCATAGTTTGCACTGCGTTCTGTGGACCAATTTGGAGGTGTCATTACCTTTATATTGACACTCACAGCGGTTCGCAGAGCTCAGTGTAAACTGCCTGCGATTCTGAGGCGGTGTGGGAACCCTCACAGGAATCGCTGTGGTTCCCTCACTGCATCAGTGTAAAACCAGCCTTAGTGTGATTTCTCATGGGCTGAGCGAGATAAATCTAAAAGGTGTATGGCTAGCCTTACAGTCCCTATTTAACAGACCCGATATAAAAAACTCCAGTCCACATGCAGCTTCAAGTGGAACTAAATTTAAAAAAAATCAAAACGGAGAACAGGCAGGCTTTTTATTGCAGAAGAGACATGCAATGTCTCCTTTGCAATAAAATACACTGCTGCAAATTTGTCTGGTTCCTGATGAACCCGCAGAAATTCACCTAAGAGAGTGGCCCTCCTGTCTGACAGCTGGGCAGACAATAGTCGGCCCAACAACTACATCCAATCAGATGCAGCCGCTGGTCTGGTATTCGAACAGCCACTGGTGCCGGAGGTCAGAATTCAATGGCCCAGCAGGGGGATTTGTTCCTCTGCACTGTATAGTTGAATGAATAAAATCGAATTGTGTATGGCCAGCTTTAGAGATCTTTTAGTAGTGCTTTATATTTTTTTTTTACGCTCCACAAAAAACGAAAACAGGAAAAGGTCCCTTACTTCAAGAGATCAGTGTTTTGTGCTGAGGAAGAAGATATTCTATTTTAACATGTTCTTAACTATGAAAAGAGTATGTCTGAGTTAAAAAAAAAATATAAAAAAAATAGTACAGCTCTGTAATACATACCTGTATTCCTACATTTTATCCATTAAAAAGTGCTGAATGTTTAGAAAAACACCTGTTGATCTGCCAGAGCTCCTGGGGAAATATGCATGCTTTGCAGAGGTGTAATGAACTTGTTTTTTATTTGCCCGAAAATACACTTTAATAGCATGGCAATGTACACTGAGATGAATGAGCAGCCTGTCTTCCAACCCCAAGGGCTCCATCTAGTGGTGGCAGAACTGCTTCTTCATCAGCACCGCTGAAAGCCTAAAGGTGGCACACTAGGTGGGGAGAACATACTGATCTCATCTAAGGTACAGAGTCCTATTTAGTACCCAGGCAGGAAAAGGGAGGGTCAGCGCTAGTAGCGAATCAAATGTGATATAGTGCATATGTGCTGCCATAGAACATACTGACTGGTAGGAATGATCGGGAGTCAAGGGAAGAGCTCATCAGTCTGTCGCTGCCCCTTCAATGTCACACGTTGGGGGCAAGTTAGTTATCAAGCTGTATTGCTTATTTGCAGTAGAGAATATCAGGTCACTATCTTGGCTGTGCTGTGTGGCGAGGATGTATACCCATCAGGACTGGATGGAAAGGATACAATAACGTGACAGATGAAACAGCTACCATTCATTTAGCTATCTACTTGGATCTGATTGGCTGCAGTAAGCATTCGGAGACTGTTTTTTTTCACCCAGTGCCGTTGATCTCCTAATTGAAGCATGTCGCGCCGGGTGGTGTCAACAGCTACAACTTTGACTGATTAACAGGAGTCAGCAAAGATTGGATCTGTGTACTGCCAGCATTAGTGAACTCTGCATCTGCACACCTATAAGCACTCGCCATGTGACAATGTCTGAGCCTGCTAATAGGTTGCTCATGCAATGCATTGTGGGATGGGGCAAGGTTTGTGTCTAATCTAAAGCTGACCATACACGTCACAATCTGATTGTACAATCTCTTTTAGATCTATCATTAGTTATGTAGTGCCAGGTCCTGCCTGATTGGATACAAATTGAATGGATTGTGTGGGTTTGTCATTACATTGATTTTGTACCTCTAAAGCCGATTGTACAATGGGATTGTATAGTGTATGGCCAGCTTTATACAGTTTGGAGACACGTCAAGGTAGCTTCAGGCAGAGTTGTAAGGACAATACCCAAAGAAAAACCTTCTGACAGCTTACAACCTCAGCTACCAGTTGCAGATGTTAATTTAGTCATTTTGACGTTCACACAGAGTCAGTTGTACACTGGACAGCCAATCAACAATCATTTTCTTCACAGAAGTGGTACCAGCCTTAAAGTGATACGAAAGTCTCGTTTTTTGTTTTTATTTCTTTAAAAATAACAAAAAAGTTATACTTACCTGCTCTTTGTAGTTGGTTTTGCACAGAGCAGCCTCGATCATCTTCTCGGGTCCCTCACCAGAGCTCCTGGCTCCTCCCTCCTGCAGCTTGCTATGGGGGCAACTTAGCGGAGCCGCAGCTCTGTGTGTCCCTTCAAATACGGAGCCGAGGTTCAGCCCTGCCCCCCCCCTCTCTCCTGATTGGCTAACTGACTTTGATTGACAACAGCGGGAGCCAATGGCGCATGCTTCTATATCTCAGCCAAACAGGAGGGAATGTCCTGGATGACCAAGGCACTCGTGGATATCGCTGGACCCACATGGGGCTCAGATAAGTATTAGAGGGGCTGCTGCAAACAGAAAGCTTGATATCTTAATGCATAGAATACATTAAAGATAAAAATAACCTTCTGACTTTACAACCACTTTAATCACTTCAGCCCTGGAAGATTTGGCTGCTTAATGACCAGGCCATTTTTTGCGATACGGCACTGCGTCACTTTAACTGACAATTGTGCAGTCGTGCGACGTTGTACCCAAACAATTTTGACGTCCTTTTTTTCCCACAAACAGAGCTTTCTTTTGGTGGTATTTGATCATCTCTGCGGTTTTTATTTTTTGCACTATAAGCAAAAAAAGAGCGACAATTTTGAAAAAAACCCACATTTTGTACTTTTTGCTATAAATATCCCTATTTTTTTATAAAAAAAATCAATTTTTTTCTTAGTTTAGGCTGATATGTATTCTTCTACATATTTTTGGTAATAGAAATCACAATGAGCGCTTATTGATTGGTTTGTGCAAAAGTGATAGCGTCTACAAAATAGGGGATAGATTTATGGCATTTTTATATTATTATTATTTTTTTACTAGTAATGGCGGCGATCTGCGTCGTTACTGCAATATTGCGGCGGACAAATTGTACACTTTTGACACATTTTTGGGACCATTGACAATTATACAGCGATTAGTGCTATAAAAATGCATTGATTACTGTATAAATGTCACTGGCAGGGAAGAAGTTAACACTAGGGGGCGATCAAGGGGTTAACTGTGTTCCCTAGGTGTGTTCTAATTGTAGGGGGAGGGGACTGTCGAGGAGAGAGAGAGAGAGAGAGGGGGGGAGAGAGAGAGAGAATGAAGTATGAACACACGATCTGTCTCTACTCCCCTGAAAGAATTTCACACACAGATCCCGGTTCTCGCTCTGTCACGAGCGATCAGATTTTAGACTTAATTTCCAAAACTTAAACTGAACAAGCTAAATTTGGATACCGATTGATCACTATGCATATCTGCTCCATATTCTGTCCACTCCAGTTTTATTAAATTCTCCCAATAACGCATCGGGGGAGATCCCTGCACCTACCTTGTTTGTGCAAATGCGTGAATATGTGATTTTATTTTCTGTTCACAACTCACAGTGTAGACCCAGCTTTAGCACATGGCTTTACACTGAACATGGCAATAAGAATAATGAATCCTGACACTGAAGCCAGCCATACTTGGTTTGAAATTCTGTAGTTTCAGCAGTGATTGGCTAAATTTCGATCCATGTATGGGCACCCTTATTGTACAGAAGTTAATCAATCAACTTCCGTACAACCAGCCTGATAGGTTTTTCCTGATCGATCCGTGCCGCTGGCAGCACTGATCATTGTATTGTGACAGCGGGGAAGGCTCCCCGCCATCAGAACAAAATAGCAGAGCGGGAGTGATTCACCCATCCACCTCAAGTGTAGGCTGCCTTAGCTTTAGCTGATCTCAGTCTGGATCATTCACTCACGGAAATACTTCAGCGTCTCTTCTATCTGTTCAGGTGTAAGATGGAAGGGCAGGTCAGGCGGTAGTAGTGGAGTGTGTAGCCAGTTGTCATGGTCGTATCCAAACGTGGTGTTGGCACGCAGAGTGTAATGAGGGAGTCGTTCCTGAAAAAGGCTGAAGATCTCCACCTCCGGGACATCCCTATTGGTGCACACGTCTGAAAGCACAAAGGGTTAATTAGAGCAATATCATGAAGATGCAGGAAATACACAGTTAGGTTCACATGGTCATTCTTTGCTCTGTATTATGTAGACCTGAACTTAAAAGTGAAGATTTGCTAGGTTTGTTTGGGGAACATTTAGAAGTGGGGAGGCTCATTGTTCTCCTTGTTGGAGGCTCTGACATGAGGAAGCAAAGCCCTGCCTCTACCAAGATGGCTGCCTCCACACAACAGACATAGCGCAGAACAAGGCATAACGGAGAAAAATCTGCTGCAGGGAGACCACAGAAAATACTGGCGACTAGTCCTTTGCTCTCTGCTTGCTTTTTCAGGCACAGCCTCCACATTTCAATTCCTTCATAAACATTTTCCTTTAAGATACAAGGAAAACCAAAGAGGGGGATATAGGGCAGAACAGGTGTAGGTAAAAACAGAATGAACTACAAAAAGGGTACTTTTCAGGATAGATCTAGAATATATGCATTAACCACATTTAGACAGCAGCCTTGTTTATGTCAATGCAAGCATTGTTTCCAAATAGGATCTGGCAGATGTACTCTCAATTTACCCACAGACATATAGCCGGTCACATGTTACAGTCTCTGTCAGGGTGGATTTGATTTAAATCATAATTTTTAAAGAGCAACTGTCATCTCTGTCCCACAACGGCTCCTCCTCTGACCCCCTGTTGACTCACCAACAGTCCCATTCACCTTAACAGGACGGCTGGTGATGTGGCAGTGACACAACAAGGGGAGGGGCGTGGCAGCAGCAGGTGAGTGGTTGCCCGCTAACAGGCGCTGCCATGATGGATCTGAAATGACAGGTGCTCCTTAAATGTAAGGACTTATTCTTGCAGGTAGTTAGAATCTTTAAATATTTGCAAACAAAATTAAGGTTTCCTAGTTAGAATAATAAGCTGTCAGTTTAGCAAAACAGCGATATCAGAACCAATTCAATCATACAGTTTGTAGTGTACATAGATTTGTAAAACAATGGGATAAAGGAATATTTCTGAACTTTAGTTTATCTCATGGTTACTATGAAATTGTGTGAATGCATCAATGCAGTGCATGTTATCTCAGCTTTCAGAGCTTGGATTCATTGAATGAGTTTACCAAAAATGTAAATATTGCAGAATATACAGCCTCATGCTACATAACTAAACTCCATTGCATGCTGAACAAACTAAATTATTATTGAATCTTAAATAGAAAATTATCTTTAGATAGATTTTTACTTCAAAAGCATTATATTAAAATAAATTTGATAAAAATTTTAAAAAAAATCTAATTTTCTTGATTTTTTTTTTAAAGAATCATCGATTTTTATCCACCCTGTACAATCTCCTTCAGATTTACTGACAATTAGGTAATATGATAAACTACCTGCCCAATCCATTTAAGTTGTACCCAATCGGGAAGGCCTTTTTGCTAGATATGGCTGATTCTTTCTGACCTGGCCTAAATTTGAGACGTGAATGGCCTGGTCAGTACTACGGGGTCAACAAATTTCAATTTGAAAATCCAAGGAGCTGGGTGTAAAATTATCAAACAGTCAATCAGTGACTGCAGCCAATCAGATGGGTTTTCTGGAACCCGTGGCTGTCTGCATACAGTAGCTGGCAGGGGAACATCCTCCTATCATACTTCCAGAAATCATGTGATCATTCAACTGTGGGGCTAAATGAGAGAAATCTATGTGTGTATGGCCAGTCTTACACTATATAAAGTATCTCACAAAAGTGAGTACACCCCTCACATTTTTGTAAATATTTTATATATATTATATTATATATATTTTATTATATCTTTTCATGTGATAACACTGAAGAAATAACACTTTGCTACAATGTGAAGTAGTGAGTGTACAGCTTGTATAACAGTGTAAATTTGCTGTCCTCTCAAAATAACTCAACACACAGCCATTAATGTCTAAACCGCTGGCAACAAAAGTGAGTACACCCCTGAAAATGTCCAATTTGGGCCCAAAGTGTCAATATTTTGTGTGGCCACCATTATTTTCCAGCACTGCCTTAACCCTCTTGGGCATGGAGTTCACCAGAGCATCACAGGTAGCCATTGGAGTCCTCTTCCACTCTTCCATGATGACATCACAGAGCTGGTGGATGTTGGAGACCTTGCGCTCCTCCACCTTCCATTTGAGGATGCCCCACAGATGCTCAATAGGGTTTAGGTCTGGAGACATCACCTTTATCCTCAGCTTCTTTACCAAGCCAATGGTCCTCTTGGAGGGGTGTTTGGGGTCGTTATCATGTTGGAATACTGCCCTGCGGCCCAGTCTCTGAAGGGGGGGATCATTCTCTGCTTCAGTATGTCACAGTACATGTTGGCATTCATGGTTCCCTCAATGAACTGTAGCTCCCCAGTGCCGGAAGCACTCATGTAGCCCCAGACCATGACACTCCCACCACCATGCTTAAATGTAGGCAAGACACACTTGTCTTTGTACTCCTCACCTTGTTGCCGCCACATGTGCTTGACACCATCTGAACCAAATAAGTTTATCTTGGTCTCAGCAGACCACAGGACATGGTTCCAGTAATCCATGGCCTTAGTCTGCTTGTCTTCAGCAAACACTTTGCAGGCTTTCATGTGCATCATCTTCAGAATCGGCTTCCTTCTGAGACGACAGCCATGCAGACCAATTTGATGCAGTGTGCGGCGTATGGTCTGATCACTGACAGGCTGACCCCTACCCCTTCAACCTCTGCAGCAATGCTGGCAGCACTCATACATCTATTTCCCAAAGACAACCTCTGGATATGACCCTTGGCATGTGTACTCAACTTCTTTGGTCGACCATGGTGAGGTCTGTTCTGAGTGGAACCTGTCCTGTTAAACCACTGTATGGTCTTGGCCACCGTGCTGCAGCTCAGTTTCAGGGTCTTGACAATCTTCTTATAGCCTAGGCCATCTTTATGTAGAGCAACAATTCATTTTCTCAGATCCTCAGAGAGTTCTTTGCCATGAGGTGCCATGTTGAACTTACAGTGACCAGTATGAGAGTGAGAGCGATAACACCACATTTAACACACCTGCTCCCCATTCACACCTGAGACCTTGTAACACTAACGAGTCACATGACACCGGGGAGGAAAAATGGCCAATTGGGCCCAATTTGGACGTTTTCACTTAGGGGTATACTCACTTTTGTTGCCAGCAGCTTAGACATTAATGGCTGTGCGTTGATTTATTTTGAGGGGACAGCAAATTCACACTGTTATACAAGCTGTACACTCACTACTTTACATTGTAGAAAAGTGTCATTTCTTCAGTGTTGTCACATGAAAAGATATAATAAAATATTTACAAAAATGTGAGGTGTGTACTCAGGAGATTGTACAATCAGATTGTAACTTGTATGGCTGGCTAAAGAAGTGGTTTCCATAGTTATTAACACTAACTATCTTATGTGCTGGAAAGGTCGTTCTTTCACTAAATACATATTTATTGGTGCCATATAATATCAAAACAATCCTTTCAGGGGCATTTGTATTGCATAAGACAGAGTAATAGACACCCAACAAAGTTGTATTGCTAACACAAAACTCTACAGACCGACCTTTCTTTTCATGATCATCCCCAAAAATAATATTTCCATCATCTGTCATAAACTGACCACAAAAATTACAACCTCCTTGAGGTCTACCAACAATCGTGCCTGTCTGATTAAATAGAGATTATGTTATAGTATAAGGTTTTAATACATTTAAAGGAGATTGTGTAATCAGATTGTAATGTGTGTGGTCACCTTAATGTCATAGTTACTTTCCTTAGTTGAGACCCAGAACAGTGGTATATGTACAGCCCAAACCTGTTGGTTTTTATTTTGCTGCCTGTGTCTCCTTAGGATAGTGACAGCAAGTTGAAGGACATTTATAAAGTGAGGAGAATTCCCCTCTTAGAAAGTTGTTACAAGAGCAGATATCCCTATAGAAAGATTTCCCCTAACCTCTTGTTCTGGTGACAACAAATCTTGAATTTCCCCTTACTTTCTGTTTCTGTGACAATGGTCAGCAGGACCCAACAAGGGGTGAATCTCCCCACAGGGGATACAGACAGCATTGAAAGACTTTAGAAGAGCTCTTATCCTTCCCCCATTATACAAAACTATGAAAAAAAATAGGGCTGTACATGCACTTTAAAATTAAACGACACGGGGTTTGGGGTCAGTTTTCCAGAAGCTGTAAATTTGAAACATTCATATGTATTATTTCAGGTTTACCTATTTAGGCCTCAATCACACGGACACACCGATCATTGCACCCTGCAGAGGACGGAGTTTACCCACCCGGGAGGCAGAGGTGGCCTATGCAGCCATCACTGTGCAAATAGAAGACAAGCTGATGGCTGCACAGATCTTCACGCACCACTTTGCTTGTATAGCTCTGCAGGACAAATGCACAGCTAACAATGCAGACACACTGGGGTTTAGTTACCAAACCTGGAGAGCGCAAAATCTGGTGCAGCTCTGCATAGAATCAGCTTCCAGGTTTTTATTGTCAAAGCTTATTTGATCAAGCTGAAGTTAGAAGCCGATTGGCTGCCAGGCACAGCTGCACCAGATTGTGCACTCTCCAATTTTAGTAAATCTAATCCACTGTGTTGAAAGCCATGCATTGGTTCCACAGGGATGTACATACGTGATAAGTGTGATGATCTGTGTAGACTCCTCCAACCATCCACCTATCATTGATCTGTACAGGCTGGTTGCATGCTCCTACATGGACCTCCTGTGCCTGCCAGGCGGGTGAACACAGCCCTCTGCACAGATACAGATGGACTGATCATTGCACCTGTGTGAATGTGACCTTAAAAGGTTGAAATGTATTTTTTTTGCTCTGAGTTAAACATCTACTAGTCAGAACTACTAACTAAACTCATGGAAGTTGCTGAATAACAGAGTGCCCCCTAGTGGGTTCACATGAGCAGCACTTGTAACCTTTTAGTGTGTTTTCTCTTTTAAGTCTGTTTAACCACTTAAAGACCGCCTACCAGATACACTGTGGCAGTTTGGCTCTATTGCGCGAAACTACATACCTATACATCATTTCGTACAATAGATACCGGGGAGGATGCGTGCATGTCGAATGGACAGAGGAGGAGCCAATCAGCTGGTCTGGCGGACCCGATGTCTGCCGGCCACCCGCAATCATTCCCCAGAGAGGCAGAACGGCAATCTGCCTATGTAAACAAGGCAGATCGCAGTTCTGACAGGGAAAAATATAGCGATCTTGTGTTCCTGCTAGGCAGCAACACAGATCTCTGTGTTCCCCAAGTCAGACCATCCCCCACACAGTTAGCAAGAACCTTCTAGGGACACACTTATCTCTTTGATCGCCCCTGGTGTTACCCCCTTCCCTGCCAGCATCATTAGTACAGTAACAGTGCATATTTCTTAGCACTGATCACTGTAATGTAACTGGTTCCCAAAAAAAGTGTCACTTAGTGTCCGATTTATCTGCCGCAATGTCACAGTCCCACTAAAAATCGCTCATCGCCGCTATTACTGGAAAAAAAAAAAAATCTATCCCATAGTTTGTAGATGCTGTAACTTTTGCGCAAACCAATCAATATACGCTTATTGGGTTTTTTTTACCAAAAATATGTACAAGAATACATATTGGCTTAAATTGATGAAGGAATGTGATCTTTTAATTTTTTTTTTATTGGATGTGTTTTAAAGCAGAAAGGTTATTTTTTCTTCAAAATTGTCGCTCTTTTTTGTTTATAGCGCAAAAAAAAAACAAAAAAAAAACTGCAGAGGTAATCAAATACCACCAAAAGAAAGCTCTATTTGTGGGAAAAAAGGACATCAATTTTATTTGGGTACAACGTCGCACGACCGCGCAATTATCAGTTTAAGTAACGCAGTGCCGTATTGCATAAAAATGGCCTGGTCATTAAGGGGGTAAATCTTCAGGGGCTGAAGTGGCTAATGAAACTCAGAGAAGTATAAAAAGTTCACAATTCCAGTTATTGTATAAAACAGTATGTTTTTATACATACAATAAAGAACTGGAACACTGGTAATCTTTCATGAGCTTTTGTAACATACAGACTTGTAGAGTCATGCTGAACTTAACCTGAGAATTAGGCCGTACGTCCCACATTTTATGGACAAACCTGCTAGGATAGCTCCTGGGTCTTCCTGTCTCATGCATGGTTTACCAATGCCAATACCAACTAAGCCTGCCCTATTTCCAGTAGTCACACATTGTTTTAGCTGTTATGGATGGATTTCCTCTTTTTGATGAATGCAGAGGACAGCGGGATCATAGTGTGTTCTGCTGATAGGAGATATTATGCCCCCGTTCTCATTGGAGCGACAGATCAAATCGCATGACAAGTCGCAGCCTATTGCCGGCAATCACACTGTTCAAATCGGTGCGATGCTGACTTTACAGCGCCGCACTGATTTGAAAACGTAGTTCCTGCACTACTTTTGGGGCTTTCAGGTGCGACTTGCATAGACATACGTGCATGAAGTCACACAGATGTCTTCCAAGTCACACTGACATGCGGCTTTGAAATTGTGCGATTTCAGATAAAGTCGCACAATTTCAAAGCCGCAGTCAATGTTAATCTGGAGCTTACTGCGAAATGGACATATAACTCCGCTATGGTTTTACAAAGCTGTAAAGCCTGCAACCCCCTTCACTCCTTACTATTTAGGGCTCATTGACAGGGGGGATGGATCCATACACCTGTGTAGAGGGCCATGTTTATCCGTTCAGAAGCACAGGTGGTCCATGGATCTTCACATACATCCCTGAGATGTAAATCTGAAAGGTCAATTGTGCCCACTAGGAGGAACACAGACTGGTCCTCACCACAGCTGAACTCCCAGACCCAAATTCTACCCAGAAGAGTTATCTGTTTAGAAGATATGGCAATGGGTCTGGTAGACATAGGTATCTCAGAGACACAAAGAAAGTTGATGCTGGAAGACTTTGCTCTGCTAGATGCTGCGATTGCAAGTCTGAACAGGGATAATGCTCAGCATGTGTCACTGACTATGGATCTTGCTCTGATGGATGTTTAAGGGCCGGTTCGCGCCATGCTCCAAATGAATTGCACAGGAACGCACTGTGCTTTACTGTGCAATTCAGACCACATGCAAAATGCACTCCATTTGCGATCTGCAGCAGGTGTCAATAGAAAAATGAACGACATCTAATGATCGCGGTGATGCCTCACATGTGTGGTTTGAACACTCTTTACATATGCGGGCGCGACTTACGTATGCGTTCGCTTCTGCGCACAAGCTCGGTGGGAGGGGGCGCTTTCAATTTTTTTTTTCTTTTTATTTATTTTACGTTTACAATTCTTTGGGTCACTTTTATTCCTATTACAAGGAATGTAAACATCTCTTGTAATAGAAAAAAGCATGACAGGACCTCTTAAATGTGAGATCTGGGGTCAAAAACACCTCAGATCCCATATTTACACTAAAATGCAATAAAAAAAATAAACAAAACTCTTTAAAAAAAAATTCCCCTTTAAGACCATTGGGCGAAAGTGACGTTTGACATTGCTTCTGCCATCCAATGCTATGGAGTCGAGCGGGGGCCATCTTTCCCTCACTCGGCTCCAGGCCTGTCAGGGGGAAGGACGCGATCGTCTCCACCGCTACCGACAGCTCCGGTAAGCTGCGAGGCGACCGTATTGCGGCGGGAAGCGGGAATCTGCCGCAAAGACCACCCGCTGTTGAAGAGGATACCGGGGTTATGGAAGCTATCTGCTGCCATAACAACGGTTATCCACTTCAAACAGCCGTCGTACAATGATGGCGGGCGGTCCGTAAGTAGTTAAAAATACATGTCTATACTGTTTAAAATCCAGCAATACACTGTCTTACCCTGCTCTGCACATGCTCAGTTGCCCTGTATTTTTCAGCACCGTGTTGAAAATGTTGAGGTCGATCTGCTGACAGCCTAAAGATTTACTGCTGTTCAGGGGCATTAGACTTCAGCAAAATGGCGGCCTCCAGAACAATTCTGGAGGCAATTTACAGCATACATTAATTGGTAGCAGAATTATAAATGTAGAACGTATGTTTCTTGCTAAAGAACATAAAAAACATTTTTTTTTCGTTGTCCCAGGGAATCATTTTAGGGGACTTTGAAACTAATGTTGATAAAGTGATAAAGCATTAACCTGCTGGCTTCCTTACCTGTGATAGTAGAAACATCTTTGAACTGAGGGATGTCCTCTGCTGGTTTTTCATGTGTCTCATTGTCCTGGAGTGTAGGGTTATTAGCGGGCACTTGGTGATTACTGGGGAACACAGGTGGGTAACTGGCAGCCTCCTCATGGAATTCGGAGGAGTCCAGCTTGGCAGGAGTCAGGGGATGATGCAGGCCGCCATGCACTGATGATCGATGGAAGCCTTGTTCCGGGAGACAGAAGAGATATCCGGGCCTTTCTTCAGCGAGGCCAACGCTGATTGCTCTGCACAAGAACAGCCCACAATATTATTAATACAGGTGAGACTTCTAATAGTTGTACAGCTTTTTTAGAAGGTAGATTAGAAGAGTTTAACATAACACAACAGAATGTTAAAAAATTATCCCAATTACCACACATGGGAGTAAGTCACATATGTGCAAGTCACAAGCAAGTCCCAAGTTACTGTGGCGAAAAGCAAGCAAGTCAAGTCATTTATTTTGATCAAGTCACAAATTAAGTCAAAATACTGATCTACCCCATTTCCACCTTTAAATGAGTTAAAAGTCAGTTTTCAGGAAAGGTTTTGTTTTATTTTCAACATTAACAAAACTGCTTAGTGCTTTTTTCTTGGCATATTAAAGAAACACTTTGAATGCCCAAACAGCAGACAAGGAGCAGAACACTCAGCAATTAAATGGCCAACAAGCCTGAAAAAATGTAGTCCTTGCTGAGGGGGAAAATAACTAAGCTCAAAGTTTGAACTTGACACAATGCCAACATCTGGACACTTGAATGGTGATGAGAATAGCCACTTAAAATGCATTGCATTTGCAAAAAATTAAATTGGAAAGTACTTTCTCGCTCAGTTGTGAGCGATGGGGTCGCATTATCACCCCACCATGGCTGAACACACGTTCAACAGGTGCGCTTGATGCAGGGACTGACATAACTCTTACCGCTACCCTGAACAGCTCCAATGGCATTTGGCAAATGCTGATTGGCTCAGAGGCGGTGGTGGGCGGAGTGTGTGGGTAATATCTTCGGGGGGGGGGGGGGGGGGTGCCAAGTCATTGCAAGTCAAATAGCCCAAGTCAAAGTCAAGTTGCAAGTCATTAGTGACAATTCAAAGTCAAGTGGAGTCATTTATTTAATTTTATCAAGCAAGTTGCAAGTCCTCAAACAGGTGACTTAAGTCAAGTCATGTGGCTCAAGTCCCCCACCTCTGCCAATTACATACTCATTAAAAAAAGTCTATTATTTATAAATATAACCTCAGTTTTAATTTCCTGGTCAGGATTTAAAATGGAATGAGAAATGGGGAGCACTGTAAGTCAATGAGGCTCTGCTTCAGTTTCAATGTTGTCAGTCTAATACAGGGAATTGGCTAACAGGAGGAGAGAACACAGAGATGACCTCCTTCACTATCCAATCATCATGTATATAAAAAAAAAAACAAAACACAATTTTAGGGATTTAGCTTTGCAGATGGGCATGAATCATATGACTAGCTGAGCAGAATAATCTGGCAGATCTAACTGCCAAAATATTTAGTGGGAAACCATTAAAAATGCCTGAGATAAACAAAGCCTACCCTTACGCAAACTCTTTATAATAAGTGACATAAAGACTAGGTGGGCAAACCCAAAATAACTTGCAATCAAAATTCTAGGTGTGTAGAAACTACATGGTTACTTCATTCTTAGGCCCCTTTCACACTTGTGCGACTTGTCCCTGGGACTGCAAAGTCGCATGACAAGTCGTACCCCATGATTTCCAATGAGTACCATTCATATCTGTGTGACTTCAAGTTGCAGTGACTTCAAAGTAGTCCCTGTACTACTTTGGTCCGACTGATGCGACTTGAAGTCCATAGACCTCAAGATTACACCTTCATTGCTTCAACCGCATCAAAATCATGGAACTTTCAGATCGCACAAGTGTGAAAGGGGCCTTAACTGGCATTTTAATTTTGCACTGCTACTAGCAGGCTAGGTCTCTCTCTTGCTCTTCTAGGGAAACTACAATGATGTTGTGTCCAACAGCTGCAGTCAGGTACAGTGCCAAATGCTGCGGCCATTCTCCCTGATGGGTCCTTTTTAATGCAGAAAATGGCAATAACAAACGTAAAAAAAAAAAACAATCACCACTGCCTAATAAAATTTCACTTTTTGGTGGTGTTTCCTTAATAATCTTAAAGCTTGTGATAATGCCTGATCAGTTCATAAACCACTATTCCATTTTTGCATTTGCCATTTTAGGCATATAATTATATCATCTCGATTTCTTTATTGCCAATTCTTTTAGGCAGGGAAATTAGATGCAAAGAGCTTGCTGCCAGCATCCACCCAGAACTGAAATATTTATTTCTAGTATTAATATTTAGCAAGTCAAAAGTAAAACAAACAATTAGAAAAAAATAAAATTACATGTGTACACTGTGCTGTATTAGAAAACACTGAATAAAAAGCTTCTATGGTCACCTATACCAGTGGTCATCAACCCTGTCCTCAGGGCCCACTAACAGGCCAGGTTTACAAGATAACTGAAATACATCACAGGTGATATAATTTGCTGCTCAGTGATTGCAGTATTCTAGTCTGCATCTCTCCAAGGTAATACTTAAAACCTGGCCTGTTAGTGGGCCCTGAGGACAGGGTTGATGACCACTGACCTATACAGCTCTTTGTATTATATTATATTGCTGACATATTCAAAGAACATGTGTTAAAATGATATATAAGAAAAAAAGGTATATTATAGATAAAGTTGTTTCTTTATAGTCTTATGGTTTTCATTTTATATTTGAAAATGTAGCAACATCCTGGATGTGTTAGTGTAAATATACTAAGATTTGTCAGTCTGAAATCATTCGTACAACATCTCAGAGTAAAATTGACAACGTTTTAAAATATTCTCTACAGTGTCTTCATAAACACTAATGAAATAAATGTTGACATTATTATATTATATTAATACTATTTATACACTAGATGGCAGCATTACCCCATTCTAACTACATAGTATTATTACAACAGGATTACATCTTGGGGTCAGGTTTCAGTTTGCACAATGAAAATAATTGTATTTTTTTCCCAAAGTGATGCCAAGGTCGAAAAGTATTTAATAAAATGCACAGTGACAAACAACTTGTCAAACTGAGAGATTGCTGCACTTATCAGCACAAGTCATATTGTAAAGTAACTTAGTTGAGTTCTACAAAAACTGCAGCTGAAAGATCCTTTGTAGAGAAGAAGTATTGTACTAGGCCTGTCCTTGACCTCTATTCCTGCACTGCAGCCTCTGTCAGACTCTGCAGCATTCAGCACTTCTGGGAGTGTCAGGTGTCTGGGTCCCAGGTCATGTGCTACAGTACATTCATCCAACCCCTAGGTCACCGCTGAGTCCCATAGTGACATAAGAAGGGGTCAGAGGAAGGAACCATGGCAGGAGACGCTGGCATCTGACACTCCCAGACTTGTCGACTGCTAAAGTAACTGCTGGTGACTGCAGTCCTGGAACAGAGGAAGGAGAGACAGGCTGCTAGAGAGGTAATGCTAGCCATAGAAGCACAGACTTCTGTCATTCTGCCCACAGGCTGAATAACAGAAATTTAAAGGACTTACCTATTCATGCTAAACAGTGTGGATGGAGGACTCATCCCTGCCAGCTATTGTATTCTGACAGTCAGCACCCGCAGGTGACTGAATACCCAAACAATGCCTTCATCTGATGGGGTACAGTCACTGTTGAGCCAAAAAATTTCCATCTGGCTCTTTCAATTTTTCAACTGAAGTTTGTCGAGCGGAGTGGTGCTGAAAGTACCACCTTTTGCATAGGTAAGTATACACATCTTTCCTTTACTAGAATGGGCTTACAATGGGTGTGGGAGCTGGTTTAAGTATAGCTAGGATTAGACTGGACTCCCACAGTGCCTCTCAGATTCCATAGTGCCCCCCAAACCTCCCATAGTGCCCCCAGATTCACTGAGAGCCCTCAGCTTTCACAGTGCCCCCAATATCTCACAGTGCCATCAAGTCTCCCACAGTGCCCCCAATATCTCACAGTGCCATCAAGTCTCCCACAGTGCCCCCAATATCTCACAGTGCCACCAAGTCTCCCACAGTGCCCCCAATATCTCACAGTGCCATCAAGCCTCCCACAGTGCCCCCAATATCTCACAGTGCCATCAAGTCTCCCACAGTGCCCCCAATATCTCACAGTGCCATCAAGCCTCCCAATGTTTTTTTTTTTATATTTTGTTATAAAAAATTTAAAACTGGTAATTTTTCTCCTTCATTGATGTACGCTGATGAGGCGGCAGTGATGGACACTGATAGGCGGCAGTGATGGGCACTGATGGGTGGCAGTGATGGGCACTGATGGCTGGCAGTGATGGGCAGCACTGGCAGGTGGCACTGATTGGCACTACAGGTGGGCATTGATAGGTGGTACTTGTGGGCATTGATAGGTGGCACTTGTGGGCACTGTTAGGTGGCACTGTGGGCACTGTTAGGTGGCACTTTTATTGGGCACTGATGAGGCAGATGTGCCTCTTCCACTTCGGGACCGATGTCCCTGACATCTGAGCCGGTGATCGGCTTTTTTTTCTACTCGCGCTGTCAGCGTGAGTAAAAAAAAAAAACGATTACCGATGTTTTGTTTACATCATGTGATCAGCTGTTATTGGCCTTACACTGATTGGTGATCAGCCGAGTCTCAGTGACTCGGCGATCACACCGCGCCTGGCACGCGCCCTGCAGGGCGCGCGCAGGGAGCGTGCACAGGGGAGGCCACATTGTTCATCCCTTTCACCAGGACTAATAACAAGGATATAAACACTTTGGCACTAATTGTATATCAACCTATAATTTCATTAAAAGTGTGATTTAGATATTGTAAACCAGGGTTCGACAAACCCCGGGCGCCAGGTCGCATTTGCGACTAGAATTAGCGACCTGGCGCCTGGGGCGGCACAGCTGGGGTATCCTGTGTCCGTTCGACACCCCCCCTCCCGGCGCGATCGGCCGCGCCGGTAATTGAGGCCGCGGCTTTGCGGCCTACTGCAGTCCTATGGTTCCTTCTGCAGGCGCCCTCTGGTGGTGGCCGTTGGTATGACAGGACATCCATCAATGCTAATTGAGCTTTCCCTACCTGTTTTCACTGCCCGCTCATTTCCTTCCCTTTACTTAGAACCCCCAAACATTATATATATTTTTTATTCTAACACCCTAGAGAATAAAATGGCGGTCATTGCAATACTTTCTGACTTACAAGCGCACTTTTTTAGGAAAAAATACTTTTTTTAAATTAAAAAATAAGAAAACAGTAAAGTTAGCCCAATTTTTTTTATATCGTGAAAGATAATGTTACGCAGAGTAAATTGATTCCCAACATGTCACGCTTCAAAATTTCGTCCGCTCGTGGAATGGCGACAAACTTTTACCCTTTAAAATCTCCATAGGCGACGTTTAAAAAATTCTACAGGTTGCATGTTTTAAGTTACAGAGGAGGTCTAGGGCTAGAATTATTGCTCTCGCTTTAACGATCGTGGCGATGCCTCACGTGTGGTTTGAACACCGCTTTCATATTCGGGCGCTACTCACATATGCGTTCTTGGCGGGATGGGGCGCATTTAAAAAAAAAAAAATTCTTATATATTTTACTTTTTATTTTTACACTGTTTTTTAAAAAAAAAAAAAAATTGTGTCACTTTTATTTCTATTACAAGGGATGGGGCACATTTAAAAAAAAATTTTTTTCTTAATTATTTTAACTTTTTTTTTTTTTTTTAAAAGAACAGTGAAAAAATATGTAAAAATCCCTTGTAATAGAAAAAAGAAAAAAAGCATGACAGGACCTCTTAAATGTGAGATCTGGGGTCAAAAAGACCTCAGATCTCATATTTACACTAAAATGCATTAAAAAAAAAAAATTGTCATTTGAAAAAAAAAAAAAATAAAATGTCCCTTTTAGAGCTATGGGTGGAAGTCACGATTTGACGTTGCTTCCGCCCTGTAATGACTTGGAGACGGGCGGGGGGCCATCTTCCCCTCACTCGTCTCCATGTCAGGCCAGGGACAGATCCGGATCGCCTCCGCCGTTACCGATGGCCACGGTAAGCGGTGAAGGGCACCGGAGCGCGGCGGTAGGGGGTGCCCTCTCCTGCCGCCGATAAAAGTGATCTCGCTGCGAATCTGCTGCAGAGACCACTTTTATCTGAAAGAGAACCGCCGGCTCTTGAAGAAGATACCGGGGTTATGGTAGCTCGCTGCTACCATAACAACAGTATTTCTCTTCAAAGACAGGACGTATATAGTCGTCCTGTGGGAAAGAAGTGGTTAATTAAAATGAATTCATTATTTGTCATCTCCCTGCTTGGCCCCTTTCACACAGGCTGTCTGATCAGGTTCGCCTGTCAGTTTTTCAGGCGGACCTGATTGGATCCTTAGCGGGAATATGGCGGTCTTGTGTCCCTGCATGGCAGGAAATAAAAGCAGTCACATTCGTTCTAGTCGTCTCTGTGTAAATTTAAGATTGGTTAATTTTTATATTGAAAATAAAGCTGTCGGTCGTTTAAAAAAAAAAAAAAAACCTGGCTCCTAACTTTTTTAGCTGGCTCCTAGATTCCAAGCAAATTTGTCAAGCCCTGTTGTAAACAGTAACAATGTTCTGGTTTACCATTATTTTTTCCTAAAGTGGACCTTCAGTCATTTTTCAACTTTTCATCTTTTAGATCTTCTGCCCTTGTTTTAACTTTGGATAGTAAAACATTTTTTTCTACCAGTAAATACCTTATACAGCCCACTTCCTGTTTCGTGTCTGGTAAAATGCCTAGGAGTAGGACATCATGCACAGCTCTCTCTCTCACTCTCGTGAGAGTTTGCCAGGAAGGGAGGGGGATGAGTCATAAGAGGTCCAATCAGTGTGCCTCTGTGTGTCTGTGTAAATCCAGGAAGTGAACAGGCAGCAGCTTCGGCTGCCCACAGTTAAAATGGCTGCAGCCAGACTAGGGCTGCACAATTAATCGTTAAAAAAATCGTGATATCGATTTAACCCCCCTGACAATCTCTGTTGCAGAGATTGCCAATTCTTTCAGCTCACTCAGCTGTCAAAAGAAAACATCTGGGCAGTCTGCCAAGTTTTTAAAAAGAAACATTGTATAACTCTTCCTTCTTAGATCAAAGGGAAACTTCTGTGTGGAAAGAAAAAAATCCGGGCAGTCTGCCAAGTTTTTAAACAACGTGTAAATGCAGGAAGTTTAACAACTTAGTTTAAATCTTTTTCTGACACTTGTTTCTCAAGTTAAAATCAATATTTTTTGCTAGAAAATTACTTGGAACCCCCAAACATATATATATATATTAGCAGAGACCCTAGGGAATAAAATGTTAATTGCTGCAATATTTTATGTCACACTGTATTTGCCCAGCAGTCTTTCAAACGCAATTTGAGAAAAAATACAATTCAACGAAAAAAAAAAAACAAAAAAAAAGGAAATGGTAAAGTTAGCCCAATTTTTTTTGTTTTAATGTGAAAGATGATGTTACGCCACAAGAATCGTGATCCATCTTCTAAGCAAAAAAATCGTGATACTCATTTTAGCCGGAATCGTGCAGCTCTAAGCCAGACTCAGCGGAGGGAGATTTCTGCAGCAGAATCACAGTATATATGAAAATATGCAAAGTGGTTGGAGGGAAGCTTCAGAATGGCAAAGGTGTTTTTATTACAAATTATTTGAGCAGACTGTAGTTCCTTTTTAAATTTCCATTTTTGTCTGGTTAAATGGGTACACAAGTTATATTCAGATGTAGAGAGACCAAAGTGTCAACTCTGCAGGAAATAGACAAGTATTTGGTGTTGGTCTGCCCAAAGCCGGCTCAAATGGAGTACAAGGCTCGATATGAGCAAGTCACCTCCATCGTCCGCTGGCATTAAAGAAGATGGGTCCAAGTTGCCAACAACTTGTGTGACCATCAACCAGCCAATGTGACCGAGAATGTGACCAAGAAGGACAACAAGGTTCTGGGGTAAAGCCCCATACACACCATTAGATTTTCTCCAGATTTTTGTATTCAGATTTACCAAAACCATATGGAGGTCAAACCTTAATGCCGCGTACACACGAGCGGGCTTCTCGCTGGACTGAACTCCGAAGGACTTTGACGGAGTTCCAACTAAACGGACTTGCCTACACACGATCACACCAAAGTCCGATCGTTTCGAACGTGATGACGTACAACCGGACTAGAATAAGGAAGTTCATAGCCAGTAGCCAATAGCTGCCCTTGCGTCCTTTTTGGTCCGTCGGACTAGCATACAGACAAATGTTTTTTTTCAATAGGTATCGAGTCCGTCTGAAAGATTTGAAACATGTTCTATTTCTAGGTTTGTTGGAATTTTCAACAGAAAAGGTCAGATGAAGTCCACACACGATCGAATTGTCCGACGGATTCATTCCGTCGGACCTTTGATGCCGAAAAGTCCGGTCGTGTGTACGTGGCATTAGAGTTTTAATTTGTATGCAATCAGACAGGCCCTTGCCTTACATGGTTTTGGTAAATCTGAAGACAAAAATCTGCAGAAAATCTAATGTGTATGGGGTCTTACTCTTCATACAAACAGATAGAGGGATCCACACCATCCACATTCTAACATCATGGTGGATAAATACAAAAGCTCAGTGATCATTACGGCAGTGACTGTGGATACTAACCACTTTAAGACCAGCCTCGTTTTGGATTTTAGGTGTTTACAAGTTTAAAACAGTTTATTTTTTGCTAGAAAATTACTTAGAACCCCCAAACATTATATATTGTTTTTTTTTTCTAACACCCTAGAGAATAAAATAGCGGTCATTGCAATACTTTTTTTTGCACCGTATTTGCGCAGCGGTCTTCTAAGCGCACTTTTTTTTGGAAAAAATTCACTTTTTTGATTAAAAAAATAAGACAACAGTAAAGTTAGCCCATTTTTTTTTATATTGTGAAATATAATGTTACGCCAAGTAAATTGATACCCATCATGTCACGCTTCAAAATTGCGCCCGCTCGTGGAATGGCGTCAAACTTTTACCCTTAAAAATCTCCATAGGCGATGTTTAAAAAATTCTACAGATTGCATGTTTTGCGTTACAGAGGGGGTCTAAGGGCTAGAATTATTGCTCTCGCTCTACCGGTCGCGGCGATACCTCACATGTGTGGTTTGACCACAGTTTTCATATGCGGGCGCTACTCACGTATGCGTTCGCTTCTGCGCGCGAGCTCGTCGGGACAGGGCGCTTTAAAAAATTTTTTTTATTTATTATTATTTATTTTACTTTATTTTATTTATTTTTTCACTGTTTTTAAAAAAAAAAAAAAAATTGGATCACTTTTATCCCTATTACAAGCAATGTAAACATCCCTTGTAATAGAAAAAAGCATGACAGGTCCTCTTAAATATGAGATCTGGGGTCAAAAAGTCCTCAGATCTCATATTTAGACTAAAACGCAAAAAAAAAAAAAAAAAAAGTCGTTTAAAAAAATGACACAAGAAAAATTGTGCCTTTAAGAGAAGTGGGCGGAGCTGATGTAATGACGTCGCTCAGGCCTTCCTATGGTATGGAGACGGGTGGGGGCCATCTTAGCCTCACTCGTCTCCATACTGAGGAAGGGAAAGGACCCGATCGCCTCTGGTAAGCGGCGGAGGGTGCGGGAGAGCGGCGGGAGGGGGGGTGGCACCTCTCCCGCCGCCGACAACGGTGATCTCGCGGCGAACCCGCCGCAGAGACCACCATTATCGTGTACAGAACTGCCGGCCCTAAAGATGGATACCTCGGTTGTGGCAGCAACTGCTGCCGTTACCGAGATATCCATCTTCAAAAAAATGACGTATATATACAGTGGCCGGTCGGTAAGTGGCTAACATTGCTGTAAAGAGGCAGATGGACAAATATCAGTAAAATGTGATGTTTCAGAATTCTGGGCCCTGTAGGCCAATGACAATAATAGGTTTACTGAAAAGCCAAGCTTGGTCAGTCACAGCTGTGCAGAGCTCTCCCTACCAAAGATGGCAATAAATCCTGGAGTGGGGGGAGGGTCTCAACCCAAAATGTGGAAATCTTGTTATGGGTTTAGGTGTTTCTTTTAGGTCATAGAGACATCCATAAAAAAAACGTCATTAAAAGTACACCTTTTATATAAAAAAGTGATTGTATGCTCAAAATATAGTATATGCTACTATAAAAGTCTTGCTGGGACGGGTAAATGAAGACAAATAAGGAGGACTGAAATTCTACCTTATCTGGAAAAATGGTATTTAATACTAACTCCAGTGCTGGTTAGATGACCAAGTATGTAGACGATTGGCCATGTGTTGCTCCTGAAGGTCATCTAACCCTCACTGGCCACTGGCACTGGACAGAGAGCCTGAAGCAGCATCTTCTCTAGGAAAGTTATGTATTTCAGTTCATTAGTCTTTGTTCTTTTCCCAGCAAAACTGTTAACGTAAGGAGAACGGGTGGGCGCGAGTGTAGCGTATTACACATTTATTGTGAAGAAAGACAAATGGCAACTCACATGTGGCAGATAAAAACATATGCACATCAACGTCATGCCGCCTCTGGTGGGAAAGTTGGCACGATGGGGTTCCACAATCGTGGAGAAAGATCAGCGGGAAGAGCTGAGAACAAAACACCAGGGGGCGCCAAACTAAGTGCAGCAATGGGTATAGATGGTATAGCAACTGTTAATGTACTTCTGTGTTGATATTGGAATACAGGTCCACTTTAAAACACAAGGAAGGTCATTTAGCAAAACTGCAGCAGTATGGCAATCAATCAGCTTATGTTGTTAATTTTCAAAAGCTTAACTAAACAAGCTAAAGATTGGCTGCGATGCACGGCTGTTACAGTTTTGATCAATTTTCCCCACATTATTCTGATATTGTAAATTAGTCAAATTGTCTGATCATACAACAAGCAGCAACATGCACTCAGTTTGCGCACACATATCTAAGGATGTCCATAGAGGGCCCGACCAGAAACCCAGTATGTCAGGATTAATATGAGTGTAAAGTTTATGTTTTTTTTTTTAAATAATAAATGCGTATACTTACCTGCTCTCTGCAACAGAATTGCAAAGAGAGGCCCCAATCCTCCTCTTCTGGGGTGCCCCACCAGCACTCTCGGCTGCTCCTGTTCTTGATTGGCCATCATAAAAGCCGCTTCCTATCATGGCACATCTGCAGACTCAATCCCATGCCTGCGTCCATAGAAACAGACAGCACGGCTTGGCCCCAGCCCCAATGGCTCCCACTGCCCCAACAAAGCCTGTGAGGGCAAGAAGAGCCGCTACAGATGGGCACAGCCCTGGATCGAGTGAGGGCTCAGTTAAAGTGGTTGTAAAGCCTGAAGGTTATTTACCTCCATGCATTCAATGCATGAAGGTAACAAACCTTCAGTGTGCAGCTCCCCACCTCAGCCCCTCCCTAATACTTACCTAAGCACAATCCAGCCACATGCACGAGACCCCAGGCTCTCCTGGGTCTCTCCCTGGTGATTGGCTGAGATGCAGTAGCCGGAGCCATTTACTCCTGCTGCTATCAGTCACAGCCAGCATGGCGGAAGCGGGGGGCAGGGCCAAGCCACGCTCTCTGTGTTTTATGGACGCAGAGAGCCGGCTCGGGAGTGAGCATGCACAAGTGTCCCCACAGCAAGCAGCTGGTCTAGTGTCTGGTCTATGGTGACTCTTAGTTCAAGATTGGTAAATGAAGTTGATTTGGAATTTCCACTAATAGGGCTACCTTAACCAAAATAATTGAGCTTCCTCGGCTGCCTTGTACCCACCAAAATAGGGTATTAAATGGTTTCTAAAGGGGTCCAGGAGATTTGACTTTTTGTCAGTTAATGATTAATTAGTAACAAATTAAACAACCTGCTTACAACTTACAACAAGGGAAGAAGGTTCCTTCCTCTGGAAGGGGAGTCAGAGGGCACCGGTAATCTAGCAGACAAAAGAAAGAAGACTCCTTTTCTGTTCACTGCTGTGCTGAAGTTAATGTTTATCCAGAGAACAAACAAGGACAACAAAGGGACTCGGATTAGACCTAAGAACTCAACAGCCCATTTTCTCAAAGAGATCACCAAACGTTTGCTTACTTAATCTCCGATGAAAGAAAACCCAGTCTTTAAAGATGTCCAATGGGCCAGTTGTTTGTGACATTGCATGCTTCTGACACTCTTGTCCTTGTCACTTGATGTATACTAACACATTAAAGGTATTAAAAGTTTGTACAGATGGCTTTGATTGGTTATAGTACATATATTTATTGTGACTGTCACTTCAATTCCACCCTGAGACAATTCTCACCATCCCTAATGAGGAAAACATCGCTCTTTAATGCTCTACAAGTAAACATACCAAGGCTTGTATACAATTAGAGCACAGAAAGGTAACCATAGACATGGGATGGAAGACAACTTCGTAAGTACAATTTAAACACTCTTTGGTGCCCAACGGTAGTCCATGGGCCGCATGCAGCCAGCCAAGCACATTTTGTGCGACCCGCCACATCCTGGGCTTGGTCAGGCACCTTGCAGAGTGGCAGCGGGGTGCTGGGTACTGGGATGTTTTCTGTGCTCCCAAACCTGGTTCTATAATGAAACAAATACTGTCAGGCGGAGTAATCCCTGCTCATCAGTAGAAGTATATTCCCCTCCTGACATCATCATACAGTGAAATCAGGTAAAGCTAATGAACACCGCTGCTGACCACCAATGCAGGAGGAAGGGGTTCATTAACACTGCCACTGACCACCACCAGCATGTGGTGGTTATTATTGCAGTCGCTGCCACCAATTCTGGAGGTTATTACTGCCACCACTGGCACCAATACTGGGGGCTATTATTGCAAGTCACTGATTGCAATTCTGGGGGTTGTTATTAGTGCCATGAATGCTGGAGGTTATTCTTGCATCCACCAGCACCAATAATGCTAGGGGTTATTATTGCAGTCACTGGCATCAAGTCTGGCGGTCATCATTGCCATGAACGATACCAATTCTGGGTTTATTATTACAGTCACCGATAGCAATGCTGGAGGTATTTTATTGCAACTAAAAGTACCAATGCTGGGAGTTATTATTGGGGTCAGACGCTAATGCTGGAGATTATTGCAGTCACTGACACCAATGCTAGTGGTTCTTATTACAGTCACTGAGGCCAATGCTGGAGATTATTATTGCGGTCACTGACACCAATGCTGGGGGTTATTACTGCAGCAACCGACACCAATGCTGGGGGTTATTACTGCAGCAACCGACACCAATGCTGGGGGTTATTACTGCAGCAACCGACACCAATGCTGGGGGTTATTACTGCAGCAACCGACACAAATGATGGGTCTAATTTTACTGACAATTTGTCTTCAGCTTTTTTTACGGTAAAAATCACAGCAGGATCAACATTTATGGGTGCTGAGCCCAACAATTTTGAATTGGCTGTGTAATTCAATGCATTGCACTTCAATTCACTATAAAACTGACGATGGCTTGCTCTTGGATGGGAGCTGCTCCAGTACAGCCCTTTGGAAGTGCCAGGGTGCACCCATAATTTTCACGTTGGCTACCATTGGCCTAGGCAGTGATCTCAATTGTGAGTGTGTTAGCACCCCTAAGTATACATATGTAGCTCAATGAAGAAGGGAGGAGAATGAAGGAGAGTAAAGCTGGCCATACACAGTCAGAGCAAAAGAAAAAAAAGAGAAAAAAAAATACAGGCTGAACTAAAAACAAATCGATTCCTCCATCCACACTATACGGCACGGATTGATGTATCTCCAAATGTGGCTATTGTATTCTGGCTGCTGGCACCAGTGGCTGTCAGAGTACCCAAACAGTGGTTGCATCTGATTGGATGTAGCCATTATTGGGCCAATACATTTCCATCCTTTGATTATTCACACAGTGCATGGCTGGCTTACGGTCAGGGATTATCGCGATCAGGCAAGCTTTTCAGACCCATCTGAGAGCATGCAGTCAGTTTTCTATAGCTCCTGTAATACATATGATATTGTGCTCTTCCAGCCATTAAAGGTAAGGGACATGGCAAAATTTGACTTATCGTGACAGTAACATAGATGTTGCCGTCTCTGATCATTACCTGTCACTTTACCTATTCATGGCAAGGTGACAGGTTCTCCTGATAGGAAACCCACTTAACTGTGCTGCCCCCTGACTACTCCTTTATTGAAGCACTGAAAATTAACCAGTATTTCTGGTTATGGAGGAAACCTTTAATTTTCTTTCTAATCACCAGGACTGAACACTTTTGTAAGGAGGAAAAAGGGAATTAGACATGTATAAGTTTCGTCAGTCAGCTTCATTCAAATCTTATTCATGGATTAGAGACAGGTTTTGGATGGAAAAGGGGTATCAGTGTTTGGAAACCCTAACAAGAGAACTTAGTATTTTAACCTGAAATGGGAAAAGTGACAGATTCTCAATAAAGCTTTCCACACAAGAGACACAGCAAGGTTAAAATATAAAGCTGACCAAATAACCTCAACCATGACCTTCAATACAAATGCCTATTTAAGGTTTTCTTGATTGAAGAAGTTCCAAAAGTTGCTAGAGGTTCATTGAGTTAATGGCACCTGCATACCTCCAGGGCCAGATAAATCATTTAGCCCCGGTTCACACTGCCGCAATATGCGTTCCGACTGAGCCCATGTCGTGCCCCATTAATGGAACCATTCTAATAGGAGCGACTTGAGTCACTTGGACTTAGAAAATGGTTCCTGCACTACTTTTGGTCCGACTTCAGCACAACTTACATTGACTTCTGTTAAAGTTGTATGCAAGTCGTGCCGAATTTGAGCTGGGAAGTCGCGGAGTGTGAACCGGGGCGAAGGGGGGCATTCTTCCCACTAGCCAGAAATATAAGAGGCATTTTTTTCCCATTGATCCCCAATGGATTGGTTTTAGCAAGAATTTCCCAAGATCTGAAAATGAATCGAAGGGTTTCCCTGGGGTAAAAAGGTTGTGAAAAGATACTCTGAAGAAAGACAAACAGATGAATCGTACAAACGACAGATTCAGTTCAGGTGGAAAATAATTAAGGGATTTAAGGGATTGTGTCAGGATTTTTTGAGAGCTTTCACTGGTGACTACAAGCGTCACACTGAGGGCGGGTTTGAAATCACACAATTTAAAACCAACATTTCAGTGCGAGTTCGGGGGGCGATTTGAAAGACATCTGTGCGGGTTCATGCACAGATGTCTATTGAAATCACCCCCAAAGTCACCAAAAGTAGCGCAGGAACTTCTTTTGGGGATCGGTGTGGTGTCGCACCAATTCGGATGGTGTCGTTGCCGGCAATAGGCTCCAATTTGGCATGCGATTTGACATGTCAAAGCGGCCCGATGTGAATGGGGGTTTAAGGTGCAGACTCCAGGGTTTTCCTCTTTGTTCTTATTTAAAGAAACTCTGTCACCAACCTAAAAAATAACAGGTAAAAGCACAGAAAAAATCATAAAGTATATGAAATGCTAACTTGCAGCAGTTTTACTTTCAATAAGTTATATTTAAGGAATACAATGTAACCCGAGTGACAGCTCTGAGTCTGCTCAGACTACTAACATTGCATCCAAGATGGCGGCACCCAGCAACAGACTCAGAGCTTTTGGATATCTACACAAGGTAGGCTTTGTTGTACTATTAGTAGGATATAATGGACTAAATCTGCAATCTTCTGCTTCTGCAACTGATTCCAAATACCTGCATCAGATTTATAGTACCTGTAACGAGGTCCCATTCACTTGAATAGATTGCGTGCTGTGGGCGCTACGCCCCCTAAAAACCTCGGGGGGGATTCATTCTTGCTACAGCCCCAAAGCATGGCAGTCACGGCATGTGTACAGCCCCAGCTGCTGTGTCGCCAACTAATGGGGGTAGTGGAAAAAAGGGACTCGACCAAGGGGTATTATAGCCCCAACCTTACTTGGGGCTTGTTCACATGTGCGGCAGGCACTGCCGCTTCTTTAAAAAATGATCCACACTTGTTCGCTTTTCAGGAGGTGTTTGACAGGCAGTATGGAGGCGATATGTCACCTCATTTAACCCTATAACTGCTGTACTACCATGCCACAATAGAGAACATTGAACGTAGCTGCAGTGTGGCCCCCATAGAACTGTATTAGTTGGGTTTGTTTGGCTGCAGCATGGAAGCAGCATACAGTTTACGTTTTGCCGAGAGCGCACCATGTGTACAGCCGTCAGTGACTGTATGTTAAGGATTGTACACACAGGCCGAATATCAGACGGCATCTACCGGTTCAATAGAAACCGGCCAACATTTAGCCCACGTATGTAGCAGGCGGTTTAGTCGAAGGAGCATGACCAAAAAAGTTCTGCCGATCATCACCCAATCAGCGCACTGACAGGTGTGTTCTGGCGGGGGGGGGGTCCCCTGTCAGAGCACAATAGCTCAGTGGGGGAGATATTGCTGTACTAACAGCAGATAGTTAGTACAGGGCTCCTCCCGCATTCTTAAGGTTTTGTTCGTTCAGCCTGCTGGGTTGAACAAAAAAAAAACTTCTAGTGTATACCAGGCTTTAGTGCCAGTTCACACTTATGCAATGCCAGACATTGCATGTGATTCTCCAATTCCTCTTCCAGTAGGGGTCTCCATCATCTCTTTTTATAGGGGTCCTTCAAGGCTCTATCCTTGGACTCTTATTCACCACCTACATCTCCCTCCCACAGCTTCCAATACGATTTCTATGCTTAGGCTTCTACATTATAGAAGAACCATGACAAGCCACATTAATCATTAACCATCGCAGAGACCTGGATTAGCTGATTTCTGAATATCCCATCTCCCGATAAATCAGCTTAGCCACCAAACATGGACTTTGCCCAATATACCTGGTGGGGTGTTCATTCAGGCAGTTGAGCAAAAATACACCTGCATGATGAAATGTTCACTGACCTCATCTTAAAAATGGAGGGAAATTAAAGTGCATCTAAACCCATTAATTTTAACCCATGAATCTGCAATTCTGGACAACGGATTACAAATACCTGCATCAGATTTATAGTACCTGCAACGGTTTTAAAATGTTATCTAAACTCAAGAACAAAAATGTCATACATTGCAGCCCACCAGTCCTTAGATGTGGCGACTGCATTCCTTTTTATTCAGGGTCTTTCCTTTGTTCTGACCTAGTGATCCTGTCAGTAACACACTTCCTGTCCTAGCGTGACAACGCTCGTTCACTGCTCTATAGGGGCGCTGTCACTCCAGCACAGAAAGTGTTAGAGCTACAGAACACCTCTTCCCCTCTCCATCTCCAGAACATGGGGAGGAGGTGTTCTGTTGTCCACAAAGAGAACTGGAAACAATGTAACTGATAACAGTCAGCAGATAACATTTTTGTTTAGCTTGAATGTTTTCATTGAGGTCCCTATGAATGTGCAAAACCACTCAATTAAGCAGGAAAGGTAACCAGGATCCATGAATTGTACGACTCTCCAAATGTTGGACATATCACTTTGCATATATTATAGGGAGTCACAAAATTTTCAGTTCAGCGGTTTGCAAATTGGCTTTTCTCTGGCCAGAAAGAACGGCAGCTGAAGGACATCAGCTCAGATATGAACAGCCAGACTGAGACGCGATCACACAGAAGATTACACATTACCTTGACTTCATTCATTATACAGGAAAATGCTGCTGGAAACTGATGGCTTGTTTATTATAACAAACATCACACCAAAGAATCTTCAGGAAAATGCTGGTCACCTGGCTATGCTGATTATCTATCTTCAATCATTCAAGTCACTGACTTTCCACAAGCATGCCAATCATGAATTCTGACTTCGCACCAACTTCACTTGCTGCATACTTACTTCAGATCATAGACTTGGGAAGTATTAGAATCCAGAGAATCAAAATGACATCCAAGCAGCATTTTCAAGCCAGCAGCCCCATAGTTCTTTCTCACCAGTTTGAATCTACCCAAATTCCACTAACCAATGTGCATGTAACTTACAGAAACGCTATGGTGTCCCTGATTGTTGTTCAAATCTCTTCCAAAAGGGACTAAAGCTCCAAAAGGCCACTCTGCTCTAGTGATATTTAGTTATAAGTGGCGCCTGGTGGGGTGCAGCAGTCCCTGGCTGCTTTTATAACTTGGCTGCTCTAAAAATGACTTTTCTGTCTGGGTTTCCCACTCACCTTCATGTGTTCCAGGTCCTATGACACTGGCGTGTCCCCAATATGTACAATGCACATGGGCCTCAAGGGCAAGAAGTCTCACTGAGTACTCGATAGGAATTAGACACAGAAAGCATTTCTTACCATCGCTTGAGTTGCGATCACTCCAGTCACTTGCGACTGCAGCCCAGGCCTGGTTCACACCTATGTGTTTTTAGTGCTTTTTTTGCAGAAACACACTACAGTCCATTTAACATGGTTTCCTATGGGAAACATTCATATCTATGCTTTTTTTTTCAGCCACTGCGTTTTGGGAAATGGCCAGGGATTTTTTTTAAGCGCAAAATGGTGCATTTTTGGTTCAATAGACTTAAATTGAGAAACTGCAGAAAAGCATGTAGTGCGGATTGCGTTTTTTAATCTGAACAAATTGAGCAAAAAAAAAAAAAAAAAAAGAAGAGCATTAAAAAATGCAAAATTCATCCAAAAAATGCGTGAAAATACACATGCTACAAAAAAATGCAAAATGCACCGCAAAAAGCTACAGAAATGGATCAAAAGCAAACTGCATGGGTGTGAACCGAGCCAAAGGAGACCCGTGTATGCTGGTACTGGACCTGCTCGCCAACATTACGCTGATAAGTACACACATATTATTAATATACACGATTTATATAGCACCAACAGTTTACGCAACGCTTTAGAATGTAGAGGGGGACAGTACAATTATAATACAGTTCAATACAGAAAGAAAAGATGTACGTAGGTTTTTACACCATACTCCTCACATAGAATTCCAAGTGATAAAAGGTATTAATAAAACCCATTAAACCCAAGTAATAGTGTGCAGCCTGAGAGGCACATTTATTTATTGGGTGTAAATCAATGGCTGGCGCTGATCACAGGTAACTGCTTACATGAGTGGTTACATGTGATCAGAACCTCTGATCAAGCCTGGATATAGATGATTGGCACGCAGGGTAGCCGCCTCGGGCCTCATACACGCTGAATGCTGTTATGTGTCCATAGCACACAGTGGCGTCGTGTAGGGTCTTGAGGAAGGGGTGCCAAACTTCTGATGTTACATACAGGCCCTCTCCATTCAGAAAACAGCCATTCTATCACATAAAATAATAGATCCAGCAGGGATAGTGAGAGCCCCTCATAATGGGCACGGCAGGTGGGCAGAGCACATCAATCTCACCAATAGAGAGACACAAAGGGCCAACAAGTGTTTAAACTTTCCAGCATCTACCAGAATCTGAAACATCACTTTAGGATGGACTGACCCATAAAGAACAATTGTGATGATCAGGCGGTAGCCTGTATAGACATATACTGTTAGTTACAGCAGTGAATTGTAATGTACGTGTCAAGCAAGGAGGATCATCATCCATCAAACTTTCCCACTGACCTGAGAATCTTGTAATGCATGGTGGACGGAGTCCTGTTGCTGGTACCCCAGTTGGCCCGCTCGGTGTCCCCGTTACATCATGGAAGTGGTGTCCCCACACCTGGATGCTGCAAGCTGTGTGAAGTGACTGAGAGGAGCAGACGGCTGCTATCAATTGAAATGTGTGTGAATAGAGGAGGAGGAGCCCAGGCTGAGCACACAGAGGGGAGTAGACAAGATCCTGCAAGAGTCGCCCTATTCACCATCAGGCAGATGTACCATAGATCCCAGGATATGGGGCTTATCCAGTGTCCATTAAACAACTCTTTCTTCCTATGTACTGGACTGAAATTGTTTATTGTTATTACCATCCATCAAACACATAAGTAGCAAGATGTAATCTTTTCTTTTCTCTTCTGCCAATATCACCTTTTAAATCTCGTTCACACTTGCAGTGCTTTCTGAAGAGAGATCCATGTTCAGATTGCTCTTCAGACAGCATTTGCCAGGCAGTGGGAAGGTGTTGTATCACCTCCTGCTTTAACCCTTTGATGACTGCACAAGTGTGCATAGCACATGGGCACGGGGTGCCTACAGAGAGGTCCCATTCACTTGAATAGATTGCGTGCTGTGGGCGCTACGCCCGCTAAAAACCTCAGGGGGGTTTAATTCTTACTACAGCCCCAAAGCATGGCAGCCATAGCATGTGTACAGCCTCAGCTGCTGTGTCGCCAACTAATGGGGGTAGTGGAAAAAAGGGACTCGACCAAGGGGTATTATAGCCCCAACCTTACTTGGGGCTCGTTCACATGTGCAGCAGGCACTGCCGCTTCTTTGAAAAATGATCCACACTTGTTTGCTTTTCAGGAGGTGTTTGACAGGCAGTATAGAGGCGATGTCACCTCCTCATTTAACCCTATAACTGCCGTACTACCATGCCGCAATAGAGAACATTGAACGCAGCTACAGTGTGGCCCCATAAAACTTTATTAGTTGGGTTTGTTTGGCTGCAGCACGGAAGCTGCATGCGGTTTGCGTTTTGCCGAGAGCGCACCATGTGTACAGCCGTCAGCGGCTCTATGTTAAGGGTTGTACACACGGGCCGAATATCAGGCGGCATCTGCCCGTTCAAAAGAAACCGGGCAACATTCAGCCCACGTGTGGGCAAGTGGTTTAGTCGAAGGAGCATGATCAAAAAAGTTCTGCCGATCATCAGCACACTGACAGGTGTGTTCTGGCGGGGGGGGGGGTTTCTCCTGTCAGAGCACAATAGCTCAGTGGGGGAGATTGATGTACTAACAGCAGATAGTTAGTACAGGGGCTCCTCCCGCGTTCCTAAGGTTTTGTTCGTTCAGCCTGCTGGGTTGAACAAAAAAACCCTAAAAACTTCTAGTGTATACCAGGCTTTGGTGCCGGTTCACACTAATGCGATACCAGACATTGCACGTGAGTCGCACCGCATTGCTGTGCAGATCACATGCGATGCGATTTCTCCTCTTCCAGTAAAGGTCTCCGTCATCTCTTTTTCCTCTTTTTCTAGGGGTCCTTCAAGGCTCTATCCTTGGACTCCTTCTATTCACAATCTTCATCTCCCTCCCACAGCTTCCAATACGATTTCTATGCTGATGTCTCCCAAATCTATTTCTGTGGTTCTCAGCTCACCCCTTCAGTGTCCCCGTGAGTCACTAATTTACTTACTGAAATATCAGTATTGATGTCACCCCCCACCCCGTGTACCATACTCCAACTTTTCCATCCAGATCAATAGCACAACTATCAGTACCTCCCCTCATGTCAGGGTGCTAGGTATAATCCTGGATGCGAGCCTTCTTCCACCCCACATCCAATCACTGTTCTTATCTTACTGCCTTAACCTCCATTTTTTCCAAAATACGCCCCTTAACCAATAAAAATCACCAAACTAATTCACTCCCTAGTTATCTCTCACCTCAAATATTACAACTCCCTTCTTGGTCTACCTCTACACAGACTATCCCCCCCTCAGTCTACCATGAATGCTGCTGCCAGACTAATTCTCCTCACCAACTGTTGTTTCTGACATCCCTCTCAGCCAATCCCTCCACTGGCTTCCGCTCAACATCAAATAACATTCAAAATACTAACAACAACAAAAAAGCCATCCACAACTCCCCCTGCCAACTACATCATGAAATATATTCTGAAATATCGACCAACCCGTCTACTTCACTCCTCCCAAGACCTCCTGCTCTAGAGCCCTTGTCAGCTGCTGTCATACTTGCCTTTCGGACTTCTCCAGAGCCTCTCCAATCCTCTGGAATTCCCAACCCCAATCTGTCTGTGTTACTAAACCCACAACAGCATATGCAGTAAAGCATGCTTGTTATACTCACTGTGGAATCTAAGGGGTTAATCCTCCGCATTGTGTAAAAAGGCTGTTTTCATTCTGTCTTCTCTGATCCTCCCCTTCTATTACTGTCCCCAATCCATCTCCTGATAGAACAGAGCCTTGGAGGCACTCTGCACATGCTCAGTTTGGTAGAGTTTTTTTTTTTGGGAGAGTACAGGTGATCAGCACAGGGCCAATCAGTACTGTCCAGCCCAAAAGTCAGGAGTCCTGCAGCCTCATAGGACAGTCAGAGGAGAATGAAAACTCCTCCTAAAATCTTTAACTAGACACTGATAGAAGTCACAAGACTGCTATATGCTGCTGATGAGAAAAGGTATTTAGCAGTTTATATTTACTAAAATATTTGCACTTCTATGTGCTGTGGGAGACCAGATATAGTCAATGCAGGGTCCTGGGTTTAGTAATACTTTAAATTTGTATTGTAACTGTACAGTCGCCCTTTATTTTGTAAAGTGCTGCTGTATAAACTCTGTATAATAACAATAAAAATCATAGTGTAATGCGCTGCACAACCTATTAGCACTATATAAATCTTGGAACATAATAATATTCATAATAATAATATCAATTTTGTAACAGCAGGTAACCTTCACTTAATTGCTGCATTAGGCATCATTGTACTCTCCCCTTTTCTGCATACAAAAATAGAGCAAACATTTTTTCTTCTTTTTAATTTTTACCCCGTCGCTGAACCCTCTTCCACATATCTAGTCTATGCTGCAATAATGCATAACTACTCCCTCACCCTCCTGGGAGATCCTTGTGACATATCTAGGAGGCTGCAGGATTAGGAATACATAGCGATCGGTGGGTGCAGCTGGCGCGCGTCATTGGGGACCAGCTGCCGGAAGCTGAAAGAGGCAGTCAGGATCCTAATGATGTCACAGAAGAAGATGGTGGCATGGAACCCAGGTTGTTGTACCCCAGTAGTAAGATCGCAGTAAGACTATGCGGAGTGGGTATGTGAATTCAGCACAGCCCAGTACAACATGTAAGGGGGGTTTAAAAAAAAAAAAAAAAAGATGCCAAGTGAAGCTCCTCTTTAAGAATAAATACTGTAAACTCTAAATATGAACACTTTACCTTTCATTCCGAGATCTAAAGACATTGAAGCTCACTTGATACGGACTAGAAGAAATATTTATCTGATCACCCCGGTCATACAGGAATTTTATACACACAAAGCTCCCACAGTACTCTGAATATAAGCTTTGTGTGTCTTCTGCCATCTGGTAACATTTGATAGGTATCAGACCTCCATTTTGACACAGTGCCCGGAATGTTCTATTGTGTCCATGTAATAGGCCGTCATTGAGGCAGGACACACTAGACAAAGTATCAGGTACGTGTGACTTAGAGAGCCAGCACTGCAGTGTGACATACCACGACCCATCCCCACCATTCCCATTAATGTCCATCTTCTCAGTATTTCCCTCACTATTAGTAATTACAGGGAGCTTCTAATAGCCAAAACACTTGGAAATTACCGACACAAACAGCACTTAGAAGATTAGGTGGTTTTTTATCTTGCAGTAACTGAACACTGTCAACAACCGGGTATTTTCCAAAAACTGAAGATGGATTATTTTGTCCTTTATGCATTAACGTTTTCTGGTTCATACAGACCAGAGGTCTCCAAACTTTCTAAGCAAAGGCCCAGTTTACTGTTTACTTAAGAATTCACTCTCACGATAAATGTAATATCTATGTAACCCAGTGTGTTCTCAGATGGCTGCATTTTGTTTCCTTTGTGCGTATGATGCCTTCTGGGCCTACTCCAAATTCCTGGTTGGTTGCTCTTTTAGAGCAAGTCCTTTCTGTAAGATTAAAAAAAATCTACAATAGAGATGGAGACAAGACCAGTCACCCTGCACAAAGAGAGAGAACATTACTGACTGGTCTTCATTACAGGAAGCTCCTGCACATAGCTAAAGTGTCACACTGGATTACTGCACAGTTTTGCACATACGTCTACATTTGTGAGAAGTACAATGACATTTATTAGGCAGAAGAGAAATGCCAATTTTCCAAGCCCTCAAATGACTGGTTTTATAGCTGATCACAAGTTCAACACCCTGGCAACTGTAGATGTAAATAGAGACAATGCATGGTGCAGTCCATGTCAGATGGGGGGCTCGGGTTCTGCTTTAATGTTAAAACGTGATTGTTGTTTTATTGTAGTGTTAGTGGCAGCACAACACAAAGAAAAAAAATCTCTCATGTGGACACAGACAGCCATAGTGGATGTAGGCAGAGACTATGGGGTTGATTTACTAATGGCAAATAGTCTGTGCACTCTGCAAGTGCAGTTGCTCTAGACTAGAATAGAGCTCAGTAAATTAGCAGAAGCTCTGCTGACTACCATCATCCAATCGTGTGCAAGCAAAAAAAATTTGCTAAAAAAAATTTGTGTCCACATGAGAGATTTTTTTTCTCACTAGCAGTCTTGGGGACATTGTTGTCATCAATACGTGTAATGTATAGAGACCTCCCCTATGAGGCCTTTGACGTCAATATAACCCCAACAATAGTTTTTACTCTTTTCCTGCTCTTCAAGTTTTATTTGGAGTTGCACTTTAATAACATACGGGCCTATTCTGACACGTCTCACATAGGTGTAAAAATCTGATTTATTTTTTTTGCTCAAAAATTACTTAGAACCCTCAAAACATTTGATACTTTTTTAAAGCAGAGGTCCTAAAGAATAAAATGGTACATATTGCAATTTTTTATGTCACATGGTATGTGCGCAGCGTTTTTTCAAACGCAATTGTTTGGGATAAAAAATACACTATAGTGAATTTTAATGCACTATATACCACTAAATTGTTCAGTAAAATATAAAAAGATGATGTTACGCTGTAACATTTTGCAAAGAACAGTGCCAAACTAGGGTGCTTAAAAATTTCAATAGGCAACGCTTTATAATACTTTACAGGTTACCAGTTTAGTGTTACACAGGAGTTCTGGAGCTAGACTTATTGCTCCCGCTCTAACGTTCGCAGCAATATCTCACATTTGTGGCACAAACATTGTTTACATATGCGTGCGCAACCTACTTATGCATTCGCCTTTGTCCGCAAGCACCTTAAATTTTTTTATTTATTACACTGTATATTTATTTGTTTTTTGATCAACTTTATTGCTCTCACAAGCGATGAACAGCATCCCTTGTAATAGCATAGACAGCGACAGGTACTCTTTACTGAGACATCTGGGGAGGATCCCCAGATCTCTCCTCTGCCCTTAAAAGCATTGGATCCAACTGAGATCGGTTTACATTAGAATGAAACTGGAAGTGACAAAATACTCCTTGCCCCAGGTTTCTTAAATCATAGAGATGAACAGGGACGTTCCAGTCCTTGGTCATCTCTATGGTAAGCCGGCACAACCTCTACCCAACTTTAGTCTCAACATGAACATACCTTCTTCTTGTCAAAAGTATTTCTTATTTATTTATTACAGGTATTGCATTTATATAGCGGTAATGATTTACGCAGCACATATTGTCCATCAGCCCCTACCCTGAAGGAGCTTACAGTCTAAGGTCCCTATCTCACATACCTACACACACACACACACCAGGGCCAATTTATATAAGAACTAACCTACTAGGAGTGTAGGAGGAAAGTGGAGTACCTAGAGGAAACTCATGCAAGCATAGGGAGAATATGCAAACATTATGTAGATAGTATCCTGGCTGAGATTCAAACCAAGAACCCCAATGCTGCAAGGCAGAAGTGCAAACCAATAAATCGCTGTGTATTTCAACACCAAATCACACGGTCCCTACACCCAAACAAAGCAGCACCCAGATGGCAGTCCTGTAAATCACTGCCTCATCTCTACATATGTATCTGGAGTTAGATTCCCCCTAATTAGCATCATTGGGCGCACTAGACATTAATACAAGTTGACGTGGTGAAATGTGCCGACACAGCGCTGATCATCTCTGGCAGGGTAAATGTCATCCTTCATGTGATGTTTGCCCAGTAAACACATACATGGAAATTATGTCTCCATGGCTTTTGTTGTTGCTATGAAGCCAGTGAGTAGAAGTTCTGCCCTGCCTTTTCTTCCTCTCCAGAGAGGCCCCGGGTTGCCCAGAGCAAGATGCTTTCGTGCTATCTCACACGTATATTGTGTGCTGTCATGGATGCAACCAGCGTGTATATAAAGGCTCCAGGGTCACAGAATTCTACAGAAAGAAGGCTCTCCTTGTATTCCTATATTTTTATTTCACAGGATTTATATAGTGGCAACAGTTTGCACAGCGTTTTATATAAAAGGAAACAGTTACAGACGGGACAGTAACAATACAATTAACCACTTGCCGACCAGGATTTTTCCAGAAAGTTTAAATCAGTTATTTTTTCTAAAAATTTACATATAACCTCTAAACATTATACATTTTTTTTAGCAGAGACCCTAGGGAATAAAATGGGGATTGTTGCAATTTTTTGTCATACGGTATTTGCCCAGTGTTTTTGCAAACGCAATTTTTTTGGAAAAAATACACTTTAATGATTTTTAAAAAAAACAAAAACGCAAACGTTGCCCCAATTTCTTGTATAATGTGAAATATGATGTTACGCTGAGTAAATAGATACCCAACATGTCATGCTTTAAAATTGCACACACTCGTGGAATGGCGACTTTGACGCTTAAAAATCTCCATAGGCAAGGTTTTGAAATGTTTTACAGGTTACCTGTTTAGGGTTATAGAGGAGTTCTAGCGCTAGAATTATGACTCTCCCTCTAATGTTCACGGCGATTTCTCACATGTGTGGTTCGAATACAGTTTACATATGCGTGCACGACTTACGTATACGTTGGCTTCTGCGTGCAAGCATGGTGGGATAGAGGGCGCTTTCATTTTTTTATTATTATTATTTATTTGACTTTTTAATTTATATTTTTACACTGTCCCTCTGTTTTTGTTTTTTTTAATCACTTTTACTCCTATTACAGGGAATGTGAACATTCCTTGTATTAGAAATAAGGATGACATGTCCTCTTTATGAAGAGATCTGGGGTCAAAAAGACCCCAAATTTCTACTTTGCCTTTAAAAGCAAAAGATCAAAAAACTTTATTAAATCTTAAAAAAATGTTAAAAAAAACAAAAACAAAAAGGATCTTCCAGCCTGGATTGGAAGTGCCGTCATGACATCGCTCCGGCCTCTTCGGAAACCATTCCAGAGGCTCATGAGCTGCTCAGACCGGTTTCCTGAGAAAGCCGGCCACCTGCTGAGAAAAAAAACAGTACCAGGGTTATGGCTGATATCTTCAGCCATATTCCCGGTAAACCACAACGTGTGTGTATATATATATATATATATATATATATATATATATATATATATATATATATATATATATATATATATATATATACACATATACATATATACTCTACGTATTGTGGTCGGCAAATTTAAATAGAAGAGAGTTAAAGAAAAAAAAATTAAAGTCAGTTTTGTCGATTTTTATACAGAAGTGTAACTTCTGTAGCATGCATTAAGGTGAAAAAACATGAACCTTTACAACCCCTTTAAAGTGATTGTAAGGGTATTTTTTTTTATTAAATAACAAACATGTCATACTTTCCTCCACTGTGCAGCATGGGGGAAGCATCCATAGAGGCCGTCCATAGAGGCCGAATCCAGGACTCGGTCCTGCCCCCCCATGTCATTGGATTTAATTGACAGCAGCGGGAGCCAATAGCTGCGCTGTTATCAATCTATCCAATCAAGAGTCGGGAGCCCGTGGAGGGAGAGACAGCGCGTCCCCGCCGACTGAATGAAGGGGTTCAATAAGTAAAACGGGAGACCGGTGACTGGCAGGTGTTTTTTCACCTTAATACATAGGATGCATTAAGGTGAAAAAACACAAACCTTTACAACCCCTTTAAGTGGTTAAACCCTTTCCAAATAGGCAGTGGCTGAAAAAAGCATAGATGTGAACATGTCCCATAGGAAACCGTGTTAAGTGAACTGTAGTGCATTTCTGCAAAAAGCACCAAAAACGATTAGGTGTGAACCAGGCCTAAGATGTCTAGTCGCAGCAGCATGCCTTTTTTTTACATCACCTGTAATAGCGGGTTTAAAAAACTAAAATTAGCCCTATATAGTACAAAAAGAACAGATAATCGCTACTATAAGGGGTTCATGTATACTGTGAAACAGTGAAAGTAATAACATATTTTACTTACAATATATATATATATATATATATATTATATTATATTAGGATTTTTATAACAGCTTACCTGTAAAATCCTTTTCTTTGAAGTACATCACGAGACACAGAGCCATAGTAGTTACTATGTGGGTTATAGGCCACCTTCAGGTGATGGACACTGGCACACCCAAGACAGGAAGTCCACTCCCTATATAACCCCTCCCACTACTGGGAGTACCTCAGTTTTTGTAGCAAAGCAATACATGTGTATACAGTACCAGAAAGAAGGGAGGGACCTTTGTGTCCCGTGATGTACTTCAAAGAAAAGGATTTTACAGGTAAGCTGTTATAAAAATCCTATTTTCTTATCGTACATCACGGGACACAGAGCCATAGTTAGTAGTTACTATGTGGGATGCCCCATAGCAATGCCAACTGAAGGGAGGGAAACACAACAAAAGTAGGGCATCATGAGATCAGAGGACTTATACTGCTGCCTGCAGCACACTGTGCCCAAAGGCGATATCCTCATGACCTTTTACATCTTTGATAGAATCTGGTAAATGTATGGACTGAAGACCAAGTTGCGGCCTTGAAGATTTGAGCCATAGAGGCTTGGTGATGCACTGCCCAGGAAGTACTGACAGCCCTGGTGGAGTGCGCTTTAATATGAAAAGGTGGAACTTTCCTCTTTAAGCCATAAGCTTGAACAATCACTTGTCGAATCCATTTAGAAATAGTAGATCTCGATGCTGCCTGTCCTTTTTTAGGACCTTCAGGCAACACAAACAAAACATCCGTTTTGAGCAGTCGCCTTCAAATAGATCTTGACTGCTCTCACAACATCAAGAGAATGTAGTGACTTTTCTTCCGCAGAACGGGGTTCTGGGAAAAATGAGAGTAGAACAATATCCTGGTTTAAATGAAAACCTGACAATACCTTCAGTAGAAAATTAGGATAAGGACGTAATACAACCTTATCCTTGTGAATAACTAAATATGGCTCTTTACAAGAAAGAGCAGCCAACTCTGATACCTTTCTTGCAGAAGATATGGCTACCAGAAAAACTTGTTTCCTTGTCAAAAGGACCAAGGGAATATGTTGTATTGGCTCAAAAGGCTGTTTCTGTAATGCCGATAGGACTAAATTCAAGTCCCAAGGGTTCAGGGGTGACCTAACCGGAGGATTAAGCCGCGTTACCCCCTGAATAAAGCTACGAACCAAAGAGTGTGAAGCAAGTGGTCGCTGAAATAATACCAATAAGGCCGAAACCTGGCCCTTGATAGTACTCAAGACCAGCTTTATTTCTAATCCCATCTGTAGAAAGTCAAGGATTCTACCTATGACATACTTCCTGGGGTGCCAACCCCCAGGATTCATACCAGGAGACATATGCCTTCCAGACTCGAAAATATATGACTCTGGAGGCCGGGTTCCTTGCATTAACCAGAGTAGACACCACTAAACCTGACAGCCCATGCTTCTTCAGAATGTGGGTCTCAATAGCCAAACCCTTAAATTTAGTGTTTGTAAAGTAGGATGGAATATCGGACCTTGTGAGAGAAGGTCTGGCCGTGGCAGTAGGGTCCATCGGTCCCCTACTGCCATCTCTACAATATCTGCATACCAAGATCTCCTGGGCCACAGGAATCACCGACTTACCTTTCTGCTTGAGAAGTCGTGGATGCAGGCAGAATAGGAGGGAATGCATACATGAGGGAGGACCGATTCCACGGGAATAGCAAGGCATCTGTTCCACATGCTAACAGATCCTTTGTTCTTGACACAAAGTTGTCTATTTCTTTGTTGAACCTGGACGCAAACAGATCTACGTCTGGGATCCCCCATCTTTGACATATTGACAGGATGATATCGGGGTGAAGGAACCATTCTCCTAGGAACAACTGCTGGTGACTCCAGTAGTCCGCCTGCCAATTTTCTATTCCTAGAATGAAGACTGCCGATAGGCAAAGCACATTGTTTTCTGCCCAAGATAGGATATGATTCACCTCTCTCTAGGCCGCACAACTTCTTGTGCCCCCTTGGTGATTGATATAGGTCATGGCTGTGGCATTGTCGAGTTGAATCCTGGCAGGACAATTCCGTAAACTGAATGTTCAGGCCCTCAGGACCAAGTGCTCTGCCTGGTGTTCTAGAATGTTAATGGGCAAGGCCATTTCTGATCGGGGCCACTTCTCTTCCAGTTGCCTCTTCCAGGACTGCTCCCCAACCCAAAAAAGGTTGGCATATGTTGTTACCACTGCCCAGGTAACCGAAGGAAGGATTTTCCCCTTTGCAGATTTTTGGTTATTAACTATAAACTGAGGCTCCGGTGCACCTTTGGAGTCAGACACATTGGGAAATCTAGAGCTTGAAACCTTTTGTTCGGAGCCAATAGGATACTGTTTTGCAGCAGTTTCGAATGAAACTGAGCATATGGAATGGCCTCGAATGAAGCCACCATCTTTTCCAACAACCTCATGCAAAGCTGAATAAAAGAATTCATCTTGTTCGACCACCCGAATCAGTTCCTTTATGGCGCTGATCTTTGCCTGGGGCAAGAATATCTTTTTCTGGGTGTATCTATGATCTGTCCCAAGTATTTCAGCCTTCTTAATGGTTTTAAGGAAGATTTCTTCAAGGTTGGGAATCCAACCTAGGTATTCTAGGTAGTTGAATGTGGTGACCATTCTTTGGTCTAAGCGGGCTACCGACTGGTCTATCAAGAACAGATCGTCTAGGTAAACTATAATCATTATACCTTGGGCCTTTAATCTGGCTAGAAGAGGGGCCAGAACCTTTGTAAACACTCAAGGTGCAGTAGCTAGACCGAAAAGCAGAGCTACACGCTGAAAATGAAGATTTTCTACCTTGAAAAGTAGATATTACTGGTGAGAGAGGAAATAGGAACATGGAGGTATGCATCTTTGATGTCGATTGAGCCAGAAGTTCTCCTCCTTGTAGGATGGAAACAACTGATTGGATTGACTCCATGCAAAAAAAAGAGCGGTTATATTCAGGAATCAAATTCGATTTTTAGATCCAGAATGTCCATTCAGTTTTGGCGCCGTGAAAAAAGGTTTGAACCAAATTCCAACCCCTGCTCTTACATGGGGACCACCATGATCACTTTTTGCCAAAAGATGGTCCAACGCTTGAAAGAAAGACTTCTTTTTCTCTGGATCCTTAGGAACGTTTGATCTGAGAAAACGAGGAGATGGGAAATCTTTTGTGCCCTGGAGCTATTGAGGAAGTCCCCCATCTGTCTCGACACTCCCAAGACCTCTTTTGTCCCTGGGGTTGACCCTGAGGATTACCTTTTGAACTTGACGGCAGAGGCCATCGTGACTGCCTGGAAAGTAGACACCCCAAGGTATTTGCTAAGAGGCATAGTGAGTATTTTGCAGCTCTCATTTGTTTTGGAAAATGAAGAAAGAAAAGGAAAATTTATTTTTTCTCTTTTTAATTTTCAAAACTTTGTGACAAAAAGCGAGATCTGCAAAATACTCAACATGCCTCTCAGCAAATACCTTGGGGTGTTTACTTTCCAAAATTGGGTCATTTGGGAGGGGTTTGTGCTATCTGGGCATTTCATGGCCTCCAAAACTGTGATAGGTAGTGAGGAGTGAAATCAAAAGTTTACGCCCTTAGAAATCCTGAAGGCGGTAATTGGTTTTCAGGGTCCTGTACGTGGCTAGGCTCCCAAAAAGTCCCACACATGTAGTGTCCCCGTACTCTGGAGAAGCAACACAATGTATTTTGGGGTGTAATTTCACATATTCCCATGGCATGTGTGAGCAATATATAATTTCAGTGACAACTTTTTTTTTTGTTGTTTTTTTCAAATCACTTGTGACAAAAAAATAAAATATTTAATGTGCTCAACATTCCTCTCAGCAAACTCCTTGGGGTGGGGTTGTACTGTCCTGCCATTTTAGAAATTAGATAGGCAGTCATAAACTAAAAACTACGTAAATTCCAGAAAATTTACCCTAGTTTGTAGATGCTAACTTTTGCGCAAACCAATAAATATACGCTTATTGAATTTTTTTTTTTTACCCAAGACATATGGCTGAATACATTTTGGCCTAAATGTATGACTAAAATTGAGTTTATTGTATTTTTTTTTATAACAGAAAGTAGAAAATATCTTTTTTTTTTCAAAATTTTCTGTGTTTTTTCGTTTATATAGCAAAAAATAAAAACCGCAGAGATGATCAAATACAACCAAAAGAAAGCTCTATTTGTGGGGAAAAAAATGCTCTGGTCATTAAGGTGGCAAATCTTTCCGGGGCTGACATAGTTAACTAGGAATTAGACATGAAGGGTGGAAAGGAGATAAAAAATCTTTTTATATTAAAGTAGTACTAAAAGCTTTTTTTTTTTATGGATATGATCATTTTAAATATAATGCACAATGCTGGTAAAAATGTACTTTAAATGTAATTGTATTGCCTTCTATTACCTCCAGACTATCAGCCTCCACCTTCTCTGGGTTCAGATGCTGATCTCCCCTGCACAGTCTGATTTTTTTAAAAAAAAACAACAAACACGTTATACTTACCGCTCTGTGTAATGGTTTTGCACAGAGCCACCCTGATTCTCCTTTTCTGGGGTCCTCCTCCTGCCTTCAGAGTGCCCCAGTAGCAAGCTGCAAATTATAGTATAGGGAGGCCCTATAGCAAGGTGAAAAAAAAAAAACTTCTGCCTTTAGAACCACTCACTCCCTGCCCAGGACTACATATCCCATGAGGCATTGCTCCTCACACATTCACATTCATAAGTTCTCAGGCACCTACTGACATGTTTGGATGGTGTACTGAGCTATATGTGTGCTGCACTGTGTCTTCTGATATGTATGGTCAATGTACTGGGCTGTATGTGTGCTGCACTGTATTTCCTGATATGTAAACAAATAATGCATTCTGTATGCAGGCCAACTAATCGGCTGGCCGATTAATCGACTATGAAAATAGTTGACAACTATTTTCATAATTGATTAGTTATCGATCGATTCATTGTTTCGGCCCATCCACCCCAGCAACATTTTTCCATGTGACGGATGCGCACCTGAAATGACAGAGGCCTTAGCAGCCACCTTCTTCCCATCCACCCATTCTTCCTTCTCTTCACCTTCTCCCCCTTCATTCTTTCATCGCCCCCTACGTCTTCCCTCCCCTTTTTGCCTCAACCCATATGCCCTTTCTATCCTTCCCATCCTCCTCCCACCACCCCTTCTTCCTTCCCTACACCCCCCTAACCTTCTCCCCCCCCCCTCATTCTTCCATCCCCTACCCATTCCCCACCTTGTCACTTTATTCCCTATGCCCCTCCTTTCTACCCTTCCCTCCCTCCACACCTTCACCCTCACTTACTCATTGCTTCTTCCATCATCCAGACTCACCTTTTTCCTCCCTCACCTCCCCCCACCACTTCTTCTGCCTCCCTCTATCACTTCTCCCCCCGACCCCCTTCTCCCCTCTATCACTTCTCCTCGTCTACCGTTCTTCTTCCCTCACCCCCTTTTACCAACCCTTCACCTCCATTCTCCTGTCAGACATGCCTTCATTCCTTGGTGTATAAAGAATACTGCGCTAACAATTAAAATAAAAAATAAAGCTGCAACTAAGGAGTGTTATACGACACCAATCAAAGTAATAGGAAAATAAAGTTGCGCTAATAAAAGGTGTGGTGAAAACTGCAAAGTTAGGTGCCACAAATAGTAATGATAATAATGAATAACAATGTAATATTGAATGCAAAAAAAAAAAAACAATTGAAATCAAACAAACGTGCGGACATAAAAAAGTACTGTTGAAAAATTGTCCATATAATAAATGCACAGAAGGGTGAAGTTGAATGTAAAATGATTAATACATAGGAAAGTCCATACAGTGAAAAACAAATCCCAGAGTGATGAGTGGTGTGGATTCTTATTAAAGTGACAAGTGCATTGATAGGACCTCCACCTTAGGAAAACACTGCCGCTTACCGGAAAGCGATGGTCCCTTATTACAGGGGACCACGCTGAGCAGATGGCTGTAACCCCAGCCCGGGATCTCACAGGCAGGCAGAACGTGGCTCCTCCTCGTCCTGACGTCACCGCTGCACGTCCAGTCGCGGAAACTACGGGCTGATCTGAAGCCGGCCGGCTTTCCCAATTTTGGTTTGCCGTTATTATTTCGCCGATCTGTAAGTGTTCATTTGGCTTTTATTATTCTATTAAATGTAAAAGGATTTACACTATGTGGAGCACTTTGTGTTTTTTTCTGGTAAACACATCACTCTGCTGTGATTCATGGTGAGGATCCCCACGGACGCTGTGGTATCTAGTGCCTGCCTGTGAGATCCCGGGCTGGGGTTACAGCCATCTGCTCAGCGTGGTCCCCTGTAATAAGGGACCATCGCTTTCCGGTAAGCGGCAGTGTTTTCCTAAGGTGGAGGTCCTATCAATGCACTTGTCACTTTAGTGAGAATCCACACCACTCATCACTCTGGGATTTGTTTTTCACTATATGGACTTTCCTATGTATTAATCCTTTTACATTCAACTTCACCCTTCTGTGCATTTATTATATGGATAATTTTTCAACAGTACTTTTTTAAGTCCGCACATTTGTTTGATTTCAATTGTTTTTATTTTTGCATTCAATATTACCTTGCTATTCATTATTATCATTACTATTTGTGGCACCTAACTTTGCAGTTTTCACCACACCTTTTATTAGCGCGACTTTATTTTCCTATGCCTTCATTCCTCCCCACCCTTCTCCCCCTTGCCCCCCCCCCTTTTCTATCTTCTTCCCTCTCCTTTCAATCCCCCCCCCCCTTCTCCCCTTCCACTAACCTTCTTCCCTTCCCCCCGCCTCCTACTCTCTACCTCATCACTCACCCTCTCCTTCTTCCTCTTCTTCTAATTCTTTTGGGTCTATCCCATCCTTTCTCTTCCGCCCCATCAATAGTCCCCTCTCCTCCCCTTCACGTTCATCCTCACCTTTTTTCCTCTTCTATTCCCTCTGTTTCCATCCTCTCTCTCTCCTCCCCTTCCACTTCACTTCCACCCTCTCATCCTCACCCTTCTCTCCCCTCCATAGTCTCCCTACCCAATCTTCAAATTTGGAAATGGGACAGGAAGTGAAGGAAATCTCTCCAGCTAGGACACTGATGGCAAAAAAAAGTTGAGAATTTATAAACAGAAAATGATTAGTCAAAACAAGTGGTTTTCATTCATCACTGCTTTTCAAATATGCCAACAATTTAACTAAACAGATGCAAAATTTAGAAACTGCTAAAAAGTTTAGTGCACTATAGCATTTTTAGTGGTATTTTTTCTACAGGTTTATATATCATACCAAAAATAAGGACAACTGAGGAGAAAATATGGACAGAGAGATTCAATTCCAAAATAATTCTTGGCTGTGTTCACAAATGTCTGACACAGATCAGACCTTGCAGCCTCCTCTCCCCTTGTAATTGTCACAGTGTTGCATTCTGATTACTAAGGGAGAGGAGTCTAAGGAAATGCTTCCTCCTGCCTGTGTTCTGTCAGAATTGGCGACCCGTCAGATTAGTTCACGAAAGTGACGTTCCGTCAGCTGCGCATGCGTTCCACCGCTACCAGGTTTCCTAATCTGACAGAACACCTGCAGTCATAAGACGGCAACGCACATCTTACTACACCCAGCTACGTCTTGAATTTCTGGGTCATTTTAGCAATAAAATAAGCGTATAAAAATAAATCTAGTATTTTGACATCTATGATGTTGTTTTGATGTTATATTTTAAAAGAAGCTGGACACCAGCAGTAGGAAGGTGGCGGAGGCCATGTTGCACCGCGCACTGCTCAGCGCTAAACCTTTAGGCTTTAAAAATTAAACATCCAAACAGCATCACAGATGTCAATATACTATTTTATTTATATACGCTTACTTTATTGCTCAAATTACCCTGAAATTCAAGATGTAGATGGGTGTAGTAAGATGTGCGCTGCCGTCTTCTGACTGCAGGTGTTCTGTCAGATTAGCAAACCTGGTAGCGGAGGAATGCATGCGCAGCTGACGGAACGTCACTGACAGGTTGCTGATTCTGATGGAACACCTGCAGCAAACTGATGACATCCTTGTAGCCCCAGCTGCAGCCTCCCACCCCATTATTTGCTACAATGTTACAGTCTGATCACCGAGGGAGAGGAGACTAAGGAAACACTTCCTCCTGCCTGCAGCAAACTTATGACATCTCAGGCCCAGCTGCAGCCTTCTACCCTGTAATTTGCTACAAAGTTACAATGTTGCAGTCTGATCACTGGGAGAGAGGAGACTGAGAAAAAAGCTGATCAGCGGCATTTCCCCACAGGGGAGATCTTCACAGACAATCAGGGCATTGATTATCAGTTCAGCCCCAACAGTGCCCAGCAGTGATGCCACTCAGTGCTGTCTTACGGTGCCCATCAGTGAAGGAGAGAAATTACTTATTAACAACATTTTATAAGAGAAACTAAGAAAAACTTTTTTTTGTCTATGGATGCCGATTTGGGAGCACACCCGCACAGGTCCTGCCTAGGAATACAGTTTGCTGAAGGGGCACTCGAAAAAGAGGAGGAGCAGAGAGCATCGGTGGGGGTCACCAGAAGAGGAGGATCGGGGCTGCTCTGTGCAATAATATAGCAGGTAAGTATAACTTTTTTTTTCAAGAAAAATACATTTGTCTTTAGAACCACTTTAATCTTCCAGGGTCCCCAGACGTAGGTTCTCCTTGCCCACCCTGGAGCTTTGATTGTTTCTGCCCACGACTGGGTGTTCCCACTCCCACCTTCCAAACTAAACCCAAAAAATTGTGCTTGAGCATGATGATGCATTCACTTAATGAATCACTGTGGAGAGCCCCAGGATCCTGTCTTTATGCATAGAAACCATGGATCTCTGTGTACTTGGAAAGCACCTGTAGTTTTTTAGATGGTAAGCTCTCACAAGCAGGGTCCTGCTTATTTTTTTTCTTGTACTATAACTTTACTGTAATAATAATTACAGCAAAGATATAATAATTAATAATAATAATTTGTATACCCCACTTCCAGTGAACTAAACAACCTGTTTTGGGTGGACTGACCTTTTCTTGGTCTGTGTACTCACTAAATCAGCATTACCAGCTGCTTGGAAGGAGGCATTGTGGGTAATGAGTGTCTGCTGGGTTTCAGTTCCAGTTCATCTGAGGTTATCTATTCATTTTCGCTCTCTCCATTCAGTTCTCTTATGACTATTGCAAAACTCTCCATGAGCCCAGGTTCACAAGGACTGCAGGAATGAAATCGTGCGAGTTCAGCTGAATTTGCAGGATTTCATTCCCGCATGTCAGTCCCGACTTGGGGGGATTTCAGAGACATCTGTGCAGGTTTCTGCACAGATGTCAATGGAAATCGCACCCTGAAATCGACAAAAGTAGTACAGAAACGACTTTTGGGAATTGGCGTCGCACCGATTCAGACACTGCCATTGCCGGCAATGGCCGCCGATTTGACATTCCAAATCGCATCAATGTGAACCAGGACTAAAAATGGGATATTTAGGCCTAGCTCACACTGGCTATGGAGTAGTGGAAAAAAACAGGTGGTTGATTTGTGTTTTTGTTGGCTACCTTCAAATTTACATGGCATTCAGAGGGGTGAGTTTACATTACCATGATGGTCTGCGGACATGGCTGTGTCATGGAAATACATGTAAACTCTCCCTCTGCAGATAAAAAAAAAAAGGCAAGGGGCAGAAGTGTCATCTCTTGAATGCCTATAAATTGGCTATCAACTGGGGTCTGAAAAGCTATCCACTGTGGAACGTTTTTTCAGAACACGGTAAAGTCTGCCACCTGTGTGAAGGAGGCCTTTTTGATATGAGGTTGCTGATTACAACCCCCCCTTGACATATGTACACTGTATTACCTGTGCCTTCCTTCCTGTTTTCACATGTTTTCATGCCAGCCGCTCTCAACCAGGGTTCCTGCAGAGGTTGTTGGGTGGTCCTCCAGCTGTGGCTGACTGATATCCCATCTGATGTGCCAGTGGCATGATACCAGTTAACTTTATGGGCAAATACAGATGGCTGTGAAAAACGCAGCATTTTTACTAGTGTCTGCACATGTATTGTTTTCTACGGGACCATACACACAACTGAGCAACAATCAGTAAACATGTGCTGCATTTTGATCCATAAAAAAAAATAAACACAAAAAATCTGTGCCCCAGTCTCTACGTATGTGCAGTACTTTATGCTATATGCATTTGTGCTAACATTTACTTGCTTACATCGCAAATGTGCTCTATTGTAGTGCAAGTGCTGCCTGCATGCTAGAAACAGAAGGGCGCCAGGCAGCTGCCTTCAGAAGTCTCCTGTGTCCTAGCAACAGAGGATGATAGGTAGCAATAGCCACCAGGGTCCTAGCAACAGAGGAGGATAGGTAGCAATAGCCACGGGGTCCTAGCAACAGAGGATTCTAGCTGGCTTCCTTGAGAAGCTGCCTGTATTCTAGCAAGGTAAGAATGCCAGGCACCAATATCCGCTTGAATTCTAGTAACAAAAAATGCTAGGTGGCAATAGCAGCCTGTGTCCTAGCAACAGAGAGCTCTAGGTGGCTTCCTCAAGAAGCTGCCTGTATCCTAGCAACAGACGGATGCAGGACACCAAAAGCCGCTCATATCCTAGTAACAGAAAATGCTAGGTGACAATAGCAGCCTGCATTCTAGCAACAATGGACTCTAGGTGGCTTCCTTGAGGAGCTGCCTTTATCCTAGCAAAGGAAAGATACTGGGCAGCAGTGTCCTATTAACAAGCCCATTTACACTGAACATATGAAATCGTTACTCAATAATTACATGTGTACAATGTGCAAAGCACTTTTTTTTGCAAGATTGTGCTACCAAGAACCTGCATCCAATTGGCATGTTTTCATACAGCTGTGTGCAAGAGGCCTTTAGCTGTCTGTAAGAGTGGCATTCTTCCCCATGAACACTAAAGTAAGGGGCATTTTTCCCCAAACACCCCCAATAAAATGGAAAATAAAAAAAACGCGCTCAAACACTTATACAAAATGTAATTGTAAAACTCAGTAAAATAAATATAATCTTTTGCAAAGAAATGTCCAACAACCAAAAAGTGAATAACGTAAAATTCTTCAATAGTTCATAAGTTGTTAGGTGAAGGAAAGTAAGCCAAAACGGGCAGATGGCTTTAAACTCAGCCTGGGCCTTTAAGGGATCGATCCCGATGTAAACTGGATAAGTCACACTCATACCGTAGAATTGGATCCACGAAGGTTTACCCAAAAAATATTTTTGAAAAACATAGCGTAATACTGACAAAGAATTGAATTCCAAAAAAGAAAACTACCCAGTGTCTATAAACACACATAGGATCGTTGTGTGAGTGACATGCAATAAAGTGCGTAATCCCCAATAGGGGAAGGTAGTGCATAAACCTTACAAAAGATCTGCTTACCAGATATTTAACCACTTCAATACCAGGCACTTAGACACCTTCCCGCCCAGGCCAATTTTCAGCTTTCAGCGCTGTCGCAATTTGAATGACAATTGCGCGGTCATACTACACTGTACCCAAACAAATTTTTTATCATTTTGTTCCCACAAATAGAGCTTTCTTTTGGTGGTATTTGATCACCTCTGCGGTTTTTATTTTTTGCGCAACAAATAAAAAAAGACTGAAAATTTTGAAAAAAAACACGTTTTTCTTTGTTTCTGTTAAAACATTTTGTAAATAAGTACGTTTTCTTCTTCAATGACGGGCACTGATATGGCTGCACTGACGGGCACTGATATGGCTGCACTGACGGGCACTGATACGGCGGCACTGATGGGCACCGATGAGGTGGCACAAATGAGGTGGCACTGACGGGCACTGATGATGGGCACTGATAGGCGGCACTGACAGGTGGCCCTGGTATGCGGCACTGATGGGCACTCATAGGTGGCATGGATGGGCACTTATAGGCGGCACTGATGGGCACTCATAGGTGGCATTGATGGTTACTTATGGGTGGCACTGATAGTTGGCACAGATGGGCATGGATGGGCACTGATAGATGGGCACTGATGGGCACTGACAGGTGGCACGAATGGACACTGATGGGTAGCACTGATGACACTGCTTGTTTGCAGTGATGCCCCTAAGGGTGGCATTGCTGGGCATCACTGCAACATAATGGTGCCAATCAGTGCTCATTTGTGGGCACTGATTGGCACAGATTTGGCACACTGGGCACATGTGGATGGCCATGGGGTACATACCTGGCCATCCACATGTTGCCCCTTCCCTGGTGGTCCTAGTGGCGATCCCTGGTGGTCCAGTGTGGTGATCTGCGGGGGGGCTGCGCTGATAAACAATCAGCGCAGACCCCCCCTGCCAGGAGAGCCGCCGATCGGCTCTCCTCTACTCGCGTCTGTCAGACGCGAGTGAGGAAGAGCCGATCAATGGCTCTTCCTATTGACAGCGTGATCAGCCGTGATTGGACACGGCTGATCACGCGGTAAAGAGCCTCCGCCGGAGGCTCTTTACCAAGATCGGTGTAGCGGTGTGTCAGACTGACACACCGATCCACCGATCGGCGCGCTGCGGCATGTTATCCTGCTGGACGTCATATGACGCCCAGTCAGGATAACAAAACCACTTCCCGGACGTCAATCCGCCATAGGGCGGGCGGGAAGTGGTTAAAAAAACAAGTGAGCGTATAACTATCCACCAGATGAAAAGTTGGAAAGAGGTACCAAAAGGTGCAGCAAACCACATATAAATCCTGCTTACCAGATGGCAAATTTTATATGAGGAGACTTAGCACAACCACAGACTATCCACCAGATGAAAAGTTAGAAAGGGGTACCAAAAGATGCAGCAAACCACATACAAATCCTGCTTACCAGATGGCAAACTTTATATGAGCAGACTAGCACAACCACAAACAAGACTTCCTGGCAAGGAGCGGCGTGGATACGTTCTGACATCCATATTCCAGCGTTTCGTCATAAGGTAACGTTCTCAATGGGGAACGTCACCTTATGACGAAACGCGTCTGGGAGGGAGGTGCTGACGTCACCACGTCGCCCTATTGAGGACGGGAGTTTGTCTGAGTGCCGGCCGGCATCGCTTTTTATGCTTCGTTTTTATTGTAAGTGCTATTTCGATTCAATAAATTTAGTTTGAAACAGTATCACTATTTGCTGCTTCTTTATATAATTTAAAATATTTTTTGGGTAAACCTTCGTGGATCCAATTCTACGGTACGAGTGTGACTTATCCAGTTTACATCGGGATCGATCCCTTAAAGGCCCAGGCTGAGTTTAAAGCCATCTGCCCGTTTTGGCTTACTTTCTGGTAAGCATTTCACCTAATAGATTTGTTTCACCTGAACCTTCACCTAACAACTTATGAACTATTGAAGAATTTTACGTTATTCACTTTTTGGTTGTTGGACATTTCTTTGCAAAAGATTATATTTATTTTACTCAGTTTTACAATTACATTTTGTATAAGTGTATGAGCGCGTTTTTTTTATTTTATTTTCTGTATTGTGTACCCCACTTATAACCGCAGCTTCCATTTAATGATTCCAAGCGCAGTTTTTTCTTTTTTGTTACCCCTAATAAAATGTGTCTAGCAGGAGTTCTTCTAGACTTGAAAATTGATTCAAGGCTTTTCGGGGTAAAAAGGTTGAGAATGGCTGCTTTAAGCTCTAGTAATTTTCCTTTAAAGGGCGAACACCCACATGTGCTTGGCTGGAGTACCCCCTGGGGTTTATTTCCAGTGGTTGAAGAACTGATGTTAAAGAACTCTCTGTCCTCCACAGAGTATAAAAGAGCTAAGGGACTCAGAGAAAGCTCAGTCAGATTTATGGAGAGAGAGGGAGAGCCCCTGCAGGCTGGGGAACAAAGAGCAGATTAGGGAAGTATAATACAGCTATTGTGTGCGGCTCAGGAGAAGACCAGGACCTCTGATTACATTCTAAGAACAGAAAATCTACCTTCACAAGATACGATCTGGGCAATTATTGCTTATTTCACCATTATGTTTATTTAGACAAATTCAACAGTGCTTTAGGTAGTACAAGAATCCTTCATATCAGTCCCTTCTGCTCAAAAAACTGCCTGCTATCCCTGGCAGAGGTCCATAGACACAAACAATTCCACAGCAGGCTGACTGATCACAAGCCAATAAACACAGCTCTATGTTTTGTGGCTTGCAGTAGGAGGGCACCTACACAAACAACGGAAGAGCACCCTATACTGGTGAGAAGGCGGGGCGTTGGCCTGGTCCAATCAGAGAACACCTTCTCATTGAAAAAATGAAAAGGTGTTCTGTGAATGGAGGCTGTGCTGAGCGAGCAACCCCCTGTGGTAAGAGTGCAGTGGGGAAGCCACTTGCGCAGGGCCCAGAAGATTGTGGCTATCACTGTAAGGGCTCATTTACAAGAGCGATGCCCTCTGATGAGCAATTTGCGGTGGATCATCTGACAAACGGTGAAGAGGCGATATGTTGCCCCTTTACTACCTGGTTTAACTCTACAATAGCTGCACCACCGTGGTGCAACTGTGTGCGTTGCATTAGTCGTGTTCAGCAGCGGCACTGCCCTTAAAAGTGAAATGCAGTTAACGTCTTGCCATGTCCTAAGTATGTGTACAGCTGTGAGCAGATGTAAGTTAGTGTTCAGGTGGGAAGTCAGGGGGGGGGTCAAAATCGTGTCTCAACTCAAGTTGCAGCCCATTGATTTCAATGGCACCCATTCCAATCTATGCAACTTAATGTTTCTGCACTACTTTCTTGGGACTTGAGTGCCACGGTACAATTGTTGGCCAACCGAGTGTCTGATTTTTGTCTTAAGGGCGTGTCTTGCATACTAACGGTACACAATTGTCGTGCAACAAACATGAACGTAGTGACGTACTACGAGGAATTTCAGCTCTTGAGCGCCACCCTTTGGGCCCCTTCTGCTAATTTTGTGTTTGGTGAGCACTGATTCCAGGCATGCGTGTTTGTATTTTCAACTTTTGTGTGACGGATTTGTGTACTGACCATACAAAAATCTGACAACAGACCGTTGTCTGACGAAAATTTACTAGCCTGCCATCCAACATTTGTTGGCCGAAAGTTGGACAACAATTGTCAAAAGGAGCGTAATAATGGTCAGATTTTAGGACAACAGTCTGTCAACAGACAATCCCCTGCCAACAATCGCATTGTGTGTACGAGGCTTAAGGGCCCTTGCTGCTACTCTGAAAAATAGGATTTTTATAACAGCTTGCCTGTAAAATCCTTTTCTTTGAAGTACATCACGAGACACAGAGCCATAGTAGTTACTATGTGGATTATAGGCCACCTTCAGGTGATGGACACTGACACGCCCTAAGACAAAAAGTCCACTCCCTATATAACCCCTCCCACTACTGGGAGTACCTCAGTTTTGTAGCAAAGCAATACACGTGTATACCAAGAAGGGAGGGACCTCTGTGTCCCGTGGTGTACATTAGAGAAAAGGATTTTACAGGTAAGGGGTTATAAAAATCCTATTTTCTTATCGTACATCACAGGACACAGAGCCATAGTAGTTATTATGTGGGATATCCCATAGCAATGCCAACTGAAGGGAGGGAGACACAACAAAAGTAGGGCACTAAGAGACTAGGAGGACTTATACTGCAGCCTGCAGTACACTGCACCCAAAGGCGATATCCTCATGACCTTTTACATCTACTTGATAGAATCTGGTAAATGTATGGACTGAAGACCAAGTTGCGGCCTTGCAGATCTGAGCCATGGAGGCCCGGTGATGCACTGCCCAAGAAACACTAACAGCCCTGGTAGAGTGCGCTTTAATGTGAAAAGGAGGAATTTTACTTTTTAAACCATAAGCTTGAACAATCACTTGACAAATCCATTTAGAAATAGTAGATTTCGAAGCTGCCTGTCCTCTTTTAGGACTGTCTGGCAATATAAACAAAACATCTGTCTTACGAATCTGAGCGGTCACTTTCAAATAGACCTTGACCGCTCTCACCACATCAAGAGAATGTAGTGACTTTTCTTCCAAAGAATGACATTCTGGAAAAAATTAAGGCATAACAACATCCTGGTTTAAATGAAAACCTGACACTACCTTCGGTAGGAAATTAGGATGAGGCTGCAATACAACCTTATCCTTATGAATAATCAAATATGGCTCTTTACAAGAAAGAACAGCCAACTCTGATACTCTTCTTGCAGAAGCTATGGCAACCAAGAATATTATTTTCCTCGTCAAGAGGACCAAGGGAATATCTCGAATTGGCTCAAAAGGCTGTTTTTGTAAAGCCGACAGGACTAAATTTAAGTCCCAAGGGTTTAGGAGTGACCTAACTGGGGGATTAATCCGCGTTACCCCCTGAATAAAATTACGAACCAGAGAGTGTGAAGCAAGTGGTCGTTGAAAAAACACAGATAAGGCCAACACCTGGCCCTTGATAGTACTTAAGGCCAGCTTCATTTCTAATCCCATCTGTAGGAATTCAAGGATCCTACCTATGACATATTTTCTGGGGTGCCAACCCCTGGATTCACACCAGGAGACATATGCCTTCCAGACTTTATAGTATACGACTCTGAAGGCCAGCTTCCTAGCATTAACCAAAGTAGAAACTACTGAAGCTGACAGCCCACGGTCCTTTAGAATGTGGGTCTCAATAGTCAAATCGTTAATTTTAGCGTTTGTAAGGTAGGATGGAATACTGGACCTTGCGAGAGAAGGTCTGGCCACAGTGGTAGGGTCCAAGGGTCCCCTACCGCCATCTTTATGATCTCGGCAAACCAGGATCTCCTGGGCCATGTTGGGGCCACCAGACTCACCTCCTTCCCTTCTTGCTTGATCCTGCGAAGAAGACAGCAGCAGAACAGGAGGGAACACATAGATCAGTGAAAACTGATCCCACGGAAAGACCAAGGCATCTGTTCCATATGCCATCGAATCCCTTGTCCTTGACACAAAGTTGTCGATCTTGTTTTGAACCTGGACGCAAGCAGATCCACGTCCGGAACTCCCCATTTTTGACATATTGACAGAAAGATGTCGGGATGAAGGGACCATTCTCCTGGAAACAATTGTTGGCGACTCAAGTAGTCCGCCTGCCAATTCTCTATCCCTGGAATGAAAATTGCTGATAGACAAGGAATGTTGTTTTCTGCCCAAGAAAGAATATGATTCACCTCTTTCTGGGCCGCACGACTTCTCGTGCCCCCTTGGTGATTGATATAGGCCACCGCTGTGGCATTGTCGGATTGGATTCTGACAGGACAATTCCGTAGTCTGGACGTCCAGGCCTCCAGGGCCAGGCGTACTGCCCGAATCTCTAGAATATTGATGGACAAGGTCATCTCTGATTTGGACCATTTCCCTTGGACAGGCGCTTCTTCCAGGACTGCTCCCCAGTCCAGAAGGCTGGCATCTGTTGTTACCACCTTCTAGGTAACTGGTAAAAAGGATTTCCCTTTTTGAAGATTCTGGGATATCAACCACCAATTGAGGCTCTGACGCACATTGAGCGATAAACGCATTGTGAAGTCCAGACCTTGGACCTCCTTGTTCCAAGTTGACAGGATACTGTTTTGCAGCAGTCTTGAATGAAACTGCGCATAAAAAAGGCCTCAAAAGAAGCCACCATCTTGCCCAACAATTTCATGAAAAGTCGAATAGAAGGATTCTTCTTTGTCTTGACCAAATGAATAAGTTCCTTTATGGAACTGATCCTTTCCTGGGGCAAAAACACCCTCTTCTGAGCTGTATCTATGATCAGCCCCAAGTACTGCAATCTCCTTGATGGTTTTAAGGAGGATTTCTCTAGGTTGAGAATCCAACTTAGGTATTCCAGGTAGCCGACTGCGGTGACCAAAGTTTGGTTTAAACGGGCTACCGATTGATCTATCAAGAGGAGATCGTCTAAGTAGGCTAGTATCGTCATACCTTGAGCCCTTAGCTTGGATAAAGGAGGAGCCAGGACCTTTGTAAATACTCGAGGTGCAGTAGCTAGACCGAAAGGCAGAGCTACAAACTGGAAATGAAGATTTTCTACCTCAAAGCGTAGAAATTTCTGGTGAGCGGGGAAAATCGGCACATGGAGATAAGCATCCTTGATGTCGATTGATGCCAGAAGTTCTCCGCCTTGTAGGATGGAGACTACTGATCGAATTGACTCCATGCAAAAAGAACGGATATTCAAAAACCGGTTTAGATCTTTGAGATCTAAAATGGGTCTGACATCCCCATTTGGTTTTGGAACCGTGAACAGGTTTGAATAAAACCCCAAACCTTGCTCTTCCAATGGGATCCACCAATATCACTCTTTGAGACAAGAGATGATCCAAAGCTAGAGAGACTTCTTTTTCACTAGATCTCTGGGAACATTTGATCTGAGAAAACGAGGAGACGGGAACTCTCTGAACTCGGAGAATTGTCAGGCGGACTACTTGAGTCGCCAACTAGTTTGTAACCTAGAGAAATTGAGGAAGCCACCCATCTGTCTTGACATTGTTCCTGCCAGACCTTTGAAAACTGTAGAAGCCTTTCCCCCACTCGAGCGAGTGGGGGCGCACCTTCGTAAGGAGGCTTTAGTATTGTTTTGTGGGTTTCTTCCCCCAGGTCCTTTTTGGGCCCTGGAACTGACCCTGGGGTTTACCTCTTAAACCTGATGGTGGAGGCCGTCGTGACTGCCTGGAGGCTGATGCCCCTAGCACTGGAGAAGAAGCACGGTTAAAAGAAAAATGCTGAAACTTCTTTTTAACCGGTAAAAGGGAACTTTTCCCGTTAAAAAATCCTTTGGATATACTTATCCAGATTGTCTCCATTCACCATGAAAAGGGAAAATGGCCAACAGCTTTTTGCATGGCGCTTCGGCTGACCACTTTTTTAATCATAGGATTCTACGCACATGTACCAGTCCTAGCATGAGCCGTGGGGCCTAAAGAATCTTTCATAGCGTCTACTGTAAAACACAATGCTTCTGATATCCCGGCCAACTCCTGGGCCTGCTGATCAGGAATAACTTTGAGTACCTCTATAAACTGGTCCTTTAAGGACTGAGGTCATATGACAGTCTTCGATTTGCCCTGTTTAGGGGTCTCAAGTCGAATCTGCCTCTGACATTGACAATGAAAGCCACCATCAAGGCATGGGCGACAGCGGTGAAAATGGCATGCACTAGTTATGGAGGGGTATCGCCTTCAACCCCTATTTGGATGAACCCGACATTGCCACAGTTCTACAACATACCAGATCCTATGATTTGGGTGGTTAAAGAAATCAAAACGTTAAAAGATATAACATCTTATGGTGAACTATTAACCTTTTCCCAATTACAGTCGAGATATGATCTTCCCAATTCGTATCTGTTCAGATTTCTGCAGGTTCGACATGCCTTCCAGGTACAGTTTGGAGAGGTGAGGGTGGAGTCCCTGCCCTCGTCTCTTGAAACGTTATTGGCAGATGGGGACTTGGCCAAGCCTCTCTCGGTAACTTACAAAGAATTTTTTAAGGTAACCCCACTGGCAATCACCAAATGCAGGGAGAGATGGGAGATGGAGGTCCCGGATGTGCAAGGGGAGGACTGGGACGAATTATGGACCCAACCATTTAAAACATCTGGTGTCTGCAAGGGACAGGTTAATTCAGTTCAAATTCCTACATAGAAGCTATTATACCCCAGCTAGGCTGAATAAGATTTTCCCTACGGCATTAGCAGAGTGTTGGAGATGTTCCCATTCACCTGCGGATGCTGACCACATTTTTTGGCATTGTCCCCATATCCAAAGATTTTGGGTTGAAATCACATCTTGTATTGCAAATTTAATACCAATACCGATTCCAATGACTGTCAGGGTTTGTCTGTTGGGTCTAGTGGATGATGTAGTACCAACACGCACCATGCGAACAATGCTAAATGTACTCCTATTTTACGGCAGAAAGGTTATTTTGTTGGTCTGGAAAAAGCCAGAGGCACAGAGTATCTCATCCTGGAAGGGCCTAGTGAACTCTATGCTATCTTATTACAAAGCTACGTATGAAGCTAGAGGTTGTATGGAAAAATTCGATAGAGTATGGCAAGCATGGTTTCAGTCTAGAGCCACAGTGGGATAGTGGAGGAAATGTACTGTCTGAAGGTGATATACTTAGACGAATATGTTCTCTAGAGATCTTATGTATCATAAAGCTTACCTTTAGAGCCATATATGATTGTTAATATATGAATATTTACATAAGCTTTTTCACTTAGATTGTTGATGAGAAAATGGAGATCCTGTTATCTTGTCGAGCTGTGGTTTGTGGGTGGGGGGAGGGGGGGGATTGGGGGGGTGATTGGGGTTTTTTTTTTTTTTGGTTTTTTTTTAGATAGTAGGTCTTTGTTAGATAGGTGTGAGGTCATGTTGACCTATTGTGTATGATGCCCAAGTTGGCAGGTCCAAATGTTATATGATATGCTTATAAAACCAATAAACAGAATTTTATAAAAAAATAAAAAAGGACTGAGATACGCCAATCGCTGCCAGGGCAGGTTGAACGACTGAGCCTGCCAGCGCAATATAGTTTTTAAAAAGGAATTCCAACTTCTTATCCTTTGGATTCTTTAGCATATGAGCATTGTCTACTGGACAAGTCAGGTTTGTATTTACAGATGATATAGCAGCGTCAATTGCTGGAATTCCCCATTTCTTATAAAACTCTTCCTCCATAGGATAAAGTATTGAAAACTTTTTCGGAGGAAAAAAATGTTTATCTGGGTGCTCCCACTCAGAATACATTGGCTTCCTTAGCCATGAATGGATAGGAAAAGAAAGAACAGATTTAGTGAACCCAAACCAGAAGTGGGCTCATCGACCGACTGCTTTATTGGCAGTAAAAATGTGGAGCGGACCAATTCAGTGAGAGATTGTACCAACAATCTTTCCTGTGAACCTGACACTTCTGTATCAGGTTCTTCGGAAGAGGAGTCTTCAGCCTATTCCTGGTCCTTTGAAAGAACTTCGTCACCTCTTGCTCCTTGTTCCTCAGCAAGGGGGTCCAGAGCAATGGACGGGGACCTGCTGTGCTTTGTCCCACTCTGGGATGCAATTAAAGCATCAATTTTTTGCTCCAAGCTTAAAATGGTTGAAGAAAAAAACCTCCTTAGTAATATACACAGGGGCTGCAGTGTTAAGAGCAGCTGCAACAATTATCCCTCCTGATGGCTCACGCTGACCAGCCATATTACTCTCAGGGGAGGATGCCATCTTTTTTGCGATGATTCTAGGCTTCCGTGTGAGTGTAGCAGTCCTTTTGGAGCCCTTTTTTGAGATGTTTTTCACCCCCCTTCCGACCATAGCCGATGCACAAAGCAGAGGTACTACCAGAAGGAATGCATCCACTGCTTGAGCAATAGTCCAGCCCTGTCGCTGCTATTAAACCTCAGCCTGATGCAGTAGTAAATGTGTCAAAAGGAATGCCTGTGTCACCAAACCTCTTAAATGTTGTCTTGCCGAGAAAGTTCCCCTGGCGGATAAGGACCCCCCTGTACTGCGCTTGCGCAGTACAAACTACTACGGTGATGTCGAAAATTGCCAAACAAACAGCTGTGAGTGAACTCTACACCGCGCATTCGCAATTAACATGACATTTTACCAAACTATGCTGCACGCTCCCGATACTCGTGCTACTCTGCAAGGGGCGGGTCTATTATTACTGTTAGATCGTATAAGCATGGGGCGGGTCTATTATTAGGTCTATTATTACTGTTAGATCTGTAAGCATCCACCCCTTACACGATATAACAGTAATAAAAGACCCGCCCCTTGCAGAGTAGCACGAGCATCGGGAGCGTGCGGCATCGTCTGCTACAATGTCATGTTAATTCCGCATGCGCGGTGTACAGCTCACTCACAGCTCTTTATGTTCGGCAATTTTCGCCAGCTCCGTAGTCCTTCGTGCTGCGCCTGTGCACTACAGGGGGGTACTTATCCGCCGGGCAGAGCTTTCTCGGCAGAACAAATGCCACCTTTGCTCCTGTGTCCCTCTTGCAGCATGTAACAGCACAAATGGTGCCTTTTAAAACATACCTTCCCGCGCTGCACATTGGAGGATGCCAAAGCCGCGCTAAGCCCCATCCCCACCGTCGCCTAAGGCCCTTCCCCTCTTCAGTTAAAAAGAGCACTTTCCTCTCCTGATCCTATGGGATCCACAGGGAGGAAGGAGAAATGCCGAGGGGGCTCTGGAAGCCGCCGAGCAGCGTGCCGTTCGCATTTTTTTTTTTAATTCTTGTTGCGCTCTTTCCCCAAGAAAATGGGAAGAAAAAACAGCATAGGGGGGCGTCTGGTGGGGAGAGGGAACCCCCCGAGACTTACCGGAGGTCTACTGCTTGGCTGAAGGAAGAACTGCTGCTTCCTAGACACAACGCGGGCTCTTTCTGGGAAGCATGAGAGGGCAAGTGCTCAATACGGCCCCCAGTGATGACACATAGGCATGACAACACTTACTAAATTTAAAGGAGACATTTCATAGGAAAATTTTAAAAATGTCTTAGAAAACTCCATTTACCTTTCCCGCCGCAGGGTTTTCTGTGGTAAACCAACAGACCCAATCTTCACCCTTCACGGTGGGTTCCCACAATCCTGGACCTGTAATAGCACGACCGCCAGTAAAAACTTTATGGCCTGAATACCAAAAAGTACTGGATCCCGGGATCTGGCTCTCTAAAAAGAGAAGCGTTACAGGCAAGACCTCTTCGGATACGAAGCCCGGGTACCATTCAATTTGGCCAAAAGGACACTTTAAATGGATCCGGCTGCATGGCTAGCCCCAGCAAGGATTGCTCCAGTGGAGCTCAGCACAGCACATCTTTACTCGTGACCAACACCTTAGACACTGGTGAAAAAACTGAGGCACTCCCAGTAGTGGGAGGGGTTATATAGGGAGTGCACTTTTTGTCTTAGGGTGTGCCAGTGTCCATCACCTGAAAGTGGCCTATAACCCACATAGTAACTACTATGGCTTGGTGTCCCGTGATGTACGATAAGGAAGTGATCCATGAGGGTTTGATTTTCAGACAGCACTTGACAGCTGACCGAGAGGCAATATGCCGCCTCCTCACTACCTGCATTAACCCTGGAAAGGCTGCACCACTGTGCTGCTACCCCATTCACTTGAATAGGTTGCATTTGGCTGCGGTAGGGCATGCCAAACAAAACATGGAATATCATTTTTGCTGCAGAATGTGTACAACCCTGTCCAGCTGCCAATGTGGCTTAAGAGGGGAGGCAGGGGGTGGAGTAGTGGTAAAACTGTGGCTCGAGTGCCTATTTTTACTGCCCCTGGTCACCAGTATTGAACAACCTCTGAGTGCCTTAAATAAATCCAAAGGATCCAATTCCCCAAAACAAGCATTTTAATATAGAGCAGTGAAACCCCTAAAAATCACACCCACCACAAAAACCCCTCGATACTGGAGACAGGATATTGACAATTGGGTTTTAACCCATTATTACCCTAGAAATTGAATTTTATTTATTTTGGATGAATTTAGCCAATTCATACTTAAAGGCCTTAATGGATCTGTAGTATACGTTGAGTTCAGAAATATCAGATTCAGAATAGCTCATCAACACTTTACCTTGAGCACAGTAAAAAAATGATGTCATGCTATTAACACGATCAAACACTTCCTGCTTTCCTTATCAATTCTGCCTTACACCATAAACAACAATGATTACTAACACCACCATACAGGGACATAGTCCTCCAGGACTAAAATGATCCCACACACATTATGATCCGGCTGTACAATACATATAAGTTCCAATGGATAGCAATCAAGTTGTAGCTTGTGTGATGCAGCATTAAGCCTAATGCACACACATGCCGAGTGGCATTGACCGGTTCAATAGAAACTGGCCGACATTTGGCTTGTGTGTACTGCAGATGGTCTGACAGAAGCTGTTCTGTTGATGGGGCATGACCGATCGGCTCCCGATCAGTGCACTCAGCCAATGGCTAAGAGAGCTGACCAGTGCGTTTTGGCGGGGGGGGGGCGTCCCCCTTTCAGAACACAATAGCACAGCAGGGAAGATTTCTGTACCAATGTAACATAGTTAGTACAGTGGCTCCGCCTAAGCGGTCAGTTTTTTGCATTCAACCCAGCAGGGCTGAATGCAAAAAAATACTATTGTTTACTAGGCTTAAAGAGGAACTGCAGTCTGCTCACATCATTTGTAATAAAAACATCTTTACCATTCTGAAGCTTCCCTCCAACCACTTTGCATATTATTTTATATATACTATGATTCTGTACTTGCCAAATATGCTGCAGAAACCTCCCTCCACTGAGTCTGGCTGCATCCATTTTAACTGTGGGCACTTCCTGGATTTACACAGAAGCACAGAGGCACACCTCCAGCTCTGCAGCTCTCATTGGCCCTCTTATGACTCATCCCCCCTCCCTTCCTGGCAAACTCTCAAGAGAGTGAGAGAGAGAGTTATGCATGATGTCATACGCCTAGGCTTTTTACCAGACAATAAACAGGAAGTGGGCTGTATAAGGTATTTACTGGCAGAAAGTAAATGTATTACTATCAAAATTTAAAACAAGGGCAAAAGATTTAATAGATGGAAAGATGAAAAATGACTGAAGTTCCGAAACAAACTTTCTAATTTCTCTAAAAACCACAACCCATAAGTTTGTATTATTTAAAAAATACTTGTAGAGCTGTTCATCTGGTAAAACTTTGTGTACATGCATTCTGTGCAAATGGGGCAACAAAAACAAAATGTTATTAGATTAGTTAAGTGGCCTCTATGATGAAATATTGAAGTAGCATATATAAATGTACCATCATCCAGAAATCAATAATCAAAAGGGTTGGAAGCCAGATCCCCAGTCAGGCGACCAAAAACAGGAGCATATTGGACTATTCCGGTACAATAATAGTGGGTAATAATATGAAGCATATAACGATGGTAATAAAATTATAATTGTTTTTATTGATGCAGAGGACAAAACAATGGTAGTAAAATAAAACATAATAAAAGTACAGGTATATCACCAGTGGGATCATTGGTATACAGTACAACACAAAATCTCAGATATCATATTCCTCGACTAGTTTTGCGGACATAAACCGCTTCATCAGGAGGGAATCTAGAGATGATTATATTGTGACTAAACAGTCTGAACCCAGGTCCCAACAGACCCCAGGCGCGCGGCCCCACCGCCTGAGGATGATCTCCCACGGCGACCTGGGGGAACTGGTACTAGTGTAAGCACAGATGAATTCCCAGGGGAGGCATCCTGCCAGGGCAGATGCCATCATAAGGTAGATGGACTACAATTATATTCCAGCATCAACATTCACAGCAGGGTAATACAAAATAGTGGGGGGAACAGGGGCGACTCTGCTTACCCAAGTCCCAACAGACCCCAGGCGCGCGGCCGCACCATCTACCTTATGATGGCATCTGCCCTGGCAGGATGCCGCCCCTGGGAATTCATCTGTGCTTACACTAGTACCAGTTCCCCCAGGTCGCCGTGGGAGATCATCCTCAGGCGGTGGGGCCGCGCGCCTGGGGTCTGTTGGGACCTGGGTTCAGACTGTTAAGTCACAATATAATCATCTCTAGATTCCCTCCTGATGAAGCGGTTTATGTCCGCAAAACTAGTCGAGGAATATGATATCTGAGATTTTGTGTATACCAATGATCCCACTGGTGATATACCTGTACTTTTATTATGTTTTATTTTACTACCATTGTTTTGTCCTCTGCATCAATAAAAACAATTATAATTTTATTACCATCGTTATATGCTTCATATTATTACCCACTATTATTGTACCGGAATAGTCCAATATGCTCCTGTTTTTGGTCGCCTGACTGGGGATCTGGCTTCCAACCCTTTTGATTAAAATGTTATTAGAATATTTTCTCTCCAGGTTGAATATTTTTCATTCATATAGAATAACATAAATCAGGAAAATACTGCATTATGGCCAATAGATGAAGCTGATAGTAACAGTAAATAGGTAATAATTTCCTATGATCATCAGCTCCATCTAGTGGCCATAATGCAGTATTTCTCCGATTCACTCTATTATGTATGAAGAACATTTGACCTGGAGTGAAAATAGCCTAACAACATTTGTTTTTTGCCCCATTTGCACATAACGAATGTCTATGAATTTTCAAAGGAGTGAATAGCTCTGCAATCTTTTAAAAAAAACAAAAAACCCTCAGAGTCTGAATAATTTTTCTAACACTGTTTTTTTCATGATTGAATTGCAATGTGTGTGGGGGTGGTCATATGATTTATTAGATCAGTACATTTTGATTGTTAAACCAGGATAATACGTGGGATCATGTTTTCAGATAATCTCTTGTGAAATACAACTGAGTCTACAGAAAAGTCTAGATTCCTTACAGGGCAAGTCCAACCAAAAGTGATGGTTCAGTTATAGGTGGAGCCCCCCGCGTCTTATCTGTAATGGATACTTCAACAGCCAGATCTCTCAGCTTTAATCCCGACTCTGTTCCTGCCCACCTGGAAATTTTTATACCCGCCCACCTTTGTGTGTCACGGCATCTCCTGTTTCCTTCTCCATAATACATAATAAAAGAACAGTAGGCGGGTGCGGCCCCTCATAATGAGTGCAGCAAATGTGCAGAACCTGGAACTCAGCACATGGATGCCGCCTATACAGGCACAGAAGATATTAGAAATTAGAACTGACCAATCAAATAACATTCTCCAAATCTCAGCTGCTATTCAGTTTCTGAGATATCCAAAATGTAACAATGCTGGAAATGGAATCTGCAGTACTTATTTTCTGCCAGTCTGCCATCCAGCATCATTCAATTCCATTCCTATGAGCCCAGGTTATCCTGGATCCACCCCCAGCCTGTGACTGGCAGTGAAAGGAGAAGCATAATGATCAGCTCATCACTCTGCTCTCTCCTCCCATCAGCATGCTTCTTGTCAGCAGGTGAACCGATTGGCTCCTTGTGCTGCTTCTTCCTCTTACACTCCAGCTCTGCTCTGAGATTCTAACTTAACCTAGGTGTTTTATATAAGGCTTACCTTTAAGTAATGTAAACTACTCAGATCAGGGGTCATCTGGTCCACAGAGGATGAGAAGACTCCCTATACAGATATCCAAGGTGTAGTCTGATCTCCAGCAATGCCCTGTTGGAAACACACAAACATCTGTCATTTACATTGCTGAATGCTCAGCGCTCTTATGAGTCAGTGCTTTACATTACAGACTAAACTGGGGTTTACCAATGCCATAATAGCAGCTACAACTTTAATGAGTTGGTATACTAATAGAAACATGTCAAAGCTTTGTTACACTGAGATACATTACTGTTATAGTTCATGACAGGCTGCGTCCAGTTTTCCATTATATTGTTTCTGGTTTCTGCTGGCTTTAGGTAGAACTGACCTTTCCAAGGTTGTTTAATATTATATTGAAGGGCAGGATTCTGGTAGGAACCAGCACTGGCGCCTTTTAAAACTTTTTTTCTGACTCTTTTCTTAGATTCCGCAGGGATAAACCACTAGATTATCTGAAATGATCAGATATTGATACACTGCCCCCTAGTGGAAAATGCACCAATTTCAAGCACGACATAACAGTCATTAAAAGCAGAACCTTCACTCAGAAGGGAAAGTAACATTCACAGGTGCAACAGAGTGCACAATTTTTTGAGTTAAGTCCCCTTTCACACGAATGTTCGAGTCCACCCATCCGTTTTTCAGGCGCATCTAGAGTTGCCACCTCATCCCTTTAAACCCGAACACCTTTGAATTACACAGGTTCTGAAGGCTAATTAAATGCAGATAAGGCACCAAGTGAGTTTAATTACCACCCTAATCAGCCACAGAACCCGTGTAATTAATATGTGTTTAGGTTTAAAGGGATGAGGTGGCAACCATAGGCGCATCCGATCAAAACCTCCATTCACCTCTATGGAGCGGTGGGTGTAAATGGACATGTGTCTGTTTACACCTGCCTACATCCAATCCGCTAAAAACAGGTGTATGGGAATCAGTTTTCCATCTGACCACCCATTGAGGAAAGCGGGCTGTCTCTGTGTCCGCTCTGCATAAGGAGTGTGGACTAGAGTTGCCACCTCATCCCTTTAAACCCGAACACATATGAATTACACAGGTTCTGAGGCTAATTTAATGCAGATAAGGCAACAAGTGAGTTTAATTACCACCTTAATCAGCCTCAGAACCTGTGTAATTAATATGTGTTTGGGTTTAAAGGGATGAGGTGGCAACCCTAGTGCGGACACGGACCTGTCATCTGCCCGCTCAGCAGACAGATCCCCTGCTGAACAAGCGGATCGCAGGCGGAGTCCGTCCTGTATGAAAGGACTCTAACACACGCCACGTTCAGGGCAGCCTGATTATTTCAATGGGCTGCCCTACCTACAGGAAGTGTGCAAAATAAGTCTGACACATTTTAAAAATTGCACTGCACCAAAACCCATAGTACCCATAGCACACTAGCAAGATATGTGGGATGCCCTTAAGAATTGAAGGCAGCTAATTTTGTGTGCTGCAAGAAAGCCTGCAGTTTTGCATGCATTCCCACAATGCACTGGTGTGAACAAAGCTTCATCTCTTCGTCTAACACATTTTCCGGTGGGGGAAACGCAGATGCCATTATTTTTGACAGGTACCCGCTCCCTCTTCCTACATTCTCACCAAGCAAAAATGTGCTCCCCCCACCCCCACCTGCAGCCTCTTACTAGGGCATGTCACAAGTCCAAGGAGGCTGCAGGACAATTCCCACTGCACTGGTGGGGTTCGCCGCGCATGCAGAGCGGTAAGCTGGTTGTGACACATCAGGAAGATGGCAGCGCTGACTCCATGGGCAGGTCTGTTTTTTTAAAAGTCAGTAGCTTTTTATTTTATTTGTTTTAAATCAGAATGAAGATCCTTTTTAAAAGGGTAAGTTCACCTTTACAGAAAATCTGTAAAAATTTATGAAAAAAAATTACTTAGTTGCAAAATTTTAAAACAGAAAAAATGATGATTAAATACCACCAAAAAAAGCTCTATTTGTGTGAAAAAAAATGATACAAAATTTGGGTACAGTGTTGGGTACAATGACTAATTGTCATTTAAAGTGTGAAAGCACTGAAAGCTGAAAACTGGCCTGGACAGGAGGGGATGAAAGTCCTCGGTATTGAGGTGGTTAACATTTACAAATTGGAGCTGAATGGTGCTTCCAAAGCTTCAACAAAGCTTGCTGTTCACACCACTTTAAGGGTTTGTTCACACTTGACTACATTTCTAACGCTCCTATAGCATTAGTATGGGCATTAGACTCACATCTAGTCTAGTCTACTATGGGCGTTAAGACTGGCGTTTTACAAGCTTTAATGACGAGTTTAAAAATACGCCCTAAACACCCTATAGGCAGTTTAGAAGCGTTAAGGCGTGTTAAAATTGCTCCACAAACGCCTATTCCGTTACAGGAGATAAACTAACCTTAACTCCCTGCAACCGTACCGAAACTGCCTGCCAGAGCATTTGCAAGACATTACCATAGAATTGAATGGGAGGCATTGAAAGGCTTTAAGCGCCTCCCGATTCGACATGAGGCTTCATTTCTAAAGTGACGCGATTCATGTTTTGATAGCGTGAACAGTACTGTGTGCTGTACATTGTATCATTTGCATAGGCATTTGAGGGGGCATTTTTAATGCCTTCTTTTGATGCCAGTGTGAACTTAGCCTTATACAAGCTGAAGCCCATGTGAAACAGGCCTTATTGATTTAAAATACAATACAGGTCTTTAGGGGAATGACATCTCGAAAAGAGGGAAACTGGAGTCAGATGTATCAGTTAAAGAGTCAGATGTTCCAATCAATGATCAGCATGAGTTTGTCTTGCTCTAGCACAGTGGTTCTCAACCTGGGGGTCGGGACCCCCTCGGGGGTCGAATGATGATTTGCCAGGGGTCACCGAATCCTGTGCTGTTCCTAAATCCCGCACCACTCTCCCAGCCTTTTTTGGGCCACCCAGCTGGGCTGTTCCTGGAGCCCACGGCCACCCACTCAGCCTTTTCGCAGCCGCCCATTCAATTCACGGCATGGCTGGGGGGGCAGAGACTAGAGGTCAGCTGACTGGTGAGGAAGGTGAAGTGGGAGGGGCTGGAGGAGACCCTATCTCCTGATTTCGGCATAGGTGTCACTGCTGTGAGACACCACAGAGCTGGAGACACAGTGAGTAACACTACCTGGGATTATAGTTGCCATTAAAAGTCCCTACTACAGTTCTCAGATCAGCAGATGACCTTGATCAAGAGCACCTAAGATGGTTGATCAGAAATCCCCCAACACTGCCACTCATCCCATCCCCCCTCCCACCAAGGAGTAAGAGAAGGATTATAAATAGAGAATACATGCAAGGGAGAGGAAAAGAGGGGGAGGAATAAAGAAAAAGATAGAGAAAGAATAAGAGAAAGAACAAGAAAGTCGGCTAGAGAGAGGGATGGGGAAAAAAACAAGAAATTAGAGAGAGATAAAAGGGAAAGAAAGGAGAACAATGAGAGAGTGCTACATCCTAAAATGTACCATAATGGGTTTTAATACTGTACAAGTGGAAGGGACTCAGGGAGCGCTAAATGTCCGTGGATTAGGGGCACAAATTACTTGTCTTGCCTTGGGTGCTGACAACCCACGCTACAAAAATAATTTTACTGTTAGGGGTCCCCACAACTTGGGAAATTTTATCAAGGGGTCACGGCACTAGAGGGTTGAGAACCACTGCTCTAGCATGTGAAATAATTACACAAATATGGTCACCTGTTCTCCAAAGAATTCTTTAAGGCTGGGTTCACATATGTGTATATTGGATGCAGTTTTCACCACATCCTATTCGCATGACAGACGAGTGTAACCAGCTCTCAATGGAGCCAGGGCGCGACCACAGTGCGAATTCCAAAGGGGTCCCGTCTGTTTCTGGGTCCAGTTCAGGTGCGAATTCGGGTAAAATTTTGGACCCAAATTTCACCTGAACTGGTGAACAGAAACGCACTGGGCCCTATGCTAAGAACCACGGCCACACATATGTGAACCCGGCCTTAGCGTGCAATATGGACCAATCAAAAGGTGAAAAGCCATTAAGCCCTGGTTCACACCACGGTGGCTTTGAAGTCGCTCGACTTCCGTGCAACTTTGTAGCCGGACCCCAACACGACCTCAGCACCACTTGCATGCAATTTTTTTTAACAGAAGTCAATGCAAGTCATACCAAAAGTAGTGCAGGAACCTTTTTCTTAGGCTGTTTTCACACTGAGGCAATTTACAGGCGCTATAGCGCTAAAAATAGCGCCTGCATAGCGCCTGTAAAGAGCCTCTCCTCTCACTCCAGTGTGAAAGCCCGAGTGCTTTCACACTGGAGCGGTGTGCTGCAGCAGCGCTTTGCGGGCATATTTAACCCTTTTTCAGCTGTTAGCGGTGGTTAAAAGCGCCCTGCTAGCGGCCGGAAGGGGCTGCAAAAACAACGGTAAAGCGCCGCTAAAAATAGCAGCACTTTACCGCTGATACCCCCGACGCCCCAGTGTGAAAGTAGCCAAAGTCTGAGCAACTCAAGCCGCACCAATAAGAAAGGTTCCATTGCACTGAATTGGATCCAACTTCTGATGTGACAAGTGCTCCAAAGCCAGAGCACTTGTCACATCAGTGTGAACCAGGCCTAAAGCAGAAGCTAAATGGAAAGATTAAGAAATGTTAAAGTCTTTTACCTCTATCAGGCCAATGTTTGAGAGATAATCAATATTCAGCACCAGTGCTATACGCAGCTTACCAGTCAATGATTCTATCCTCATCTGTGGAAGTGGGGTATAGGTCAAGGCTGCAAGAATGAGGTCATGGGAGCAAAAGGTACAAATGGGTTTGCTGGTAAGTATGAGAGTGGTGGAAGCTTCAGCATATCTCAGAGTAAAGGGATAATATCAGTTTAGATGGTTGGGCATCTCATGGATACCAGGTTTAGGCCTACAGACACCTCTAACTGCAAAAAGACCAAAGGGGAAACCCAAACCACGCTGCTCCATACTGAACTGCTAGGTAGACTGGAAGAATCAGAATTTCCCAGTAGGAGCTGGAGTCTGTGGTTGAGTAGGGAAGTCTGAGTCAGCTATCCAGTCTGCTTCCTTGCAGCAAACATAACAGTCAGCAGCTCAAAAATGAAAAGAAAATTAAGGATCACTAAAAAGCCACCATTAGCTAAAGTATTCGACTAAGTAGGTTGAAAGATGCCCATCGGTGAGTCTTACACACCTTGTTGGGGTCTTATTCAACCTTGGGGGTTCCGTTTCACCATAGCCCGTGTCTTTCACTATTGAGCAGTGAGAAGCCCAGTGATCAGATGTCATTTTAGGGTGAGCTGGGTGACAATCTCAGAGGCAAACGGGTGACATTTCTCAGGGGATTCGATGACTGAGCAAGTTAGTAAATCTCATAAATCTCCCCCGGGACAACTCACACTTATCCGTGCCACTCTTTTCCATTGTCTAAAATGTTCACCTGCGTCAATGTCAGAGCAAATCATTTTTTATTAAAGAGTTTGCCTCTGAGAAATCTGAAAATTCTCCCATGCAGAGTGGCTGCACACACATTACAAGGTCTAACTGCTCATTTATTTTATGGAAATAGTACTGGTTCACACTGGAATGCGGTGTGGGAAACCCACGTTCCATGCGCGTTTCCCACACCACGTTCAAAACGGGCCGTGTCTGCAATCTGCAATGAGTGTCAGTGTAAAGTTCTTGACAACCCAAATGCGCTTGCCTGCACCAGATCGTATGGTACCAAAGTACCACGCAATCCAGTTGCAGTGTGTTTTTAAAAGTAGTGCATGCAGAGCCCATTCCTGGGCAATTCTAGTTGTGAACCGATCCTAAAAACACTTTTATCTACCTGATCCACTGCTACCCTGGCAGAGGGTGCTTCCCTATGTGTCATTATGTCCAATGCTGGGCTATTTGTGGAGAGGACAGAATTAAAATTTTTCCTGGAATGCAGCTTTAAAAGGATAAGTTCATCTTTTTTTAAAAAATAATAGTAATGAATGCAATCTTTTTGAAGGTAAAAAAAAAAAAAAAATGTGCATTTAATTACATTTAAAAAAAAAAAAATTTGCAGCCTGTAAAGCATTGCACCCACAATAAGCAGATCGCTGATGCCATGCAGGACTCCTGCAGACTTCTCAGTGTAAGCTGTCTGCTCGTACCTTATACAGGCAAGTAGATACACACTGACAGGAAGAGAGAATGAACTACCAGAGCGCTCAACAACTCAGTCGTAGCTCATTGGGAACTACAAGCCAACAGCTGCACTTATACTTTAAAGCATATTGCTCAGATTAAAAAAAAAAAATGTAAATAGTAAAATATGTATAAAAATGCAGCTTACCAGTCCTCAGATGTGGTGGCTGCATTCGTTTTCCTTTTTTAGGCTTTTTTCCCTATAATATAACCTGGAAAATAGCCCACTTCTTGCCCAAGGGTGACATGCTCACTCCTCCTCTACAGAGGGAGCTATGGTTGCCACCTACGCTGGATTTCAAATGGCTTGTTTATACTTGTGTCAGCCTCTGAAGAGCAATCCATAGTGGACTGCTTTTCAGAGGGTGTTATGTCACCTCCTCACTGCCTGTTTTAACCCCTTAAGACCCACACCACAGCTTGTGTGTGGTCCCATTCAGTTAAATGAGTCGCATACAGCGGGAGGTATTGCCCACCAAACGTAACAGGGAGACAATTTTTGCCATGCAGCAATGCAAAGAATCACGGCCACATGGGGGGCAGTTTACAGAAGCTAGATCAGATTGTTTGTGCTTCCAGTTTATATCATAGGACAAAAACAAGCACAAGGGCAATGCATTTCTGTGAAGATCAACAGGCTTTTTCTGTACTTAACTGAAAATGTCCTTAGCCTAAAATATGAAAATGAATGCAGCCACCACATATAATGCATTGTTCCCATAAAAGGGGTTGCCTTTGCAAATGACATCATGACATCCCATTTAGCAGACATAACCCCAATGGTATAAAGGTAAATGTGTGCTCCATGGAAACAATAAACTGTATGCGAGTAGGTCTCATCCAGCACGTTCTCACTGCACCCTGTGACACATGGAACACACCTTCTCACACTTCTACCTCTCCCCCATCCATTGCCTGATGGACTTTGTCCTGCCGTTTGTCCTGTGACTTCATCACTTCCAGGAACATATTATTCTTCTATTTCCTGCACCACTCACAAGTCTATAGAACTGTCCTGCGAAGGTCAACGCCAATGACAGATATAGAGACACAAACATACACACTGTTTCCCCCCAAAAAAAGACCTACCCTGAAAATAAGACCTACTGTGATATTTGGGGAGGGCTGCAATATAACCCCTACCCCGAAAATAAGCCCTAGTTGAAAGTGGTTGTAAACTGCTAGAATCCTCTCTAATAAAGTATTACATAATGTAAACTGTGTGCGTTTTTGTAATGTAATCTGTAGTAAAAATACCTTCGGTACAGCCCAGAGCGGCGCTCAGCTGATCTCTTCTTCTCCTGCCTGTCAGCGGGGGATCTTATTATAGGCTTACCTGTAGGTAAAAATCACCAAGCAGCGGATACAACAGCTTTAACAGCTTTGTCTTTTTTCTCACTTACATAAAAATCATGTTTTTGCCCCGTACACACGAGCGGATTTTCCGTCGGAAAAAACTTGGATGGTTTTTCCAACGGAATTCGGCTCAAACTTGGCTTGCATACACTCGGTCATACAAAAGTTGAACTTTCGACCGCGGTGACTTACAACACTAGGACGAGCCGAGAAAATGAAGTTCAATGCTTCCAAGCATGCGTCGAACTGTTTCCGAGCATGTGCGCGTCTGAATTTGTACAGACGATCGGAATTTCCGACCAAAAGCTCACACCGGACTTTTGCAGGGGAATTTCTGATTGTGTGTACGGGGCATTAGAAAGATCTCAAAGCTACAGCAGATGGAGGAATATTTCTAATTCTGAATTACAGCAGGGTACAGTGTGTATAATATATTATTATGGGCATGTGTCTACAGTTCAGTAATGATTACATAAAGCAAGTCAGGGCAATATTGCCTCGTTTCCACCAAGCGGATCGGTTCGGTTCGGTACGGTACGCTATTTTGGGTGTTTCCATTATGAAAGCAGCCCATACAACCGAACCGCTCCATTCAGGGTCCTGCTTCAGATGTGGGGCCATAGAAAATGGAACGGTTCGGTTAGGGCGGAGCTACGATACATTCCACTGATTGGCGAACGTGTGACGCCATGCTAGGCATTTTTTCTAAACCCATGTATGGCCCCTGTCGGTCCGACTTGAAGTGGAAACGCTCGCCTGAATAGGCCGGACCATTCTAGGCCTTCCAAACTGTACCGACCCGAACCGATCCGGTGGAAACGAGGCATAGGTTTATCTCCTGTTGCTCCTGGAGGGGGAGAGGACAAACATACTTTGCATTTATAAGGGTGTAACCTACCTATCCTGCTGTGTGTTACTGAGTAGTATGGCTGGCTGGCTGCAGAATGAGAGGAGTGATTTATGTTGAAGTGGACTTGGTCACATTTAACATGAACAGACCTAGTGTACCCTCCTACATTCACTGCAATTTACAAAGCATGATGGGAAGTGTAGTTTGATTATAGTGTGTAGAGAGAGGAGAGGATATGATATGTAACAGCTTCTTCTTGGCAGAATAGCTGCTGAATTTTTTGAATTGGAGAGTTGACTTCCTGAAAATTCAATTAAGACTTTTCTCTTCGAGGGGCGTGGCCTGGAGCGGCATGAAGTAGGACGCAGTTAGGCAGAGCTCCGCCGGTCATATATCCGCTTTAAACTCCTGAGACCGCTACATAGAACCACAAGCCTGCACTACACCGCCGCTGAACCGGGGATCAGCCAGGGCCATGTCACCGATGAAAAAGACGTCCGCAGCGGCCTCAAAACTGGAACAATACCGCCGGCAAGGCACGGACCCCTCCAGCCAAGATGGCGCCGCCGCGCTGGAAGAGGAGCCCTCAGCCGGATTAGACACAGCAAGGGTGCTGGAGGCGATATCATCCTGCCAAGAAGCCATCACAACATGTCAGACCTCCCTCACAGCGCGGATTGAGGAAGTAAAGGTGGACATCTCTCTGGTAAGGCAAGATTTCCAGAAACTAAAGGGCAGAGTCACAGAGGCTGAGAACAGGCTGGGCACTGTGGAGGATTCCCTCCCCCTTGCAGAACACAACATCAGAGCTGCAGCACCAAGTGAACCAGCTCCTCCAGAAACAAGACGACATTGAGAATCGCCTCCGCAGATGCAATCTCAGATTTGTCGGTCTCCCAGAGGGGGTGGAGGGGAAGGATCCCCCCACGTTCTTGGAAAATCTACTCTGTGACGCATATGGAAAAGAATCGTTCTCCCCAACATTTGTCGTTGAACATGCGCACCGTCTATCAGGCAGGCTGCCACCACCTGGAGCCCCCCCACGTACGTTCATCGCAAAATTCCTGAATTACAGAGACAGAGACACCATTCTCCGACTCAGCAGAGTGAAGGGTGATATCCCCTTAGGAAATAAAATGATCGCCGTATACCCAGATTTTTCTGCGGAGGTACAGCGCAGGCGTCGCACATTCACAGAAGTCAAGAGGCGCTTGCGCATTAAGAATATTAAATACGCCATGCTTTTCCCGGCCTGGCTGCGCGTGGAGGGCGAGGACAGGGCGCACTTCTTCGAGGATCCGGAGGCTGCCATCGCCTGGCTGGAGCAGAGAGAAGCTCACAGATAAGTTCTGCTTTATACTTTTCTTGTTTGCCCCCAAGTTAAACATGTGTCTCCTCAATGTATTCCATCTTACAATACTCTGACTTTTTATGCGAAACACCCTTTAAGTTCGGACCCTTCTATATAATTGCAGGATGAGCAGTCTGCCCCCCCTCCCCCTCATCTCCCCCTGTTCAATACTTTGAGATGCTGGAAGATCGTACACTCGATCTGCTTTGATTGGACATGCTCCTAACTATTATAATTGAACAGGCGGGTTTCACCAAACATCACAGCCATATACCACACTGGGAGACCCTAACAGGCTGCAATTTGCAAGACTCTCAATCTAACATAACAAGCATAACCTCATCGATGGACTTCCTATAGGTTTCAGCCCCAGCAACACATCCACTCTAAACCTGCAAAGCAAGGTCCACATCTATAACCGACGGAGTGAATCTGATTGTCTAATGATTCTCACCAGGGACGGTGAGTCGAGTCCTGAAATGTGTAACGGTACGCAGCGTATTTTCGCCCCACATACTACAGTAATCCACCTGAAACGGAACGCTCTGACCTTGGCAGCACTGTTTGTGATATTTCAGTTTCCTGAGTTCACTAATATCCTGACCGCAGTGACTACCACTCAAGAAACGCCAAAATATCACCCTTTTTCCGCAGGTTGGACAATGTTTATGCCCTGTTGGCAGTTCGGGAATGAAGCTCGCACCAGGTTTGGAAGGTGCAGGGCGGGGAGGGGGGTAGGGAATGTTAGAGTAGTACAATCCTCACTGTATTACCCAATGTCAATAGTAAGTAACTGTTCTCATACAAATCCCATGGTACACCTAAAGTTGGTCTGCAAATATGATATCTGTGTTGGGGCACTGGGAGATGGGGAGGCCTGAGTCCTGGGGTTCAATACCTAATACACACATCTAGATGACTAGCCTGAAATTTGTCACGTGGAATATCCGCGGTATTAGAGAACCTATAAAGAGGTCAGCGGTGTTTTCGCTTATTAAGAAACAAAGAGCAGACGTAGTGGCTTTGGTGGAAACACACGCCGAAGGTCTAGCACACAAAGTGCTCCAGAGACCGTGGATTGGATGGGCGTTCCATTCAACCCATACCTCACTCTCAAGGGGAGTCTCACTCCTAATTGCTAAAAACACACATTTCGAGCTCCAGGACTCAGTGATCGACCCATCGGGTAGATATGTTCTTATAAAAGCCAAAATCTATGGTGACCCGATCCTCCTTATGGCATTCTATGTTCCACCACCATTTAACGCGGCTGTTATTGCCTCTGGGTTAAACTTTATGGCACTTCACCCCAACATCCCGGCTGTATGGCTAGGCGATTTCAACAATGTCCTAGATCCTGCACTAGATAGACTCAACACCTCGTCTGCTGAACCTGCGTCATCACACCCCACAAGATTTGCTAGACTCTTATCAGATTTTAATCTGATCGACACATGGAGAATCAGGAACCCTGCAGATAAGCGATTTTCCTGCTTCTCCACGTCACATCGCGCTATGTCACGCATAGACCTCATATTAGTCTCCAAAACACTCCTTCCAAGACTGGCAGACGCAGGCTTCTCTCCTAGATCCCTCTCAGATCATTTTCCCTATTGGGCCACACTCACAGTCCCTCACAACCGCCCACCAGCGACGTGGAGGTTGAATCCCTTTTGGCTGACCATATTGCCGGAGGAGGACGACCTCTTGACAGAATGGGAAAACTATTTTCAAATCAATGAAGGCTCTGTCCCAGTTCAACTGGTGTGGGAAGCCTTTAAAAAACATGCCCGTATGATCCTGACCAACAGAATTAACAAACTCAAAAGAACATCGGAATCGGTAATAGCTAAGGCGGAGGACAGTCTCCGAGACTCAGAAAAAATGTTCCTCGAGGCCCCCACCGCAGATAGAGCCGACAACCTTAAACTTTGTTCAAGGGTACTAACCCAGCTACACTATGAAAAATCCAAAAGAAAACTATTTTTCCATAGACAGCGGTCGTTCGAGCACGGGGAACGGGCAGGGAAACTATTAGCCTATCTAGTGCATAGCGAAGATAGATCCCCCGTGGTAATCTCGCTGCGTTCACCTAACGGGGCTGTGGAGACAGAACCGCACAAGGTAACAGATATTTTCAGAGAATTTTTCAGTAAGCTTTATGCTTCATCAGCCCCCACAGATAAAACTTTAATGGAAACATTTCTGGGGGAATTAACTATTCCCCAACTCTCCACAGAACAGGTCGAGGAACTAGAGGCCCCATTAACAATAGACGAGATATCCGGTGCCCTAGCGGCACTTCCAGGCTCTAAGTCCCCGGGCTCGGATGGCCTGCCGGTGGAATTCTATTCCACCTATGCAGAAACATTGATCCCCAGATTATTGCAGCTATATGAGGCCATATTTAAGGACTCCAGCCTGCCAGCGTCCATGAGAGAGGCCACCATAGTCTTAATCCCCAAGCCAGGGAAGGATCCATTAGTCCCAGAGTCATACCGTCCCATATCTTTACTTCAAGTAGACATCAAAATACTTGCAAAAATATTAGCCATCCGTCTCAATAAAGTAATCCTCTCCCTAATACACAGCGATCAGGCAGGATTTATGCCTGGCAGAAATACGTCCTTCAACCTTAAGACTTTTCTCTTCAATGGTAAGGAATTTCACAAATGTAATAACTGTGTACTGTTTTTTTGTGTAGGAGTATGTACTAATGTAGGATTCTTTGCCGAGGAAGGAATTCTGCTTTAAAATCTGATTCAGACTAAAGCTGCCTATACACCGATGGAAATTTTCGATTGGATACACATTAAAAAAGTGTTGTTTAAGCCAGCCACAGACAGTTCAAATCTCGGCTGCTTCAGCAGGGACAATTTGATCATATTGCATTTAACCAGCATGTCAGATTTTCATGCGATTATTGCCAGCAGCTATAACCACTAGCGATAATCACTGTTTGTTACATAATTACATAACAGGTGAGGCGGGAAAAAAAGACACAAGTCCATCAAGTCCAATGTATATCCCTGTATGTTGCAGTCGTTCAGGTGCTTATCTAATAGTTATTTTAAACTATTGATGACCACCGCCTGTGGAAGGGAATTCCACATCCTTGCCGCTCTTACAGTAAAGAACCCTCTACGTAGTTCTAGGTTAAACTTCTTTTCTTCTAATTTTAAAGAGTGGCCACGTGTCTTGTTAAACTCCCTTTAATACATGCCAATATTCTGTTTGCTTTGTTAGCAGCAGCTTGGCATTGCATGCCATTGCTGAGCCTATCATCTACTAGGACCCCCAGCTCCTTTTACATCCTAGATTCCCCCAGAGGTTCTCCCCCCAGTGTATAGATTGCATTCATATTTTTGCCACCCAAATGCATTATTTTACATTTTTCTACATTAATTCTCATTTGCCATGTAGTTGCCCACCCCATTAATTTGTTCAAATCTTCTTGCAAGGTTTCCACATCCTGCGGGAAGCCCTGTTCTCCCAGCAAGGACAGTGGTGGGTATCACTGTCAGAATATAATGTCCGAGCAGAGGGATTCCTTCATCCACCCTGTTTGTGTGGGCAGCTGACTGAATGAAAACCAGTGTATGGACAGCTTAACTCTGCACAGTCTAAGACGGCTAAATTGTGTTTCCTGATAGGCAAGTTTCAAATTTTTGGCAAAAGTTAACAGAAAAGCCCTCATTTCCATCTCTAGCCACTCTACCAGGTACTGAGGCATGTAGAATACAATGGAACGTGAAGTGTAGAATGGTCTCTAACGCCTGGCCTCATCTTCTCTATGCTGTCCAAGATGGTGGTGCCCAGATAGGAAATAACTGGTTCTCTCGAGAGGCTTAAGTGAGATTTTCTTTTTTGAAATACAGGGGTCAATTCATTAAAAAGAGTTAAATAACAGCTAATCCTATGCGGTAAAATACTACAGTATTTGTTCCATATAGTGGTAATTACCGCATTCGTTAATGCAGTAATTTATCACATTGCACTAGTTGCTAAGCAGCGGGCCGGGAAGCCGGCCGCCACGTCCTTTACAGCCGATGACTCATCGGCTGTCAGTGGGCTTCCCCGTTCACAGATGATCGTAAAAAAAATAAATAAATAAATAAAATTATGAAAAAAATAACTGCATGGGGTCCCCCCCAGTCCATACCAGGCCCTTCGGGGCCCTGCGCTCTCCCACCCCAAAGTACTTTGTCCTGATGAAGTCATGTGGACGCTATGCGTCGGGATCGAGTGATAGGCATACCGGAAGTGACTTGGGAGTGCGAGCTCGCCGCTCGTGGAGTATTTGTATATTATTTCCTTTCTAAAAGTGAGTGTACCAGCTGTGTTTTAATTTCAATAAATATTTTAAACATTACTACACTATCTGGAACCTTTCTTCTATATTTACCACCATCGTTGAGAATACCATAGAGGAGGTACCATTCATCATAGAAAGCCACCTGTCGGTTTTACCAGAGAAGGACCACTAGAGGACCCCCTGAGGCAGTTTGAAGCACTTGGCAACAACTTCATTCTTATGCTGTTACCTTACAGTTGTAAGGTGAGAGGCTAGTGCACACAGAGGTGTCATCACATTGGATTGGCCAGGCACCGGTTATTTATTCACTATTCGTGGTGAAGGGTTTCATCACTTTACATATGGATTTTTACCTTGTTTGATTGCAATCTGCTTATTCACTCAGGTATACATGGGACTTGTTGATTTCACCGGACTTCAGTTACATCATTAACTTACTTGCTGTGTTTGCACATGTACATTATTATCATTGTCATTCATTTACATTGAACCATTTTGATTTTGTTTGCACATTTTTTTGTGGGATTGCCTTCATATCTACACCAGCATACATTGATGCTCTTTGCACTTGCACTTGCACTTTAAATAGAAGTTCGCCACCTACTACACATTACCTATTATTCAACAGCGCAGCACCTTCATTATTACACTTTCATTCTTTATCTGCCACGGATTAGCTGAACGGTACTGGCAACAGTTGGTTGTTTCATATTTTATTTAGTTTTAATTGACAGCGTGAGAGTATTACTATTTCAGCAATGGGGCATAGCCACCTGGTGATGTCACAAGGGGCGGGGTCTCTGGGTGACATCATCGGATGGAAGAAGCGGGCAGCGGCGGCAGACGAAGAAGACATCACCGGAGAGAGAAGAGGGAGAAGACAGCAGAGGGAGAAAACGCGATTTTTAATAAAGGACTTGTCGAAAACCGTCTCTTGTGTTTTGTCACACTACACTTATTTTCTTGGTAAATGGGTAGGGGTAATGTACTCCACACTCATTCACATTGGGGGGGGGCAGGATCTGGGGGCTTCCAGATTCCGATAAGCCCCCTACCTGCAGACCCCGACAACCACAGCCCAGGGTTGTCGGGAAAAGACCCTCACCCCCCCTTTTCCTGACCTGCTGGGCTGCATGCTCGGATAAGGGTCTGGTCTTGTGTGGATTTTTTTTGGGGGGGGGGGGCCACGCTGTTTTTCTTTTATTGTGAGGTGGGGTTCCCCTTAAAATCCATACCAGACACAAAAGGGACTGGGGGGGACCCCACACCGTTATTTTCTCATAAATTTTAATTGCCGGCTTTTTTTTATCACAATCAGCTGTCCCGGCCCACTCTTTAGCCACCAGCTATTTGTCAAGAAACAGCCAGGGAATGAAACAACGAGGAAAATTGGACGATCGTTCGTCCGATTTTCTTATATTGAGTACCTTACATTAAATTAAAGTCTTAGACAGTCCTGGTAACCAGGATTTGTCATACATAATAAAACAAAATAGCCACTTATTTTATAACAAGTCTATTACTATTGCTAAAGGTAAATATTACATTATATATTTTGTACATTTATTCAGCACTGACTTACACAGAAGCATTCTCATTGGCCCCTTTTCTCCGAAAGAGCTTATAATCAAATGTCACCATCACGGTCATTCTACACACACTAGGTACAATTCAGATGTAGCCAGCTAACCTGACAAACTGGGGTGTTCATATAAACATGGGAAGAATAAGCAAACAGAATATGCACACCATTTTCAAACACAGACCTGCATGTAAATTAAATCCAGAACAGTTATCGCTGTCCTGAGAAAAAAGTAGTGAATTACAGAGGAGTGGCCATTATGAATGATCTCAAGCAATTTCTGGTTTTCACCCACCATCTTCCCTGCCCTTGAATAATATCACATAAATATCAGTTGTGTGCAGTCTCAAGAAATGCATATGTAATATAACTCAAGCAAACTCTGCTCTATAAATAGAGATATTGTGTACAGTACAGGAATACGTGCAGTTTGACTACATGCACACTGATAGGAAAGTGTCATAAATGTCTTATCCAGGAGAAGCCATCTGTTCCTGGAATATCAAACTCCGGTGTAACAACCGGCAATCTTCAACACACAGCAAAGGAGTAATGAGGAACACAAAGCTAAATTATGATTGGTGGAAGAGGTGCATTGGGCAGGGATGTGCCTACACTGTAATCGGCCATCATTGTCTGGGTGGCTATAAAGGAACTGGATGAAGGAAACAAACAAAAAAGGATATTTTATTATGAAATGAATGACAAACAGACAGAAGTGCAATCAGAGAGAAGGGCACCAGGAAAAAGGACACATTTTAAAGGTGGAAAGGGAATTTTTTTTGTCCCGGACTGGGACAAAAAATAGGTCTGGGCATCTTAGACTGAGCGGCCCATTTTTTACAAATAATGACAACTACGTTTTTTTTCCCCCAGGGACCGGGGGGGTGGGGGTTGATTTTGCGGGGCGGTTGGTGATGGTATATTCACTGAGTCGGTCCTCCGCACTGTAATGTAATGATTACAGTGCAGCCCCTTTATATCACAGTGCCCCTTGCAGTCATGCCCCTCTGCTTTTCACTCTAATCACGCTGCTCCTTTTTATTCTCCGCCTCCCCCGCGCAGTCCTACCTTCAGCAGGGCAGAGGCAGGATTCAGCCCGTTTGTCCTCTCCAGGGTCATCCTGTCATCCTATCAGCAGGGTAGGGGGCAGGAAGAGCTGTAGATCTGGATCATATTAACAAAAGGGCGATTACCCGCTTCTTAATATGAAAAGACTCCCACTCTCTGTGCACACCTGGGAGAGCCAGGAGAGGAGACACAGGCATGGCCCAATCAATAACAGGAGGTGACCAGCGTCTGCGTTAGCCCTGTCTGGACCATGGTGGCCACTTACCTCCCACTGTGCGATCTGGTCATCAACAGGCCACAGACCGGTACCGGTCCACAGCGTGGGAGTTGGAGACCCATGCATTAGCAAGCTCTTGTTAGGACATGCGGCCCCGACCCACTGGGCGAATGCCCAGTGTGCCCTAGGGCCAGTCTGGGCCTGGCTGGGAGCAAGGACTTTCCTACTTCCCATGTAACAAGCAAGTGTCTGCTCAGGCACTGGCACAGTCCTCTGGGGGTGAGGAGTTTCAAAAAATGGTGCTTGGCAATTGGCTGCTCAGGCACCGGCACAGTTCTATGGGGGTAAGGGGTGTTAGAAATGATGCGTGGCAATTGGATGCCCAGGCACTGGCACAGTCCTATGGGGGTGAGTGTCAGAAAATCGGCTGCTCAGGTACTGGCGCAGAACTGACTTGAATCTTACACAGGTCCTTGTCTCCTCCCTCCTATGAGGAGCATGGGAGCAAAATAAAGTCAAGTATAAGCTACAGCAAAGGGAGAATTTAAAGAGAACCTGTTGGTTTGCCATATATAGGCCCTTATGTTACTACTATGTCCTGCAGCGCTTGGTTGGGGTCTAGGAAGTACAGTAGGTCCAATAAAAGAAGATTCCTCCGGGCACCATAGCACCTAAAGTTGATAGCAGGACAGGCAAGTACAACATCTTCATAGGATAATATTCTTTTTCATTCCACAACAGGTTCCCTTTAAGGTTAGGGCTGCTGACATTTTTCTTTCACTTTCAAAATTACTTTTCATTGCAGTAATTATTCTGATTCAATAAATGTTTATTGAAGGATTGCAGTAAACTGTTAAAACATCACAGGCAAGGCTTGACAAAAGCAAACTTACTTATTATTTAGGTTTCCATAAACTTTTTGTAACAGGATGGTGTAAACTTGTCTGGTCCCAGCTTCTAACTGGATTTCAAAGATTTAATAGTCCACTGGCCTTCAATGGCTGTTATTGGAGCTTTCATGGCATCATGGAAATCACTACAGATGTTGGAAATTGTATATCTAAAAGATGCTTGAGAAGTGAAAATTTAATTTGTTTATAAATTCTTGAGATTTTCCGTATATTCTAAGATTTTATTGGCTTTTTGTTTTAGTTTAAGCCTTTTGGGACAGTAAACAAAGACATTGTCATGGTTTATCTCCTTTTATTTAAAATTTGTTTTTGGACAAGCTGTTTTTCTGTCTGCTCAGTGAAGCATAGGCTAAAGTGGGTGTAAACCAGGGACGTGCGGTGAGGTCAGTGGCTGGTGAGGCACTGGCTAGTATCAGAGCCAGATACACTCAGGTTACATACGCCGCAATCCTTAGAGCGAGAGCAGGAATTCTAGCACTAGAAGTCCTCTGTAACTCCAAACATGTAACCTATAAAAATTTTTACAGCGTCGCCTATCGAGATTAAGTACTCAAGTTCGGCGCCATTCCACAAGTGTGCGCAATTTTAAAGAGTGACATGTTGGGTATCTATTTACTTGCCGTTACATCAGCTTTCACATTATACAAAAACAATTGGGCTAATTTAGTGTTTTTTTTATTCATGAAAGCGTTTCTTTAAAAAAAAACACGTTTGAAAAATCGCTGCTGCAACGACCACCATTTTATTCCATAGGGTGTCTTGCTAAATAAATATATATATATATATATATATATATATATATATATATATATATATATGTTTGGGGATCTGATTAATTTTCTAGCAAAGAAATTATGATTTTTACATGTAGGAGAGAAGTCTCAGAATTGGCCTGGGTGGCAAGGGGTTAATTACCATAAGTAAGTAATATACAAATAATTATTAGATATTGTTTGTAAGGTAATTTACTATATTTTCAAAAACTGTACTTAAGAAGGTGGTTTAACGGACAAATACAAAATGTTTGAAGTTATAACTTCAAACCAGTAATTTCACAGTAAATAGATAAATAAATTATTATAATAATATATAATAAATAACTGTATTATATTAGAACATATAGCATAATAACATATGATTTAGCTTGGGTAAAACAGTACCTTTTCAACAGCAGATTATCATTATGAGATTATTTGTGTGAGGAAAAACATGGGATTATGGGTAAATCTTGCACCCGTAAACCCAGTTTAATCTCTATGTATCGCCTGAGGCCAATCACTTCACTGGGTATACAGTTGGTCCATCTTGTGTTTCAGTTTGGGGGACGGAGAATGTTTTAAATTGTGTTTGGTTTTTGGTTTGGAATTTGTCTTTGTTTGGCAGGTTGTTGTGGTAGACATTATGGCACACAGACCCCCTGGGTCTACTCTCTTTCAGTAATGCGAGCTCCTGGCTCCCCGCCTCCAATTAATTGCTGCCATGTTTTTCTCCTCTTCCTCTAGGTCAGATGTTTCTTGCTACTCCCATCGGGTGAGACGTGATGATGTAATGTTCGCACATATGCATTGGAGCTACCTTATCTTGGCACCTAATTTTATTCCTGGCATCTTACAGATGTCAGGAATGCACCAAAGTCAGTGTACGGGTGAAAAAAGTAAAAGAGCTTTTCGGCAGAAGAGACCTATAAATGTCTACTAGCTGCTGATTCACCCCGCTGTCCCACCAATGCAGGATGGCTTTATATACACAAGTCAATCCAAGTCATCTTCAAATGTGGAGCAACCAATCAGTATTTAAAGAGCAACCCAGGCGAACAATTTCCCTCAAGTTAGCATTAATTAAAGCTTTGAAAATTCACAGTGCTTCTTGGCGAGTTGGCAGCCTCATGTCAGATCATCCCATACTTTGGTGCCAAGCGATGTAGGAACATGACCTTTGGTGCCCAGAGTGACATCCAAATCAATGATTTTTCACACTTTCTTGTTGTACCAGTTCTATCCCAATTTAGAATACCTTGCTGAAAATGAACCATTGTGTAAAAAATGTGTCATGCTTCTTGGTAGGATGGCAGCCTTGTGTCAGATCATCCCGTGCTGTGGGACTGAGTTTCAATCACTGGAGCCAGAAGGGACCTAACCTTTGGTGCCCAAAGACGCCCTTCCGCTAAACCAATGCTTTTTTCTAGTTGTTTCAGTCCTACTACTACCATGTTCAAAAAAAAACTATTATGAGAACACTATATACTGTATTCTTTGATTACCATGGGAAAAGCCACCTCTTTGTCTGGGCCATCATCAGGTCCATTTTTTAGGTCATGCACACAACCATAGAAAGCAGGGTCAGATATACAATACTCAGCCATATGTGGTCAGCATTACTTAATGAACACAGATGTAATTGTATCTACCGTTATATTCAAAACTAATATTTTAGATACATGAAACCTGCAGAACATTTTTATCAAAGCACGGAAAGTCTCCTTTAGCTGTATTGAAGGGCAAGCACCTGGTCTTGATCGGAAAACACAGATATCTGGGATAATAGTTTGCATTCAGCTACTCAGCAATTGTAAAATCAATATGTCTTAAGTTGTGTCAAGATATGGGATCCATAGCATATACATCCATCAATGTTACAAACAGCTTTTACAAAAGTCAGCCAATACTGTAAATTTAGTGCTTATTTATGACACTATCAGTTCCGTTAGACAGTAGGAAAGCTGAGTAACCATGTACAAACAATGCTATTTTCTCAATATTACTGAAATAAAAATATGTCACCTTCTTAAAACAAAAAGGATATTATGTATTGCTTCACATCCCCAGAAGCCTAACAAACACAAAGTTTATTCCTCATTATAGGAAGGTGCGCATAGACATGATGAGGTGTTCTTGAACTCATCTGAATGCCAACTATAGGGTTGATTTACTAAAGACAAATACACTGTGCACTCTTAGTAAATTAGCAGAAGCTCTGCTGACTTCCATCATCCATTCATGTGCAAACAAAAATGCTGTCTTTTTTTCTTTTCTAATTTACCTCATTTACTAAGGTTTGGAGCAACTGCACATTCTATTTGCCTTTAGTAAATCCACTCCATTGCATCTGGTAGTTTTTAGAGCATGGATCCAGCTGCTTCAAACTCGTTAGTCCTCCTTAGTGCAAGATATGGTACAGCAGTATAGTAATTTGGATAAATGGCCTCATATTCACTAGGACAGTTCAAAGCTGTTAAATCAGGGTGGTTGGCTAACACCATGGCCCAGTCTGAATCTGTCAATGATCCATCACATATTCTGGGGAGTCATCTTGAAATTAAATGTTGGACTTGTAGGGAGAAGAGGAAAAAAAGTTTTGAAAAAAAAAAAGAGCCAAAATCTGCTGGAAACCTTATGCAGGCCATCCATGGCTCAAATGTGAGCAGATTCTGAATCTGATGACATCAAGCTGTGGGTGGCCCTGTCTGCACAATCTAACTTCCCAAACTTCAATCTGAAACTGAAAGAAGCCGGGCAAAATATTCTCATCCAAACAGTGACTGCAGCCAATCAGATTCAGCCACTGTTCCAGTATCCTGATAGCTGTGGGAGCAACATCTGTGATAAGACAATAGACAGCAGAAGAGCTTCATCCATCCACATTGTTTAGTGTGGCTGAGAAGCCGAACTAGAAAAATCTTAATGGCTAGCCTTAGGGCCCTTTCACACAGGCTATCCGATCAGGTCCGTCTGTCAGTTTTTCAGGCGGACCTGATCAGACACTCCATTCAGCCTTATGGAGCGGCGGATGTCAGCAGTGACATGTCCGCTCACATCCGCCGATATCCGATCCTGTCCGTGAAATATACGGATTGGATCTTATCAAATGAAAAGGGGCTGGCAGTCCCTTTTCATCTGATCTCCATTGAGAACAGCGGGGCTTTGACAGGTCCATCTCCGCACAGTGAGTGGAGACGGACCGTTCATCCGCCTACTCAGCAGATCGATCCCTGTTAAGCAAAGCGGAGTCCATACACGGACAAGCCCATGTGGAAGGACCCTTATACTTGGTGCACACTATCAGTTTTCTTTCGTTCAACCCAGCAGGCTGAACGAAATAAAACATAAGAGCTCGGGAGGAGCCACTGTATTAACTATCCGATGTTAGTACAGCAAACCCTCCCCCCGCTGAGCTATTGTGCTCTGACATGGGGACACTAACCCCCCCCCCCCCGTCACAACACGCCGGTCAGTGCTCGCAGCCATTGGCTAAGATCGGTGATGCAATGCAGATGTTTTTCTGGCATGCCCCTTAGACATAAGCTGGACAGGCTCCTGTACACATGGGCCGAACGTGTGAAATTATTCCACACTCATTGACCCGAAAAGCAAGTATGCAATGCTGATTTCAAGTTGGCTTTCCTTATCTGCATACTTATTAAAGATCAGTGACTCTGAAAGTAATGAAGCCAATGGATCAGCAGGACAGCGAAGCAACCAGGAATTTTAGTTCAATCTGATTTTATACAAAACAGGTACAGATAGTATGTACAGAGAATGAGGTAGGAAGACAAAAGAATTATATTCTCTACATATTGTCAGATTGGTGAGGAAAAATATAAAAAAAAAAGTTGTAACATATTAAAGGGATATTCAATGAGGAATAAGCATGATGTTTATCAGTCATCCATAACTAACCTAATCTATCTGGTGAATCTATAGAATCAGCTTAAAGTTGCTTCAGATACAAGATTAGGGGTTATAGTTCTAATCTTATTTGCATACAAAGGGCAACCAGTCATTTAGGGAGCAGAATTTGAGCATCCGATGTGGGAAGGAATGTACGGAGAATATGGAAAGGAGGAATGAGTAAGTGAAGTGGAAAGGAAACTGGGAGATAGAGTGAGTTGGAGGGGTATTCTGGAGAAGTAATGATTCAAATACAGTTGGTCGAGCAAAACTATCTGAGAGTCTGGGAATAGAACGTAGGAAAGAGAAGGTCTGTTGTTTTTGGAGCCACTGAGAGGCGTTGAGCCCTTGTCCCAGCACCCCCCCCCCCCCCCCACGCATGGTCCATGGATGGGTGAGATTGTACTAACTGGAGAAGTCTACAGTGTTATTTTATTGCAAGGGCCAAAAAGAAGAGTTTGAAGGGCTGGTAAGAAGGCAGGATTACCAAAAAATGGGGTCATGGGGCCCATAGATTGTGAAATTGTGTGATCCCGAAAGAACAATGTAAGTTTCTGGGAGATATCCAAGGTAAGGCACAGAGGTCTATGGGAGTCATGTGACTTTCCAGTTGGAGCCATACATTTGTGGATGATTGGTGAAACCAGTCCAGCATCCTGATAAAAACAAAAATGCCACTCTGTGGTAAAGTGAGGCACCTGGGACCACACCCCAACCCTGTGACTTCAGAAGAGTCTGGGATTGGAATCGTTCCAAATGTACTTGGAGAATAATTGGTGGAGTTTGTGAAATTAAGATGTAGGGATTTTAAGAGGAACTGTCTGGAATAAGTAGAGGAAGCAACCAGGAATTGTATTAAAGCAGATCATTAACTGCAGCCTCCATATTTCTCCCCAGAACTACATCTCCTAAGAACTCTATCACTACCCAAATAAAAATGCATTTTCTGTATTTGCTGCATTTGTAACCAATAAGAGAAATTTGTATGTACTGCATATATGTATTTTATTATTGTTATTATCTTTACCTGACTTCATCAGCCATAGATGGTGCGATTTTCTATCAGGCAACCGCGGGTTGCAAGAAAGAAAATGGCTTGATCCCCCCCCATCAATACAGACCATGTTGATGGGGGAATCCCTCCTGTGGAGCTATTGTGTTCTCCCAGCCCCAATCAGGAGAACAGTGATTATTGCTAGCAGTTGAATAAACACTGGCAATAATCGCATGAAAAGCCTGACGTGTTGATTGTATCCAAGCTGATCAATTGATCAAAAGAAGAAATGGCCGCACTCTGTACTCGATCAAAATTCTTTTATTCAGAACATCCCAAAGTGTTGACAGAAAGCATAGATGCATTTCACACACTCCAAGTGTGCTTAATCATTAAGTAATGATTAAGCACACTTGGAGTGTGTGAAATGCATCTACCAGCTTTCTGTCAACACTTTGAGATGTTGTGAATAAAAGAATTTTCATCGAGTACAGAGTGCGGCCATTTCTTCTTTCGATTATATGCGGAGGAGAGTTGAGGTGGGCACCTGTCCAGATCATCAGGCTTTCAAAAGCTCACCTGGAGCAGCGAGTCTTCTTGTTTTGATCAATCAACTTGGGTACAATCAGCCTGCACATACATGGCTCAAATCTTGGCTGGTTCCTGCTGAACTGGCAGAGATTTGAACCATCTATGGCTGGCTCTACCCTTTAACACTGAAACAGCAAGATGAATGGCGGGGTAAAAATTAAAGCTTTTAGCAGGCTGAGCTCCCAAGTCAATTTAAATGCAAAATGTTTCTCTTCGACAGGACAACTGTCAGATGCCTGTTGTTGGTCGGTTCAGTAATGGTGCAGACTTGTGTCACACCCGTGTCCTCATCTGTCAGTAATACAAATAAAACCTGCAGTTTAGCCTCAATTGATGCAAAGAACAGGCCTATCATCAAAAGCAGATCCTCCCTATGGCATCACCCCGCACCCCTCCTTCCTCCTCTGCCATTAAGCTGGGGCAATTCTCTCTACTCTAATCATGGGAAAAAGATGCAGAACACGTCTCAACCTATTAAACTGAGTGCTCCGGAGGAATGCACATAACTTATGGGACAGGACAGCGATGCCAATGGTAGCATCCCAGCCAAGTGGAGGGGACGCAGGCTTAACCCCTGAAAGACATCTCCCTATTGTAGATCTACAGACAACTGCCAAGCTGCAGATAGTATTCTGCAATGCTGCACTGGAGGCAGAGGAAAGACAAGCTTAGGAAATACAAATATTTGCAATATATAAAAAAAGTATAAATGCAATCTAAAATCCAACAGCATTATGTAACAGCGACAGAGAACTATCAACAATTATTATTGCTACTATTAGGAAGGATCTGCTCTGTACAGATACAATAATAATTATTGATTTTGTTTTTTACTTTGTTTCTGTCTTTTTTCCTGTCCTGTTGACAATGTTTTACCAGACAGGAAGTGAGGAGAGCTTTTCAAAATCAACACAGTTGGGAACAAATGCTTTTCTTTAAAAGAGAAGGGCAAGTGTAGAAACCCCGACAGATTTTTATTGTCTGTGTCCCCATTACAGATTTCCCTTCACCTCCTCTCTGGTAAAACCACCGTCAGCGGGAGAGAAAGTGAGGGAAATATTACGGAACCAGGATAGCAGTAAAAACCTGACAGGGGTTCTAATCTTTCCCCATTCCATCCAAAACAGAAAAAAAAAAAAAAAATTTCAGCTGGAGTTACACTTTGATTTGTCTTTTAGTAAGCCATGAAGGGCAATGTAACAGCTTTGCTTTAAAGGCTAAATTCACCTTTGGAACATGTTACACCCGTATTTTCCAATACTGGCCCTGCTCACCCACCTCACTCCTTATCCTGACACCCTAATAAAGTCCTGTCTACCACTGCTGCAGATGGTCTGCTGCTGAAGAGCTACCTCATAGTCCACTGACACCTCCTCCAGCTTTCAAACTGAAAGTCTGTACAGAGAGGTTCATGCAAGAAAGCTGGAGGATGTGTCTGCAGGAGCCTGAAATTGCACCCGCAATACAATGATCATGGGTGTGATGCTTTGAAGGCTCTTGTAGGAAAAAATTATAATTGCATGTTTTTTTTTCTGCAAAAATATGTGCATTTATTATTTTTTCCTGAAAGGTGAACTTAACCTTAAACTGCGACTCCTTCCCCATCCATCCATATGTTTCTTTCCTTTACAATCACACTACCCTAGAAATCAAAGGAAATACCCAGTGCTTCTGGGTATGGAAGAGCATGTGACTCTCTCCGTGTGACAACACTTGGCCAATCAATGCTTCTTCACAGAGAGCCCACAGCCCTGCATAAGCTACAACTCTGGTGACTTGTAGCCTAGAAAAGACTTTCCTTTGCTCATGGCGGCTAGACGGAGTGACAGAAAGAAGGGAAGGCAGGTATATGCTGCTGTTGGGGGCGCTATTTAAAGTGATATTAAAAGGCTTTCTATTTTTTCTATTACTCACCTGTTATGTGCAGCGGTTTTGCACACAGCAGCCCCGATCCTCCTCTTCTCGGGTCCCTTGCTGGTGCTCTTTGCCCTTCCCTGCTGCCGGGTGCCCCCCAGAGCAAGCAGCTTGCAATAGGGGCACCCAAGCAGGCTCATTTCCGAGCCACAGCTCTGTGTGTCTATGGCTCAGCCCCGCCCCCTCTCTCTTCATTGGCTCACTGGCTGTAACTGACAGCAGAGGGAGCCAATGAGGAGGGCGAGTCCCCGGAGAGCCGAGGCTCTCATGCACATCTCCAGATTGAGATGGGGTTCAGGTAAGTATTAGGGGGGCTGCTGCACAGAGGAATAGAATACATAGAATGCATGAAGGTAAAAAACCTTGAGCCTTTAGAACCACTTTAAGTGAACCTGTTTCTTTATCTTGCATGGGCAAGGCACAGATTCACTTTAAAAAGGTCAAGAAAAAATTAGAGGAGTGAAAAAATTTAATGCAACATTATTGGTGGAGCAATGTTGAAAACTGGCACCAACTTTTCCGCCGACCAGTCTCTTAAACCTAAATGTCCCAGGACAACTTGATCATTTATTATCTTGCTGCTTTGTAGCAAGTGTGACTACCTTAAAGTGGTTATAAACTTAAAAGCTTTTTTACCTTAATGCATTCATTATTGTAAAAAACCTTCCAATACCTGTTCCCCACACCACCCCCTAAACACTTACCTGAGTCCGCTCTCAATTCAGAGCTGTCCCCAGTGGCAGCAGTGCTCTCCCCTCTTCTTGCTTTCACAGGGCACACTGAGAGCAGCGGGAGCTATTGGCTCTTGCTGCTGTCAGTCAAATCCTATAAGGATGGAGCATGGGACGTAGTCGAGCCACGTCTGTCTATGGGTGCACACAGCTTGGCTTGGGAGCGCACAGGTACAGGTGCCCAATCAGCACACAGCTTACTGAGGGGGCACCCACAGGGATGGAGGAGCAGACAATGTCAATGGGGGTACTCCAGAAGGCAGGAGTTTGTTCTTTGTAATATTGCACAAGTATGTATAACTTGTTTTTTATTTTAATTAAAGCCTTTACAACAATTTTAATGAACATGATCCCAATACCCAAACATACAACAAGTCTTTACATGCACAGGCATCGCAGACCACCCTAAATTCAAAATAGAAAAGTTTGGTGTTACTAAGGCTTACCAACTGGGACCTCCACTACCTAAACAAGGTCCTGAATGGCTCACCTGCTGAACCTGGAAGCCATCACCCAGACCTTTCCATATATCACAGTACAGAGGAGCAGAGCTCACAGGTCTCAGATAGAGCTGACTTACTGTGTGTGTCAGTAGTAACAGGTTGGCTGTGGTCTTCTCTGCGACAAGTCACTGTAGAAAGGGCTGGATCTCTGCTTGCCGGTCTCTTCTGTGTACAGTGTCTGTACTTCCTCACTCCGATCCCAGCCTCCCTCCACATTAACTCATGGAGGCCTGGAGGAAATCAGCCAGCCGCACCGATGGAAAGAACTTTGCACTTCTGCTAGAAAGAAGGTGTCCAGACAAGAGCAGCACCTATCCACAGATGTTGGCAACTACATGACCTAAAAAAAGAAGATGAATTAAAATGACAGACAGTGCTTATAAAGACTAAATCCAGGAACTGTTGGGTGTGTTTTTATGATATCAAAGTGTATTTACCACTTACATTCAGATAGGGCAGTTATTTTATCTGCTGAGACAATACTGTAGAACTTCTGCCAGGTTTTTTTTGCTGTCTGTGTCAAACTGAGGAGATTTCCCTTATTTTCTGACCCATAGGGGGCGATTTACTAAAACTGATGCACACAGAATCTGATGCAGCTGTGCATAGTAAACAATTAGCTTCCAGGTTTTGTTGTCAAAGCTTAAGAGCCCATTCACACAGGGACGACTTGTCAGACGACCTAGTCGCCTGACAAGTCGTCTCCCGTTCTGTACAATGGAACCGTTCTAATCGGAGCGACGCAAGTCGCTCCGACTTAGAAAAAGGTTCCTGTACGACTTTGGGGGCGACTTGCATAGACTTCTATACAGAAGTTGTTTTGCAAGTCGCCATGGAAGTCGTTTGCAGGTCGCCTCGCTGAGGCGACCTGCAAGTCGTGTTGCCCCTGTGTGAATGGGCTCTAAGAGCCGGTTCACACTGGGACGGCTTGTCAGGCGACTTAGCCCCCTGACAAGTCGCGTTCCGTTCTGTACAATGAAACCGTTCTAAGAAGGAGCGAATCAAGTCGCTCCGACTTAGAAAAAGGTTTCTGTACTACTTTGGGGGCGACTTGAGGCGACTTGCATTGATTTCTATATAGAAGTCGTTTTGCAAGTCGCCGCTGCTGTCGTGTCCAGGTCGCCTGAGGCAGTCGTGCTGCAAGTCGTGCTGCCTCAGTGTGAACCGGCTCTAACTGAACAAGCTGAAGTTAGAAGCTGATTGGTTAATATGTGCAGCTGCACCAGATTCTGAGTGCACCAGTTTTAATAAATCTCCCTCCGTAGTGACCAAAACCCCATGTTGGACAGCTGTCACTGGAATAGGTGTCTCCTTTGTAAGATTTCCCTTTTATTTTGTCTTGGTGACAAACTTAAAATTTGGTATTTTTTCTAAGTCCCCTTTCACACAGGCAGGATCCAGTTTTACTCAGCAGGGGATCTGATCACTGATTCTCTGCTGAGTGAAGATGACATATTCCGGATGACATATTCGTGTACACTCCGCTCTATGGGCAGTCGGATGTATACAGATCGGATGTGTTAGATTATTATTCCAAATTCATAATTCAGCACTTATAGGTGTTATATTGTATTCATGGCAAGCTTGCAAAACAACATATTTGGTTTTATGATTAGTCATAATAAATATAGTATGTGTGAATGACCTTGATCAAATGTTCAGTAAAATAGATCCTCATCTAAAGCGGAGTATTGCTAGAAGTATCTGGTGTATGTAGTTAGTTTGAGAATGACATATAAGGTATCTGGTATAGAATGTTAATGGAGGTCCAGAATAGACAAGTATTTATGTAGTCAGAGGAATAATACATATTTGTTTATATCCTGTTAGTTAGTTTAAGTGTAGTCTCAGTCATATTAATAAGTATTAGTAAAGGAAGTCCCCAAGTTACAAACACAATAGGGACTGTAGGTTTGTTCGTAAGTCGAAGTTGTTCGTAAGTCGCAACACTGCATTTGTAAGTGTAACTTCCGGTTGGAACACCGCATTCGTAAGTGTAACGTCCGCCTGTGCATGGATGTGGGATGATCCGGGCGCTTGTTATGTTGACTGGGGCTCTTCTGGCCATGCAGTACTGCAGTATGGGATGTGTCCGGAGGTATCCAGGACCAGCTTGGAGCACAAGTGGCCGGCATTTGATGCTGTTCGTAAGTAGGAATCGTTCGTAACTCGGGTGTTCGTAACTCGGGGACTGCCTGTATATAGTTACTTAATGCAGTTAAAGTTGTAATATGTGTTCATATTAGTCGATGTTTGGTTATATGACATTACACGATCAGCACATTACTACAAGTGTTACATATGGGATTGTCAATCAAACTCCATATATGATTCTCTGAGTTAGTATCTCCTTTTGTATAGCATATTGCTGAAGTTAGCAGAAATGAATGTGTGCCATACAAGTTTCTAAGATCCCTTTCACACTGGGGCAGTTTGCAGGCGTTATTGCGCTAAAAATACCGCCTGCAAACCGACGCAAAACAGCCGCTGCTGTTTGTTCAGTGTGAAAGCCCGAGGGCTTTCACACTGAAGCGGTGCGCTGGCAGGAGAAGAAAAAAACTCCTGCAAGCCGCATCTTTGGAGCGGTGAAGGAGCGGTGTATTCACCCCTTCTGCCCATTGAAATAAATGGGACAGCGTGGCTATACCGCAGCTATAGCCGCGCTATACGAGCAGTTTTAACCCTTTTTCGGCCGCCAGCGAGGGTTAAAACCGCACCGCTAGCAGCCGAATACTGCTGCAATAACAACGGTAAAGCAGCGCTAAAAATAGCGCTGTTTTACCGCCGACGCCCCCACCGCCCCAGTGTGAAAGCAGCCTTAGTTTTTGTGAGGTTATGACGTTCATATGTAACATATAAAACCAACTCTTCCATATTGTAGGAGGTCAGACAGACAGACACACACACACCCTACTAGTAGAGATGACACTGGCATATTCACACAAAGACACCTTGACAAGTTGGAACAGCTGAATTCTCCAGAAGTCTAAGAAGGTCATTTCCTGCCTCTTTTTGGCAGCATGGAGACAGAAGGCAGCAGCCATGAAGCACACATGCTTTTATTTATTATTTATTTATTTCAGGTACTTATATAGGACTGTCAATTTACGCAGCGCTTAACATATACATTGTACATTCACATCAGTCCCTACCCTCAAGGAGCTTACAATCTAAGGTCCCTAACTCACATTCATACATACACATACTAGGGATAATTTAGACAGGATCTAATTAACCTACCAGCATGTCTTTGGAGTGTGGGAGGAAACCGGAGTACCCGGAGGAAACCCACGCAGGTACAGGGAGAACATGCAAACTCCAGGCAGGTAGTGTCGTGGTTGGGATTCGAACCAGCGACCCTTCTTACTGCTAGGCAAAAGTGCAATCCCACTACACCACTGTGCCGCCCAAGCTTATAAGCTTTATAACTATTTATTCTATTTCATATATTTTTACCTACACTGAACTGAACTATTATACTTTTTACATTGTATTTATGATGCCAACTGTGTGACAATAAACTCACACTTTGTTTTAAGTCAGTTTGACTATCGATGCTATTCATCCAGATACACCCTTGAGATACAAGAATATTAGATATTATTTTTATTCTTCAGGCTGTGCGCTTACACCGACTGCCCTCTGATCCTGCCAGACGGAGGGGAACAGATCCCCTTCTGATTAGAGGTAGTCGGGTGTAAACAGACACAAGTCCGTTTACAGTCGACTACCCATAGAGGAGAATAGAGGGTCCGGTTGGGTCTATGTGAAAGGGGGCCTTATAGTCAGTGACCAGGAGGACAAATATAGTAAAGCTAGCCATACATGCTTTGATTTCTTTTTCTCAATCCTACAAAAGGAAAATCAACAAATTCTCCCATTCACGTTCAAACGCGAGGATGGAGGAATCTCCCCTGACTACTATTGTAATCTGCAATGCTTACAGTCTCAAAAAGTAACCCCAACCCAGCTGCTGAACCTGATTATTGTTTTCCACCATGACAGGCAGGTGCCTACCATGTGCCCCCCCCCCCCCCCCCCCCAACTTTCACAATGATCACTTGTAATAATGGCTGTTTGAGCACCACCGGTCAGTAGGCACCTACATGATCCAGCTGCCCTCCAACATCTTCCCTGAAAAGGGCTCCTCTAAACAATAATGGTCACATGGGACTACTGTTTGTCAATTTTAGGTTAATAGAGAGAGGCGAAGGAGGGGCACTGCAGGTACCTCTGGGGTTGGCCCAGAGGTAAAAACACTGCTGATTGGATAGATTAGAAAACATTGCCCAATCACTGTTTCCCCAGATCAGCCTAAGTTGAAGATATCTGCAGCTATTCCATTTACAGTATATCAGATTGCAAACTGATCCACCATAAAATTGTGCTATCTTATGACCCCTGTAGTAAGAAGAAATGGCTCTGATTTATACAAATTTAAAATAAAAATAGAAGATAAGATCTTGGTTTCAGTTCCTGAAAAATAAGGGTTGAAATCTCATTGGCTGCTAAAGGAAACAGCTGCCTGTTATACAACAACATACAGGTAAGCAAGGTCTATCGTGACAGGAGTGATGGGAGACCTCACTACCACCCTCAGAGCAATCTTACCCAGATCGGGCTCACCTTCTGGGCACTCCTGTCCAGATCATGCCCACTTTCTGGGTGGCCCTGCCCCTAATTATGCCATATAGTTGGCATCTATGCACTGGGCAGCTTTTTTGTGTTCCCAATGGTGGAATTGATGGGTGGGGAGCAAAGGGAACGGGCCTGCCATCAAAGTGAAGCTGTTTCTTCGTCCTGCATGGACAAAGCCTAGGGTCACTTTAAAGTGGTTTTAAAGCCAAATATTTTTTTACCTTAAAGCAGAGTTCCACTCAAAAGTGGTACTTCCGCTTATCCATCTCCTCCCACCCTTCGGTGCTACATTTGGCACTTTTCAGGGAAAAAGGGTGGGGGGAGGGACAGGTACCTGTTTTTGACTGGTACCGTTCCCAATTTCCTGGAGATACAGCCTTCAGCCCCTTCTCCCAGAAGTTGGGTCCCCTCCTCCTTCCTCTGCCGCCGGACCAATTAGAAGGCACAGCGTGCTTCGTGCATGCACAGTAGGGAACCAGCTGTGAAGGCTAAAGGCTTCACTGCTGGGCCCCCTTACCAGGAATGGCGGCGGCAGCTGCATCCGAGAGACGATCCGAAGATCGGCTGGGGTGCTGACATCTCGGGCTTCCTGGACAGGTAAGTGTTCATATATATTAAAAGTCAGCAGCTGCAGTATTTGTAGCTGCTGACTTTTAATTTTTCCTGGGGGGGCTGGACCTCCTCTTTAACGTGATTGTAAAGGTTTTTTTTTTTTTAAACAAACATGTTATACTTACCACCTCTGTGCAATGGTTTTGCAGAAAGCAGCCCCGATCCTCTTCTTCTGGGGTGCCCTGGCGGTGCTGCTGGCTCCTCCTCTTCATTGGATGCCCCCAAGGACAGCCACTTTCCCCGGGCACTCACAAGTCCCGCTGCTGCGTCCATTGACAGAGACAGTAGGACTCAGCCCCGCACCCCCCCCCCCCCGCTCTCCTGTCACTGGATTTGATTGACAGCAGCAGGAGCTAATGGCTCCTGCTGCTATCAATCTATCCAATGAGGACGGAGACCGCGGCTGGAGTCGCTGGGCTCGTGCACATCGCTGGAATGGACGGGCTCAGGTAAGTAAAAGGGGGGCTCTGGGGGCAGCTGCAGCACAGAAGGTTTTTCACCATAGGGCATAGAATGCATTAAGGTGAAAAAACTGGAGTCTTTACAACCCTTTCAATGCATTCTTTGCATTAAGGTAAAAAATGTTTAGGTGTCAGCATCCCCCCTCACTTACCTAAACCCTCATTGTATCCAGCGCCGTGCTTGTCTGCAGCTCTTCTCTCGCCTCACTTCCGGGTCTCACTAGCTTTGCTGGGGAATCAGGAGCCATTGGCTCCCAGTGCTGTCAATCAAAGCCAGTGACGAGGGATCGGGGGCGGGGCCAGGTGCGAGCACACACGAGTGCCTCCATGGGAAGCGACTTCCCATGGAGTACTGGACAGAGGGAAGGGGCCAGGAGTGCTGGCGGGGGACCCGAAAAAAGGAGGTTTGTGGCCGCTCTGTGCAATTCCATTGCACAGAGCAGGAAACTATAGACATCTTTGTTATTTAAAGAAAAAAAAAAATGTGCCGATCCACCAGAATTGAATTAAACCTTTTTTTGTGGAATTAGTCAGTAAAACACTACACAATGTATACTAAATAAAAAGTAGAGAATCTGACCACTTTAAGTATTGCACCAGCAAGAGTAAGCAAAAGCTATACTCTCTGGGTGTTGGGTGGAGCCCGATATAATGTAAAAGATTATCTTAGACGATTCATTGAAGTAAATAAACTTATGAGTCTGAATGTAAACGGACTCTGGTGGCTGAAACGCCAAAACCAGATTAAAAAAGTGCTTCAAACATCCAAACATAGGATGCCAGCCTTTGTGAGTCATACCAAGGTGCGTCCTGCTCCACCTACCTATATGAGCGGGCTGAGATAATTAACTAAGAATGGCCCCTGAGGCCTACAATTCTGAACCCAAGCCCTGAGCACTCTGTCTGATAGGCTGCTATACGGCGTCCTATTAATCTCATAACTAGTGGTCAGATTTTTGCAGAGAACCAAAAAGAAAGCCAAGAAAATGAGGGGTATAATCATCGCAAACGCCATTTATTAATAAAATTAGTGAAAATCTCTGTCTGCCCTTTGGGTGTGTTCATTTGAAATTTAAAGCCGCACTCCAGCAAACCTCTAAATTTAAACATTAAAAACACACATGGAAGTTGTTTTACCTGCAAACAATATTTGTATTTCTGTCCATCCAGCCCTGATATGTACACAGCTCTGCCATAAAGCCAGGTGAATAATAACACTTTCTTTGTTACAGTAATGAATACAGTGGTTTCATTTCTCCCCATCAGCCTGCTGATTGGTTGGGGAAGGAGCAGCAGCAGACTGATGAGGTTATCTCAAGGATCACTCAGCTCTCCTTTCCTGTCACCAAGTTTGCTCTACATTATCACAACTGTACTGCACTTCCCTCTCCCAGTCTGTCATTCAGGTGGGTGTAAGAGGCTGAAATCAAGCTAGTTCAGGAGCTTACACTAGTTACATTTAGAAAATAATTTAACGATTAATTAATGATTACAAATCTGTATTCACATATGTCTTCTCTATATGGCTGGGGTGCCACTTTTGTGCGCCTTGTCTTTCTTCTCCAGGAAAAGTCAATACCATAACACAGCCCCCTTCCTCCTTGCATGGCATAGCCCTCTTCTCTTCTGGGAGTGTCTAACTGCTGTCTGTGCTGATCCAGCTCATCTGCCCCCTCCCCCTCCCCTTCCTTCCTACTTAACACTTTATGTAGCTGCTGGGGGAGCAGCAAAGGGGAATGATATAGAGCACGTGTCAAACACAAGGCCCGTGGGCCAAATCCGTCCCTCCAAGCCATCTCATGTGGCCCTCACACCTCTCCTGTAGCTGCGGCAACACCCTAGTCTCTGCCCCCACCTTGTCTCAGCAGTCAGCAGTAGAGGAGGACAGAACTCCTCTGCCAGATCCTGCGCTTCTCTATGCAGCGGCGGAGAGACTCGTCTATGCCCCCCCCCCCCCCATGTCTCAGCAGTCGGCAGCAGAGAGGACAGAACTCCTCTGCCAGATCCTGCGCTTCTCTGTGCAGCGGTGGAGAGACTTGTCTATGTCCCCCTCCCCCTGTCTCAGCAGTCATCAGCGGAGAGGAGCAGAGAACTCCTCATACAGATCCTGCACCCTCTCATCTCCACCTCCCCTGGTCTCAGTATTCAGCTGACTCTAGCCCTCCTCTGGTCCCCCCACCAGACCCTGCACTTTCTGCTTCCCAGCTCCGCCCAGCTTCTTACCAGCAGCAGCACAAGGTAAGGGGGGTGTACTGTGATGTAAAGGAGGGTGGGCACTCTTGCCTTCTGATGGTGGGGGGACTCTTGACATTGGATGTAAGGGGGAGTGGGGTGCTCTGGATATCTAATCTAACAGATACAACTGGCCCTTAGTGGGCAACCATAATGCTGAATACGGCCGCAATTAAATGGAGTTTGATACCCCTGATACAGAGTGCCACTTAACTGACAGCTCTGAGTCTGCTGGGGCTGCTGACACATCCATATCCAAGATGGCGGCACACAGCAGCAGTCACAATGGTGGCTTTTACAGGTACACGACATGCCTGAAAATACATTAAATACACATATATCAGGATTGTTGCTGAAATAAATAATCTGATGACAGACTCCACCTAATGTGCAAAGGATAACTTTTGGGTGGGACAGCCCTTTAAATTAATTTAAAGAGGTAATTAACCCAAAAGCAATTATTTATTATACTGCAGGTTTCTGATTCTTAGATGTGATGGCTGCATTCATTTTTCTTTTTTCGGCTTTTTTTTTGTTCTCTCTCATCTGGTGATCCTGCCAATAAGTCTGTTGTTTCTTAAAAGAACAAGCTGTCCTGCAGATGTAGTAGTCTGAGAGTTGAGACAAATGACTGGCAGGGGGTGCTTGCAATGATCAGCTTTTATTTGTTCTAGGGCTGCAACTAACGATTATTTTCATAATCGATTAGTTGGTCGATTACTGTTTCGATTAATCGGTTAATAACCTTAAAAAAAAAAAAGTGTGGTGTATAATTTAGTTAATATGTAAAGTTTTAAAAAAAAGCAATTTATTCTTAAATATCTCTAAGCAGTGGTAAATAATAAGTGATAAACAACCAACTATATGGTTAGGGAGCAAAATATTGAATCCACTCTGAGAATAACAGACAGAAGAGATATACTGTGTATACTCTATTAGAGGAGATATACTGTATACACTATTAGAAGAGAAATACAGTTTTTTGGCCAATTTGTTGTTGGGCAGATTAAAAAATACAAATTGCTGCAAAAACGCATTACATACTTTTCTGCAGCTTCTCCATTGAAGTATATTGAACCAAAAAAGCACAGTTTTGCGTTAAAAAAAAAAAAAGTCCTTGACCCTTTCCAAATACGCAGCGGCTGAAAAAGAAAGATAGATGTGTACGTGTCCCATAGAAAACCATGTTAAATGAACTATAGTGTGTTTCTGCAAAAAGCACCAAAAAACACATAGATGTGAACCAGGTCTAAGACGTTTAGTAACATAATGTGGTTAAAAAAAAAACTAAAATGAGCCCTTTATAGTACAAAAAAAAGCAAATAATCGCTACTGTAAGGGTTTCATTCTTTTACTGTAGAACTGTGATTTACAGTAGTGATTATGTGCTCTTTTTGTACTATAAAGGGCTAATTTTATTATTTTTAACCCCATTATGTTACTGGCCGATTAATCGATTATGAAAATAGTAATCGATTAATTTCATAATCGATTAGTTGTCGATTAATCGATTAGTTGTTTCAGCCCTAATTTGTTCATGTAAGACCTTTATCCCAAAAAGAAAAAAAAACTGTTGCTGTAGCTGGAGTGTGGCTTCAGTTTTGTTAGTGTATCTAAATCTGCTAGTCCATCTAACACCCCTCTGACTGACAATGCTGCTGTCCAAAGATGCGGGCTCCTTCATCCAGAGAGGGGCACTCTAATACAGGAGGTGTGTTACTGGCCAGATCACCAGGTGAAAACACAGGGGAAAAGCTTAAAAAGGAAACGGATGCAGCCACCACATCTAATGATTGGTAAGCTGCAATTTGGGTTTAACCAGTTCCTGTCTGCGCTATATCCAAAAGACGACTACAGCGCAGGCTTACTTTGCCGGGAGGGTGTCCATGGATGTCCTCCCGTGATTGCGTGCCTTAGGACGTAGCTGATCCCAGATCAAGGTAAAGGGCCAATCAATGCAAACCCTTTATCATGTGATCATCTGTGTCCAGTGACAGCTAATCACGATGTAAATACAAGCCAATTACTCCTTTCCTCACGCTGACAGTGTGAGGAGAGGAGTGGAGAGCCGAAAACTGGCTTGTGTTAAAGGGACATCTACACTGATGATAATCAGGGCACTGATTATCAGTGCAGTCACAACAGTGCTGCCAATCAGTGCCACCTACCAGTGCCCATCAGTACAGTCTCATCAGTAAAGCAAAAAAATTACTGGTTTGCAAAATTTATTTTTTTTTGTTTAGTTTTTTTTCAAAAAGGTTATCTTTTTTCCTTCGTTTAGCAAAGAATAAAAAAACCCAGTGGCGATTAAATACCACCACCAAAAAAAAAAAAACTGTCTCAAAAAAATGATAACATTTTCACATGAGTACAATGTTGCAGCGCTGAAAGCTGAAAATTGTCCTGGGCAGAAGGGGGGTAAAAGTGCCCAGTAGGCTGGTGGTTAATATCGCTTTAAATCTGACCAGCAAAGTATGGTCATGTAATAAATGCAAAGCTGAATATGTTTAAGCAGAACTCCGGGAACAATACAAGTCCTCCCTTGCAGTGTGGGTGCAGGATTTTTCGTTTTGCTGGAGCAGTCTCAGGACGTCTGACTTTCAGCAGTGACATAGTTCAGACAGGTGTGTACTCCAGCTGATAGCAGAACACAATGACTCCCAGCCAGTCCTTTCTCTGGTATTATATAGGAACATGTGTGCCGGCTGTCTGTATCGTAAAACCTGTGACAATGACACTCACCCTGACTCAGGTGTTTAAACAGAAAAATCTCAAAGGAAAACAATCATTTTTTTATTCTCCTCCAACAATACAGCAGGAAAGATTACTGTGTTACCACTTAATAAATCAGAGATAACCCACCTCTATGGCTGCCTGCTGGAGCCCTGAGCCCAGTGATAAAGGTTTATAGAGGTTAAAACAAGGACATAATGCCTCCTCATTGCCTTTCAACTGACCTCTGAGAAGAGCGATCTGAAGAGGATCACTATTCAGAGGGCAAAGTTCATGTAAATGCGCCCTCAGGCTTCATGCACACATGTGGCTATGGGGCACGGTAAAAGTAGGCGGTTGAGCTGCAGTTTTACTGCTCCTCCAACTGCCTGCCTGAACCTGGGCATGCAGCTGCTCAGGGATGTACACCTAACGTGGCCAGGATGCTTTGCTTCACAGCTGTGGCAAAAATTAAACATCATGTTGCGTTTGGTGGGCATTATGGCCACTGAGCGTCACTAATGCAAGTCTATTGTTTCTCGCTGCAACAGTGTGATAGCGTGGCATTTACAGGGTTAAATTAGTTGGTGAGGAGGAGACCTAATGCCTCCGCACCACCTGCCAAATGCCCTCTGATGAGGGATTCAATGTGGATCACTCCTCAGAGGCCACCGCACATGTGCCTTGTCCCTTGCTGTGTTTTTCTGCCACCTTAACGTCCTCCCTGAGCCAGTGGAACCATGAAGAACAGACGTAGCCACCCTCTAACAGGAAGTCGGAGGATGGCAGCAAAAACAAAAGGAATTTGGAGGTTTGGAGGAGTTTGAGTCAAAGCGGAGTTCCACACAAAAATGGAACTTCCGCTTTTCGGAACCCTCCCCCCCTCCGGTGTCACATTTGGCACCTTTCAGGGGGGTGCAGATACCTGTCTAAGACAGGTATTTGCACCCACTTCCGGCATAGACTCCCATGGGAGTCTATGCCTCTTCCTGTCCCTCCGCGCTGTCTGCTGGGAACACACAGCTCCCAGGAGATAGCGGGGACCAGTTACGATGCGCAGTGCGACTCGCGTAGTAGGGAACCGGGAAGTGAAGCCGCAACACTTCACTTCCTGATTCCCTCATCTAGGATGGCGGCGGCAGCTCGGTTCTCGGCGTCACCTGCCGACATCGCTGGACCCTGGGACAGGTAAGTGGCCATTTATTAAAAGTCAGCAGCTGCAGTATTTGTAGCTGCTGGCTTTTAATATTTTTTTTTTTTTGGCGGTTTAGGTGGACCCCCGCTTTAAGAACACATAATTCAATCGAATTGGTATATTTTACACCAGAGTTTTGTGTCACTTTAAGTCCTAAAGTGACCTCCATGTTGTCATACGACAATTATAAGCCATTGTTAAAGCATCATAAAGGCAAATATTACACAGTAACTACATGATTGTCATCCACCCTGACCAGTCACACCTCTCCACAGCCGGTCATAAAAGGCCTCGGATTATTGTCATTGTAATAATATTTTATTTAAGCTTCACAAACACAGCTTCTGCTCTTAGAACTCTATCATGTATTTTCAGCCCAAAGCATTCTCCTTTTTATTCGCATCTGCCACTTTATGAGCTTGGAATCCAATATATCTTAGTATATAGCATGTATATGTATTACATGTGTATCTATAGAATGGCCCAATAAAGCTAGAATATTACCTGACTTGGTACTGCTGATTAGGCAGCGTCTGCAGAGTTTATCTTTAAGCTAAACTCTGGGGGAAAAAAAAAAAAAAATTCCCCCTATATAGTGGGTCTTCCCCACACTGCTTGTTAATGTCTGGGGTACCAGTAAAAAGAACTTCTACTTATCTGATCCCATCTCCACAATATAGCACTGGCCCCCGCAGCCTCTGGCAGTCACAGGCACTCTCATCAAGTACAATGCAGGGCCAATAGTCCTTCATGGTATCTGAGGATGCAGAGAGACCGTTCACAAGTCAGAGTGAGGATTTGAATGCCAGCTACTGGGGGAGTGAGGGATAAAGGTAACCAGTGCTGTATTTAGGTTTTGTGCTGCCCTAGGCCTGATTAAAATCGTGCACTCTCTAATTTAAATATGACCCACCTCTTTCTGCCAATGCCACACCTCTTCCTGTTTAAGACCCTCCCTGTCATCTGTAAACCACACCCCTTCCTCTTTAGGCTCCACCTTTTCCTCTCTATACATTAAAAGTAGATACCAAGTGCCTACTTGTATATTTTGTTGTTTTGTATACCATTTTAAATGTTGTATCTATTATTTTAAGAGATAAGCATCCTAAAATAAAATAATGAAAAGTGTAGCCTCGTCAGTACCCATCATTGCAGCCTTATCAGTGCAGCATATGAGTGCAGCCTCATCAGTGCAGCTTATTAGGGGCCACCAGTGCAGCTTATCAGTGCCCATCGGTGCAGCCTCATCAAGGGCCACCAGTGCAGCCTCATCAGTGCGGCCTCATCAGGGGCCACCAGTGCAGCCTATCAGTGCGGCCTCATCAGGGGCCACCAGTGCAGCCTATCAGTGCGGCCTCATCAGGGGCCACCAGTGCAGCCTATCAGTGCGGCCTCATCAGGGGCCACCAGTGCAGCCTATCAGTGCGGCCTCATCAGGGGCCACCAGTGCAGCCTATCAGTGCGGCCTCATCAGGGGCCACCAGTGCAGCCTATCAGTGCGGCCTCATCAGGGGCCACCAGTGCAGCCTATCAGTGCGGCCTCATCGGGGGCCACCAGTGCAGCCTATCAGTGCGGCCTCATCGGGGGCCACCAGTGCAGCCTATCAGTGCGGCCTCATCGGGGGCCACCAGTGCAGCCTATCAGTGCGGCCTCATCGGGGGCCACCAGTGCAGCCTATCAGTGCGGCCTCATCGGGGGCCACCAGTGCAGCCTATCAGTGCGGCCTCATCGGGGGCCACCAGTGCAGCCTATCAGTGCGGCCTCATCGGGGGCCACCAGTGCAGCCTATCAGTGCGGCCTCATCGGGGGCCACCAGTGCAGCCTATCAGTGCGGCCTCATCGGGGGCCACCAGTGCAGCCTATCAGTGCGGCCTCATCGGGGGCCACCAGTGCAGCCTATCTGTGCGGCCTCATCGGGGGCCACCAGTGCAGCCTCAGTGCCCTTTGGTGTGGCCTCATCAGGGGCCACCAGTGCGGCCTATCAGTGCAGCTTAAGAGTGCCGCCTCATCAGTTTCATAATATCACAACTTATTGGTGTATGTGAATTATGTATTGATTATAGCACGGAGCACTTTGCAGTATATTCAGTATATTCATTTTTACTGAATGTGGATTGTTTAAGGAGTTTGCATTAATTTCAGCATGCATGGAGCACTTTGCAGTAATGAAATCAATGCAAACAGTCCACATTCAGTGAAAGTTCATTACTGCAAAGTGCTCCATGCATGCTGAAATCAATACAAACTCATTAAACTGTCCACATTCAGTGAAAGTTCATGTACTGCAATGTTTGCAGTACATGAACTTTCACTGAATGTGGACGGTTTAATGAGTTTGATCCACAGATCACTTACTTACAATATGATCTGTATATTAATTCAATCCATATTTAGCACTTTATTTAGAACTTGGCTGCTTGGTAAAGGACTTACAAAAATATTAGTAACTAAATTATTGTACCAGCAGCAGTACTGCTCTCGCCGTCTGGGGGTTCCCCTCGCCCTCCTCTCTCTCTCTCCTCCTCCTATTGTCACAGACAGACCCCGCCCCGGGCTGGGAGAAGATGCAGTGCAAGGATGCTGCACAGAGGGTAGGCAGGACATTAGGCTCCGCCTCCCGAAATACGTGCAGCAGGTCTGGCCTGTCACTGGTCACTTTATGATGATACCAGTCGCTCTCCTCCCCCTCGGCCTGTACTGCCTATAATAATAAGTACCAAACGGCGAACACAGCCAGGGACTGTATATTTTGTGCGGGAGGCGGCCGTGGGAGTCGGGACTCGGGCGCACAGGTCGGGGAGGGGGGGCTTTTTCGTGCAGGGGCAGCTTTTTTTTTACCACCCCCACAAAGTGCCACCCTAGGCCTGGGCCTTGTCAACCTAGGCCAAAACACAGCACTGAAAGTAACTAAGAAAGTCCTTTTTAATGGGAATGAGAATGAGAATTTGGCACCTGGCAGTGCAGGGGAAGATTTTTATTTTCCCCAGAGTTCAGTTTTAAAGTGGTAGTAAACCACCACCAACATAAAAATAAAGTGGGCCCCCCTGACTTACCTGTAATGTCGATCCCTCCCATGCAGCACTCTCACGGATCCCCGAAGCTGCCATCTTCGGTGGCCAGTTTGGCCTCTACAGCAGTATTGTGGGGTGCAAGGGAGACACAGGAGCAGCGTACAGCCTTCTGCCAGCAGCCAGTCAAAACTAATGACAGGCTGATTTACGTGGTGCCTAGACGCTGTTCCAAGTGGCCCTTGCATTTAGGGCCATATGCATTAAAGGACATACGTCCCAAATGCAGAATTTTGACTTAAACTATCATTTACAAAGCAATATACAAGGAGATCCAAGCCGAAGGTAAAATGTCCAAACTGCTTCAATAATTCTGTGACAACTTCATAAAAACAGTCAATGCCTTCCCGGGGTAACACGCTTTCATCATTCACTCTTTAGCAAGCAAATCTGTAATCAGAAATATATCATTGATCCAAAACAATTTTGTCGGTGTTAGCGGCATTGTGCTGAACTATCAATCTGGTGCTCTCATGGTTAAATTCCCAATCAGATTAATTAAGAATGATCAATCACATAAACATGCAGAGCCGCACAGACAAGCGTGCCTGTTTACATCCTGTGTGGACACCCACACAGCCTTATCACTGGAGCCAATATCGATCATTCATTGCTCACTTGAAATCAATGGGCCCCGGGGGGTGTCCCCTTGGTTGTCACTTCTTGATCTGGTTGGAAAATTGCACTGCTATGTGAACAGTCAGTTCCGAATGTCGTTTTACTCCATGGGCTGCCAATTTGGAACACATCGGTCCAAACCCGCTCATGACCCTTTTTATACACGCAGCCAAAACACAGTGCAGGTGAATCGCATGAATGTGAACCACCTCCGTAGGAACATATGTTATCTGCCCTGTCAGGTGAATCTGTGTCCATAGAAAGGGATCCGAAATCCCATGTGTGCCAACCATGACTAAGGCCCCTTTCATATGGGGCAGACTGTCAGTGGATTTGCATGTTCAGCGGGGATCGGTCTGCCGTTTCCCGCTGAGCAGGCGGATGACAGGTCTGTGTCCGCTCTACTTATGCAGAATGGACACAAGACAGCCGCTTTCCTCTATGGGCTGTCAGATGTAAACAGACCATCTGTCCATATATACCCAACTGTCATTCAACCCGAATCAAGGTGGGTGTAAATGGATACATGTTTATATCTGCCACTCCATACAGAACAATGAATGGTCTGATTTAGTCAGCCTGAAAAACGGACAAGTGAACCCCAATCGGTCCACCAGTGTGAAAGGGGCCTAACGGAACGTGTGGCATGTGCTTGTAATGAGCACCCAAATGCTTCTGTGCTTGAGGGGAACTTGAAGGAGTTAAGTTTTGTTTTTTTTCTCATGGGGCCACCGCCTCATTTACTTACTCAGCAGATGGGCTTCTGCTGAGTGTTAAGAGAGCCCGACACTCCCCTTTCCTGCACCCCCAATTTTATCCAGACAAGTAGATTGTCAAGAGGGAGAAGTAGATTGAGACCCCGGTTTAGTTTCTTGGACAAGTCGTTTGTTTTTTTTTTTTAATTCCACACCCCTGTACCTAGAAGTCATTTTACTGTTATCAGTTGCTATAGATATCTGCACATCAATATTGCGCTTGCACTGCCTTGAAGTGACCCTGCCATGAGAAAGGTGTGGAGGTCGCCACGGCTGACCTCACTTTCCAGAATGTTATGTTGATGCTTTGGCTCCAGTCCCTCCAAGTCGCTAAAGCTGGTCAAAGATGATTTGTTTTTAGCCATAAAATCACAAATCAAGAAAGGTTCTTTATATTGATAAGATATCATTTCTCTGGATACTGACAATCGATGACAATGTCTTCACCACTGTTCCTGAATTGCTGCTTTCCGCAGCTTACAACTGACCAGCCAATAATACTGAAAGCTTAAACCAAATGTAGGATCATCAGACCCATAACTGCAAGAATCTAAAAAGCTTTAACAGTCCACAATTCACAATAAAACCCCTTTTATGAGGCTAAAAGTACAAATTAATAGAAGTATAACATGGATAATAACACAGATAAATCTCCATTGATTATTCCAAAATCCCATATAAAAATATGTAATTTTTGTATATAGTTCATTATTCATTTTGTAGGAGTTCTCACATTAATCACCTGGAGCTATCTTTGTGTCATTATCCATAGTTTACGGTACTTCTATTTATTTATACTGATGAAGGGGGATTTGGCCCTGAAACATGTTCTATTGTGAACTGTTAAATAATTTTGGACTCTCTTACAATCTTGGTCTGAAGATTCTCCTTTTGGTTTAAGCATTGAGTGACTTTCTGGTACTTATCGGAGAGGTAGCCATGTATACATGTGAGGTGCCTAACCAGAGCCAACAATGTTTCCTCTTCACTGCTGTGTTGACAGCCCAGTGCCTTTTGGATGCATCCCTTAGCAATTACCGTAATACTGGGCATACATGGCAGTATTTAGGCAATGTCAACCACTAGCAATCAGCTTCCAGTCACAAGAACAGTTAAACTGACCAATCCGATTGTACAATTTCAAATAGATTCACCAAAACTATGTAATAGGAGGTCAAACCTAACAATCTATTCAATTAGAATAAAACCAGACAGGACCTTGCACTACATGTTGATGGCAGATCTAAACGAGATTGTACAGGGAATGGAAGCCTTTAATCACTTTCCAACCACCCCACACACATATATTGTGAGGCGGCGGCTCTCCTGCACGAAATCATATACAGGTACGTGATTTCACTCTTCAGCAGAGGTGATCAAATACCACCAAATGAAAGCTCTATTTGTGGGGAAAAAAGGACATCAGTTGTATCTGGGAACAGCGTCGCATGACTGCAATTGTCAGTTAAAGTAACACAGTGCCGTATCACAAAAAATGGTCTGGTCATGAAGGGGGTAAACCTTTCAGAGCTGAAGTGGTTAAAAGCATCAACAACCAGTGAAACAATCAAATTGGTGCTTGGTTGCCTTGAACCAATTGATCGTTTTGCGTTCATTTTGCATTCAAAAGCTGGAAGAAATGTCATGAAAATTGCAGTGTGTGTGGCCTGCCTTAGTCCAATGTCACATGACCAATCCTGTTGCTGATGTAACTTTTCAGAAACAGGATCTATTTATAGAAAAAAAAAAAAAAAAGAAAATAAGACAATTCTATAATAAAGGGAAATGTGCAATTGGTGCACAAAGAGACAATGCTATAGGAATGTCTCACGTTGCACAGTCATCATGAATAATCATCATAATTCTCCATATGTTTATTCTCTGTGGCTGTCAACTCCATCTAGTAGACATAATGTGTTTTTTCCCTAAAGTACCCCAATCAGAAAAATACAGCATTATGGCCACTAGATGGAGCTGGCAATCATGGGAAATAAATGTATTTGGCAAATTACAGCCCCAAAAACCACAAAGTAGCGTCTATATCCTTTTTTGATCCAACTTTGACGTGCTTTTGCGAGTTGTTTGGATGATTTGCCCTGCAACAAAACACCATTTATTGTAGCGGAAAACACAGGCAGATATCTGTGATTTTGCCCACATTTCCAATACGCTCAGATGTGAATGGGACCCCATCAAACAACGGTGGTACTGGCCACTGATTTACACAAGATACAATACTAGTCTCAGGTGTACGCTCACACTATGTATATGCAGCTAGTTTTCTGTCCTGATGCATGAATGAAGCCCAATGTTGGCCATACACATATCAATTCTGAGGCAATTTCAACCATTTTTAATTAATAATAGCATCAAGGGTATTAAAAATACCTATTGCAGGACAATTTCATGGGTCAGATGGTAGACGCACCAACTAGAAATAAAGCGTTACTGGATCTACTGATTACCAACAATACAGAACTGATCAAGGATGTGGAAATACGGGGCAATTTAGGTAACAGCGATCACAGGTCAATTGGCTTCAGTATAAATCACACATAAGGGGAATACAAAGACACTGAATTTCAAAAGAGCCAACTTCCCTAAACTACAAACCTTGCTAGAAGATATAAAATTGGGATAAAATCTTAGGAACAAAGAACACAGAGGAGAGATGGGTTTGATTTACTAGCATATTAAATAAGGGCATTAGCCAATGCATCCCATTGGGTAATAAATTTAAAAGAGCGAACAAAAGGCTGGTTTAACGCCAATGTAAAAATGCATATAAAAGCAAAAGAGAGGCCTTACAAAGGATGGAGAGATGGCGAAGGTATTGAATTTATTCTTCTCCTCAGTCTTCACGAGGGAATCGGGCGGCTTCAGTAACCAAAACTGCAGTGTTTATCCTCATGACACATCACAGGAAGCACCTCCATGGCTAACAGAGGACAGAATTAGAATTAGACCTGGGTAGGGCCGAAACAACTAATCGATTAATCGACAACTAATCGATTATGAAATTAATCGATTATGAAAATAGTAATCGATTAATCGGCCAGTAACATAATGGGGTTAAAAAGGCTAAAATTAGCCCTATAAAGTACAAAAAGAGCAAATAATCTCTACTGTAAATATTACTTTCACTGTTGCAAAGTAAAAAAACTAAGGGCTATTTTTTTTTTTTTTTTAACTCCATTATGTTACTAAATGTCTTAGGCCTGGTTCCCACCCATGTGTTTTCTTGGTGCTTTTTGCAGAAATGCACTACAGTTCATTTAACATTCACATCTATGCCTTTTCAGCTGCTGTGTATTTGGAAAGGGTCAAGGACCTTTTTCAATGCAAAACTGTGCTTTTTTGGTTCAATATACTTCAATGGAGAAGCTGCAGAAAAGCATATACCGTAATATTACAGTTCTGTTTGAAAATCTGCAAAACAGATTTAGATTTAGATTAGATTAGATTTTTTTTTTTCTTTAAATAAAAAAATTTGATCTGAGTCTGATGATATTTACCAGATTCAACCTCTAATAGTATATAGAGTATATCTCTTCTGTCTGTTATTCTCAGAGAGGATTAAAGATTTTACTCCCTAACCATATAGTTGGTTATTTATATTTACCCCTGCGTATAAAGATATTTAGGAACAAATTGCCTTTTTTTAAACTTTACATATTAACTAAATTATACGCCACACTTTTTTTTAAGGTTATTAACCGATTAATCGATTAATCGAAACAATAATCGGCCAACTAATCGATTAAGAAAATAATCGTTAGTTGCAGCCCTAGACCTGGGAGAAGAACATTAATAAATCGCCGGGACTGGATGGCTTGCACCCGAGGGTACTTAGGGAACTCAGTCAAGTAATTCCCCTGAAGAAGTCAGGTGTGGTGTGACGTCACGCGTAGGGACGGGATAGGCTGTACACACAGTGAGAAGCAGACGAGTTCGCCGCTCGTCGGATACAACTGTTTTTTCTTAATTACTAAATGTGAGTACCCGTTTTTTACCTAATAAAATTGTACTGTTGAAACGGAATTACACTATTGGGCTCTTTCTCCACTTCAATATCCTTTATACATTCCTGTACCGCACCGGAGGGGACCCAATTCTGGGTCAATGAGGGATCTGCAGGAACTCAAAGGTGGACGAGTCAAAGAGCCCTTGGTCATTTGCTGCTGCCCCATAACTGTGAGGACGGTCAGGGACGTGTAGGAGCCCCTAGGAGGACGAGTTTAAAAGCTCATTGGTCATATGCTGTTGCCCCATTGCTGTGAGGTAAGGGGCCATTACCTACTGAAGTGTTTGCACACGAAGAGGCACGAATTTTTAAGTCACTTGGCACTTTAACTGCTACATGCGCATGCCAGCACATCATTGTCACAGAATTCACTTTATCTAAAAGGACATTCTTTTCGTGTTAATATTGTTTATTTATACAGATTTTAATTTTTGGGATATCATTTCGTGCACCATAGAGAGTTTTTTTTTTTTTTGGCACATTTTCTGCATTTTATATAGGTTTGAATACCAAACACTGCATGGACTTTGAAGTGTAGCCATATTCAACACGCACAGTGTTTACACATTGCACATTGTCACTTTTTGTATTTTATATGCATTGAAATCAAGTTGTATCACATTTATTTCTTTATATACTGGTTTTTGTTATCCACGTTTTATTAGTGGTTTACCTCAGAGATTCAAGATTTCTAACACAGTATTTATTAGCTTATTGCATTCACTGGTTAGTGATATTCATCTATTTGGTTTTTTACTTTTATTTATTGCTCACTAACATTTCTATACACTTCGCTATGTTAACTTTGACCCCACTTTATACCATCTGAGTATTTTTACTTAGGATTAGCGCTGCACCACCCACCCATACAATTGCCAGACCATTGTTCCTAATTTTTACTGACAGTCTACTGACTTGAATGGTACCAGCGGATTGTAGAAAAGCCAATGTAGCACCAATATTTAAAAAGGGCCCAAAATACATCCCTGGGAATTACAGACCAGTTAGCCTAACATCAATAGTATGCAAGCTCTTGGGGGGATAAGGGACTATGTACAAGGTTTTAGTAATGAAAACAATATCATTAGCAGTAATCGCCATGGATTCATGAAGAATCATTCTTGCCAAACCAACATATTAACCTTCTATGAGGCAAGTTGCCATCTAGATAAAGGAAGGCCCGTAGACGTGATGTATCCGGACTTTGCAAAAACATTTGACACAGTTCCCCATAAACGTTTACTGTACAAAATAAAGTTCGCTGGCATGAACCATAGGGTGAGTACATGGATTGAAGCTGGCTACAAAGGCGGGTTCAGAGGGTGGTGATAAATGAGGAGTACTCGGAATGGTCAGGGGTGGGAGGTGGGGTCCCCCAGGGTTCTGTGCTGGGACCAATCCGGTTTAATCTGTTCATAAACAACCTGGAGGATGGGGTAAACAGTTCAATCTCTGTATTTGCAGACGATAATAAGCTAAGCAGGGCAATAACTTTTCCGCAGGATGTGGAAAACTTGCAAGAAGATCTGAACAAATTAATGGGGTGGGCAATTACATGGCAAATGAGGTTTAACCGGTTCAATAGCGGGCCTTTTCACCCCCTTCCTTCCCAGACCAATTTTTAGTTTTCAGCGCTGTCGCACTTTAAACGACAATTGCGCGGTCGTGCGACATTGTACCCAAACAAAATTGACGTCATTTTTTTCCCCACAAATAGAGCTTTCTTTTGGTGGTATTTGATCACCTCTGCGGTTTTTATTTTTTGCGCTATAAAAAAAAAAAAGAGCGACAATTTTGAAAAAAAACACAATATTTTTTACTTTTTGCTATAATAAATATCCCAATTTAAAAAAAAAAAAAATTTTCCTCAGTTTAGGCCGATACGTATTCTTCTACATATTTTTGGTAAAAAAAAAAAAAAAAAAAAATCGCAATAAGCGTATATTGATTGGTTTGCGCAAAAGTTATAGCGTCTATGAAATAAGGGATAGATTTATGGCATTTTTTAAAAAAAATATTTATTTATTTCTTTTACTAATAATAGCGGCGATCGCAATTTTTTTTCGTGACTGCGACATTATGGCGGACACATCGGACACTTTTGACACATTTTTGGGACCATTCACATTTATACAGCGATCAATGCTATAAAATTGCATTGATTACTGTGTAAATGTGACAGGCAGTGAAGGGGTTAACCACTAGGGGGCGGGGAGGGGTTAAAGGTGTTTCCTAGGGAATGCTTCTAACTGTAGGGGGCGGGGACGCACAAGGGGAGGAGACCGATCAGTGTTCCTCCGTTCTGGGAACACAGATCGCTCTCCTCTGAGCTGACAGGACGTGGATCTCTGTGTTTACACACAGAGATCCACGGTCCGGCCCGGTTAACGGGAATCGCGGTGTCCGCCGGGCACACGCACCGGGTCCCGAGCAACGCGGCGGGCGCACGCGCACCCCCTAGGCGGCCGGGAACCAGAGGCCGTCATATGACGTCCACCCAGGATGGGAGATCCCATCTGTGGACGTCATATTACTATAGGCGGGTAGGGAAGTGGTTAATGTAGAAAAATGTAAAATAATGCATTTGGGTGACAAAAATATGAATGCAATCTATACACTGGGGGGAGAACCTCTGGGGGAATCTAGGATGGAAAAGGACCTGGGGGTCCTAGTAGATGATAGGCTCAGCAATGGCATGCAATGCCAAGCTGCTGCTAACAAAGCAAACAGAATATTGGCATGCATTAAAAAAGGGATTAACTCCATGGATAAAGCCATAATTCTCCCGCTCTACAAGACTCTGGTCCGGCCGCACCTGTCCAGTTCTGGACACCAGTCCTCAAGAAGGATGTATTGGAAATGGACCTAATAAAGGGACTGGAGGATATTAGTTATGAGGAAATGAGTGTTTGTTATCTGCTGGCCCATTGGTGGATGACATGGTTGGCGCCGCCGGCTGTGGGACCATTGACGGACTGGTTCCTGAGCTATTGGCGTTCTTCCCCCCCCCTATCTGTGGACCAACGTGTGACGTTGGGGATATGTTTGCGGGGGCAAGGCCATTATGGGCTCCTTCCCCACATGGATTTCACACTCCGCACTCAACACACCTGCATTTGTCCAGCATCATGCACTCAGGCACCTTTGTTTGTGGATATTCTGATTCAGGTACACACATCTCCTTCCTACCACCATTACTTTGTTTCTCATTTCTAGTCTATTTCCCCCTCTGCTCCTTCCTTTGCTTTCATCTCTACTCTTTTCTTTTTTGTATTATTCCTCACTTTTTCTTACTCACTTTTATTCACTTTTTGCCCTTGTCAATTTTTACAGCAACCCTTTTTTCACTCTAGATTTTTTCTATTTGACCCATCACTTTTTCCCACATTGTCATCCATGCGGGGCGCCGTTCATTCTTGTCTTTTGTCCACCGCAGCATGTCCCCTCAGCTCCCGTGCCAACAACAACCTAGTGTATACAACGATGCATCTGTTCAGGCCGTTCCAATACAATTGTTTTTTCTTTTTTATAAATTTTATATTTTAATTTTGATTTTCTAACCTGCATATTTATCAATCTAATCTTGTAATCATGTTCTAAATATTTTTTATATTTCATATCATGTATTGATTCCTTGTTGGAATGTGTATTTATGTATATTTTTCTGGCTTCAATGAATTATAAAATTATACAAATGGTTATATATAGCAAAATGCATTGAATTATTTGAATATAAAAACTTTATGATAATCTGAATTCATTAAAAGCAAATTTTTTTTCATTTATTACTGCTCCCGTGTGCTTATATAAAGTCCCGCCATTTGCTCCTTTTATTTAATAGTTATGAGGAAAGGTTGCGAGCACTGAACTTTTTCTCTCTGGAGAAGAGACGTTTGAGAGGGGATATGATTTCAATATACAAATACCGTACTGGTGACCCCACAATAGGGCTAAAACTTTTTCGCAGAAGGGAGTTTAACTAGACATGTGGCCACTCATTAAAATTAGAAGAAAAGAGGTATAACCATAAACTGCGAAGAGGGTTATTTACTGTGAGAGCGGCAAGGATGTGGAATTCCTTTCCACAGGCGGTGGTCTCAGCGCGGGCCATCGATAGTTTCAAAAAACTATTAGATAAGCACCTGAACGACCGCAACATACAGGGATATACAATGTAATACTGACATATAATCACACACATAGGTTGGACTTGATGGACTTGTCTTTTTTCAACCGCATCTACTATGTAACTATAAAAGGTGAATTACATGAATGATGAATCTATTACTCGATAAAATAGGAACTGATCGATCAGATTGTTTAATTTATAATCAGCCTGATATACAGAGCAATCTGATTGTAGTCCTTTATGGTGACTAGACACGTTTGAAATGACCAATTTTGATGCCGATCAATTCCAACTGATCTCTCCAATTGGCTGAGGATCACACTAGAGGTGCTGCATAATCATGCATTTATCAGGGTGTTTTTGTGCATTTTTTTGTAGGAGGAGACTGGATTTTAAGCACAAAACTTGGCCAAAAACACATAAAAAAATAGCTGAAGATACTATCATAAATTATGCAGCCTATTTCTGTCTCCACCATGCGACCTCATCATTAAAAAAGGATTGAATTAATGTCTGAATGATCTCAGCCGATTTAAGCAAAACAATCAATTTTCCGTTCTAGTTAATTTACTAAGTTTGATTAAATAAAATCTAAAACAAATCTAATGACCATACACTATACCAGTGGTCTACAAACTGCGGCCCTTTTCTTGCTTTTATCTGGGCCTCGGGGCACTATTCCTCCCACTGACACCAATGATGGGACACTATTCCTCCCATTGACACCAATGATGGGACACTATTCCTCCCATTGACACCAATGATGGGACACTATTCCTCCCATTGACACCAATGATGGGACACTATTCCTCCCATTGACACCAATGATGGGACACTATTCCTCCCATTGACACCAATGATGGGACACTATTCCTCCCATTGACACCAATGATGGGACACTATTCCTCCCATTGACACCAATGATGGGACACTATTCCTCCCATTGACACCAATGATGGGACACTATTCCTCCCATTGACACCAATGATGGGACACTATTCCACCCATTGACACCAATGATGGGACACTATTCCACCCATTGACACCAATGATGGGACACTATTCCACCCATTGACACCAATGATGGGACACTATTCCACCCATTGACACCAATGATGGGACACTATTCCACCCATTGACACCAATGATGGGACACTTATTGCTCCCATTGACACCAATGATGGGACACTATTCCTCCCATTGATATCAATGATGGGACAATATTCCTCCCATTGACGGGACACTATTCTTCCTGTTGACACCAATAACGGGCCACTATTCCTCCCATTGACACCAATGATGGGGCCTTATTCCTCCCATTGACACCAATGATGGGGCCTTATTCCTCCCATCGACACTAATGATGGGTGCAATCTCCTAAGAGCTCATTCCCACCACAATTTCTGTGTTCACTGTTCATTTCTGCATGTTTTCAGTGCTGGTTCATACCAGCTGCTGCAAGGCACTGCAGCGTCTGGTGTGTGGTGCGATCCAGCAGAGATCAGCACAGTGATGAAGCCCTGAACTCAATGGATTGCACTTTTTCCTTTTTTTGGAATTAACTTTGTTGTGATGTCACACAGACATACCATAAAGTTCAATTGGTGGATGCTCAGTGCTAGGTGTTGGATTGCCTCATACTGTGCTGAAAATAAGTAGTGCACGCAGTAGCATTTTTTCGTCGCACCTTACCTGCACACCGCAAAACGCAATGGTGTCCCGGCACAGAGGAGACAAGGGGGAATAGCCGCCCTACACAGTCCCACCACATCCGGTGTGTTCATTTATTTTGCTCATTTATTTCAATTTTGTTCTCTTTACTAAGTTGCATGTACACATGTTTGCACGCATTGATGTGCATTTGTGGTGTATAAAAATGCAGCGTGCACATGTAAGCACTGCAGCGGTGTGAACTTGATTAGAATGCATTCATTGCTCTTGTACAGTATAAGTGTTTGTTCTGCGTTCCTGACACGTTTAAAAGTCACATGACTGCATCTAGTGTAAATGAGCCCTTAAATCTCCTCACACACATTGTACAATATTCTTCAGATCTACCAACAACTGCATAGTACAACCTACCAGATCAGATACAGACTGATTGCATAGATTTGGCAGGTCCTCATATTACATAGATTTGCAAAATCTAAAGTTGATTGTACAAAGCTTGTAACATGTACAGCTGTGCTCATAAGTTTACATACCCTGGCAGAATTTATGATTTCTTGGCCATTTTTCAGAGAATATGAATGATAAACACAAAAACATTTCTTTTACTCATGGTTAGTTTGGCTGAAGCCATTTATTAATCAACTGTGTTTACTCTTTTTAACGCTCCATGCACACTGGACGTTAAAATAACGTTTTAAAAACACCAGTAGCTTTGCAGCCAATCTTTCAACGTTTTGTAACATTTTTGCAATAGCGTTTATCAGCCTTTTGTTTTGTTTTTTTTTGTTTTTGTTTTTCAATGGATCAAAAACGTTAAAAACGCTGGCGAGCCACGTTTTTGAGCATTTATTGACGTTTATCAGTGTTTATGAGCGTTTGGCATTTTTTGTGGTCAGAAAAACGACTTCTGAACGCGATTTTATGGTGTTCAGAAAACAGCCCATAAACTCCACTACTGATAAACATTCAAAAATGTCCATGTGTGCACATAGGATAACATAGAGGGGAGTTTATGGGCTGTTAAAAAAAAACGCCCAAGCGATTGATGCTGGAGATGTGATTCCCACAGGGGCACACTTTTACACATCTTCTGGGAGTGCCCTGGCATCCAGCCATTTTGGCTACAAGTCCTCCAATTGATCCACAAATTTACGGACATCTCAGTGTCCGGAGACCCTGCAGCAGTTCTTCTTAACCTGACCCCTCTCTCCTGGAAAAAATACAATAAATCATTACTTAAACATTTACTTAATGCAGCTAGAGCATGCATTCCAGCCATATGGAAACAGCAATCTCCTCCTACCCTCGCCCAATGGTTCGCCATAGTGAAAGACATAGAAAGCATGGAGAATCTGACCTCCGCTCTTCGGGACAAATCAGAAGAACACAAAACCAGATGGTTCTACTGGGATCAGTTCCGTTTCTCTGAATACTACTCTCAATACCTATGAAACCAATTTTTTGCCTGTCGTGACCTGGGTGGTGTGGGGATGGCGGGACACTGTCCGCATCCCCTTCCCTACCTCCCCCCACTTCACCCTTTTCTCCCCCCCCCCCCTTTTTTTTTTTCCTCTTCCTCCTCTCCTTTTTCCCTTTTATTTTCTTCTCCCATTATAATTTTTTTCTTAAGCCCAAAAATTGATGCACTTCGTCACGGCCGAACACCGTTTAAGATAGACTCCATTATCTACCAGTTACTACTTTCTCAAAGGTTTTGAAATCTTTATTGATTGCACAAAACTGCTTTTTTCAATTCTGTAAACAGACAATGTTGGATTGTAGTATTTACACTAACTGTTATTACCCTGACTGTTATATAGCATGGCTATTTGTCTACCTGTAATTGTCATCTTCTGTGCATCTATCAAGATAAAAAAAATGCCCAAACTCCCAAAAATGACCCTGATCTAAAGTTTACATACCTCAGTTCTTAATACCATGTATTGCCCCCCTTAACATCAATGATAGCTTGAAGTCCTTTGTGGATGAAGCTCTTTATCTTCTCAGATGGTAAAGCTGCCCATTCCTCTTGGCAAAAAGCCTCCAGTTCCTGTAAATTCTTGGGCTGTCTTGCATGAACTGCACATTTGAGATCTCCTCAGAATGGCTCAATGATATTGGGGTCAAGAGACTAAGATAGCCACTCCTTCACTTTATGTTTTGTGTTTTGGATTATTGTCATGTTTGAATGTCCAAGTACATCCCATGCGCAGCTTTCTGGCTGATGAATGCAAATATTCCTCCAGTATTTTTTGATAACATACTGCATTCATCTTGCCATCAACTTTGACCGAACTTCCTGTGCCTTTGTGGCTCACACATCCCCAAAACATCAGCGATCCACCTCCGTGTTTCACAGTAGGAATGGTGTACCTCTCATCATAGGCCTTGTTGACTCTTCTCCAAATGTAGTGTTTATGGTTGTGGCCAATTTTGGTCTCATCACTCCAAATGACTTTGTGCCAGAAGGTTTGAGGCTTGTCTCTGTGCTGTTTGGTGTACTGTAAGCGGGATACTTTGTGGCATTTCTGTAGTAATGGTTTTCTTCTGGTGACTCGACCATGCAGCCCATCTTTCTTCAAGTGTCTCCTTATTGTGCATCTTGAAACAGCCACACTACATGTTTTTAGAGAGTCCTGTATTTCACCTAAAGTTATTTGTGGGTCTCTTTTCATCCCAAACAATTTTCCTGGCAGTTGTGGCTGAAATTTTAGTTGGTCTACCTGACTGTGGTTTGATTTCAACAGAACCCCTCATTTTCCACTTCTTGATTAGAGTTTGAACACTGCTGATTGGCATTCTCTATTCCCTGGATATCTTTTTATATCCCTTTCCTGTTGTATACAGTTCAACTACCTTTTCCCACAGATCCTTTGACTATTCTTTTGCTTTCCCCATGACTCAGAATGCAGAAACGTCAGTGCAGCACTGGATGAAAGATGCAAGGGTCTGTCAGGAGTCCAGAAACGCATTGACCTTTTATACACACACACTAATTACAAGCAAACAGATCACAGGTGAGGATGGTTACCTTTAATAGCCATTCAAACCCCTTTGTGTCAACTTGTGTGCATGTTATCAGGCCAAAATCACCAGGGTATGTAAACTTTTGATCAGGGTCATTTGGGTAGTTTCTGTTGCCATTATGATTTAAAAAGAGTAAACACAGTTGATTGATAATAAATGGCTTCAGCCAAACACTAACCATGAGTCAAAGAAATGTTTTTGTGTTATCATTCATATTCTCTGAAAAATGGCCAAGAAACCATCAATTCTGCCAGGGTATGTAAACTGAGCACAACTGTATAGTGACCCTTAAGTTGGCCATACATGGATTGAAATTTCAGCCGGTTCAGCAGGGACCAGCCGAGATTCAATCTATAAATGGCCAGGCTGAATGTACCCAAGATGATCCAGCAATCGACTTGGGTACAACCAGCCTGTCTTATTATTTTTCACGTTGCTATACCCACATGTTGTTGCCACCCCACCCCCCCCCCATGAACACAATGGCTCTATGGGAGGAACTTCAACATTCAGTGTTGATGGAGGAATCGAGCGATTTTATTTCCTTCCACCCGTAGTGGAAGGAATGAAAATAGAATCATTTATGGGCTGCTTTAGATGTACCAAAACTATATAATAGAAGGACATAATCTATCCAACCAATCTGTATCCAATCAGGCCAAACCTTGCACTACATAGCTCAGAGGTCAGCAACCTTTTTCCACTTAAGGGTCAGATTCCAATAACCTGGACCCCTTTACAGTACACAGCCCTCGAACCTCTTTACGTTACACAACCCCCGCACCTCTGGACCCCTTTACATTACACTGTCCCTGCACCTCTGGGCCCCTTTACATTACACTGTCCCTGCACCTCTGGACCCCTTTACATTACACTGTCCCTGCACCTCTGGGCCCCTTTACATTACACTGTCCCTGCACCTCTGGGCCCCTTTACATTACACTGTCCCTCACCTCTGGACCCCTTTACATTACACTGTCCCTCACCTCTGGACCCCTTTACATTACACTGTCCCTCACCTCTGGACCCCTTTACATTACACTGTCCCTCACCTCTGGACCCCTTTACATTACACAGCCCCCGCACCTCGGGACACCTTTACATTACACAGCCCCTGCACCTCTGGACCCCTTTACATTACACAGCCCCTGCACCTCTGGACCCCTTTACATTACACAGCCCTCGCACCTCTGGACCCCTTTACATTACACAGCCCTCGCACCTCTGGACCCCTTTACATTACACAGTCCCTGCGACCTCTTTACATTACACAGTCCCTCACCTCTGGACCCCTTTACATTACACAGAGCCCCTGAATATTACACAGCCCCCCCCCCCCCCCACAGCTCTGCCCTTTCCTACCTTGTCCCATGCAGAGAGGGAGACAGAGCAGAGTAGGGAGCATGAAGCTGAATGAGAACATGGGTGAGACACACAGCAGTGCTGATAAGGAGCTTCTGTAGTTCAATTTTTCATATTAACAAGCTGGTGATTGGTTGCTAGGACCACCTAGCAACCAATCACCTGGAAAGTTAAGTCCAGAAGCTCCCGCTGTCTTATCAGCACTGCTGTGTGTCTCTCCCATGTTCTCATTCAGCTTCCTGCTCCTTGCTCGGGCTCAGCTTTTACTTAAAATGTCAGTGGGCCGGGTGCACGTGAATTCATCACATGCACTGACGAGCCAGGCATTTAGCGGCGGTGGGCTGTAGGTTGCCGACCCCTGACATAGCTGATGGTGGATGTAAAAGGAGATTGTACAATCCAATCAGATTGTAATGTGTGTGGTGTACTATAAGGAGAATGCCCAGAGATTGCACCATTGGATTGTATATGGGTTGGCCAAAAGAGATGGGCTCAGGCGTGTTCAGGATCCTAGTCCCAACCCACCTGGCCAACAATCCCGCCAGGAAGCCGACACTACACACCGCTAATCACAGGCAGTGAGACATTTCCCGGTCTGCAGCTGCACAGATCTGGAAATGCCTGTGATAAGCCGTGTGCAGTGACGACTCCCTAGCGGGATTGTTGGCCAGGTGGGTTGGGACTAGGATCCTGAACACGCCTGAGCCCATCTCTATTGGTCACCATTTAGGCTCAATTTCACTTGGATTCAGTCAAACTTAGTAAACAGACCAGGGCAGAAAATTATTCATTGTTTTGCATTGATCACATGAGATGATCTGGTCATAAACTAACCAATCAGATTGTATAGTGTAGGGTAAGCCCCATTCAGACCTTGTGTACTGGGAACAAGCGTTCCCGCTATTGACTTTTAAAGTGTAATTTTCATGTGGAAACGCTAGTTGCGCACAGGGCTGCCCCATGTGTATGTGCCCTAGTCACTAGGATTTCCACCTCATCCCTTTAAAAGTGAACACACATTAATTACACAGGTTCTGTGACGGATTAACCACTTGCTGACCGCTGCATGCCGATATACGTCGGCACAACAGCAGCGGTGGGCAAATGGGCGTACCTGTACGTCCCCTTTAAGAGGCGGGGATAGCAGGCGCACGCCCGCCGCTTACAGCGTGACCGGCGGACTCTATATCTGCCCGTCTCCTGGCGATCGTGTCATGGAGCTGCAGAATGGGGAAGTGCCAAACAAGGCATTTCCCCGTTCTGCCTTGTGTCATGACAGAGATCACTGCTCCCTGTCATGTGAATGGAAGCCCAACCCCCCACAGTTAGAATCACTCCCTAGGACACACTTAACACCTTCACCGCCCCCTAGTGTTTAACCCCTTCACTGTCATTTACACAGTAATCTGCATTTTCATAGCACTGATTGCTGTATAAATGACAATGGTCCCAAAATAGTGTAAAAAGTGTCTGATGTGACCTCCATAATGTCGCAGTCCTGATAAAAATTGCAGATCGTCGCCATTACTAATAAAAAAAAAAAATTATAATAAAAATGCCATAAATCCCCCATTTTGTAGACGCTATAACTTTTGCGCAAACCCATCAATAAACGCTTATTGCGATTTTTTTTTACCAAAAAATATGTAGAAGAATACGTATCGGCCTAAACTGAGGAAAAAATTAGTTTTTTTATATATTTTTGGGGGATATTTATTATAGCAAAAATAAAAACTATTGCATTTTTTTTTTTTCAAAACTGTCGCTCTTTTTTTGTTTATAGCGCAAAAAATAAAAATCGCAGAGGTGATCAAATACCACCAAAAGAAAGCTCTATTTGTGGGGGGAAAAGGACGTCAATTTTGTTTGGGTACAGCATTGCACGACCGCGCAATTGTCAGTTAAAGTGACGCAGTGCCGTATCGCAAAAAATGTTCTGGTCAGGAAGGGGGTAAAACCTTCCGGGGCTGAAGTGGTTAAGGTGGTAATTAAACTCACTTGCTGTCTTATCGGCAATAAATTAGCCTCAGAATCGGTGTAATTCATGTGTTCGGGTTTAAAGGGAGGAGGTGGCAACCCTACTTGTCGCCCAAAACAAACTCCTGTTCCTTTTTGGGTGACAAGCTGAGCACGACTTTTCACTGAATGTTTTGCTGAGCGACAATCACACCACATGTGGGGTCCCAGTAAAGAATAACGACACCCAAGCGCGTGTTCTCCTACGATTTGGAATTCCAGATTGGCCGAGTGTGAATTTAGCTTAAAAGGGAGGTTCTGGTTATTGGATCGGTTTCCTAATCGATCACTTTGATTGGATGAGAAGAAAAAAAAAGAAGCATGTATGGCCACGGTAAGATCTCCAATCAGCTATGTAGCAGAGGGGACGGTCTGATCCAATACCGACTGAACGCATCGGTCTTCAGAATACATTCCTTGGAGAAGTAATGGTGACTATACACTATACAATCTGATTGTACAATCTCCTCTATGTAGTGCAATTATCTGCCTCATATTAGTGTTTGTAAATGTAAAGGAGATCGTAGAATTAGATTGTATAGTGTATGGCCAGCTTGAGAGAGACAAACTACACAAGTGTCTGGTGGGAGGTTGCAATGTAAATCAGAATAAAACTTCTCTGTGTAATAGAACTCCCCCCTCGTCCTGTCTCTGGTTACCATGACAACCTGACAGCAGACAAAGTATAGGAAAGTCACTGGAAGGCCCCCAGTAGCCGGCAGTACTTACCTGTCCCCCGCTGTCAGTGTCCCCGGTCGCACACCTCCCTCTTCTTCACCACTGACAAGCTGGACATTCATTAAACTTTACCACACACGTTCAGTCAGGTAACAGAGCTCTCCCGCCCTGGAGCATCATGGGAGATGTAGTCCACACAGCCATGCAGCTCAGGGGTAGAGGCGGACGGAGAGACTACATCTCCCATGATGCCTCGAGGCTGCAGGCGGACCCTGCGCCTCAAACTATGGAAATAAAACTTACTTAACAAGGAGGGCGTGGCCTTATCTGTGACTGGAATTGTATAAGTGTGTAAAATGGCTCCAATTATAGAACAGACAGTGTGTGTGTTTCCATATTATAATAAAGTGGGCCTGTCATGATAATAAACAGCTTGCTTAGCTTTATGCCGGACAGACTTGAAGAAAAAAGCTTACTGAAAGTTAAAACCTGAATCCCTCAGAGCTAGGGTGACCACATTTCCAAAACTGCTATTCAGGGACATTGTGAGGTGGCAACCCTAGGCACCCCCCTTCCCAAAAAAATATGCTTTCAAGACCCTCGTCGACGATGGAATCTGTCACTTATTTCCTTCCTGCGTGGCTATCTCTATCATAGAACACTGGGAGGAACTGATGTCACTTTAGAACAGCGGTCCCCAACCTTTTTTGCATGGGGGACCGGTTTCGTGGAAGGGGGGAGGAATGTAGTCTGTGGGTTGACAGGGAATTCGGTGGCGGGTGATTTGTCGGGTGATTGTTAGCACTTAAATCATCCCGACACCATGCTTGATATGGTGTCAGGATTAAGGATGAGCTTCGGAGTGCTCGCACAGCCCACGTGCAGAGCCCGCCAGGAAGTCGGCGCTGCGCTAATCACAGGCAGTGAGACATTGTCCCGATGTGCGGCTGCAGAGATCGGGAAATGTCTCACTGCCTGTGATTAGTACAGTGGGCTCTGCATGTGGGCTGTGCGAACACGCCGGAGCTCATCATCCTTAGTCAGGATGACCAAATCACATTGTTTCTATTACTACATTGTAATATATGATGAAATAGTTCAACTCACCATAATGCAGAATCAGTGGGAACCCTAAGCTTGTCACTTGCCACCAGATACAGCATGCCACCGGCGTCGCCTGCCCCCAGATGCAGCTTGTCACTTGCCACCATCGTCTGCTGTCAGATGCAGCGTGTCACTTGCCATCCAATGCAGTTTGTCGCTTGCCACCCGTAGCCTGCCACCGGATGCAGTGTGCCACTTGCCACCTATACGTATAGCCTGCCACCAGATGCAGTATGCCACTTGCCACCTATAGCCTGCCACCAGATGCAGTGTGCCACTTGTCACCCATACCCTTCCACCAGATGCTGTGTGCCACTTGTCACCCATACCCTTCCACCAGATGCTGTGTGCCACTTGCCACCCACAGCCTGCCACCAGATGCAGTGTCACTTGCCAGCCAGTAGTGAGGGTGTATAGTGAAAGGTGCAGGGTTCTGTAGAGGGGTGCAGGTTACTATGGGTTGGGGGCAGGGTTCTGTGGAGGGGTGCAGGGTACTATGGGTTGGGGGCAGGGTGTATAGTGAGGGCTTCAGGGTTCTGTAGAGGGGTGCAGGGTACTATGGGTTCGGGGCAGGGTTCTGTGGAGGGGTGCAGGGTACTATGGGTTGGGGGCAGGGTTCTGTGGAGGGGTGCAGGGTACTATGGGTTGGGGGCAGGGTTCTGTGGAGGGGTGCAGGGTACTATGGGTTGGGGCAGGGTTCTGTGGAGGGGTTCAGGGTACTATGGGTTGGGGGCAGGGTGTATAATGAGGGCTGCAGGGTTCTGTAGAGGGGTGCAGGGTACTATGGGTTGGGGGCAGGGTTCTGTGGAGGGGTGCAGGGTACTATGGGTTGGGGGCAGGGTTCTGTGGAGGGGTGCAGGGTACTATGGGTTGGGCGCAGGGTGTATAGTGAGGGCTGCAGGGTTCTGTAGAGGGGTGCAGGTTACTAAGGGTTGGGGACAGGATTCTGTGGAGGGGTGCAGGGTACTATGGGTTGGAGGCAGGGTTCTGTAGAGGGATGCAGGGTACTATGGGTTGGGGGCAGGGTTCTGTGGAGGGGTGCAGGGTACGATGGGTTGGGGGCAGGGTTCTGTGGAGGGGTGCAGGGTACTATGGGTTGGGGACAGGGTTCTCTAGAGGGGTGCAGGGTACTATGGGTTGGGGGCAGGGTTCTGTGGAGGGGTGCAGAGTACTATGAGTTGGGGCAGGGTTCTGTAGAGGGGTGCAGGGTACTATGGGCTGGGGGCAAGGTTCTGTAGAGGGGTGCAGGGTACTATGGGTTGGGGGCAGGGTTCTGTAGAGGGGTGCAGGGTACTATGGGCTGGGGGCAGGGTTCTGTGGAGGGGTGCAGGGTACTATGGGTTGGGGGCAGGGTCCTGTAGAGGGGTGCATGGCAATATGGGTTGGGGGCATGGTTCTGTAGAGTAGAGGGGTGAGGGGTGCAGGGTAGATGGGAGGTACAGGAAGAAGAGAGGGCTCCCACACAGGGTTCAATGGAGGAGTAGAGGGCAGAGGACAGTGTCAGAGGGGGCCCTGGACATTGACAGCCTAGAACGGTCAGAGGGACCTGGATCAGAGCTGGGGGAGACGATCAGGGTGGGAGCAGCTGGGGGTGAGCGAGCACCGAGAAGGAGGGACCCGAGGACTGGGAAGCACGGGAGGGACTCGGGGACACAGACACAGGCAGCTCCCCGTCCCCATTTCAGTCACGAGAGACGAGCAGTGCCAGAGCACCGATCACCGGGATCCGCCATACACTGCACGTCTGACAGAGAGCCAGCACTGCTATCCCCGACCTACACCTCCATCCACCTTACTACTTCTATGGAGTCTAGTCTACCGTGACTCCTTCTATGGAGCCCACTGTTCGCCCCAAACCCTCTGTTGATAAGGGGCGACTCCAGGGTGGAGGTTCTTCTTCACAGAGAGGTTGACACCCAAGTTCACATACTCCTAGGCATCAACAAAGTGGTAGGGGTCACTACTCTAGGAGTAGAGGTAGAGGTGGAAACAGGGGTGAATATCGCGGTCAGGGCGAATACCAATATTATGAACGGGAAAACTCCTACCATAGAGGTTCCCCGGATCGCCATCGTGATTCTCCCCATTATTCTTATCACCCGAATCCACCTTACTATAGACACCCTCCGGTTTCTACATATAACAGATATTTCCCTTTACGTGATCATTATAATGAGAATTTCTACCCATTTCCCAACGCTGGGTATGGTCCATCCCCCTATAAACAACCTCATTCTGGCCCACGGACCACTCGGGGTTTTCACGAGGACCCTCAAAACAAAAAAAGAGGTCCGGAAACAAGAGAGGGTCCAGAGGAGGGAGGAGGATCCAGAGACGAAAAGAGAAAACGAGTCTAACTTGTGAAGGGGTATTCAACCTAAGTGATACGATTCTCACTCAGGAAGAGAAAGTCATTTTAAATAAGGGTCTTAAATTCGCCCCCCCCCCCCCCGTGCAAACTTAACAAGTTCGACACTTTTATTGACATTCAAAAATTTATTAGGAAAATCAACGTTCAGAGGTATATCATTTCAAATCCCACTAGAAATGTGGCCAGGGCGGCAACGTCTGGCACGGTTCATTCAGGCTTATCCAATCCCTCTCTTTTTAGCCCCCCAACACAACTTCCACCAAACAATAATCTGTTTAAACATTTAGTGTTAGGTGATCTAGCTAACATTCCACTGAAACGTAGATTTTATAACCGTTTGCCATCAGCAGGCCTAAAAAGCTTATGTGATAACAAAAATTTGGTCATCCGCCCCGCCGCCAAAGGCGGTGGCATTGTTTTATTAAATAAATCAGATTATATGGATGAAATGTACCGCATCTTGGGAGATCGTGAGACATATATTGAATTACCTAATAATCCCACACAAAAATACAAAAAGGAATTACAAAAATTGGTATCTAAAGGCTTTGACTCTTGCATTTTAAATAAAAAGGAAAGATAATTTTTAGTTCCCCTTCTCCCGCGTATTCCTGTTATATACTACCTGCCTAAGGTCCACAAAGACCCCTTACATCCCCCAGGCCGGCCAATAATTAGCGGCATTAATTCAATCACTTCCAAAATCGGGAAATATATAGACTTTTTTCTCCAGCCATCTGTACAGAGGATGCCGTCCTATCTTAAGGATACGAAGGATGTGATTAGACTATTATCAAATGTCTCCCATTCTGGTAATCTTATTATGGCCACTGCCGATGTGGCATCCCTCTATACTTGCATTCCGCACCGTAAGGGTATAGATGCTGTTAATTGTTTTCTTAATAGGGATGCCTCTCTTGCCTTACCCCAGGTAAACTTTATTGTTGATTTGATTGAGTTTGCCACGCAACACAATTATTTTTGGTTCAATGGCAGTTTCTATCATCAGCATAAGGGGCTGGCAATGGGAGCAAAGTTTGCTCCCAGTCTGGCCAACCTATTCATGGCCAAGTGGGAGGAGGATGTCGTCTATGCCATGGAGAACCCACACCTGTTGTTGTGGGCCCGGTACATAGACGACATCCTCCTCCTATGGACTGGTAGCCATGAGGGTCTCACTGACTTTGTCGCGACCCTCAATGATAATGATAGGGGCATTATTTTGTCCTTTGAGGAAAGTACAACTTCAGTCCATTTTCTAGACCTGACCATTGAGAGAAAGGAACATCAATTTGTATTCAGTACCTATTTCAAATCTACCGATCGAAACGGGTATATATCGACCAATAGTTGCCACCATGCATCTTGGATCAGGTCGATCCCTAAAAGTCAGTTCCTACGATTACGTAGGAACTGTACTGATCTGGATACCTTCAGGGTCCAGGCTGTTACCCTAAAAGACAGGTTTTTAGAGAGGGGCTACAACCCTTCCGATCTGGATAGGGAGATTGAAAATGCTTATATGATTGATCGTCAACTTTTGTTGGAGGATAAACCTCGACAATCAAACGATGATTTCAAGTGGTCTTTTGTGACATCTTTTTCCACTCAGTATAAGCACGTTAAAAGAATTTTTAAACATCATTGGGATGTCTTAAGGACGGATAAAGTTTTGGGCCCTTTGCTGCCCAGCATCCCTAAGGTGGTTTTTAAAGGTGCCCCTTCTCTTCGAAATAGGTTGGCACCCAATGTTATTAACCCCCCTAGCAAACCTTCTTTTTTCCATGACTGGACTGGCTTTCACCCTTGCAAAAAGTGTTTAGTATGCCAGTTTAACACCTGTGGTAGAAGGGTAAGTCATAGCTTTTCCTCTACCGTGACTGGTTGTAACTATAAGGTCAAACAGTTTTGCACTTGCGCTACTACAGGGGTGGTCTACCTTTTGACTTGCCCATGTGGTAAGCAGTATGTGGGACGGACCATTAGATCTTTCACAACACGTGTGTCCGAACACATTATTCTTATTAAAGCAGGTAGTACTAAACATACTGTGCCTCGACACTACAGGGAATCTCATTATCGAAACCCTGCGGGCACTAAATTTCTTATTATCGATAAGTATGTTGCCCCTTGGCGGGGGGGGGGGGTTGAATCTTAGGGGCGTCTCCCATTTGGAGACGTACTGGATTTATGAATTGGGGTCCCACTTTCCGCAAGGTATTAATGTAGAGTGGGACATCAATTATTTTATTAAGCAAGCTTAATCGTTTTATTTATTTTCTCTGCTTTTTAGGTTGTTGTAGTAGTTTATATGTAGTCAATGTCATTCAAGATACTTATATACACACTATTAGGGTCTGGTGATCTTTTAGGAATTATATGACTTTTTGCTATATGTAGTTATTGATATTTAAGATATCCATTTATGTACTATTGTCTGGTTGATGCCCCTTCATGAATTTGATGAGGTTTCTTCCAACCTTGTAATAATATACGATGCCCCTTATTGGTAGTGTCATCTCTAAGTTTTTCATCATTTTTTTATTATTTTTAACACCTTTACCAATTATTATCAATTATGGGTGCTCGTTTTTAATTGATTTTTTAAATTTTTAATTAAACGTGATAATGATTGGCATCTTTGCATACTCAACCATCTCTGCTGACACTTATGGTGTACACTCTTAGATTGAGGCCGTTTCCGGGTCAGTGGAGACTCGCAACGTCTCCTACATGGGACGTAATATTGGTTGTATAAACGAAAGTGAGGCTTGGCTTGTAGGTGGAGCGCATCGACGCCGCACTGGGAGTACGGAGATGACGTCATTGCGCTCACACTGATAACGAGGCTTGGCTGGGGAGGTGGAGCGCGGCGGCGCTGCTTTACCCCCATAGCCAATGAAGGTTGGCCATAATGAAAGCGAGGCCTGGTTTGTGTTCGGGATATTTCCGAACTAGCAAGCCAAGGCTTCACTGTAAATACTACACATCACTTTCTGCAATAAGCGGGGGACAGTCTTTATTAATTGCCACCAAATAAATTTTTACTCGTATGTATGTGGGATTTTTAATATCTATTTAACCCTTACTAAACCGGAAGTGGTTTTGAGGCCACATTTCCGGTATTGTGACACTCCCAGTGGGGGTCATACTTTGTTTATTAAGCGGTGAGGTGGGGGGCTCCACACCCCAGATGACGGCTGTGTAGCTGAAACATGTCGGGTGGATCCCTCACGATTACCGCTATTTGACTATTTTGAGCTGTTTTGATCTCCGAAATATGTGAGTGCATAGTTTATTCTTTTATTTAATAAATCGATGTTTTAAACGTTATCACGCTATGTGAGCTTTACTTCTCGCATGATATATGAAACTTTCGCTTGGCCCTATTGGATCGTTGGTGGACGTGGAAAGCTTTGCTGATACCCCTCTTTCTATCGCGAGTTGAAGATTGGTGACGAGTTACCCTGTCCAGACCAGTTGGTCAACAAGCCTTTTTGACTTGTAAGACGTAGGTCTTTTCAAGTCAGTAAGTTCCGGTAAGCCTCCTGATGTTTCGGTGATGGTACTGCCACCCATCTAGATCCTGTGTCCACCTGTGGTTCCTTCCTTATTCATCAACTTGTTAGATGTGACATATTTCATTTTCGTGTGAAGTTGGAAGTAATTTTCCACCATTTCCAAACGCACAACCCCCATAGACTTTCGGTGGTGGTTTCCTTTTTGCACAAGCTTATTATTTATTCCTACTTTGGACTTTTATATATGAATTTGAGTGGCTGATCTGCCATACTCTCACAGTTTTTCAGATTTATTGTATTTACCTCATTTTTATATTTTGATCACTAATATTCATATTGTATTTCAATTGATGTGTTGAATCATATAGTGTCACTTTGTTCCACTATTTATACCTTTGTCTATAAGGGTTGTTTAGGTTTTATTTACTGTTTCTAGGCACGTTAAACTTTTTGTTCAATGTATATAGCGCTACACTTTTTTATTTCTATTTTGAACTCCAACCTAAGTCTGTAGGTGTGTTAGCTGCTAATCGGTATATACATTTGTGTAATTTCTGGCGCAGCGCTGTACTTACTTTCATACCCCCACCTTACTACTACCTGACTGCCAGCCCCGCTCCTTCAACCAATCACCCTCTACTACCTTGAGGAAAAAGACGACCCTGCCTATCAGCAGAGCAGAGCAGGGGGTGGGAGGAGCTGGTATGAAGAGACTCCGCCAATCCCGCTGTCTGTGCAGATCTCCAACTCCTCCCGCACCCTTGCTCTGTGCTGATAGGATGAAATCGTTGGTGGTGCAGGAGAGCCGCAAGAGGAGACAGATAGACATGGCCACAGAATCGTGAACGGCTGCATCGGCCGTGTCAATTTCATTGCGGGACACTGTGTATTGTCCCGGAATGAAGGTGCCCGGGACCTGGGACAGACCTCCAAGATGTGGGACTTTCCCGGGCAATTCGGGATGCGTTGTCTCCCTACTCAGAGCCCAATTTCTAGAGGCTTGATGGGCCTCTTTCACACTCGCGCACCCAAGGGATGGTAAAAGCAGCCCCTGACCACCCACCTAAATTCAGAAATGCAGCTGCACATGCCATGGGCGCAGCAAAAGAAAAAAAATGTAATAAACAGCATGCGGTACCACCACGCAATGTAACCCATTTACGTAATTGGACCCTGCCATAACTGCTATGCGACTGTTTGTGGCGTAGGGTTGCCACCTGTCCGGGATTCACCCAGACACTTCGGGTTTGGAATCATGTGTCCGGGTTTCAGACTGCCTGAAACCAAGACACATTATTCAGACCGGACTACGGCTTCCCAGCAGGGTTGTTGGCTGTAGTTGTCTAAGCTGAGAGTGTCTGTTACACTCTCTTTCATGCTGCCCAAAGCCAGCACCAGGCCCGGACTGGCCATAGGGACCACCGGGCATATGCCCGGTGGGCCGGGGGGCCGCCGGGCCACATATCATGTCTCCCGTCCCGACTCTCAGCTGCTTGGGCCGGCCGGCGCTGCTCATCCGTCGCCGGCCTCTCTGCGGCCGACTTCACGGAGACGCCCGCATTTCTTTGTGGCAGAGTCCCGGGTCCCCACTCTGCAGCAGCAGGGCTGCTCCTTGTGACTGTGCCGCTCACCACAGCCGGCTCTGCGGCTGTTCGGCCAGCCTCCTATTCAGCTTAGAAGGAGAAAATGAAGAGGTCCGGCGTCAGGTCATGTGACTGTGAAGGGGAAGGAGCTGGAGGAGACCACCTTGGCCTCATGTCGTGAAAGGACCTGGACTGCTGGAATGGTAAGTGACACTATGCCAGCCTGGCCTACCAATGTTTTAAGTGTTCTTGCATAGCAAGACCACTTACTGTTATCTCACATATATATTATTATTCTTATTATAGCCAAATTTACCACCCTAACTCCTCCCACAGTTTTTACACTACATAGACAAGTAATATACCAAAACGTGCGGATTGTTCCCGATTGGTGTGCTATTACTTTGTGGAACGTTTCGCCGAATGGTTCACGAAATATCGTCTTTTTTGCAGCGAAATTGGTCCCATAGGAATGAATGGGGAAATGTTCAAAACTAGAGTGGGAGGTGACAAAAGCTGACAACCCCATGATCAGCCAAAACATTATGACCGCCCCATGAAAAAAAAAAATCACTTTTGAAAAAAAGGGGGGCGCAATTTCGTGCCAGTAGTGTCACTACTGGCTGCCTCCTCCTAATTTAATTTCCTGTGTCCCCCGCGATCCGCCGCCATGTCTAGTGTTTGGCGCCCTGTGATTGGGCGTATGGGGGTCATGTGCAGCGTGGGGCTGGCCTATCCGCGATCACGGTTGCTCCTGAAGTCCCGCCTCCGCACATGACCCCCATATGCCCAATAACAGTGCGCCGGGAAACAATGAATATGGCGGCCGGAGCACAGGGGAGACGAGCACTGGAGAGTGTGAGCGCCGGGGCAGCTGTCTTCTCCTCCTCCTATCCTCCAGACTGATAAGACAATAAGGTGAGAAATAGATAAACACGGGGGGGGGGGGAGAAGAGACAGGCGCCGTATATGTAGTGTCAGTATAGGAAGACTAGGCAGGACAGTATAGTGTACAGTGTAGTATTGTGGTCAGTGTAGTATAGTGGTCAGTATAGTGTAGTGGACAGTGTAGTGGACAGTGTAGTATTGTGGTCAGTATAGTGTAGTGGACAGTGTAGTATTGTGGTCAGTATAGTGTAGTGGACAGTGTAGTATTGTGGTCAGTATAGTGTAGTGGACAGTGTAGTATTGTGGTCAGTATAGTGTAGTGGACAGTGTAGTGTAGTGGACAGTGTAGTGGTCAGTATAGTGCAGTGGACAGTGTAGTGTAGTGGTCAGTATAGTGTAGTGGACAGTGTAGTATAGTGGTTAGTGTAGTGTAGTGGGCAGTGTAGTGTAGTGGTCAGTGTAGTGTAGTGGACAGTGTAGTGTAGTGGTCAGTATAGTGTAGTGTACAGTGTAGTGTAGTGGACAGTGTAGTGTATTATAGTGGAAGTGTAGTATTGTAGTCTGTATAGTGTAGTGGACAGTGTAGTGTAGTGGTCAGTGTAGTATTGTGGTCAGTATAGTGTAGTGGACAGTGTAGTGTAGTGGACAGTGTAGTATTGTAGTCTGTATAGTGTAGTGGACAGTGTAGTGTAGTGGACAGTGTAGTATTGTAGTCTGTATAGGGTAGTGGACAGTGTAGTGTAGTGGTCAGTGTAGTATTGTGGTCTGTATAGTGTAGTGGTTAGTGTAGTATTGTGGTCTGTATAGTGTAGTGGTCAGTGTAGTATAGTGGACAGTGTAGTGGTCAGTATAGTGTAGTGGACAGTGTAGTGTAGTGGTCAGTGTAGTATTGTAGTCAGTATAGTGTAGTGGTCAGTGTAGTGTAGTGGACAGTGTAGTGTAGTGGACAGTGTAGTATTGTGGTCAGTATAGTGTAGTGGTCAGTATAATGTAGTGGACAGTGTAGTGGTCAGTGTAGTGTAGTGGACAGTGTAGTATTGTGGTCTGTATAGTGTAGTGGTCAGTATAGTGGTCAGTGTAGTGTAGTGGTCAGTGTAGTGTAGTAGACAGTGTAGTATAGTGGTCAGTGTAGTGTAGTGGACAGTATAGTGGTCAGTGTAGTGTAGTTCTCAGTGTAGTGGTCAGTATAGTGTATAGTGTAGTGGTCAGTATAATGTAGTGGACAGTGTAGTGGACAGTGTAGTATAGTGGACAGTGTAGTGTAGTGGACAGTGTAGTATTGTGGTCAGTGTAGTGTAGTGGACAGTGTAGTGTAGTGGACAGTGTAGTATAGTGGACAGTGTAGTATAGTGGTCAGTGTAGTGTAGTGGACAGTGTAGTGTAGTATAGTGGAAGTGTAGTATTGTAGTCTGTATAGTGTAGTGGTCAGTGTAGTGTAGTGGTCAGTGTAGTGTAGTGGACAGTGTAGTATTGTGGTCTGTATAGTGTAGTGGTCAGTATAGTGGTCAGTGTAGTGTAGTGGTCAGTGTAGTGTAGTAGACAGTGTAGTATAGTGGTCAGTGTAGTGTAGTGGACAGTATAGTGGTCAGTGTAGTGTAGTTCTCAGTGTAGTGGTCAGTATAGTGTATAGTGTAGTGGTCAGTATAGTGTAGTGGACAGTGTAGTATAGTGGACAGTGTAGTGTAGTGGACAGTGTAGTATTGTGGTCAGTGTAGTGTAGTGGTCAGTGTAGTGTAGTGGACAGTGTAGTGTAGTGGACAGTGTAGTATAGTGGTCAGTGTAGTGGACAGTGTAGTGTAGTGGACAGTGTAGTGTAGTATAGTGGAAGTGTAGTATTGTAGTCTGTATAGTGTAGTGGTCAGTGTAGTGTAGTGGACAGTGTAGTATTGTAGTCTGTGTAGTGTAGTGGTCAGTGTAGTGGTCAGTGTAGTATTGTGGTCTGTATAGTGTAGTGGTCAGTGTAGTGGTCAGTGTAGTATAGTGGACAGTGTAGTGGTCAGTATAGTGTAGTGGTCAGTGTAGTATTGTAGTCAGTATAGTGTAGTGGTCAGTGTAGTGTAGTGGTCAGTGTAGTGCAGTGGACAGTGTAGTGTAGTGATCAGTGTAGTGTAGTGGACAGTGTAGTATTGTGGTCAGTATAGTGTAGTGGTCAGTGTAGTATAGTGGACAGTGTAGTGTAGTGGTCAGTGTAGGGTAGTGGACAGTGTAGTATTGTGGTCTGTATAGTGTAGTGGTCAGTATAGTGGTCAGTGTAGTGTAGTAGACAGTGTAGTATAGTGGTCAGTATAGTGTAGTGGACAGTATAGTGGTCAATGTAGTGAAGTTCTCAGTGTAGTGGTCAGTATAGTGGACAGTATAGTGTAGTGGACAGTATAGTGGTTAGTGTAGTGGTCAGTGTAGTATAGTGGTCAGTGTAGTGTAGTGGACAGTGTAATGGTCACTGTAGTGTAGTTTTCAGTGTAGTATAGTGGTTAGTGTAGTGGACAGTGTAGTTCTCAGTGTAGTGGACAGTATAGTGGCCAGTGTAGTGTAGTGGACAGTATAGTGGTCAGTGTAGTGTAGTGGACAGTATAGTGGTCAGTGTAGTTCTCAGTGTAGTGGACAGTATAGTATAGTGGTCAGTGTAGTGGACAGTATAGTGGTCAGTGTAGTGTAGTGGACAGTATAGTGGTCAGTGTAGTTCTTAGTGTAGTGGACAGTATAGTATAGTGGTCAGTGTAGTGCACAGTATAGTGGTCAGTGTAGTTCTTAGTGTAGTGGACAGTATAGTATAGTGGTCAGTGTAGTGTGTAGTGGTCAGTATAGGAATCAGGTAGTAGGTCAGTACTATTGTATTTGAAGGGACTCGGGGAGTGATAAAAGTCTGCAGGTTGGGGGGGGGGGGGCGCAGATTACTTGCCTTGCCCCGGGTGCTGACAACCCACGCTACGCCACTGTGCCAATGGGTTTTTTTTTTTTGGATTTTTTTTTTTTTATCCTGCTGGCCAAAGTTTTTTTTATCCTGTCTGCCAATGTTTTTTTTAATTTTTTTATCCTGTGTGAAAGCTGCTGCTTCCCGAAAACTGACCAGAATGCGAATGTAAATGTAGGCTGCATTCACGCCTAAGCGTTTAAAGTTGTTTTTGCCGCGATTTTGACATGATTTTATTCAGGTCACCAATGTAAAAGGCAGAAGAACACCTGTAATCTGCCCTAAAGAAGCTCATGTTCTTTTTTGAGCTGAAGGCGTTTTTCAGGCGTTTTGCTTCAGGTGAATATGTACCATTAAAATGAACGGGATTTCGCTTGTTGGGCGTTTTTCAGGCATTTTTTTTGGTGTTTTATGAGTGTTTTATGAGCTGAAAACGCTCAGGTGTGAATGCAGCTTTACTATTTTATCCCAGCTTGAGAGGAACAAGAAAAACGACCTACAGGTATGGATAGCTCCCAACTGTTCCTGATTTCGAGGGACTGCCCCTCTTTCCTCCTCATGTGTCCCTCATTTTGGTATAGTATAGTTATATATAAAATGCACTATTTAATTTTCAACATGTGTTTCCCAGGGTCAGTTCCGGGACAAGGTCATCTAGAGCCCAAGGCAAGCAGGCCAAACTGCACCCCTCGAAATGTATGAACATTAATAATGTTCATACATTTCGAGGGGTGTAGTTTGGCCTGCTTGCCTTGGGCTCTAGATGACCTTGTCCCGTCAGCAAAACCCTGCCACCCCCCCAAAAAAAAAAAACTGAGCACTAATGTGCATGCTTACCCTATAAGCATAAATTCCCCCTCCTTCTAGTACAAATCTACTCCTCTCTTGAAATTCCCCTTCTAGCGCAACCCCAGACCAATCCCCCCCCCCAAAAAAAAATCACCCCTTCTAGTTCAAATCTTCTGTCCTTCAAATCCCTCAAATTTCCCCTCCGAGTAAATATCCCCCCCCCCACTCCAAATCCCCTCTCCCAGCATAAAATGCCCCCTCCTAGCGCACCCCCCTCCCCCGTATTTACCCTTATAGCAGAAACACCCCCACTATTCATCCCTACTAGTACAACCCCCCCCCCCCCAAAAAATGTCCCCTCCTAACGCAATTCTTTTCCCCCCTTTTGCCATATCTCTTTTAGCACAAATGCTCCCCAATCCCCCCTCCTAGCACAAAACCACCCCCTCCAAATGTCCCCTCCTAGCACAGACACCCCCAATTCGTCCCTACTAGCACAAATCCCCCCCCCCAAAAAAAAATTCCCCTCCTAGCACAATTCTCTTCCCCCATCCCAATACCCCCCCCCCCCATTTCCCTTTGGGATTAATAAAGTATTCTGTATTCTGTAACACAACCCCCCCCCCCCCCCAAAAAAAATGTCCGCTCCTACAACAATTCTTACCACCTGCTGCCCCCCAAATTTCCTCTCCTAACACAAACACACACCCATTAATGCCTACTAACACAATCCCCCCCCCCCCCCCCCAGCACATTTTTCTCCTATGTCTACATACTTTTACAGACCAGTGTCCCTCGTTCCCATCTCAGAAAGTTGGGAGGTATGGGTATGACATCTACAGTCATCAATAATTTGTTTTAACCATTTAGTTTGCATGGTGACTTTATTGGAAAAAGTAGTTCTACTTTAAAGTAGAATTATAGGCAAAACTATTTTTTGAGTATTGGAGGGTTATAACCCCTGTCGGGTTTTTTTTTTTTTACCATCTGTGTCTCCCTGATGAGAATTCCCTTCACTTCCTGTCCTAAAGCCAAAACAGGAAGTGAGAGTAAATCCCTCCTAAATGAAGAACTTCCAGAGTGTTACCAGAACTAGTGTCCCTATTGGAAGATTTCCCCTCTGTTCCTGTTCTGGTGACAACCCAAAATGTATCTACTCCCTCTTCCAATCTATCCAAAATGGAAAAAAAAAAGAAGTTTTGCCTTTAGTTTTATTTTAAGAACAGTTTGCATACAGACATTTCAATATCACACGATGCAATGTAAAACAAGGGGTGAGCTGATTAACCCAATTCATTTTATTACATGTTATTAGATGATATTCCTAGGAGGCCCTCTAGTGGTTAAAAAGGCAAGGTTTATCCCTACAATAAGATAGAGCAATTGTGCTTAGACTCGACCTGACCCCTGGTGGTACAACACAAAACTACTGTAATAAATAGACAGAAGACCAGGTCTTTTCTGGAACTTTATGTTTAAAAGTTTGTCAGTATTTTTTGCTAGAAATTTATTTAGAACCCCCCAAACATATATTTTTTTTAGCAGAGATCTCAAAGAATAAAATGGCGATTGTTGCAATATTTTATGTCACACTGTATTTGCGTAGCAGTCTTTTAAACGCAGTTTTTTGTGTGAAAAATACACTTTAACCTCTTGCTGACCGGGCCATATTCAAAAGACGGCTACACCGCGGTCGGATAACTCTGGGATGGTGTACTATAAAGTCCTCCAGCGAGTCCCCTGGGGCACGCATCCAGAAATGTCCGTGACCGTTGGATCTCCCAGACCTGGCGTGTCATGGATCAGGGTAAGGGGCCAATGACAGTGGCACTTTACCACGTGATGACTCTGTCCAATGACGGAGTGATCACTTGTTAACAAATCGGAGCATTTCCGGTTCGGCTCCTCCCCTCTCCTCGCACCGATCAGTACAGCATGTGAGGAGAGGAGGGAGCCGGTGCAGCAGCGCTGTGGGTCTGAAGTGCCAACAGCACTGATCTGTGCCCATCCCTGGCTCATCCATTCACATTTATGCTCAGCCATACTCCATCCCTGGTTCACCCATCCTCATTCATGCTCCATCCCTGGCTCATCCATCCATCCCTGGCTCATCCATTCACATTTATGCTCAGCCATGCTCCATCCCTGGTTCATCCATCCTCATTCATGCTCCATCCCTGGCTCATCCATCCATCCCTGGCTCATCCATCCATCCCTGGCTCATCCATCCACATTTATGCTCAGCCATACTCCATCCCTGGTTCACCCATCCTCATTCATGCTCCATCCCTGGCTCATCCATCCATCCCTGGCTCATCCATTCACATTTATGCTCAGCCATGCTCCATCCCTGGTTCATCCATCCTCATTCATGCTCCATCCCTGGCTCATCCATCAATCCCTGGCTCATCCATCCACATTCATGCTCATGCACGCTCCATTCCTGGCTCATCCATTCCTTCCATCCATCCCTGGCTCATCCATTCACATTCATGCTCATCCATGCTCCATTCCTGGCTCATCCATCCATCTATCCCTGGCGCATCCATCCACATGCATGCTCTATCCCTGGCTCATCCATCCTCATTCATGCTCATCCATGCTCCATCCCTGGATCATCCATCCTCATTCATGCTTATCCATGACCCATCTCTGGCTCATCCATCCACATTCATGCTCCATCCCTGGCTCATCCATCCACATTCATGCTCATCCATGCTCCATCCCTGGCTCATCCATGCTCGTCATCTATCCCCATCCATGCTCTTCCATCCCCATTCATGGCTCATCCATGCTCATCCATGCTACATCAGTGATCATCCCTGCCACATTCATGCTACATCAGTGATCGTCAGTGCCACGTCCATGCCACATCAGTGATCATCCGTGCCACATTAGTGCTCATCCGTGCCACATCCATGCCACATCAGTGCTCATCCGTGCCACATCCATGCCACATCAGTGCTCATCCGTGCCACATCCATGCTACATCAGTGATCATCCGTGCTACATCAGTGATCATCCGTGCCACATCCATGCCACATCAGTGATCATCCATACCACATCAGTGCTCATCTGTGCCACATCAGTGCTCATCTGTGCCACATCAGTGCTCATCTGTGCCACATCAGTGCTCATCCATGCCACATCAGTTCTCATTCGTGCCACATCAGTACTCATCCGTGCCACATCCACGCCACATCAGTGCTCATCTGTGCCACATCCATGCCACATTAGTTCTCATCCGTGCCACATCAGTGCTCATCCATGCCACATCCATGCCACATCAGTGCTCATCCGTGCCACATCAGTGCTCATCCGTGCCACATCCATGCCACATCAGTGCTCATTCGTGCCACATCAGTACTCATCCATGCCACATCCATGCCACATCAGTGCTCATCCGTGCAACATCAGTGCTCATCCGTGCCATATCAGTGATCATCCGTGCCACATTAGTGGTCATCTGTGCCACATCCATGCCACATCTTTGCTCATCCATGCCACATCAGAGATCATCCCTGCCACATCAGTGGTCATCTGTGCCACATCCATGCCACATCAGTACTCATCCATGCCACATCAGTGCTCATCTGTGCCACATCTATGCCATGTCAGTTCTCATCCATGCCACATCAGTTCTCATCCATGCCACATCAGTGCTCATCAGTGCCACATCCATGCCAAATCCGTGCCACATCAGTGCTCATCCATACCACATCAGTGTCCATCTGGGTCACATCCATGCCACTACAGTGCCTCACAAAAGTGTAATAGGTAGTCAAATTAGATGTATATTTTATGTCACTAGAACACCTGATGGTACTCCCTGCATGTTGGACCTCTGTATGTGGCCAGGCTGTGTAAAAGTCTCACACATGTGGTATCACCGTACTCAGGAGGAGTAGCAGAATATATTTTGGGGTGTAATTTTTGCTATTTACATGTGATGTGTTAGAAATATTGTAAAAACAAAAAGTAAAAGGTCTGGTGTCACCCGCAAACCACCTCCATCCCAATATATCAATATATGCAACACAAAACAGGAAATCGCCCCGGGACTGTAAATGAGGTGAATGCATTTAGCCAACAATTGACAAAGTAAATGCAGTCTCAAAATTTATTAAAATAGTCATGTAAACATAAACATGAATCATAGCCAAGCCACTGAAATGATACATACAGTAGAAGTAGTACTGTATGTATTATTTCAGTGGCTTGGCTATGATTCATGTTTATATTTGCATGGCTATTTTAATACATTTTGAGACTGCATTTACTCTGTCAATTGTTGGCTAAATGCATTCAACTCATTTAAAGTCCTGGGGCGATTTCCTGTTTTGTAAAATATTGTATAAATGGACAACTTTGTGTAAAAAAAAAAAAAAAAAAAAGTGTTTTTATTTTCTTTACACAATTTCCAAAATCTTGTGGAAAAAACGACATGTTCAAAAGACTCATTATGCCTCACAAAATATACGTTGAGGTGTTTATTTTCCAAAATGGGGTAATTTTTTGGGCGTTTCCATTGTTCTAGTGCTCCAGGGCCTTCAAAAGTGTAAGAAGTACCGCACGTGTGAGACCTTTACACAGCCTGGCTACATGCAGAGGACCAACATGCAGGGAGCACCATCAGGCGTTCTGGTATCGCCATACTCAGGAGGAATAGCAGAATTTATTTTTGTATTTTTAATATTGAACACTCTAAATTAATACATGCAAAAACACAAATGAATATGTTAAATAAAGTCCACACTGTGATGGTAAATAAGTGAATATAATCCACGGATGAAAAACTGGGATATGATGTTTATCCAGGTGAGTGAAAATCAACTTTAAGACATCAATAGGAGGACAGATGTAAAGAGAAGATAATCGGAGAAGCCACCACCAACATAAGAGAGGCTTACCATAGCTAATGGACTCAATAAGGCGTAAGCCCAATGAGTCGTCAAGACTTGAGACACACCAATAGGCAAGGACATCCACGTCTGCGGATGTTGGCACAGGACGATGCTGTTCACACTGTCCCTCAGAGAACTCGCAGCACGGAAGGGAAACTCAGAGATAAGTAGATTGAATCCTGTTCATATGCTCACAGGATGCAACCATAAATGAAACAAAAGTTTCACATAGTGTAAATGCGCACAACAAGGAATATTTATTAAAATTTTGAGGAATACTCACATTTGAGCAGATAAAAAGCACTTTTAAAAGACTGAGGTTAACGCAATGGCATCTGCAGGCTCGTCCCAACGCATTTCATCTAAGGAGACATCATGTGGGGTGTAGACATGCCGTGGCCATTGCATTTAAATAGACATAGTACCCCAATAATAAGCTACAGAGGCCCTTCCCCTCTTCACTGTATACACTTGGGAAAAGAATTACTAGCCCCAGGGAGATCCCGCCGCCCGCAGGCACCATAGAGCTGCCGATCGCCACCTCCCACCTCCCCCCAGGTGGGGGGTACAGAGATGTGCTGGGGGCTGGAGGTGCACAGCCGTGACCAGCCAGGTACATGAGGAACCTCTGTAAGGAAGGGCAGCTCTCTGTGTCAGAGGATCTAATTGACCAGACCGTGTGGACTGCACAGAGGAGACCAGAAACACATGTAAGTGAAATAATGGTGTTTATTAAATAAGTGACAAGTAAAAGGAATATAAACAGTGCAAAACCAACACAACAAACCCACTACAAACAACAATATATACAAGTAAATGGAGATACCGGAATCGTAAACACAGGGAGGTCAGCAGATGGGCAAGGACGGGAAACCAAACAGGACAGGGAGAGGATGGATGGATGGGATACAGGGCAGGGATCCAAGGTAACCAGGAACAGAAGGGACAGGACCAGGAAGGGCTCAGGATAGGGATTGGATCAGATCAGGTCAGGTCAGGTCCGGACAAGGCAGATGCAGGCTCAAGGTCAAAATAACAGGCAGCAAGGTCAGAATGCAGGGAGAGAGATACCAAGGCAAGCCTATGAGGGCTTGCTGGGTATTTATAAGGCTGTGGTAATTGAACTCATGTCACAGCTGAGCACAGTGTGTGCTGTTTGCTCCACACTGCCGGAGTGCACCCGCTGGTGGACACTGGTACTACGGCCCAGGGATGCAACAGTGCCACCAGCAGGAGAGACCTCTTACTGCAGGACCCAGGTGTTGGAAGACACCCGCTGGTGGACACTGGTACTGCGATCCAAGAGACCGATAGCGCCACCAACGGGTAAACCCTCTCATGACAGTACCCCCCCCTAAAGGAGCGGCCTCCGGACGCTCCAACAAGGTGCGATTGTCCAAAGTTCATGGCCTCCAACCGAACAGATGAGGGAACATCAGGCCGGGCATCGGGTACATCAAACTGGACAGTGGGTATGTCTGAGAAGACAGCGGGCACATCCGAGAAGACAGCGGGCACATCCGAGAAGACAGCGGGCACATCCGAGATGACAGTGGGCAGGAAAACACCAAGCTGGGCAGCGGGCTCCGGGTCATCGAGCTGGCAAGCAGGCTCCGGGTCATCGAGCTGGCAAGCAGGCTCCGGGTCATCGAGCTGGCAAGCAGGCTCCGGGTCATCGAGCTGGGCAGCAGTCTCTGGAGCATTAGGCCGAACAGCGAGTACCGTAAGGGCAGGCTGGATTACAGGCACCGGCTCAGCAAGCTGGGTGACGGACTCCGGCCCAGTGGGCTGGGTAATAGGGCTCGACTCAGCGAGCTGGACACCGGGCACTGGTTCGGCAAACCGGATAACGGGTACTGGCTTGGCAGGCAAAGTGACGGACTTCGGTTTAGCAGACTGGGTAACGGGCACCGGATCAGCAGACCGGGTAACGGGCACCGATTCAACAGACTGGGTAACGGGCACCGATTCAGCAAGCTGAGACATGGGCACCGAAACTCCAGGCTGAAACACGGGCACCGAAACTTCAGGTTGAGACACGGGCACCGAAACCTCAGGCTGAGATACCAACATCACGACATCAGGCTGGAAGACAGGTACCAGGATATCAAGCTGGAGGATGGGCACATCAGACCAGAAAATGGGTACCGAAACATCAGACCGGGCAGCAGGTGCTGGAGCTTCAGGCTGGACAGCAAAGACAGGCGCTGGCACATCGGGCAGAACGGCAGGTGCTGGCATACCAGGCTGGACAATAGGTACATCAGACTGGACAGTAGTCACTGAAGCGTCAGACGGGGTAGCAGGCACTGGATCGTCAGGCTGGGTGGCAGGCACTGGATCGTCAGGCTGGGTGGCAGGCACTGGATCGTCATGCTGGGTGGCAGGCACTGGATCGTCAGGCTGGGTGGCAGGCACTGGATCGTCAGGCTGGGTGGCAGGCACTGGATCGTCAGGCTGGGTGGCAGGCACTGGAACGTCAGGCTGGGTGGCAGGCACTGGAACGTCAGGCTGGGTGGCAGGCACTGGAACGTCAGGCTGGGTGGCAGGCACTGGAACGTCAGGCTGGGTGGCAGGCACTGGAACGTCAGGCTGGGTGGCAGGCACTGGAACGTCAGGCTGGGTGGCAGGCACTGGAACGTCAGGCTGGGTGGCAGGTACTGGAACGTCAGGCTGGGTGGCAGGCACTGGAACGTCAGGCTGGGTGGCAGGCACTGGAACGTCAGGCTGGGTGGCAGGCACTGGAACGTCAGGCTGGGTGGCAGGCACTGGAACGTCAGGCTGGGTGGCAGGCACTGGAACGTCAGGCTGGGTGGCAGGCACTGGAACGTCAGGCTGGGAAGCGGGCACAGACTGAAAAGCGGGCACCGGGACTTCAGGCTGGAAGACAAGCTTCAAGACATTGGGCTGGGAGGCTGGCACAACAAACTGGGAAGCTGGCACATCAAACTGGGAAGCTGGCACATCAGACTGGGAAGCTGGCACATCAGACTGGGAAGCTGGCACATCAGGCTGGTAGGCAGGCATCGAGACATCAGGCTGGGAAGCTGGCACATCAGACTGGGAAGCTGGCACATTAGACTGGGAAGCTGGCACATCAGGCTGGGAAGCTGGCACATCAGGCTGGGAAGCTGGCATATCAGGCTGATAGGCAGGCATTGAGACATCAGGCTGGGAAGCTGGCACATCAGACCGAGAAGCCGGCACATCAGACTGGGAAGCCGGCACGTCAGACTGGGAAGCCGGTACGTCAGACTGGGAAGCTGGCACATCAGACTGGGAAGCTGGCACATCAGACTGGGAAGCTGGCACATCAGACTGGGAGGCAGGCATCGGGACATCCGGCTGGACGGCAGGCATCGGGACATCTGGCTGGACGGCAGGCATCGGGACATCCGGCTGGACGGCAGGCATCGGAACGTCAGGCTGGGTGGCAGGCACTGGAACGTCAGGCTGGGTGGCAGGCACTGGAACGTCAGGCTGGGTGGCAGGCACTGGAACGTCAGGCTGGGAAGCGGGCACAGACTGAAAAGCGGGCACCGGGACTTCAGGCTGGAAGACAAGCTTCAAGACATTGGGCTGGGAGGCTGGCACAACAAACTGGGAAGCTGGCACATCAAACTGGGAAGCTGGCACATCAGACTGGGAAGCTGGCACATCAGACTGGGAAGCTGGCACATCAGGCTGGTAGGCAGGCATCGAGACATCAGGCTGGGAAGCTGGCACATCAGACTGGGAAGCTGGCACATTAGACTGGGAAGCTGGCACATCAGGCTGGGAAGCTGGCACATCAGGCTGGGAAGCTGGCATATCAGGCTGATAGGCAGGCATTGAGACATCAGGCTGGGAAGCTGGCACATCAGACCGAGAAGCCGGCACATCAGACTGGGAAGCCGGCACGTCAGACTGGGAAGCCGGTACGTCAGACTGGGAAGCTGGCACATCAGACTGGGAAGCTGGCACATCAGACTGGGAAGCTGGCACATCAGACTGGGAGGCAGGCATCGGGACATCCGGCTGGACGGCAGGCATCGGGACATCTGGCTGGACGGCAGGCATCGGGACATCCGGCTGGACGGCAGGCATCGGGACATCCGGCTGGACGGCAGGCATCGGGACATCCGGCTGGACGGCAGGCATCGGGACATCCGGCTGGACGGCAGGCACCGAGACTTTGGGCTGGAAGGCAGACATCAGGACAGACTGGACAGCGGGCACATCAGACTGTGAGGCAAAGACATCAAGCTGGGAGGCAGGCGCCGGGACATCAGGCTGGGTAGCAGGAGCAGGTTGGGTTACTGGCAAGATGGTGTGGATCGGGAAGAATTTTTATTTCTTTTTTGGTTTAGCCCGTGCAGTTTTGTATGTAGGTGCAGGGCTGTAAGAAAAGAAAGTAGCTGGATCGAAGGAAGACCAAGGAACTGTAGCTAGAGAAGGGTTTTGTGGGACTGTTACAGGTGGAGGAGAAGAGAAAGGTGGATTAAAGGCAGGATAGGTGCAGTGAGTGGAGACTGGGTAATAATACTTGGTGGAAAGCTGTGTATACTGGGCTGTAGCTGAGGTTGCCATGAGCGATGGGGGAATAGATTCTTGGGAAGGCAGGTGATTAATGGCAGGGCTAGGTTGTTGTGGCTTGGCTAAATTAAGGAGATCTGACCATGCCTGTAGCACAGGATGAACAAACATTGATTCACACACAGCTTGACTAACCAGCGATTGCACTGAATGGATGCAATCAGACAACACCTGCTGTGAACAAGAGGCATAACGTTCCATGAAAAAGGCTGGATCATCCTCTAATAACCACACCAGAGACTCAACCTGATCAAAACTGAAGGGGGGAGAAAAATCATCCCTGCCCTCTGGAGTACTGGACAAGGCTAGCTCTGCACACAGCTTGATTAGAGGCTGAACATTTTCAAATAGCATACCGCCCTCATCCACCAGAGAATGGGCCAGACGGATACACTCTAATAATTGATCCCTGGTCCACTCCTTCAATACCAGACGGCAATAACAATTATCCTCAGTTACCAATGAGGTAAGATAAATCACTATTTCTGCCTGCATTTTCAAAAAGGCTCCTCAGTGCAGTCACGTCTGGTAGGGATGGCCTTGGTATACTGTCAGAGGATCTAATTGACCAGACCGTGTGGACTGCAGAGGAGACCAGAAACACATGTAAGTGAAATAATGGTGTTTATTAAATAAGTGACAAGTAAAAGGAATATAAACAGTGCAAAACCAACACAACAAACCTACTACAAACAACAATATATACAAGTAAATGGAGATACCGGAATCGTAAACAAAGCCAGGCCAAGGTCATACACAGGGAGGTCAGCAAATGGGCAAGGATGGGAAACCAAACAGGACAGGGAGAGGATGGATGGATGGGATACAGGGCAGGGATCCAAGGTAACCAGGAACAGAAGGGACAGGACCAGGAAGGGCTCAGGATAGGGATTGGATCAGATCAGGTCAAGTCAGGTCAGGTCCGGACAAGGCAGATGCAGGCTCAAGGTCAAAATAACAGGCAGCAAGGTCAGAATGCAGGGAGAGAGATACCAAGGCAAGCCTATGAGGGCTTGCTGGGTATTTATAAGGCTGTGGTAATTGAACTCATGTCACAGCTGAGCGCAGTGTGTGCTGTTTGCTCCACACTGCCGGAGTGCACCCGCTGGTGGACACTGGTACTACGGTCCAGGGATGCAACAGTGCCACCAGCAGGAGAGACCTCTTACTGCAGGACCCAGGTGTTTGAAGACACCCGCTGGTGGACACTGGTACTGCGATCCAAGAGACCGATAGCACCACCAACGGGTAAACCCTCTCATGACACTCTGGGGACCTTGATGTAAGGGGGAGGCTCTCTGGGACCCTGATGTAAGGGGGGCTCTCTGGGGACCCTGATGTAAGGGGGGCTCTCTGGTGACCCTGATGTAAGGCGGGGCTCTCTGGGGACCCTGATGTAAGGGGGAAGGTTTTTTTGGGGACCCTTATGTAAGAAAGGTTCTCTGGGGACCCTGATGTAATGAGGGGGGCTCTGGGGACCCTGATGTAAGGGGGAGGCTCTCTGGGGACCCTGATGTAAGGGGAGGCTCACTGGGGACTCTGATGTAAGGAAGGGGCTATCTGGGGACCCTGATGTAATGAGGGGGCTCTGGGGACTCTGATGTAAGTGAGGGATCTCTGGGGACTCTGATGAAAGGGGGGACCCGCACTCAGATATGTAACGATATTATATATATATATATATATATATATATATATATATATATATATATATACAGTATCTCAAAAGTGAGTATACCCCTCACATTTTTGTAACTATTTTATTATATCTTTTCATGTGACAACACTGAAGAAATGACACTTTGCTACAATGTAAAGTATTGAGTGTACAGCTTGTATAACAGTGTAAATTTGCTGTACTCTCAAAATAACTCAACACACAGCCATTAATGTCTAAACCACTGGCAACAAAAGTGAGCACACCCCTAAGTGAAAATGTCCAAAATGGGCCCAAAATGTCAATATTTTGTGTGGCCACCATTATTTTTCAGCACTGCCTTATACCTCTTGGGCATGGAGTTCACCAGAGCTTCACAGGTTGCCACTGGAGTCCTCTTCCACTCCTCCATGACGACATCACAGAGCTGGTGGATGTTAGAGACCTTGCGCTCCTCCACCTTCCGTTTGAGGATGCCCCACGGATGCTCAATAGGGTTTAGGTCTCGAGACATGCTTGGCCAATCCATCACCTTTGCCATCAGCTTCTTTAGCAAGGCAGTGGTCGTTTTGGAGGTGTGTTTGGGGTCATTATCATGTTGGAATACTGCCCTGTGGCCCAGTCTCTGAAAGGAGGGTATCATACTCTGCTTCAGTATGTCACAGTACATGTTGGCATTCATGGTTCCCTCAATGAACTGTAGCTCCACAGTGCCGGCAGCACTTATGCAGCCCCACACCATGACACTCCCACCACCATGCTTGACTTTAGGCAAGACACATTGTCTTTGTACTCCTCACCTGGTTGCCACCGCACAGACTTGACACCATCTGAACCAAATAAGTTTATCTTTGTCTCATCAGACCACAGGACATGGTTCCAGTAATCCATGTCCTTTGTCTGCTTGTCTTCAGCAAACTGTTTGCGGGCTTTCATGTGCATCATCTTTAAAAGAAGCTTCCTTCTGGGACGAAAGCCATGCAGACCAATTTGATGCACTATGTGGCTTGTGGTCTAAGCTAGTGGTTCTCAACCCTCTAGTTCCGTGACCCCTTGTTAAACTTTCCCAAGTTGTGGGGACCCCTAACAGTAAAATTATTTTCGTAGCGTGGGTTGTCAGCACCCAAGGCAAGACAAGTAATTTGCGCCCCTAATCCACAGACATTTAGCGCTCCCTGAGTCCCTTCCACTCGTACAGTATTAAAACCCCTTCTGGTACATTTTAGGATGTACCACTCTTTCTCTTTGTTCTCCTTTCTTTCATTTTTATCTCTCTCTTTCCTAATTTCTTGTTTATTTCCCCATCCCTCTCTATCTGCTTTCTTGTTCTTTCTCTTATTCTTTCTCACACTTTTTCTTTGTTCTTCCCCGTCTTTTCCTCTCCCTTCCATGTATTCTCCTGGGTGGGGGGAATGGGATGAGTGGCAGTGCTGGGGGGAGTTCTGATCAGCCAGACTTAGGTACTCTTGATCAAGGTCATCTGCTGATGTGATAACTATAGTGGGGACTTTTAATGGCAACTAAAATCACAGGTAGTGTTACTCACTGTGTCTCCGACTTTGTGGTGTCTCGTAGAAGTGACACCTATGCCAAAATCAGGAGATAAGGTCTCCTCCAGCCCCTCCCACTTCACATTCATCACCAGTCAGCTGACCTCTAGTCTCTGCCCCCGAACCAATGCCGTGAAATGAATGGGCAGCTGCGAGCTCCAGGGACAGCCCTGCTGGGCAGCCGCAAAAAAGCTGGGAGAGCGGTGCGGGCTTCTGGATTAGCTCAGGATTCGGTGACCCCTGGCAAATCATCATTCGACCCCCGAGGGGGTCCCAACCCCCAGGTTGAGAACCACTGGTCTAAGCACTGACAGGCTGACCCCCCACCCCTTAAACCTCTTCAGCAGTTCTGGCAGCACTCATACATCTATTTCCCAAAGACAACCTCTGGATATGATGCTGAGCACGTGCACTCAACTTCTTTGGTTGACCGTGACGAGGCCTGTTCTGAGTGGAACCTGTCCTGTTAAACCGCTGTATGGTCTTGGCCACCGTGCTGCAGCTCAGTTTCAGGGTCTTCTTATAGCCTAGTCCATCTTTATGTAGAGCAACAATTCTTTTTTTCAGATTCTCAGAGAGTTCTTTGCCATGAGGTGCCATGGTGAACTTCCAGTGACCAGTATGAGAGAGTGAGAGTAATAACACCAAATTTAACACACCTGCTCCCCATTCCCACCTGAGACCTTGTAACACTGAGTCACATGACACCAAGGAGGGAAAATGGCTAATCGGGCCTAATTTGGAAATTTTCACTTAGGAGTGTACTCACTTTTGTTGCCAGCGGTTTAGACAATAATGGCTGTGTGTTGAGTTATTTTGAGGGGACAGCAAATTTACACTGTTATACAAGCTGTACACTCACTACTTTACATCATAGCAAAGTGTCATTTCTTCAGTGTTTTCACATGAAAAGATATAATAAAATATTTACAAAAATGTGAGGGGTGTACTCACTTTTGAGATACTGTATATATATATATATAAATAAACACACACACATGCATATTATATACATGTGTATGCCCACCCAAATGTATGACTTTCTTTACTTTGCTGCTGTGGACTCTAGCTCAAGATCTTTTGTAGACCTTGGGGCCCTTCATGGTTTCTTGCACCGGGGCCCTGAAGATTCTAGTTACGCCTCTGGTTCAAAGCTTTGTTTTTTTTTTTTTTATAACCTAACCCTGCTTTAAACTTCTCCACAACTTTATCCCTGACCTGTCTGGTATGTTCCTTGGCTTTCATGATGCTGTTTGTTCACTAAGGTTCTCTAACAAACCTCTGAGGGCTTCACAGAACAGCTGTATTTATACTGAGATTAAATTACACACAAGTAGACTCTATTTACTAATTAGGTGACTTCTGAAGGCAATTGTTTCCACTAGATTTTAGTTAGGGGTATCAGAGTAAAGGGGGCTGAATGCAAATGCACGCCACACTTTTTAAATATTTATTTGTAAAAGATTTTGAAAACCATTTATCATTTTCCGTCCACTTCACAATTAGGTGCCACTTTGTGTTGGTCTATCATATAAAGTCCCAATAAAATGCATTTACGTTTTTGGTTGTAACATGACAAAATGTGGAAAATTTCAAGGGGTATGAATACTTTTTCAAGGCACTGTATATACTATTTGTCTTTACCTGTAAGCTAAGTTTTACTCTCATATGAAGATTAGTTTATACATTATTCATATACAATATATTATTGTATTAAAGTGCACTCTTGTAGGGAGTCCATTTATCCCAGTTTAGGTGTTGTGTTTAAAGGGGTTGTAAACCTTCAAGGCTTTTCACCTCAATGCATTCTATGCAACAGCTGGAGGGCCGCCAGTTTGAGATCCCTGCTTTAGAGGCTCCAGAAACAAAAAATAATAAATGCACATTTTTTTTAGCTGCAAAAAAATGTGCATTTATTATTATTTGTTAAAAGGTGAACTCATCCTTTAAGCACTGTGGGTGGAGTGAAATGCATAGGGGAACGTGGCCTGGTTGGCCTCATACACCGTCTTATGGGGTTTTGCAAAGATGTGCGACTTCCAGGACTGTACCCTTTTTCCATTACTTGTGAGGTATTGCCGTGAAGGTTGTAGCAAGAGCAATAATTCTACCATCAGACCTCTTTTGTAATGCCGCGTACACACGGTCGGACTTTCCGGCATACTTGGTCCGGCGGACCAGAGTCCGCCGAACAATCCGACCGTGTGTAAGCTCCGGCGGACTTTTCCAGCGGACTTTTTCCCAAAAGCCCGCTGGACCTAGATTTGAAACATGTTTTAAATCTTTCCGTCGGACTCAGTTTCTGGCGGAAAGTCCGCTCGTCTGTGTGCTGGTCCGACGGAAAGCCCGCTCGTCTGTATACTGGTCCAACGGACCAGATACGACGCAAGGGCAGGGTATTGCATTTCGCGCTCGCTGCAATAGGAAAAACAAATTTTCCTATTGCGGCGAGCGCGGGGCATACCAGGCCCTTAGGTCTGGTATGGATTATAAAGGGAAACCCCTACATCGAAAAAACGGTGTGGGGTCCCCCCTAAAATCCATACCAGACCCCGATCCGAGCACGCAGCCCGGCCGGTCAGGAAAGGGGGTGGGGATGAGCGAGCGCCCCCCTCCTGAACCGTACCAGGCCGCATGCCCTCAACATGCGGGGGTGGGTGCTTTGGGGGAGGGGGCGCCCTGCGGGGCCCCCCCACCCCAAAGCACCTTGTCCCCATGTTGATGAGGACAAGGGCCTCTTCCCGACAACCCTGGCCGTTGGTTGTCGGGGTCTGCGGGCGGGGGGCTTATCGGAATCCGGGAGCCCCCTAAAATAAGAGGGCCCCCAGATCCCGGCCCCCCACCCTATGTGAATGAGTATGGGGTACATGGTACCCCTACCCATTCACCTAGGGAAAAAGTGTCAATAATAAAACACACTACACAGGTTTTTAAAATAATTTATTAAACAGCTGGGGGGGGGGGTCTTCCTCCGGCTTCGGGGGTCTTCTTTTGGCTTCGGGGGTCCCTCCGGTTCCTCTTCTCCCGGCGTCCGGTTGGTTCTTCTCCGCTCTCTCCGGCCTCTTCTCCCGGTGTTCCAGTTCTTCGGCCGGCTCCTCCACTGTCTTCAGGCCGCTCTCTTGCCAGCGGAGGTCCGGACTTCTGGGCTTCTTCCCTCTTCTCTTCTCCAGATGTTGACACGACAGTCTCTCCGGCTGGACTGCTCTCTGAGGGCTCCGTTGTGACTTATATAGGCGGAGACCCCGCCCCCTTATGATGTCACAGTCCCTGGGCATGCTGGGACTGTGACGTTTTAGGGGGTGTGGTCAACATCACACGGTGACCACGCCCCCTAAAACGTCACAGTCCCAGCATGCCCAGGGACTGTGACATCATAAGGGGGCGGGGTCTCTGCCTATATAAGTCACAACGGAGCCCTCGGAGAGCAGTCCAGCCGGAGATACCGTCGTGTCAACATCTGGAGAAGAGAAGAGGGAAGAAGCCAAGAAGCCCAGAAGCCTGGACCTCCGCTGGCAAGAGAGCGGCCTGAAGACAGCGGAGGAGCCAGCCGAAGAACTGGAACACCGGGAGAAGAGGCCGGAGAGAGCATGGAAGAACCAACCGGACGCCGGGAGAAGAGGAACCAGAGGGACCCCCGAAGCCGGAAGAAGACCCCCCCGGAGCTGTTTAATAAATTATTTTAAAAACCTGTGTAGTGTGTTTTATTATTGACACTTTTTCCCTAGGTGAATGGGTAGGGGTACCATGTACCCCATACTCATTCACATAGGGTGGGGGGCCGGGATCTGGGGGCCCTCTTATTATAGGGGGCTCCCGGATTCCGATAAGCCCCCCGCCCGCAGACCCCGACAACCAACGGCCAGGGTTGTCTGGAAGAGGCCCTTGTCCTCATCAACATGGGGACAAGGTGCTTTGGGGTGGGGGGGCCCCGCAGGGCGCCCTCTCCCCCAAAGCACCCTCCCCCCATGTTGAGGGCATGCGGCCTGGTACGGTTCAGGAGGGGGGGGCGCTCGCTCGTCCCCACCCCCTTTCCTGACAGGCCGGGCTGCGTGCTCGGATCGGGGTCTGGTATGGATTTTAGGCGGGACCCCATGCCGTTTTTTTGGCGTAGGGGCTTCCCTTTATAATCCATACTAGACCTAAGGGCCTGGTATGATCCGCGACGGGGCTCGCAAGGTGTCAATCTCGCCGATAAAAGCGGCAAGATTGACTTCCTTTTCTAGCCCCGTCGTACCCGAGTCACGTTCAAAATGAACGGACTTGTCCATGTGTGGGCAAGTCCGTTCATTCTGAAAGTCCGCCGTAACTCCGGGGGAAAGTCCGTCGGAAAGACGGGCGGACTTAGCCCGCCGGAAAGTCCGGTCGTGTGTGGGCAAATCCGTCCGTTAGAAAGTCCGGCGCACCTGGCGGACAAAGTCCGTCGGAAAGTGTGCCGGACCAATTATGCCAGAAAGTCCGATCGTGTGCACGCGGCATAACTTTTAAAGTGTCACCTACTGTATGGAGATTTTGAAGTACTGTAGTTTGTCGCCATTCCACAGGCATGCTTAATTTTAAAGTACGACATGTTACATATCTATTTACTCGGCGTAACATCATCTTTTATATTTTACCAAATAATTGGGTATTATATTGTGTATATCACATACTTACCCATACCTTCCACCGTCCAAGTAAATCCCGGTGTCCAGCCCAAATTCGCTGAATCCTTCACTAGTCTACCTTGCAGGTGCTCACTACAAGACAGCTGTCAAGACTGAGACTTGCTCAGTGCCCAGCCAGCACAGCACCCCCTCCACCACCCCCGCTTGTCAGCCCGCTGTATAGCCTGCAGAATGGAAAAGGTGGTAGGCTAGATCTGCTCTACCGCCTCCCCTTTTCACCTTGTGCCCACCCACAAGCCCCCAGCATGCAGCCAATGCTGTGCATGTGAAGGGGTTGTGTGGGCAGGAATTTAGAATTCTTAGGCAGTGCTTCTGTAGTTGTTGCCTGAGCCTTTTCCATGTGCCAAATTGATTCTTCCCGCCTTCCATGTGTTAGTGTCCCTTCCTGCCTTCCATGTGCCATAGTGATCCTTCTTGCCTTCCATGTACCATAGTGATACTTCCTTGTGTCATAGTGATCCTTCCTGCCTTCCATGTGTCATAGTTATCCTTCCATGTACCCTCCCCTTCCATGTTTGGTCACACTCACTTGTTGCTGCGGCGCACATAGCGCGCCACAAGTCACTGTCTCCCTGAAATATTGCTCATTCTCACTTCAAAAGTTGCGAGGTATGCTTACCCATGCATGGAGTCCAGCACTGTCTTCCCACAGCTGGCCATCTTGGATATGGGATCTTGCTGCGGCTTCCTGAGGAACCACAACCAGATCCCCACTGCGCATGCGATGAATCATGCACCACCCCTCCACTGCAGTCGGAACAAACAGCTGCTGGAGAGGTAAACCTCTGCGTTTAACACTCAGATCTCAGGCAGCTGTTTGATCAGTGTGAACCCTGCCTTCAGCCACTGTGTGGAAGCTAATGCCCCCTGGGACACGTGATGTGCATATTTCAGGAGGCATCAGAAGCAGAGGGAATACCTTTCTCACCTAAGGGACAATGGAGGTGGGGGGCAGGATGGAGTTAAAAAAAGAAAAGAAAGTTTAAAAAAAAATAAAAAATGTTGCTTTGGATTGCTGAGAAAAGGGTTACAGAGGGATTTGGTTCCAAAACAGGGATCGTCCCTTCAAACAAGGACTAGTGGGGGAGTTATGGAAGTCTGTGCTCCCTTCTAGGCATGTCAAGGCTTCATTTCCTGTTTGGTTTGAAGGTACCTTTAAATATCAGCAGAGGCACTTCTGGAGGTTCCATTTACCACTATACCTGATATAATATATACGTTTACTAAGGATCTCTCTTTTCCTCTTTCCATTATTGTAAGTTGCAAAATATGTCCACGTGGTGGCACCATTGTCATACTAAGTTTTGCTGAAAGGTCTATTCAACTGGGGCAACTTAAAGACTCAAACTGATACATCATATTGAAAAGAAATGGTTATTCTTTATTATTTAAATATACTGTATATAAAGGTTTAAAAAAACTACACATCTTAAAAGAGTTAAAGTACACCTATAATCAAAGTCTGTGATAAAGTGAGCCTGTTTTTTCCATGCTGCAAGACTGTCTATTAACAGTTCCACACTTATAATTGTACACGGAGTATTCTGCAACACATGTCTATGGGCTAAATTATGCTGCATCTGTGACTTCCAGGCACCACAACAGGTGGATTTACTCTGTACAACGGGCTGCTGTTAGAAATCACAGGGGCCAAATACTGCCTCCCTCCCAGCCCCCAGAAATTATCAAATTATATTTTCGCTAAAAATACACTAAAATCATTATTGTTCAACATACAGTTAGGTCCATATATATTTGGACCCAGGCACAATTTTCATACTTTTGGCTCTGTATGCCACCCTAATAAAATTAAAACTAAACAATCCAAATGAATTTGAAGTGCAGACTTTCAACTTTAATCCAAGGGGTTGAACATAAATATCAAGTACAAATTTTAGGAACTGCAAGTGCATTTTTATACACAGTCCTTCATTTACAAGGGCTCAAATGTAATTGGACAAATTAATATAATCATAAAAAAATTGTTACATTTTAATATTTTGTTGAGAATCCTTTACTGGCAATGACTGCCTGAAGTCTGGAACCCATGGACATTACCAAAGACTGGGTTTGCTCCTTTCTGATGCTTTGCCAGGCTCTAACAGCAGTCTTCAGTTCTTTGTTTGTGGGTCCTTCTGCCTTTAGTTTTGCCTTTAGCAAGTGAAATGCATGCATAATTGGGTTGAGATCAGGTGATTGATTCGGCCATTGCAGAATATTCCACTTCTTTTCCTTTGAAAGCTCCTGGGTTGCTTTTGCAGTGTGTTTTGGATCATTGTCCATCTGTACTGTGAAGCACCAACCAATCAACTTTGCTGCACATGGCTGAATCTAGGCTGACAGTATATCTCAACCCTGCAGAATTCATCCGGCTGCTTCTGTCTTCTGTCACATCATCAATAAACACCAATGACACAGTGCCACTGGAAGTCATGCATGCCCATGCCATCACACTGCCTCCAACATGTTTTACAGAAGACGTTGTGTACTTTGGATCATGGGCTGTTCCAAGCCTTCTCCACACTTTTTTCTTCCCGTCATTCTGGTACAGATTAATCTTAGTTACTTTCATCCATCCAAAGAATGCTTTTCCAGAACTGGTCTGGCTTTTTTAGATGTTTTTTGGCAAAGTCTAATCTGGCTTTTCTATTCTTCAAGCTTATGGTTTGTACCTTGTGATGAACCCTCTGTATTTGCTCTTGTGAAGTCCTCTCCTGATTGTAGACTTTGACAATGATACGCCCACCTCCTGGAGAGTGTCCTTCACTTGTCTAGATGTTGTGTATGGGTTTTTCCTGACAGACTCCATGGCAGCCTACGTATGGGTTAATCCCGCCTCTCATACCTCATAGGACCCCACTCCCATAAATCTTTGCTTCTAGTCAGAGACTGTGTTCCTTTTTTGTCCTCCTCCTAGGACCAAGGTGTATCTCTTACCTTATGAAGTTTTGTTGATCCAGTCCTGGTGATTTGCACGTGTTTGATGATGGCGGTGTCTTGTTGAAGTCCAGCTTCCCCAGCTATTAGCAGGGCGGACATAAGGGGTTCACTCCGATGCCTGGAAGAGCTTATTATACCGGCCATTGGCTGGGAAGCGGCAACTCGGCCAATCGTCCCAGCTATTAGCGGGACGCCTCCTCTATCAATACCCCGGTTGTGCGGTGAGTGCTCCTCGTTGCTCCCATTCCCAGGATGGATCCCGTCGGGTGCCGTGGTAATGTATGCACTCCTGTTTCTGAAATATGGCAGCCTGTTGTGTGTGTTGTTTTGTCTTTAAAGCTTGTTTCCTAGTGGCCATGGCGGCTGGGACGCATCTGCGTTCCAGTCCGCCGCTTCCCCGCTCTGATTGCGCAGCTGCGAAGTCTCGATTGAGATCGAGGCTTGGTTTGCGCATGCGCAGTCCTGGTGCGATGGCGGTGATTGCACATGCGCGCGAGCGCCGTGGAGCGGCGTCGGTCACAGCGTAGGGACGCTGTGGCCGCGATGACGTCATCACGGGCGGCAGATTCAAATAGCTGTCAGATACAGCTATTATTTGGGTTGCTCTCACGCTCAGGCAGCGGCTTCCCTGTGTCCATTATACTGGCTTCCAAGGCAAGGAGCTTTTTGCTTTACCTTTCTGTATCTAGGTCTCTTTCTCCAAATATGGGAAAGAGAGAGAGAAAGTAATATTTATTGGTTTTCTTATTGAATTGTTTGCAGTCCTTTGTTTCTGTCGCCATGGATGTGTCACCGCAGGTAGGATGAAGTATTTTTTATTTTCATTCTGCCTGTATTGTTTGGGGTATTATTTAGGAGCAAAGTATTCTTTTTCTCCCCTTCAGCCCTTCTAGGTCTAAACCACAGCTATCGGCACATAAAGAAAAAGACCAGTCTAGGTCTCAACATCACCAGTCCACGTCTGGTTTTAGACGTACTAGGTCATCCTCCAGACACCGCAAAGAGGGGTCAAGGTCTAAGTCCAGTCATCATTCCCCCCGCCATTCCAGCCGCTCTGAGAGAAAAGCTTGCTGGGGATGTAAAACTCAAGTTCCAGAGGGTAAATCTCTCTGTGAGTTATGCTACTCGAGAGCCACGAAGAAAAGAGGAGCTGAGGACCAGCAAGTGGAAGCTCTGGTCAGGAAAGTGGTCCAAGAATCTCTTAACAAATCAGATTTTGACCGGGCAGTAATTCCTCCTTCTGTTATAGCTCCAGTTGTTGAAGAAACTGAGCCGGAAGTTCCGGGTCCATCTCAACATAGTCTCTCTTTCAGTGGTTCCTCAGACAGTGAAGCAGAGATAATTGAGCCTGGTGCAGGTTTTGACTTCTCCCTGGTTCCTCAGTTGGTCAGAGCGGTTAAAGACGCATTGAGATGGGAAGATCCAGTAGAGGCACCCTCTAAACAGAGGAAATACTTTAAGCACCTTAAGAAGGATCGCCCAAATTTCCCCTTCCTGGGTGAACTGGGTGAAATTATCTCGGATGAATGGAGTAAGGTTGATAGGAAAAACTCTTTAATTTCCAAAATCGCAAAGATGTATCCTTTCAAGAATGATGAAGTAAAACATCTTGAATCAGCCCCCCTTGTCGATGCAGCTCTCTTGAGGCTGGTGAGACATGTTACGCTCCCTCTAGAGGATACCGTCTCTTTCAAGGATGGTTTGGAGAGGAAGATTGATACGGACTTAAAACGTATCTATATCACGGCGGGGATGGCTTGTAAACCGGCTCTGGCCCTCACAGCTTTGTCAAAAGCTATGGAGTCTTGGACGGATGATGTGGATGCAGCTTTAGGAAGTGTGTCTGAAGACTTATTCAAGAGCTCTCCAGTACATGAGCTAAAGCTGGCTTCGGTCTTCCTGGGGGAAGCATCCATCGACATAATTCGTCTTGTGGCACGTGTCATGCTTTCGTCAGTTACAGAAAAACGTGCCCTTTGGTTACGCCCATGGGTTGCAGACCCTGCCTCTAAACAGGCTTGGTGCAGGATTCCTTTCGAAGGCTCCTCACTCTTTGGAAATAAACTTGATTCTGCCATCTCCCGTGCTACTGGGGGAAAGTCAGGATTCTTACCCCAGGACCCTCGTATCCTTAACCAAAGAAGGACTCAACCTAGACAAGAGCCAGAGCGCGCTAGAGATGCTCGCCGCTACAGACCTGGCCGTGAGTTTAGAAAAAACTGGAGGAGAGGCCAGCCTTCCGGCCAAAAATCCTCAAAGTCAGCCCCGTCAAGTGGACGAGAGACTTCCAAGTCCTTTTGATACGGCGCCTGTCCAGGCGGTGCAAGTAGGGGCTCGTTTACTCCGGTATCAGCACGTCTGGGCAGCCTCGATTCAAGATTACTGGACCATCAAAACGGTCTTCTCAGGTCACACTTGGGTTTTCATCAATCCACCCATACACCGGTTTGTGCCTACGGTCCTTCCGCACTCAGAAGAAAAAAGACAAATTCTTCTATCTTACACAGCTTCACTGATTGCCCAGGGGGCCGCCCTTCAAGTTCCATCAGAAGAAAGATTTCTTGGGATTTATTCCCCCCTTTTCATGGTCCTCAAAAAGAATGGCTCTTGGAGACCAGTAATCGACCTGACACATCTAAACTCCTTCATCAAGAAGGAAAAATTCAAGATGGAAACCCTGCTGACAATCCGACAAACAGTACAACCAGGAGATTGGCTGGTCTCCATAGACCTGAAAGACGCCTACTTTCATGTGCCGATCGCAAAAGATTTCCAGAGGTATCTCCGATTTGCAGTAGGCCAGAGGCATCTCCAATTCACATGTCTCCCATTCGGGCTCACAACATCGCCTCAAGTGTTTTCGAAGCTCTTATTGGCTGTGGTAGCTCTAACCCGGGTCAAAGGCATTCGGTTACACCATTATTTAGACGACCTACTCCTACTGTCTCAAGACAGGGAACAGATGTTGTCACATCGGGATCAAGTCATATCTACTCTGACAGAGTTCGGCTGGCTATTGAACAGAGAGAAAAGTCACCTAGTTCCGACACAGGCTCTAGTATTTCTCGGGGCCCTATTCAACACAGTGGAGAGCACCATCTCTCTGCCTCTGGAGAAAATTCCGGTAATTCAAGAGAGAATTCGCCTAGCATTGTCAGCAACTCTCCTCAGAGCCTCTCAGTGTCTCAAGATAATCGGCACTATGGTAGCCACAGCCCCCATGGTGAGGTGGGCGCAATGGAAAATGCGGCCTTTTCAGAAGGGGTTTCTCCAGCAATGGGATCCAGGGTCTCGAGACCATCTCATACGGGTAACCACCTCCATGCGGGAGGGCCTCCCCTGGTGGCTGCAACGGAAAAACCTCAATTGTCATTCCATAGCACCTGTCTCCTGGGTTACGGTGACAACGGATGCGAGCAACAGAGGTTGGGGCGCTCTCTGTCTGACGGAGATAGCCCAAGGCAGATGGGACTTCCCATCCCAAGGGATAGTCTCAAATGTCCTGGAACTTCGAGCTGCCTTCCGTGCCCTTCAAGCCTTTCTCCATCTGATATCAGGGGCCTCAGTCCTCCTGAGACTGGACAACACGACCGCAGTGTCATACATCAAGAGACAGGGGGGCACCCGCAGCCTCTCCTTACTGAGGGAAGTGAGCCCGATCATGTCCTGGGCCCAGACGAACTTAACAAATCTATCCGCTGTTTATCTCCCGGGAATTCAAAATGTCCAAGCGAACTTCCTTTCAAGAGTCACCCTGGACAACGAGTGGTCCCTCCACACCAAAGTTTTCAATTGGCTCCTGTCTCTAGGGATGATGCCGGAAGTCGATCTGTTCATATCCCCATGCAATTTCAAGCTGGGGAAATATTACACGAGGTGTCGTTGTCCCCAAGCCTTCGGAGTGGATGCCCTGACGGACCAGTGGAAGTTCCACAGTGCTTATGCCTTTCCCCCAGTTCCAGTCATTCTTCGTTTCCTTTCGAGGCTCAGGTGGGAGGATGTCGAGGTACTGGCAATTGTTCCGTTCTGGCCCAACAGGCCATGGTTTCCTCTCCTGATGCAGCTCAGTTACCGAGAGCCGGTCCCTCTCCCGTCCAGACCAGATCTCCTGCTGCAGGGAGTGTCTCTTCACCCTTGCCCATCCCAGCTCCATCTGATGGCTTGGTGGTTGAGAGGAGAAGGTTGGAGGCACTAGGTTGTCCAAGTACAGCTATTGCTACATTGTTGAATGCCAGAAGAGCGGGCACCAACAGAGTGTATCAGAGAATTTGGGCGAAGTTTGCAGACTATGTGATTTTCACCAATGGTTCCTGTAGTAATCCAAGGATTCAGGACATTCTAGGTTTTCTACAAACTGGCCTAGATCTGTCCCTATCGGTGAGTTCCTTGCGGGTCCAGGTTTCGGCAATCTCAGCCTTCACAGGCGTATCATGGGCCAGACACCCCCTTACTAGGCAGTTCTTCAAGGGAGCAATAAGGCTTAGGCCTCAGAAAAGACCAAGATTCTCTAAATGGGATCTTCCTCTCGTCTTGGATTTCTTCTCAGAAAAGGAGATACGGCATATGGATCAATCATCGATTAGAGAGCTTTCTCTCAAAGTGGTCTTTCTAGTGGCCATAACATCGGCCAAGAGGGTTTCCGAAATTGGTTCGCTAGGATGCAAAGAGCCTTTCCTTACCTTCTTCCCAGATCGAGTTGTCTTGATCCCCATGTTAGGATCGAATACAAAAGTAACAACTATCTTCCATGAAAATCAGGAGATTGTCCTCTCTACTTTCAGATCTACTGAGGACTCTAATGTTCACCCTCTAGATGTTGGGGAGGTTCTAAAACAATACCTAGAAGCCACAGCTTCCTTTCGCCAGTCTGATCATCTGTTTGTTCTCTTTCATGACAAAAACAAGGGATCACAGGCTTCCTCTAGAACCATCGCAACATGGATCGTTCAGGCTATTCAATGGGCTTACAGGTCTAAGGGTTTGGCTCCTCCGGAGGCGGTAACCGCTCATTCTACCAGGAGCGTCTCTACATCGTGGGCAGCATCCCGGCATGTGTCTCCGGATGTAATCTGTAAAGCGGCCTCATGGTCATCAATTAACACTTTTATGACACACTATTGTGTAGAACCGGCTTCTTTGTCTACGGTTAACTTTGGTTTGCACGTATTATCTGTTGATGGTGCCAATTACACATTTTTTTCTTTATCCAGCAATTACCCACCCGGGTGTGTATGGCTAGTCATTTCCCATACGTAGGCTGCCATGGAGTCTGTCAGGAAAACGGAAAATTTATATCAAATACTTACCGTAATTTTCCTTTCCTGATGGACTCCATGGCAGCAGGAGTTCCCTCCCATTTGCTGGAGTAGGCTAAGTTACGGAACACAGTCTCTGACTAGAAGCAAAGATTTATGGGAGTGGGGTCCTATGAGGTATGAGAGGCGGGATTAACCCATACGTAGGCTGCCATGGAGTCCATCAGGAAAGGAAAATTACGATAAGTATTTGATATAAATTTTCCGTTTTCTTTACCATAGAGAGGATCCTGCGATCATCCACCACTGTTGTCTTCCGTGGACGTCCAGGCCTTTTTATGTTGCTGAGCTCACCAGTGCGTTCTTCTTTCCTCAGAGTGTACCAAACTGTTGATTTGGCCTCTCCTAATGTTGCTGCTATATGGATGTTTTTAGTTTAAGCCTTACAATGGACTGTTTCACTTTCATGAACAGCTCCTTTGAACGCATGATGTAGGTTCACAGCAATAGATTCAAAATGCAAATACCACACTTAGAATCAACTCCAGACCTTTTACCTGCTTAATTGATGAAGAAATAATGAAGGATTGGCCCACACCTGGTCATGAAACAGCTTTTGATTCAATTGTCCAATTACTTTTGGTCCCTTGAAAAAGGGGGATGGCTATTTTTAAGAGCTGTAATTCCTAAACCCTTCCTCCGATTTGGATGAACATACCCTCAAATTAAACCTAAGAGTGTGCACTTTCAGCTCATATCCATTATATAACTATAGCTTGAGTATGTTTTGGTAAATACCTGAAAAAAAACTAAAATCGTGCCTGTGTCCAAATATATATGGACCTAACTGTATTTACTGGACCCTTCCCCTGCTCTCCATCTTGAAACATCCCCTTGTGTGTGGGCAGCAGCTACCGGCAGGAGAGGAGAGAAGCTGGCAATGCTGCGGGGAAAAGGGCGCCTGGAAAGCAGGTGGATGAAGGCACGGATACTATAATTGATCCTCCTGCAGCTCAGCTGGAGGAAAGGAGAGGAGAAGCCAGCAGATCTGCAGGGGGAAGCAGAAGAGGATCAATGACGGCAGTAAAGCAATACAGCTGGCCCTCCTGCCCGGCCCCCGATTTTGAACTGTTGGGGCCCGAGCCCAGTACAGGACTGGATCTACTGCCTTATCAGCAGCCCTAGCTGTACTCCCTAATAAATGGCAATAAACAAGGGCCTTTAAAGAGTATATCCACTTTTGGAAATATCCAAATTTGGCTAACACACACTCTATATTGGTCAAATATTCCCAGTCACATGGAAAAAAAAATACATTTTTTTTGCTCATTTTCTTAAAAATCTTACTTAGCTTCCCTTTCTATGTAATGTTAAGGAGGGCTGGGAGAGTTAAAAAAAAAAAAATCCTTCCCGACCTACTAAATGGGCCAATTGGCCAAATGGGAACCACTTGACAAAAGTGACAGATTTAGCAGATCCTGTTCGAAATAAGTAAATAAAAAAAGTACTATACAGCCATGGCCAAAAGTTGAAAATGACACAAATATAAAATTTCAAAGTCTGCTGCCTCAGTGTTTATGATGGCAATTTGCATATAACAGAATGTTATGAAGCACTAGTGATCAGATGAAATGCAAAGTCCCTCTTTGCCAAGAAAGTCCAGCAAGCTCCAGGACCGTCTCCTACATTTGATTCAGCTGCGGGATCGGGGCTCCACCAGTGCAGAGCTTGCTCAGGAATGGCAGCAGGCAGGTGTGAGTACATCTGCATGCACAGTGAGGAGAAGACTTTTGGAGGATGGCCTGGTATCAAGAAGGGCAGCAAAGAAGCCACTTCTCGTCAGGAAAAACATCAGGGACAGACTGATATTCTGCAAACGGTACAGTGATTGGACTGCTGAGGACTGGGGTAAAGTAATTTTCTCTAAAGAATCCCCTTTCCAATTTTTTGGGACATCTGGAAAAAACATTGTTCGAAGAATAAAAGGCAAGCGCTCAGTCCTGTGTCATCAGGGCCAGCACTGGCAATAGGCAGCTGACTAGGGCACCAGGGTAGGGGGGGTGGCAAAATCCAGATCCCCAGCCACTCGCTGGGGATTTGGATTTTTAAAATACCATCTGTCCCTCCAGTAGGCAAACTAAAACTTCCACCCTAAAACAAGTAAAAAGGCGCAAAGCACAGTTACCTTCAAAAAAACCGATTAGTCCAGAAGCTTAAAATGAGAAAGGTACATGCAGGTTTTCATGCATATATAGTGCAACTGTTCATGCATGTATAATGGGAAGTATAAATGAGGGTCAGACAGGGCAGCCACCAATGGAGCCAAAAGCGGGATCCAGCAAGCTAGAACAATAACAAGGAAAGGGGCGCCTCTGAATATGTATCAAACAAATTTTATTAAAAACAACAATATCCACTCACATGAGGGCAGAGGAAGTTGCATTCAGATCAGCTGGCTGAGCAGTGGAACTACATGTCGCAGCGGTTCTTGCAGGGGATATCAGGTCCAGAGGTGGGAGATAAGCTGGTGCAACCGGATGCAGACTGTAGTATTCAGGCCAACATAAATCCTGTAAGTTGTCCTGGCGATTCCCTGGACGTCAGGATAAGAGTTCCCAGTGAAAGGATGGAAGGCAGGTGGAGGGAGGACGTCACTGCAGGCGCTCACCGCTTGTGCATGGAGAGCCTCTGAGCTTGTTATTATTAAAACTTCCACCCTGCTCCCCATAGAAAAGAGGGCGCAGCATGGAAGCTTTAGTTTGCCTTCGGGGAACGGGATGTGGGGCCGGGGAAGGGATCCCGATGACCAGTGGAGGGGCGGGACATGCCATGCACGACTCTCCCAGAGGGGGTGTTTCCTGTACTGGAAGGACACTGGGCTCCCCGCTGTGTGTGCTCTCCACTGTCTCGGTCCTCAGGTAAAGGGGGGGGGGGGGGGGGCAGGGCCGCTGATAGATACCGTAGAGGGGGGACTTTTTTCTTTTTCAGGCACCTGCAGATTTACACTATCCTGTGCTGGCCGCTTTTGTGAGATAGAAGTCCCAGCACTCTCCGTCCCTGCTGCCTGCCTGGTGAAGCGATTCTGATTTCCCTGCACATTGCCCGATTCCTGCAGCAAGTAAGTGCTGAGGAAATCAGGCAGAAGAGTACCGACAGGCTAAGGACAGCTGGCTGGAACTGGAAGTAATTAGTGCTCTGGCCGTATGTTTACTGTCATTGTCCTGCTGGAAGGTCAACCTCCGCCCCAGTCTCAAGTCTTTTGCAGACCAATAGGTTTTCTTCTAAGATTGCCCCTATATTTGGCTCCATCCCCCTTCCTATCAACTGTGACGAGCTTCCCTGTCCCTGCTGAAGAAAAGCATCCCCACAACATGATGCTGCTGCCACCACATTTCACTATGGGGATGGTATATTCATGGTGATGTGTTAGTTTTCCGCCACACATAGCGTTTTGCTTTTAGGCCAAAAAGTTCCATTTTGGTCTCATCTGACCAGAGCACCTTCTTCCACATTTTTGCTGTGTCCCCACATGGCTTCTCACAAACTGCAAATGGGACTTATGGCTTTCTTTCAACAATGACATTCTTGCCACTATTCCATAAAGGCCAGATTTGTGGAGTGCACAACTAATAGTTGTCCTGTGGACAGATTCTCCCACCTGAGCTGTGGATCTCTGCAGCTCCTCCTGAGTTACCATGGGCTTCTTGGCTGCTTGTCTGATGAATGCTCTCCTTGCTCAGCCTGTCAGTTTAGGAGGATGGCCATGTCTTGGTAGGTTTGCAGTTTTGATATACTTTTTCCATTTTCGGACGATGGATTGAATAGTGCTCTACGAGATGTTCAAAGCAGTGGCAGAACTACCTGGGTCACAGCAGTCATGCTTGCGACTGGGCCCTGGCGTTCTGCCACTGTGGGAGGCCCCCCCCCCCCCCCCAAAACCCAGATCGGTAGCTCTATGGTGCCCGCGATCTTCCTGGGGCTAGTAGTTCTCTTCCTGAGTGTATTCAGAAGGGAGGGGCCTCTGACCCAGGCATGTATCAGTTTCACTCTTCAGTGTACAAGTCGCGCTGCTTGTACAGTCTTGCTGATCCCTGCGCTGGTCAGAGGCCCCTCCCCTCTCCACTGTATACATTTGAGAAGGGAATTACTAGCCCCAGGGAGATACCGCTGCCTGGGGGCACCATAGAGCTGGCGATCGCCACCTCCCCCCAGGTGGGGGGTACAGATGTGCTGGGGGCTGGAGATGCACAGCGGAGACCAGCCAGGTACATGGGGGAACTTTCAGAAAGGGGAGGGGGCTCTCTGGGGACCCTGATGTAAGGGGGTTACCATGGGCCTCTTGGCTCCTTCTGATTAATGCTCTCCTTGCCCAGCTTGTCAGTTTAGGTGGACGGCCATGTCTTTGTAGGTTTGCAATTGTGCCACTCTTTCCATTTTCAGATGATGGACTGAACAGTGCTCCGTGAGATGTTCAAAGCTTGGAAAAATGTGTTTATAACCTAACCCTGCTTTAAAAACTTTAACACAACTTTATCCCTGACCTGTCTGGTGTGTTCCTTGGCCTTCATGATGCAGTTTTTCACTAAGGTTCTCCAACAAAGCCCTGGGGGCTTCACAGAACAGCTGTATATATACTGAGATGAAATTACACACAGGTGAACTCTGTTTACTAATTAGGTCACTTCTGAAGGCAATTGGTTCCACTAGATTTTAGTTAGGGGTTTCAGAGAAACGAATGAATACAAATGCACACCACACTTTTCAGATATTTGTAAAAAATTTATAATTTTCCTTCCACTTCACAATTATGTGCCACTTTGTGTTGGTCTATGACAAAATCTCAATAAACTACATTTATGTTTTTGGTTGTAACATGACAAAATGTGGAAAATTTCAAGGGGTGTGAATACTTTTTCAAGCCACTGCAATACATTCACTACAAACCAAACTATGCAACCTTTAGGCCAGGTTCACACTATTGTGAATTGGATGCGCATCCAATTCGCAATAGCAGTAGAATGTGAATGGCTCTCCGGTGCGAATTTGCATAGGAGCCCTGTGCATCTTTTGGTCCGTTTCAGGTCCAAATTCAGCCCAAAATTCGGGCTGAATTCAGACCTGAAACCGTGAACCAGGATGCACAGGACCCCTGCTGTGAGCCGCATTAGGTGTAAACCGAGCCTTATAAAGCCTTCTTTACCTAGTTTCATTAACTCTGCTGATTTGATGCAATCCTTACAGTAAACAGGTAAGCTAAACAAGAATGTAAAAAATGTATAAAAAAAAAAAAGGGAACAGACAACGCAGTGGATTAATTCGATTTATTGCCAAAAAACATCAATATCAAACAGGAAGGCGTGGGATGTATATACATGTTCAAAAACCAGAACAAGGATTCAGTGAATATGGTTAAATCCAGAACAGTTATGTCCAATCCTTATTTTCCCCCCCATATCAAACACAATCTAAATTATTTGCATATAACATTGGAAAAGTCATTAACATAAGCACATTTCAGATGATGGTATTTGAAGAAAAAAAAAAAAAAGTGTCAGGAACAGGATTTAAAGTGCACATCACCGACACAAAGTAGGGGTAGCAACTTGAGTCCATCTTATCCTCAAAGAGGTATTCGGCTATAAAAAGAACCCACAGGGTCAGCGATGTCCCACAAATTGATAGGCCCCACGTTGTTCACAGTGATTCTAAAAATGTCAACTTTTTGGCCATGGATACTATTTCTACAGTTTATGGTTACTGAGCACCATTCACTTCTTTATCAACTCAAAACTGTAAAAATGATAAACTGATTCTAGTAGCAAACCCACAGGCTTTCACAGTGTTCCACCAATGTACATCAAGAGGACCTGTTCTCATTGCCTTTTGGTCAGCTTTACATGAAGAGCACTGATGATTAATGTTCATGCCACCAAGAGGTGAACGAAGCTCAGTACAAATGCTCCGTGACCATAGAGGAGAAGTATCCATTGGTAGATGACCTCAACCTTTTCTTTGGATGCATCAATTTAAAATAAAAATACACTAGTTCTCATATAGCATACACAACCCTTTCTATGCTTTTATGTAGATAGGAACAAAATTTTAGCAAAAAGGAAAACCAAACATCTGAATCCTTTGAGGTTACCAAGACCTCTAAATCCAAACATATGGATATAAGCAGTAGCATTTGCACACAAAAAAATAAAAAAAAATTTAGTGGTAACCATTTTACTGGCAGGAAAAACTAGACATCCGAGTGACTGGTGATATGGGCAGTGACCTCAGAGGAAGGGGGGGGGGGGGGGTGTGCCCAATAGATGCCAACCGGATTCACTTTCCACAGCTGGTCACTATGGGCAAGAACATTTTTGCTTCCCCCACGATCACATAATATACCTGTAAGATCAAGCTGAAGTGAAACACATTTAGTGGTTAAAATACTGACCGCTTTTTTTATTTTGTGGACTCGGAAAAAGGGGGCCCTCCAATGGCTGCAAGTGGTTACTACACATGGAGGGCAAATTATATTACATGGAATCAAAATTTTCTTATGAAAACCAGGCAATGCACCACCAATAAGAAATAACTTGAATTGTGTTTATCAGATTCTATTGTAAAGGAACAAACAGTGAGAATTTTGCAACTAACATTTTGTGAAATCCAAAAACAAACCTTTCCCTTGTAGGTGTGGAAGAAAAAAAAAAAAAAAAAAAAATCTAAATTCCATGTATTAAAAAACACACACAAAAAAAAAAAAAAGCTTAAATTAGATCTTATTTTAATTCAGCCAGCAGGCTGAATGAAAAACCACCAACAGATTCTTTCAGCCACACAAGCGAGGCAGATGGAGGAATTCCCCCTTCCGGGACATTGGATTCTGCTATCAGAACACACTGGTTGAGAAAAGTTTTCCAACATTCCTGTTCAACAGAAGCGGATCTAAAGATAGACTTCTGTTGAACAGAGACGGTCACACATGGATCGAAATTTAGATGGTCCCTGCTCACCATACATTTTACAATCTCTCAGTAAAATTTCCTTTAGATTTACCAAAGATATGCAACCTTTCTGAACTATTCAATTTCGTTTTTCGTTTAGGCAGGCTGTTGCTCATAGTTAGCAGGGCTAAAGAATATTATATTAGCTAGATCGTGCCATGCATGGTGAGCTTTACCCCCAATGTCCTGGCCTATAAATTTCCCCACTTCCTCAGTCCACATCGGTTCAGGGATTTTAGACTTTGACTAAGGTCACTGCCACAAGGATTAAAGGGGTTGACCACTAACAGGATGAAAATGAATGCATAGTACACATTTAGGCTTGCCTCTATGTCCCATCTAAACTACAGATCCAAGTCACTTGTGGAGCAAGCAGATCTGGCTACTAGCTGTAAGCCAGACAAATGTTTTACAGAAAGCACCCACACTGCCAGGAACAGGGGCCAATAGGTACCAAAAGAGGGGGTCTTATTATGACTTTACAGAACAGGAAAAACTTGAGCCGAGTGCAATCTAAACTCTGCACTCATCCTATCATGCCCAAAAGATCCCCTCTTAGTGGTCTGTGCATGCCACTTACTAGTGCTCACTTCACCTTAAGAAATGAGGAAAGAGAAGATACGGGTTTGTTTTCAGCGCTCACAAGGATGGAAAAATGTGTCAGGAGATGCATAGATGCAGCTGGTGGTTACTGCTGTCTAAAAATTTAAAATTAGTTTGGATTTTAAACTTTATATTTAGTAAGGTAAATAGTAAAGGTTACATACACTTGTTACTTTAATTGCCTTGCACCAGTAGAAATCGGTGTTCAAGGGTGGGACACCACAGAGAGGGACTCTGTTGTGTGAAAGCAGTGGTCTCTCGGCAGAGGTCTGACACTCCTTGTCAAGCTATAGCAGGGAGTGTAAGCTTTACTGAAAGAAAGCCTAAACTATGAGTCCCAGGGGGGCATGGTGCCTGTGTGCCGCGAGGAATAAGGACCGGTAACCGGAAGGAGGCCGAGAGGAAGTTGCCGGCAAGGGAACTTGCAAGTGTCAGACCGTTAGCGGTAAGGCCGGCCATAGATGGGGCGAATTTCTTGCCTGCAACCATGAGGATCAACTTGGGTACATTTAGCCTGCTCACAGATGGTTCGAATCTCTGCCAGTTCGAATCTTCAGCAGGAACTGTCTATTGCCAACTTGAAGTATTGTGTTTGGCTTTAAGCAAGGCAATTAAAGTATAATTAAATATGTACATACCATTTTCCTTAAAAATCCAGTTAAAAACTAAACCTCATTGACAGGTTTACTTTATACACTAGATGGTTAGAAAAACTGGCACCTCCCTGCATACAACAGGTCCACTTTTCCCGGCTGCCTACATATATTGCAAATACCCATATATCGTCAACGCACTGGTACTTGCCAAATGCACTGTGCTAGCCCATAAGCTTTCTTAACTGTAAGCAGTGCGATAGGTGTGCAACATAACATAAAAAACTGAAAATGGGGTTACTTTTAAATTTATTCACAAAAAATGACCACCACTGAACAGAGGTTTACTCTAAAAACATGAACGTTAAAGAGTAGAAAGTCATACATGGAAACCAATGGAAAGGCAGGGTCAGTACTCCCATGTGCACCAAGTCTTCAAAAAGACGCAAGAGCACTTCAGAAGTTAAGTAACCAAAACATATTAAATTTTCTAAATATAGGTTTTAAATGAAAAAAAAAAAATCTTTGTAAAAATAAAATAAGGTCAAGCATCAGACTTTTGCATATTAAAAATTAAAAAAAAGAAATATATTTATATATATTTATAAATCTATAGAAAAAAAGGCTCTAAGCCAACGCAAAAAAAATTAAAAAAGAAAAAAACAAAAGATTTAAAAATGGCAAAGAAAATATTTTATTAACCTCAAGGCTGAAGAGATGGAGGTTAATACACCGCATTCTAAAAGCAGAACCCCAAATTCTGAGGGAGGGTATGAAAAACAAAACAAAAAAAAACAAAACAAAAACACATGACCCCGTGCAAAAGTCTATCAAATAAAAGCTCTTTGTAAAAGGGATGCTTCAAGGGGAGAGGAGGTGCAGGAACGTGGTCTTTGTAGGCACTTCTGTCTTGGTTATGTTCTTCCATAAAAAAGATCTAGAGAGAAAAAAAAAAAAAAAAAGGGAAGTCATGAACAGAACTGCATGGGTAAGAAAAAATAAGGAGCAATCATACATGCTAGCAAGAACAAGAAGGGGACTGGTCAAATAGAGAATCACAACATTTACAAGAGATTGGTTCATACGCTTTCCTTTAGGGAAAAAAAAAAAAAAAAGATCCTTTCATGGCTCAGAACTAGTTGCATAGTACTAAGCACTTTGCCTGATCCTGCCTGCTGGATCAGGAAACCGTTTTAAAGATGTAGGAAAAATCTTGCACAGTGTATGGCAGACAAGTGACTGACAGAGCAAACAGCAAATAGTGAGGGACAGACCAGGTCTCAGCCTGACCATCTCAACTTTTGCTTGGACTGACCAGCATTATCCAGGTTGACAGCCCTTGTATTTTTTGGGGGGGGGGGGGGGGAATCAAAGTAGCCGGTTGAAAAAAGTGAGCTGAAGTGACAGCATCTTTTGAGATGCATTAACTATTCGGGTATTCGGACATTTGCAGACACCGCAGCAATCAGAATATAAAACCCAGCAGGGGAGGTTCCTCCACCCACGCTGTTTAGCACTGATGGATGAATCTACTCGATGTCCATCATTCAGCAAGAGATCAGATAACTGGGCCCTTTGTTCTTTTTTAGCACCAGTGCATGGCTTGCATAGCTCATACATCCTCTTGGTTGTAGACATTTCCTTTCAAGCATTTTCATTGCATTGGTCTGGTAGTCAGATCCTCAGATACCAAGACCCAGACACCATCTGATCTCTGACCAATCACAATAAAGTGTCATATGTCAAAATGGCATTCCAGCTAGTATCTCGGGGAACAAACTCCCTAGTATCACTAGTGAGTCTGTTCTATAGACACCCAATGCCAACTATCTTAAGAAAAGCCTGGGAAAACCATGCTGAATGGATAGGGTTTGAAGCCCAAGTACATAATGACATTAGCTTAATGCAGGGGTGTAACCTTTTGACCTTCTCGGGCTGCAAATAAAATACACTAATAAAGATAGCGGATGAGCAGTTCCTCCTCCAGCTGGGAGGAAAGCCCCATCTCTCCAGAATATTAAAGCGGAGTTCCACCCAAAAGTGGAACTTCCGCTCATCGGATTCCTCCCCCCCTCCGGTGTCACAGTTGGCACCTTTCAGGGGGGAGGGGCGTGCAGATACCCGTCTAAGACAGGTATCTGCACCCACTTCCGGGTATAGACTCATATGGGAGTCACGCCCCCTCCCGCGCTGTCTCCTGGGAAAGACACAGGTCCCAGGAGATAGCGGGGACAATTGAGAAAGCGCAGCGCGACTCGCGCATGCGCAGTAGGGAATCGGGAAGTGAAGCCACAGCGCTTCACTTCCTGACTCCCTCACTGAGAATGGCGGCAGCAGCACACGAGGATCGAGGGACGGTTCGGTCTCGGGTGCCGACATCGCTGGACCCCGGGACAGGTGAGTGACCTTATTTTAAAAGTCAGCAGCTGCAGTATTTGCAGCTGCTGACATCTAAAAAAAAATTTTTCACGGGACTCCCGCTTTAAAGATATGGACAGGCAACCAAATCAAAGGCTTTCTGAAGGTTACTGGAGAGGAGAAAGCTTTCCTGTGGGGTGCCTCATTCTCTAGGCTCTCCTAATTGAGGATCCAGGTCCAGCCTTCCACATATATACATTTTTCACTCTGTTATATTGCAGCCATTTGCTAAAATCATTTAGGTTCATTTTTTTCCCCTAATTAATGTACACACAGCACCCCGTATTGACAGAAAAACACAGAACTGTTGACATTTTTGCAGATTTATTAAAAAAGAAAAACTGAAATATCACATGGTCCTAAGTATTCAAACCCTTTGCTGTGACACTCATATTTAACTCAGGTGCTGTCCATTTCTTCTGATCATCTTTGAGATGGTTCGACACCTTCGAGTCCAGCTGTGTTTGATTATACTGATTTGACTTGATTAGGAAAGCCACACACCTGTCTATATAAGACCTTACAGCTCACAGTGCATGTCAGAGCAAATGAGAATCATGAGGTCAAAAGGAACTGCCTGAAGAGCTCAGAGACAGAATTGTGGCAAGGCACAGATCTGGCCAAGGTTACAAAAAAATTTCTGCTGCACTTAAGGTTCCCAAGAGCACAGTGGCCTCCATAATCCTTAAGTGGAAGACGTTTGGGACGACCAGAACCCTTCCTAGAGCTGGCCGTCCGGCTAAACTGAGCTATCGGGGGGGAAGAGCCTTGATGAGAGAGGTGAAGGTGAACCTATATATATTCTCATTGCGAGATATTTCATCAGAATTTTGAGGTCTTTATTAATGAGGGTGATAGTTACCGACGTCACTTTTTTCCAGGTTTTGGGATGACAGACATGAGCTAAATTTAAGTCTGTCCAGGGGGGTGCCATCACAGAGGGCATTGACGAACATAACCGTATAAAGAGGAAACAGAGGGGTCAAATTTCTTATAGTAGCAAACGGAGAAGCCATCAGGACTTAAGAACTTTCACCTGAGATAGGTCTGAAGAATTCCGCGATGGTGTTTTGAGCGTTTGGGAATAGGAAGATCCGGCCAGGCAGCATTTACTTACCTGGCGTCCACTCATTCCCTGCTATTTCAAACATAGCAGCCACAGCAACCCTCAGCCCGGGTTCACACTATACCGGGCTGCGGATCGCACAGGAGCGATGTGCGTCCCTGTTCCCCATTTCAGGGACGAATCAGGGCCGATTCTATGCCTGAATTCGGCCCTGAAACGGAGCCAAAGACGTACAGCGTTTTTGTGCAGTGCGCTCCGCAGCCGCCCCGGAGATATGTGAACCGGCTCCATAGGGAGCCAGTCACATTCTCCTACTATGCGAATTAGATGCGGAGAAACGCACATCTAAAATCATATAGGTGTGAACCCGGGCTCAAGGTGTGCATTTGCCTGGCTTGTCAATGTAGTTTTCCATGGCTGCTATGTTTGCACGGTACCCCCAGCATCCCTACAGATGTGCATGGGCTAGTCTGTGCCGGCTGCCCTGACGGCTGTGCTTGCACGGCATCCTTGATGTCCCCTACAGATGTGCATGGGTTGGGCTGGTCTGTGTCGGTCGTTGTGCTTGCAGGGCATCCCTCTGTGGGTTGGACACCCCTGGCCTAATGCAACTGAAGGGGCTAAACAGCACAACAATAAACTAGCTAACCTCCATGAATACCTTCCTTTACTAGGAAACCTAAAGTGACTGCTGTGAGAGAAGCATCATGGCTGTCATTAAATGCTTCCAACTGAAAATTCTACATGGCTTGCAGTGTCTGACATCAATAGTTTGAGTTGCAGATCCAAAAATAAAAAAAAATATATAGCCTGTGTTTTTTTTTTTTTTTTTTTAACACCTTATCTCTATACCTGTTCCAGGTCAGCTACTCAGCACTAAACATCAAAATGACAGCCAGGAACTTATTTTCAAAAGTGAAGTCAGCAATGGCAGCCTCTATTAATCTTCCATGATAGATTCCCTTTAGAAGTCTTGGAGTAACAAAACGTGAATCTCAAAGGCCGGTAGTTGCTTTTACCTTGTGCTTGTAGATTTAAGCCATCATGTTATTATCGGCATATATCCGCCCTCCGTGGTCACTGTAACCATCCATTGCATACTCTGGCTCTAAATCACCCATATGATCAAGAGGGATTTCATCATGATACATGGGACGGTAATCATCTGTGGAGACACACAGTTTTAGTGACCAAGGCATCATTCAAAGCAAGTGCTGCACAAAAGATCATCTGTTCAAAAGCTGACTTCTTGGTCATCCAAAGGCATTTCTACTTTCCAAACCCACATCTTAAAAACACTGTTCTTATCAAACAGGATTTTATTCAAATAGTTTGGCTATAGACATCTTTCACACTGGGACGGGAGGACAGGGAAGTTAGCGGTAGCACCGCTAGTTTTAGTGATGCTTTACCGCTGCTATAACAGCGCTATTCAGCACTAGTGGACGAGGGAAGGGTTAACGCCTGAAAAGCGCAGCTGCCAAAGTACTTTGCACGCGCTTCTGCAGCGGTGCCCATTCATTTCAATGGGCAGGGGCGGTTTAGGAGCGCTGTATACGCCGCACCCGCACCGCCCCAAAGTTGCCACATGCAGGACTTTTTTTTCCTGTCCTGCAAGCGCACCGCCCCAGTGTGAAAGCACTCTGTCTTTCACACTGGTGCTGCAGAAGAGGCAGTTTACAGACGCTTTTCAGACGGCATTTTTAGAGCAAAAACGCCTGTAAAACGCCTCAGTGTGAAAGGGGTCATAATGCTGGACAGACTGTAGCAGTTTTAAAAAGAAAGCGTTGCACAAAAAAGCCACCACAGTGTCATATTATATTGGACGCTGTCCTTAAAAAAAAAAAAAATCGATACCCTACACAAGTGTCTAGGAAGCCCAATAAATAAGATCTGTAAAAAAAAAAAAAATGTACTCACCATCAGCGTAAGGTTCACCAATGGGGATCATGCTCTGTGCCTAGAAAAAGCATGTTGAAGAAATCAGATACGCAGCCCAAATTGAAATGGGTACAGCAGAGATTACAAAGCTGGAGGCTCATTAGGAAATAGAGCAAGATAAGTGCTTACCGCTTCCCAGGCTGCGGGGTCCTGGCGGAAGATGGCATTGGTCAGCTCCACAGACACCCTCTTCCTGTAGTCCGGGTTCTTGTCCTCAGAGATACGGAATAGGACGGCAGCAGCATAGGTAGCTGAGTGATGAGAAAAAAACATTTTTACGGTTTGACTGGAATCAACCAACAGTTTATTGCAAGGAACAGTATGTAGAGACAATTTATTTTTTAGTTTTGAACTGAGTAGGGAAGGGTTAGTCCCTTTTACGTTTATTGGCATTTATGTCCCTGCAAGGAGATGCAAATGTGCAGGGTACTTTTCCCTCGCAGCAGTCATTACTTTTGAAATTTGTGTATAAAGTCCTGTCATCCACCACAGCAGACAGACTTGTAGTTCTATATGGAACAGGAGTGAGCGGTGATCACTGCACACATACTCCACTGACACTCCCTGAAAAAAACTGTACCTCTAAAGTCAAGTAGCTGGAAGAAGAGTCTGCAGAAGCCTGGGATTGCATCTGCGATCCACTGATCACAGTTGCAATACTTCACAAAAAAAATAATAAATGCAAGTTTCTCTGCAAACGTGCATTATATTTTTGTGAAAAGTGGACTTGGCCTTTAAAAAGGTAATGCTATATCCTTCTCTGAAAGAGTCATGAAGGTCAATATCCTGGGACAGATCTTCAAAACATGGCAGCATCTCAGAAAATCTATGAAACCTTTCAATCAACAGATTATAGGCACCAACCAGCCTGAAAAACCGTGCAAAAGGTGCCTAGACTGCAAATGTAAAAATGCCTCCATGGAGCTTGCACAACCATGAGATATACCCAAGTAGCATATAACATCTAAAATAATGGTTCGTATGGTGTCCAGCTTACCTGTGCCCTCATTATGGGAATGCAGGAGTTCCATCAGAGGAGCAGATGCACCCTCAGCATCAATGGTGTCAGCTGCTTCTTTGTCCTGAGCAAGTTCACAGAGCACTCCAGCTGCCACTCGTTGAATGTTCTCCACGGGGGAATACAGGAGCTGTCCAAAAAAAAACAGCAAGTTACTGAAAATGCCAACACCATGAAAGACTCTGGGACTGCGGTGCTGGGTGGACCCTTGCAGCACAAGCTGCTGCCAGTACTTGGTGAATAATGGAGTCCATATTATATATAAGAAGTTTACTAGGAGCCATTCCATAAACTGGAGCAACCGACCAGGTTATTCAGGGCAAGGCTGCCTGTACATGGCTGCTTATGGGGTAGCAATGGAGCATCACTTAAGCCAACTGGGCATTGTAAGGATCAGTGCAATTAGTCGGGCTAGTGTATACAGCCTTTATTTTTGTCTGACCATGGTTAAACAGTTTGGACGGATAAGACCTGAAAAGTTTGAATATGGTACTGGATCCTATGAAGCAAATTTACACAGCCTTTTATTGTAGCATTTGCTTTACACTATTCTGAACTGCTTGTATTATTCAGCAAGCCAATATGAATGCAGAACAAAGACAGTTTGAAAACTACTCAAATGAAAACCATTATCCTCCCACAAGACATGCCAAGCTTGACCTGCTTGCGAGTCCAAAGCCCTTGTACCGTAGGCCTTAGTAACCTATGACCGATAACAGATTGTCATTTCAGGACGACATGTTGATGGGACTTCAATTACATCTTCGTCAAGAGCGAAGAAAATGAGTGAAGCACTAATTCGATGAAGCTTTACTGGCTTCAGCTTGTAGAAAAGCAAGGATTCCCCCTTCAATGAGTACCAAGAAAACTACTCAAACACGAGAATACAACAGGAGCCCCAAACCAAGGGTTAGGATAAAATGCTTTAAAGCCAAATAGTTTCAGGTGCCAGAAGCGCCACTTCATCAGGGTTTAAAAACCATTAAAAAGCTGGTATGGATTTATAAGGAAACTCTTTAGCACATAATATGTATGTTGTATACTCAATGTATAAAACAATCTAAAGTGTTGCTAGTGTAAAGCAGGCCATAGATTATGCAATTTTCTTTCCTGCACCACAATTCCAGCAACACTGACTGTATGAATAGGTGAATGCCTCCCGTTTTCTTCAGGCAGGGAGGAGCGAAGAGCCGCCCCTGCTGGGAAAACAGTGAATACTGCTAGCAGCTATAGCCACTGGCAATAATCACATGCTAAAAATCGAACATGCTGGTTGTACCCAAGTTGATGGATCAACTTTGGTACAATTAGCTTGCCCATAGATGGACTGAATCACGGCCTGTCTCTGCTGACCCAATGTCCGGCTTTATTGTCTGTATGCTAAATCTGTGGGCAACGCCACATCTATTCCAGCTTACAGAACAAAGAGCACGAACAAGAGAACCACAGAGAACTCAATGCAAAAAAAAGAACTCTTTAAAGGATCACTCAGCACTATCTACCATATTGATTCCCCAACCAATCACTGATAAATCCTTTTCTTTAACAGTGCAGCCTGCCCATCACCGTGCCGGAAATATGGATCAAGTTAATGGAACAATTAGCTGCACAAATTACTAATTAATGAGGCTGTGTGTTTCCAGCTCAGGACTTCCATGCAAATCAATGATGCCGTGCAGGATCCAGCTCTGGAATGTCCGGGGACTGCTGGTAAAGTGAGCACTCTCTGCAGCAGACCTGTGAGATGTGTCAGCATATATTACAGATAGATAGGATAGTGGTGGGCGCTAATGATGGTTATGAAGCCAAGGTCAGAAACAGGTCACACAGAGGCCACTGCAGTGACTGACAATGCAGAATCTGTTCCGTGGCAAAATATTTTGCAGTGTGTGCAGGGGAGCTCATTACTGCCATTCTAAAAAGACAATCCATATCCTAGATCTGATCCCAAAATCTGAAACAGGGCTAAACATTTCATCTATATACATTGCAACGACTAGCTTCTTTTAGGAAATATTGGTTTCCTGGCTGTCACACTGGTTCTCTTCACAAAGAATATTTTTAGCCAAACAAGCAGTGCCTAGCATCACAAAAGAGCAGGCAATACATTAGACTAGGTGGCTTTTTCAGATTCTCCCAAAAAAGTGAGATCTAATTGACATGAGGCAATAAAGACCAATTGGTTCTTTAAAGCACAACCCCCACTAAAAAAAATAAAAATAAAAAAAAAATTTTCCCATGCAGTGGGGCTGTGTCCACACTGCATGGGTCAACTTCTCGTTTTTGTCTAAGGGAGAGGAGAAAGTTTATACTCACCCAATCGTCCGCTTTACCTGCAAGCGGCGCTCCTCCAGGATCCAGAGCAGGTCTATGGGCATGACGTCAGGAACAGTCCACTGCACAAGACCGTTAGACTGTGGAGGGGCAGGAGCCACAGGGACTGGTCTAGCGCTAGGAGGATCAGAGAATTAGGCAAGTATCTCCGTTTTCCAATCCTCTACACCACAACGAGCAGTTGACCTGTGCAGTGTGGGCACTGCATGAGAAAGCTCTATCCCCCCCAGAGTTAAGCTTTAAAAAGCCCCTATAAATGAGTCAGAATGGCCTACATAGGGTTTGCAGCATCCAGCCTTACCTGTACAAACAAGGGGATGGTGTTGAGCTTGTAGATCTCCATGCGGTTCATGGGGTCCCTTGCCAGGATATGAAGAGCTCCAGTGCAGCCTTCCACAATCTCCTCCATTCTGACACCATCCTGGGAAAAACAGAAGGAAAAGTTTTGCAAACAACCGATGCTGGTCATTATTGAATTTCCCAAGTATGCAGATTAGCCTTTTTCCACCTTTTTAACCTGGGGGAACCCTTAAAATAAATTTTCCTGGGCTCAGGGACCCCCCTATTAATTACTATATCTACAATTCACAGTACATTAGTGTGATGTTTCTACGAAGAATGCTTCCTACACTTTTGGTTACTGGGAAGAATCAACCCTCACAGATAGCTAAAAAGATTGTCGTGGTCAGTGTTTGCTCATCTGAAATGCAGACGTTGCTCATTGCTCAAGGAGCCCCTAAAAACCTCTGGAGGAACGTAAGGGTTCCAATGTACACTGATCGAGAATTGCTGCTAAAGATACTTCTAAGTAGTTCTCAAGCTTGGAGGCAATCAGTCAATCATTTGCAAACTAGCATACAGTGGGGAAATTATTTGATCCCCTGCAGATTTGCCCACTTACAAAGAAATGAAGGGTCTATAATTTTCATCATAGGTGATTTTAAATGATAGAGACAGAATATCAAACAAAAATCCAGAAAAAAAACTCATGATACAAATGTTATAAATTGAGTCCAGCGAGTAAAATAAGTATTTGATCCCCAAACAAAACATGACTTAGGACTTGGTAGAAAAACCCTTATTGGGAAGCACGGAGGTAAAAGGTTTCTTGTAGTTCGTTACCAGGTTTGCAACATCTCAGGAGGTATTTTGGTCAACTTTTCCTTACAGATCTTCTCTAAATCCTTAAGGATTCTTGGATGTCGCTTGACAACCCGACATTTCAGTTCCCTCCATGCATTTTCAATAAGATTAATGTCTGGCCACTCCATGACCATAATGTGCTTCTTCTTGAGCCACTCCTTTGTTGCCTTGGTGGTATGTTTTGGGTCATGTCATGCTGAAAGACCTATCCACAGCCCATCTTCAGTGTCCTGGCTGAGGGAAGGCTCCATAGCCCCATTCATTGGCACCTTAATGCAGCAAAGTCTGCCTGTACCTTAACCACTTGACGACCGCCTCACGCCGATGTACGTCGGCAAGGTGGCACGGACAGGCAAAATCACGTACATGGTACGTGATTTGCCTTCCGCGGGTGGGGGGTCCGATCGGACCCCCCCCCGCCGCCCGAGGCGGTCCCGTTTTGTCCCCCGGCGATCGGAGACGAGGGGGAGGCCATCCGTTCGTGGCCCCCCCCTCGCGATCGCCGCCGGCCAATGGGAACACTCCTTTGCTGCTGTATGCTAAACAGCAGCAAAGGAAATGATGTCATCTCTCCTCGGGTCGGTAGTTTCCGTTCCGGCCCGAGGAGAGAAGACATGTGAGTGACTGCACCAACACACACACACACAGTAGAACATGCCAGGCACACATTACACCCCGATCCCCCCCCGATCGCCCCCCGATCACAACCCCCCCCCCCCCCCCCCCGTCACAAACTGACACCAGCAGTTTTTTTTTTTTTTTTTTCTGATTGCTGCATAGTGTCAGTTTGTGACAGTTACTGTGTTAGCACAGTTACTGTTACCCCCCTGTAGGTCTAGGGTACCCCCCTAACCCCCCCTAATAAAGTTTTAACCCCTTGATCACCCCCCGTCACCAGTGTCACTAAGCGATCATTTTTCTGATCGCTGTATTAGTGTCGCTGGTTCCGCTGGTTAGTGAGGTAAATATTTAGGTTCGCCGTCAGCGTTTTATAGCGTCAGGGACCCCCATATACTACCGAATAAATGTTTTAACCCCTTGATTGCCCCCTAGTTAACCCTTTCACCACTGATCACCGTATAACCGTTACGGTTGACGCTGGTTAGTTTGTTTATTTTTTATAGTGTCAGGGCACCCGCCGTTTATTAACGAATAAAGGTTTAGCCCCCTGATCGCCCGGCGGTGATATGCGTCGCCCCAGGCAGCGTCAGATTAGCGCCAGTACCGCTAACACCCACGCACGCAGCATGCGCCTCCCTTAGTGGTATAGTATCTGATCGGATCAATATCTGATCCGATCAGATCTATACTAGCGTCCCCAGCAGTTTAGGGTTCCCAAAAACGCAGTGTTAGCGGGATCAGCCCAGATACCTGCTAGCACCTGCGTTTTGCCCCTCGGCCCAGCCCACCCAAGTGCAGTATCGATCGATCACTGTCACTTACAAAACTCTAAACGCATAACTGCAGCGTTCGCAGAGTCAGGCCTGATCCCTGCGATCGCTAACAGTTTTTTTGGTAGCGTTTTGGGGAACTGGCAAGCGCCAGCGGCGTAGTACACCCCGGTCGTAGCCAAACCAGCACTGCAGTAACACTTGGTGACGTGGCGAGTCCCATAAGTGCAGTTCAAGCTGGTGAGGTGGCAAGCACAAGTAGTGTCCCGCTGCCACCAAAAAGACAAACACAGGCCCGTCGTGCCCATAATGCCCTTCCTGCTGCATTCGCCAATCCTAATTGGGAACCCACCGCTTCTGCAGCGCCCGTACTTCCCCCATTCACATCCCCAACCAAATGCAGTCGGCTGCATGAGAGGCATTTTTATGTCCTCCCGAGTACCCCTACCCAGCGAACCCCCCAAAAAAGATGTTGTGTCTGCAGCTAGCGCGGATATAGGCGTGACACCCGCTATTATTGTCCCTCCTGTCCTGACAATCATGGTCTTTGCATTGGTGAATGTTTTGAACGCTACCATGCACTAGTTGAGTATTAGCGTAGGGTACAGCATTGCACAGACTAGGACACACTTGCACAGGGTCTCCCAAGATGCCATCGCATTTTGAGAGACCCGAACCTGGAACCAGTTACAGTTAAAAAATTATAAAAGTTATAAAAGTTAGTTACAAAAAAAGTGTAAAAAAAAAAATATATATAAAATAAAAAAAAATAGTTGTCGTTTTATTGTTCTCTCTCTATTCTCTCTCTCTATTGTTCTGCTCTTTTTTTTACTGTATTCTATTCTGCAATGTTTTATTGTTATTGTTATTGTTATTATGTTTTATCATGTTTGTTTTTCAGGTATGTAATTATTTATACTTTACTGTTTACTGTGCTTTATTGTTAACCATTGTTAACCATTTTTTTGTCTTCAGGTACGCCATTCACGACTTTGAGTGGTTATACCAGAATGATGCCTGCAGGTTTAGGTATCATCTTGGTATCATTCTTTTCAGCCAGCGGTCGGCTTTCATGTAAAAGCAATCCTAGCGGCTAATTAGCCTCTAGACTGCTTTTACAAGCCGTGGGAGGGAATGCCCCCCCCCCCACCGTCTTTCGTGTTTTTCTCTGGCTCTCCTGTCTCAACAGGGAACCTGAGAATGCAGCCGGTGATTCAGCCAGCTGACCATAGAGCTGATCAGAGACCAGAGTGGCTCCAAACATCTCTATGGCCTAAGAAACCGGAAGCTACGAGCATTTCATGACTTAGATTTCGCCGGATGTAAATAGCGCCATTGGGAAATTGGGGAAGCATTTTATCACACCGATCTTGGTGTGGTCAGATGCTTTGAGGGCAGAGGAGAGATCTAGGGTCTAATAGACCCCAATTTTTTCAAAAAAGAGTACCTGTCACTACCTATTGCTATCATAGGGGATATTTACATTCCCCGAGATAACAATAAAAAGGATTAAAAAAAAAAAAATATGAAAGGAACAGTTTAAAAGTAAGATTAAAAAAGCAAAAAAATAAGAAAAAAAAAAAAAAAAAAAGCACCCCTGTCGCCCCCTGCTCTCGCGCTAAGGCGAACGCAAGCGGCGGTCTGTCGTCAAACGTAAACAGCAATTGCACCATGCATGTGAGGTATCACCGCGAAGGCCAGATCGAGTGCAGTAATTTTTCCAGTAGACCTCCTCTGTAAATCTAAAGTGGTAACCTGTAAAGGCTTTTAAAGGCTTTTAAACATGTATTTATTTTGTTGCCACTGCACGTTTGTGCGCAATTTTAAAGCATGTCATGTTTGGTATCCATGTACTCCGCCTAAGATCATCTTTTTTATTTCATCAAACATTTGGGCAATATAGTGTGTTTTAGTGCATTAAAATTTAAAAAAGTGTGTTTTTTCCCCAAAAAATGCGTTTGAAAAATCGCTGCGCAATTACTGTGTGAAAAAAAAAAATGAAACACCCACCATTTTAATCTGTAGGGCATTTGCTTTAAAAAAAATATAATGTTTGGGGGTTCAAAGTAATTTTTTTGCAAAAAAAAAATAACTTTTTCATGTAAACAATAAGTGTCAGAAAGGGCTTTGTCTTCAAGTGGTTAGAAGAGTGGGTGATGTGTGACATAAGCTTCTAAATGTTGTGCATAAAATGCCAGGACAGTTCAAACCCCCCCCAAATGACCCCATTTTGGAAAGTAGACACCCCAAGCTATTTGCTGAGAGTCATGTCGAGTCCATGGAATATTTTATATTGCGACACAAGTTGCGGGAAAGAGACAAATTTTTTTTTTTTTTTTTTGCACAAAGTTGTCACTAAATGATATATTGCTCAAACATGCCATGGAAATATGTGAAATTACACCCCAAAATACATTCTGCTGCTTTTCCTGAGTACGGGAATACCACATGTGTGAGACTTTTTGGGAGCCTAGCCGCGTACGGGGCCCCCGAAAACCAAGCACCGCCTTCAGGCTTTCTAAGGGCGTGAATTTTTGATTTCACTCTTCACTGCCTATCACAGTTTCGGAGGCCATGGAATGCCCAGGTGGCACAAAACCCCCCCAAATGACCCCATTTTGGAAAGTAGACACCCCAAGCTATTTGCTGAGAGGTATAGTGAGTATTTTGCAGACCTCACTTTTTGTCACAAAGTTTTGAAAATTGTCTTTCTTCATTTTCAAAAACAAATGAGAGCTGCAAAATACTCACCATGCCTCTCAGCAAATAGCTTGGGGTGTCTACTTTCCAAAATGGGGTCATTTGGGGGGGGGGGTTTGTGCCACCTGGGCATTCCATGGCCTCCGAACCTGTGATAGGCAGTAAAGAGTGAAATCAAAAATTTTCACCCTTAGAAATCCTGAAGGCAGCGATTGGTTTTCGGGGTCCCGTACGCGGCTAGGCTCCCAAAAAGTCCCACACATGTGGTATCCCCATACTCAGGAGAAGCAGCTAAATGTATTTTGGGGTGCAATTCCACATATGCCCATGGCCTGTGTGAGCAATATATCATTTAGTGACAACTTTATGAAAAAAAAAAAAAAAAAAAAAGTGTCACTTTCCCGCAACTTGTGTCAAAATATAAAATATTCCATGGACTCAATATGCCTCTCAGCAAATAGCTTGGGGTGTCTACTTTCCAAAATGGGGTCATTTTGGGGGGTTTTGTGCCACCTGGGCATTCCATGGCCTCCGAAACTGTGATAGGCAGTGAAGAGTGAAATCCAAAATTTACACGCTTAGAAATCCTGAAGGCGGTGATTGGTTTTCGGGGCCCTGTACGCGGCTAGGCTCCCAAAAAGTCCCACACATGTGGTATCCCCATACTCAGGAGAAGCAGCTGAATGTATTTTGGGGTGCAATTCCTCATAGGCCCATGGCCTGTGTGAGCAATATATCATTTAGTGACAACTTTTTGAAAATATTTTTTTTTTTTTGTCATTTTTCAATCACTTGGGACAAAAAAAATAAATATTCAATGGGTTCAACATGCCTCTCAGCAATTTCCTTGGGGTGTCTACTTTCCAAAATGGGGTCATTTGGGGGGGTTTTGTACTGCCCTGCCATTTTAGCACCTCAAGAAATGACATAGGCAGTCATAAACTAAAAGCTGTGTAAATTACAGAAAATGTACCCTAGTTTGTAGACGCTATAACTTTTGCGCAAACCAATATACGCTTATTGACATTTTTTTTACCAAAGACATGTGGCCGAATACATTTTGGCCTAAATGTATGACTAAAATTTAGTTTATTGGATTTTTTTTATAACAAAAAGTAGAAAATATCATTTTTTTTCAAAATTTTCGGTCTTTTTCCGTTTATAGCGCAAAAAATAAAAACCGCAGAGGTGATCAAATACCATCAAAAGAAAGCTCTATTTGTGGGAAGAAAAGGACGCAAATTTCGTTTGGGTACAGCATTGCATGACCGCGCAATTAGCAGTTAAAGTGACGCAGTGCCAAATTGGAAAAAGACCTCTGGTCCTTAGGCAGCATAATGGTCCGGGGCTCAAGTGGTTAAGCAGAGAAACAGCCCCAAAGCATCATGTTTCCACCTCCATGCTTGACAGTAGGGATGGTGTTCTTAGGGTCATAGTCAGCATTTTTCTTCCTCCAAACATGGCGAGTCGCAATTTGTCAATTTTGGTCTCATCTGACCACGGCATTTTCTCCCAATCCTTCTGAAACATTTAGATGTTCACTGGAAAACTTCAGAGGGGCCTGTACATGTGCCTACTTGAGGAGGGGGACCTTGCAGGTGCTGCAGGATTTCAATCCATGGTGGCGTACTGTGTTACCAATGGTTTGTTTGGTGACTCGGGACTACTCTGAGCACAGAGTGGTGGCTCAGTCAGAGGCTCTATGCTCTTCACACCCAGCACTCACACCCAGCACTCACACCCAGCTGGGGAAGGGGTGGGAGCAGCTGGCTCAGACACTTAGCTGCGTGGCAGTCAGGCATCTGGGCAGATCCAGACATTGTAGGGATCCCTGCAGAGCATGGACTGGATCCTTCACGTCAGCCAAAAACAGGCTTTAGGAGTCTTGGTAGAACTAAGTGCACTCCTGTGACCCACGGGAGAAGTATGGCCAAAAAAGCGTGGACCATACTTCTACTTTAAGGCATGCAACTGCCTATATATGGTAAATAAGGCACCCCCCTCTATAGCTTGGCACTGCCCACTAACACTAAAACACTTCTGCACTACAAAACATGACCTTGGATGGATGCATCACTGTCTCACCGTGTATGGCTGTTGGGTTCCAGAAGCTGCGTGCCGTTGTGCATCCTGGTGAGCTTTAACAAGCAGCTGGACCAGGCGGGGGATGACGCCAGCATCATGAAGTGGGGCATGGTTGGCAGGGCACAATGCCAGGTTTCGGATCAATCCAATTGTTGCCTGTTAAAAGAGAAAAATAAATATAAAAACTCAAACTGTTGTAATGAGGCTTAAGACAGATCTGTAAAAAAAATCTTGAACCAGGCAGCCAATGCACCCTATAAGTTACAGCCAGCCTAAACTTTATGGAACTTTTTCGTCAATGAGATCCCTGGAGTTATGACCAAACATATGCTGCAAAGGATGCGAGTAGAGGAGCTGGTTACCTTTTAGGTTCCAATAAGTATGTTAGCCCATGGAAGAGGCTGCTGTCACCAAGATTTTAAAAGCGAAGCCCGTCATACAATTCTGGGATTTTGTAGCATCTACAGAATCCCTCCTTAAAGAATGTGTTACCCCAACATTTTTTATATGCAGATATTCCATGTACGTGTGATACAAAGTATTCTGCTCACTTTGCATTGCTTATTTTGTGTGAAATACCTGGTGATCTTGCCAGTCCCTCTACTCTATTTTAAATTGACAATGCTAGGCATAGAAGTACATCACAGCATAGACTGCCTGTCCTCCAATGATCAAACTTGTGATGATAACTGTCTGTTTTTTTTCTCAAGTGTGTTGCAGCATTTGCTCAATGTGCTCCTCCTCCTGAAGTTATTACTAGAAGATCCAAGAAAAACAACTTTCATCATTACCCTCTATACCTGGGCTTCTTACTACAGTACAATGACTCTTTAAAAGTGTCTGTTGGCTAGTAGAGTGGACCAAGTAACTCTTAGAATTCCACTTAAATCTGTACATTCCTGAAGTAAGGAAGGGCAATGATGAATATGATCAGATGCCTTTACACAAAAAGGAGATTCCGTTTCCTACCTTGACCAGTGGCCACTGGTAGGGTTGGCCGATCAGCTTGACAATGGCTGGGATGCCATAGTGAAGTCGCACAGAGTTCTGAGCCACCTCTGCATCTGGGTGACGGCTGGTGAGATGGCGCAAGGCGCAAACTGCTGGCTCCGAGATGTCATCTTTGTCGCTCGCTCTCAGGATGGTGTGAATCAGAGACTCCACTCCGTTGCTTTGGGTGACCAGGGTTTTGTTGCGGCCGTTGTTGCAAGTCAAGTTGGAGAGGGTGCCGGTGGCACACGTGAGGACATTCACATCATCTGAGCTTAGCTGGTTCACCAGAATCTTCAGTACATTGTCTAGACCTTCCTATAAAAAAAACACAAAAACAATCTTGTATCAACACACTGGAAACCAGCTAGTCTTATCGACCCAATACAGGTAGAGTAGGGTTGAGAGGAGGAGGAAAAAAAAAAAAAAAAAAAAAAAAAAAAAAGCAGAAAAAGGAATGAAGGGAGCGGGGTGGAGTCACTGTTGACTCATTTGTTCAGCTTTAGCTATTGGACTCTGTAAACAGGCTTTTCAGCAAAGCAAATAGACACAGCCAGGAAAACATGGGAAAAGGTCCCTACAATTCCCAGCTGCTGGCTTTAAATGAGCAATATACACTGGGCTGTCATTTAGAATCTGTATACACGCCCACATGTGTGATGTCAATACCATGTGACCTGAAAAGATCAGCAAGGAAATGTTCTCTCCAGCAATAGAGACTGAGCATGTGCAGCTTTACTACCCTTACGGTGTATTATCTGACTTTGCCAAGAGAGACCCTGCAGGAGGGGGATGATGTGTGCATAGAGGATCAAAGAGCCATTTTACACAATGCAGAGGATTAACCCCTTAAGTTCAACAGTGAGCATAACAATCCTGCTATTCTGCATATACAGACAGATTTTACGGTTGTAGGTTTAGTAACACTTTAGGAGGGGAGGCAGCGTGACGTCGCGCTGGTACCGGAAACCGCCGGGCGGCCACCTACTGTCCAGGGGAGCTGTCAGCAATCCCACATCATTGTATGGCCAGTTAAAACTTCCCTATGCTATCCAAAACTCAAATAGTTTTTTAGCTGGAGCTGCACTTGACATTCCGCTGACCTAGGGAGTGGCGATCACCCGCTAGGAGACATCGGATGCCACCCCACCGGTCCGGGGCTTAGAAATCCCCACAGGTTAATCTCCAAAAACGTACCGCGTCAGGCGGTACGTTTAGGAGCATTCTAATTGGTCAGCGCTATCACACGGGCAGTGCCAACCAATCAGAACCCACGTAGCCCGTCCTGTCACTGTGGGCGAAGAGGAGAGAAAGCCGCTGGGATTTCAAATCCCTGGACCGGTACAGCGGCGATACGAGCTGTCAGTGTGGGGGAATCACCGGACTCCAGGTTAGCGGGACCAACGGGGGGATGGGGAGAGGGTCCAGTGTAAGTTCACCTTACAGATTTTAAGAACAAACCTACAAAACCCATCTTGTTCATACCCCGGGAACAGCCGGTATATAGAAAAATACACATACCAAAAAAAAAAAAAAATCACAAATTCCCGATCATTCTCACGATTGCACAATGCTCCAATCATGATCCCGAATGGATGCAACTATATGCCAATTGTTTAGCTTATGCAATAAAGATTAGGGGTCCTTTGCTACTCTTCCTTATTAAGCTGCTAGTGATCTTGGTTCCAAGCGAGCTACCCAACTTCCCCCAAGTGGCTAAATCCCTCAGTAACAAAATTATTAAAATTGCCCATGTCGTTATAGCTCCAGACCTTCCATTACAGAGGTGTGATCTCAGCCCAGTATATCATCTCCTGTGGATTATGCAGGGAGTGATTAGAGCTGTAATTGGGAATACATGGGACAAGCCGAGGCGTGGCACTCTCATAAACCACAAACCTTTGCAGGCAATCAGGGATTATTACAGGTGAGGTGTGTGCTCACTCTCACAAGTCTACACACCCATGTTTGCTTTATGCTCATAATAAAGTTATTGAGCATGTCATTGGAGTGAGAGCTGGGTGGAGCAGGGCTTTACAGCATGACTACAGTAGATGGAATCTAGGACACTCTGATTTTGAAATGTGTCAATACAAAATGCAATATTTAAAGACACAATATAGTGCATTTATAGCAAATACATACTTTGAATGGGTGCAATAATTTCACAACATGTGTTCATTGGTACCCCAGCACACTGAAGCAAGGCATTTGTGTTGCAGTGCAACTATTCTACTACTGTTGTAGTGGGCTATGTACCAAAAAAGGTGCATATGCGATTGGTGCGAACTGGACGATAAAGCGTGCAGGTGTTATCCCACCACAACGGACCAGATCGGTGTGGTGGAGTCTTTAACGTGACACCTATTTATTTTATCATTTTACAGTCCATATTTTTGTTACTATAAAATTGTACAGATCTTGGGATTAGCCACTAGGAGAATGGCTCAGTACTATTGAGATACCACTGCTTAACAGGGAGTGCATCACATAGATTGAGTTGGCTGACAGGGGCCATCCAACTATCTATAGTGGTTGTACGCCACTGATCCTATGTAGCACTGTAAAGCATGAAATAGATTCTTTCTGAGAAACTATCCAGAATCATAATCTAAGTGCAAAAATGTAGTCAGCCAGGCAACCAGCTTTCTCCAGAGGTGGCCAGCAATGGTAGCCTACATACATCATAAAAGATTTGCTTCAAAGAATCAAAATGCAATTCTCAGTGTCTTAAAGTGGTTGTTAGGAGATCAGTTATTTGCTATAAGCTCTATGCCCACCTATAGAACAAAGCCTGCTAAAACATCTCTATTAGAAATGGCTGAATCCCCCCCCCCCCCCCTTATAATGCTAACCCCTTAATTAGTACTCACAATGGTCACATGATCAGCATCCCATTCCGCTTGCTCCCCATCAGAAGCC